>CM069908.1:76358137-76991265 GCA_036172215.1 Camellia granthamiana | reverse complement strand
GCGCTGAAGACGTCGTTTGCGTAAGGCATGAGGTAGACCGGTAGGGAAGCAGGAGGAGGATTGGCGAACACGTCGGTGCCAGAGATGCCCTGACCGAGATGCTCACAAGCAGATTTCCAGCCAGCTTTGAAGTAGATGTCCTGAGTTGCGAACACCTGCTTCTTGTAGTTTTCCTTGGCTTCGTTGAAACCGGCATTGTTAGCATCTCGGCAGTCCTTTTTTCGCGATTTCTTCAGCGCGTTTAGCTCGGTTTGGAGCTCGTCTCGTTTTTTCTTGGCCGCATCTAGTTGACCGAGCAGCCGATTGTTGTCAGTGTTTGCTATCTCCAGCGAGGACTTTGCTCGGCCGAGCTCGGTCTGGAGGCTTTGCACTTGGCTGGCACTGTCGACCGCCTTCTGCCGCAGCCGATGTATGCGCTCCATAACCAGGTGTTGTTTTTGAATGGCCTGCAAGCAGCAAAGTTGATTAGAGAAGGAACCGGTCAAACACTTATGAAAATTTCGGAGGAAGATTGACTTACCCTGGCCATGGACTTCACTGATGATTTTACCAACCGAGTGTCAGGGACGTGGTCACTGCCGACCATGTCGCTCGGTAGTAGGAGTGCCTTGGAAAGATCGAAAGCGAGCAAGTGCTCCTTGTCAGCCTTGATCGAAGCGGTTGCCGGGATGTCTTGACCTCGGTGTTTCAACTGTGGGCGCCAGGCCGGTATTGGGTTAACTGTTTCAGTTGGTTGCTCGGTGGCGAGTTCGGCCTCCAGCTCGGCGGACGGATCCGCGCGAGCTCTTTTGCTAGCCCGGCGTTGAGTTGGTTGCTTACTGGATTGCCCAGCTGCTGGGGAAGAAAGAGCGATCACGGCGTTGCTTGCTTGTCCGGTAGCCGGTGAGCGGGGGGCAACGCTCGGTATCTCGGCCGATGTGGCGGTGAGCAAGTTCTTGATTCTGCTTCTTTTTGCCATCTCTTGCTCCTCGGTCAGACGGATGAGTGGAACGTCTGGCAGGGCTGGATCTGGTGGAGGTGATGGAGCGCGAAGGAAGTCTGTGACTTTACTCCGGCGAGGAGCAGAGTATCTATATGTGGGGGTGTAGCCGAGCAATTGGTTGCAATTTCGGTTGCGATACCGGAGCGCGGTTCTGATTGCCTCGACATTGGGGAAGTGGTAGTTGGCTTGCAAGGCTTGGATTGCTGCAAAAGAAGCAAGGAAAAAAATGATTAAGTACAGAAACAAGAGAAAAGTGAATTAACCGAGCTAATGTGCGCGGCTTACATGTGCTGCCAAAATTCTTGCTTATCATCCAGCCCGGTACTGCGGCTGTCTCATAATTGCCTGACACCCAGAAGAAATCATCGTCGTAAAGATCCTTGTCTGGAGTGCCGGTTACGATTTTCTCCCCCCTGCCCGGTCTAATTTTAAGATAATAGGCAAGGCCGTCACCGGTGTGGCCTAAAGTGTATTGGCGTAGGATCTCGGCTAAACCTAGGCTTATGCCAAGCCGGTTGTTTAGCTCGTGCACGCCGTTTATTATTCGGCAAGTGTTGGTGGATACTTGGGTTGGTGCCAGCCTAGTCCGGCGCAGGAACTCGGTCATGAGGGGATTGATTGGGAAGCGGAGGCCTCCTTCTACTATTGACAGCACGGTGAAGGGGCATTGGTCAAGTCTGCCCCAGGGTGTTGTCTTCTCTTCCGCCAGCTCTAGATGGACGTCAGCCGGGATACCGTACTCCTCTCTAAACGCACCTAGCGCGGCTGGTGTATCCACTAGGAAGCGGAATTTCCCCATGAGACCGAGCTAGTGTATCTCGGCTGAGGGGTTTGGCACTGTGCTAATTGAATGTTGCTCGGTCTTGAGAGCCTCAGATGTGGTCAAAGGTCCCCTTGGACTCTGCAGGAAAATGATGGCAAGTGTAAGTGTGAGCGCAGTCGCGCAAAGTGAGCTTGACTTTAGCTCGGTCATAAAGAGTGCCAAACCACCTCGGTTGTCTAAGCTTATCAAGGAGCTTGGTCGCCCAAGCGGACCAGATATTAGCCCGGTCGAGCGACCAGGTCCTCTTTGCTATCTCGGTTTTTGCTGGATTTGTGATAAACATGTTATTTGCTCGGTTCTAAGAGTTTTTTGGATCAAATGGAGACCAGGAGCTCGGTCCGCCCCAGTTCTTCAGTGTTCTTCAGGGAAAATGAAGAACACCATGAACGTTTGAAGGTTTTGGGTGGTTTTTGGTGCCCAAGTCCTAAAAGCTACGTTTTTCTGCCCTAATGTGTGAAATATTAAAGAAATGACAATGAAAGGGAAGTTTTGAAGACTTACCAGGAGATTGTGAGGATGGCTACTTCGAGTGCGAGTACAGCAACGGCAAGCAAGGGGAAGGGGCACAAGAGCTCTGGATCGACAGGGAAGGGAGATTCAGTAAGAAGGAAAGGGAAAAAGGGGTTGGCATGTATATAGCCACAAAAACTGCCAAAATTTGAATTTCTTACGACGGCTGGTTGGCTGCTCGAGGTCCAATGGGAGGACGCCACCTGTCACCATTAATGGCAGCGTCACAGTTGAAGAGACGGGGGGCAGGTGAGGCGTCAGCCGAGCAAACGAAGAGACAGCAAGATCAGAATGGGCGTTGACCGGGGTAGAGACCGGGCTAGTCTGAAGGCAGGCATGCCAACTTGCCCGGTTGACGAAAAATAAGCTGAGAACCGAGAAGGTGCTACCCCGGTCAGAATAGGTAATCCCAGTCACGCTTCAGCGGACGGAATTAAGGGGCAATTGAGAGGGATATTTATGATCTTGAAGTGGGCCGAGGTAACGGCCGAGAAGATTGGCAGCCAAGTGGATCATTGGGCCGAGATGACTTGCGATCCATTTAGTATCAGGCTGCTAGCACTTGGGCCGGGCAGGTGTTGGGCCAAGAATGCGCCGCCCAGCCCGGAAGGAAAACTGCTCGGTAAGGCAGTGCTCGGTTGGACCGAGCAGCGTGTTCTGGCGATGATGAATCCAGTCAAGTAAAGTGACCAGCGCCCGAAAAGGCGTGGTCAACCGAGGTAACCGTTTGCTCGGCCGGAAGACAGAACACAGGAGATGTCCCGGGCTCAGCTTGCCAAGATGTTATCTAGCCCAGTTCTCCTTGTGCTTAGCCAGTGAAGTGCTTGGATATGAAGCACAGCACGGCCATGGATAGAGCAGCTCGGCTACCGAGCTCCAGATGGAAAGGCTGGCAGTTGAGGTTAGGTAATGTTCAGCAAGGTTTACGCTGACAGATGGAATAGCAGAGCCACGTGTCAGGAGACGACTGTGAGTGGATATGGGGCACAGAGGGTATATAGGCATGTCTGCGCCCCCCCCATACGGGGCAGACGAACATTTGGTAAGGAATACTTACACTCAAACATTCTCCTCCCTCTCTCTCTATCCCAAGGTGTGTGCTAACTTGATCGTCGGAGGGGTTTTCCGGCCACACACCGCCGGGTAGCTCACCGCCGTTGTGCTTTCAGGTGATCGGACAGAAACGGAGCTTGGAAGAAAGGAGCACGGGCTCGCCGGATAGTTTGAGCGGACAAAATTTTCTCATTTGAATAGATAAGATAACTAATGGATAGTTTCGTTATTTTTTGTATTATAACCTATGACATGAGTAAATTTTGTCAATTAGCCTAACAATTAGAGAATCTGGATAATCGTTTCAAAAATAAGAGATGTTAGTGTAATTATTGAAACCACAAGAAATGTCATTATAATTGTCAGAAACATTAGGAGAGAGGTAAGTGTAATTTACCATATTTTCAATTATACCTTTAACAATATAGTCAAGGAAAAAGACACAAAAATCACATGAATTTATTCAGTTCAAAGTCTCCAAACGGTGAGACCTGGAACTGAAATTCGTGAATTGTTTCTTATTTTGGGTCTCTTGGTTAGAACAAAACCAACAGAAAAAAAATAAATAATAATTAGACTGAATTTTTGGATCAGATATCATAAATGGGACCTTGTCGGACTTATTATAATCCAAACGAATTCATATTCAGATTGTTTGGCACCGTTTGGGAAGAAGGTTTGCAGGTTTTTTTGACTATTTTAGTCACAAAAAATAAAATAGGCTATTTTAACCACAACAAACAAAACATCACATCCAACCCATAATCATTACACTCTTCTCTCACAAAAAAAGTCAAAAAAGTCAAAAAGCCGAAAACCCTTCATAAACTAAGCTTTTTAGCCCAGGCTAAAATAACCAAAAAAATCAAAAAATTAAAAAATCAATCCACTTTCCAAACGGAGGCATAATCAGGTTGGATCGAATTTTGCTAAATCCCATCCCATCCCATCCCAATCCAATTCACTTAAAATTGAATCGTACTAGATAACATGATTTGACAATAATGTATAATAGTAAAAACTAATAGTGTTTATTACAATTTTTTATTCTTAAATTATAGTCAAATTATCTACTTAATCTTTCAACTATTGATTAGTCTATTTATTCTCTAAAGTATATAAATTAAAATCTATTTAGTTCTTAAACTATTAATTAAATCTATCAAGTCCCTAAAATATTTAATTCAAAACTATTTAGTCCCTAAAAAGACTAGAAAAATAAAATATATGCTTATAAGTATTATAAATTAGTAAAAGACTATACCAAGTCAGGATTTTATTTCAAAAAAAATGTAAAGTTTTATTTTGCGTTTAAAACTTGTTTTATTTCGCTGTGTTTAAATTATTATCAGAGTATGATTTTTAGGTCTTGCCAATAAAATTATACAAGTATTAGACATACTGAAAAGGTAAAATTAGATAATTGAAATAAACTCACTTCGTTACAAATTATAATAGAACAAAATAATACATTAATTAAGTTATAAAAATATTTAGTGAAAAATTTAAAACTTATAAATTATAAATGAAATTCAATTTATAATGTTAGATAAAAACAAGCAACTAACCATTGTAGAATATACGTAAAGAAAATATTATAAATAGTTACTCTTATTTTTATATTAAAAAAAAAAATCACCAAAAGAATTGACCTCCACTTTTTGAAGGCAAAATAAAATTTAAGATTTTTTTGAAATAAGATTTTATTTTACTAATTTTTAATACTTGTGGGCTTATATTTTATGTTTAAAATCCTTGTAGGGACTAAATAGGTTTGAATTAAATACTTTAGAGATTTAATTGATTCAATCGATAATTTAAAGTCTAAATAGACTTTAATTTATATATTTTAGAGACTAAGTAGACTCAATCGATAATTTAGGAACTAAATAAACAATATGACGATAATTTAAGTGTAGAAATTGTCATAAACCCAAAATAATATTAACACAGTTAAAAAGGGGTTAATTACTTAAATCCTATTTATAAGGTTGCTCTCAATTAAGTCCGACGGTATTTCAAGAGGTTTTAGTTTAAAATCACTAATTTTAACATTTTATAAAATAAAGAACATGTAGTAATTTCGTAATAGTTGAAATCCCTCAATATTTTTACAAAGAAATTTTAGTAGACAAGTTTCTTTGTGAAGAGAAATTCAGATAAATTTTACAGAAAAATTTGAACTCTTCACAAAGAAAATTTAGAGTAAATGAAAAATTTCTCTACTATCATTGCAAATAAATTTCAAAAAATAAAGAATTTTCTCTGACTTTTCATGAGGCTTTAGCATTCATGAAACAAATTGTCATGAAAGAATTTCCTAACACTATTCAGTAGGTTTGATTTCAGTTTTTTGAATTTAATTTTTTTAATTAAATTTTTTATTTTTTTATATTTTTTTTGTTTTTAGTGAATATTTTTAAACTTTTAAGCATTTTTTTTACTTTTTTAGATGCATCTTACTTAAATGTATCTAAAAAGTAAAATATTTGTGAAAAATATATTTAAAAATTAATAAATACACAAAAAAATGAAAAATATACTTAATTTTGGTTTTTTTTTTTATATTTTTGGTATTTAGTAAATTTAAAAAAAAAATTACAAAAATTATACTTTTTATGTGTCTAAAATTTTAAAAATAAAATTACTTAAAATATTAAAAAATTCAATAAAAATAAAAAAATACAAAAAATAAGAAAATAAAATTTTTTGAAAAGTATTTTCAAAATATTAGAAACAAGCATGCTGATTTGTTTTTTTCAATTGCATTTCATTGACTTTTGATTGTATGAACACCGTATTTATTACTTCAATAACTTTTTCACTCTGTTTTTGTGATCTTCTTCAAGTATTCACCGCGCTCCCTAGTCTGCATAAACTTCTAATTCATTCATCTCTTCCTCGAACTTCTTCAATGGTTTCTTCTGCTACTGCAACAGCCCGGAAGCTTCCTGTTTTTTCATGTCCACGCCTTCTTGAGTTTCAGAGGCAGAAACCTCCGCAAGACCTTCAACGATCACCTCCACATAGCCCTGTCCCAATCAGGAATTGACACTTCGAGAGATGATGATGAGATCGAGAGAGACGAAGGCATTGAGCCTCCGTTTGGAAAGTGGGTTGGCTTTTTAACTTTTTTGACTATTTTAACTTGGGTTAAAAAATTTGATTTGGGAAAGGCTTTTTGATTTTTTTTGACTTTTTTTGTGAGAGAAAAGTGTAATAATTATGAGTTGGATGTGATATTTTGTTTGTTGTGACTAAAATAACCTATTTTATCTTTTGTGACTAAAATAGTCACAAACTAACTTGCCAAACGGACCTGAGTCATTGGGTGGGTTTGTGATAGGGCACTTTAACTAGTAAGAAAAAAAAAATATTAACCTCTTTTATTATTTAAAGTTGTAGAATAATGTTTCATTAATTTCCCTTATTTTTAATAAATAAGGTATTGTGTTTAAAATATTTAGGTATATATGACTGTTTTATACTTATTAAGAGGCAAAAAGAATTGAAAAGTGTCAATTTAATAAGTGTTAATAAAAAATTATTAGATTGTAATTTGTACACCACATGACAATATTATCTATCAATCACCAAATATATTTTATGTCCCAATACAAGATTCTGAACCCCACGCTCTCCACCAATCATAAATCTTTACGATCTCCACCAATCATAAATCTCCCAGTAACAACCTCACCATATCCCAAAAGCATTAGATAATTTTTTTTAGTTCACGTGGGCACTGCTGATGTGCATTTATTTTTGTTTTGTTATTTTAAAATTTAAAATTTTTATAAATTTTATTATACATATTTATTTTTAATAAAAAATTATATTTTAGAGTCTACCCAATGAAATCTATAAAACAAGAAATATTTACTTATAAATCACATTTTAAGAAATGGTGATCTGTTTGGTCTTAAGAATTTTTTTTAAGACCAATTAGTTCCATTGATTTTGAAAAGGTACATATAATATATTATTTTGAAATTAAATTTACGATTACACCCTTATTTTTATTATATTTTCTTCTCCTTTTTTTTTTTTTTTTTTCCTTTTGTGCTAAAAAACTGAGATACACAACTTATAGGAATCAATTTTGAGATAAATTTTTATATGAGAATCTTTTTTGTTTCGAATGACTTGAAATGTAAGATTCTTCAAATATTCCAAAAGAAGTACAAAAATGACTCAAAATATGAGATTCTTCAAACATTCTAAAAGGATGTAAAATTCTTCAAACATTTCAAAATATAACGGTTTTGGATTAGACCTGACTCATATCTTACTTTTGAATTCAAGAATCCATGTACTTAACTGTTGTTTATCTCATTTTCATCTTATTACTAGTTGAGTTTAGTTATTTGGGGCGTTTGAAACAGGTTGGGGAGTTAGTTTTTCAAAGAGCTGTTACCCAGATTTTTGCCTATTCACTCGCGTGATCTTTCTTACGCTTAAGTGGTATTTTACAGTCCGTAAAATTACTAGAAGTGTGGTACCTTCGCTCGAGCGGTACTTCTTGAGCTCGAGCGGTCTTTTGTAGGTTTGAACTTTTAAGAGGGAGTCATTGTGTGCTCGAGTGGTGTCACTTATTATGTCTAACGCTCGAGCGGTGTTTTGGTCGCTCGAGTGGTCTATGCGTATATCAGTCCGAGAAAAGGCCACTTTGAGTCATTTTTTCATCTTTCTCTTTCTCTAGAGATTTCAAAACCCTAAAATTTTTACTCTCTCTCTCTAGTTCTTGTACTCTAGCTCCAAATACTCTCAATCCATTAGTTTCTTCACCCTAGTCCTTTGGAAGAAAAGATAAAGCACGTCGAGGGTTTAGTTTTAATCGGATGAGTTATTATTTTCTGTTCTACCAAAGTTCAACTCTTATTCTCTATTGTCTTCTACTTTGAGGTAGGGATTTGTTCAACCTTTAATATGATTTTTAACTTAGTTATTTGCTCTTTGAAAGGGGTTAGTGATTTAAGGGTTTGTGGTTGAACGTAGGTTTGGTTTTGAAAAGTAACAAATGGGTTTTTTAAATGAATGCTTGAGAATGTTGTGAAAGTGTATTTATTGTTAAGTTGTGTTGAAATTTTGGAAATTTACTCTTTAAATGAGATTTTAAAGAACAAGGAAGATTCTGTTTGAAAATCATTAATATTTGGTTTATGGAAGCAAAGGAAAAGATGTTGGGCCTTGAATAGATATGGAATATGTATCTATTGATGATGAGAGTATAGTTGAATATTTATTATCACTCCCATTTTGAAAATGTTGAGATTTATCTATTGTTGAACAAATTATTTGTTGAGTAAAAATATCTGTTTTGGGCTATCAGTGGAGGATGGTCTTGATTGTTGTAGACATTGCATAAGAATTAGGTTAAATTGAAACTAATTTCTCATACATTGTGCATTGAGCATCATTTCATATTGAACATTGTAAATGTATTGATTTTGAGAAAAATTGGTGAATACCTTGATGAATCGGGTTAGGGCGTGTGGTTGTGGTTATGATGTTGGTCTGTGTGTCTTTGGTAAAAGTCCAAAAACTCGTGTGGTTAGGTGCCAATCCTTCCAGTTAGTACTTGTAAAATGGCTTTAGTAGTGTTTGTATACTCGCAGATACGTACTTTGAGATTCCCAGTGTTTTGTGTCAACTGTCCTGTTTTCTGTTATAAAATGATTGTTTCATGAATTGATTTATAATCTGGCATTGCATTTTTTTGAGATGAAAAATGAAGAATGTTTAACAAACAGCATGCATGTGCATTCACCTTATAACTTTGTTAAGATTCATATATTGTGTTAGAGTATCTCTATTGGGTTTTGGCTCACCTTATGTAGAAAATAACTATCAGATGCTGATGATATGCCTCCACCAAGGAGGTAGCTTGGGAGGACTGGAAGCCAAGGGATTCATTTTGTTTATTTGATGTAATTATTTTTGTTTAAGTCTCGGGCTTTATTTGTATTGAGTTAAACTCATTTTGTTGTACCCAAGTATCGACTTGAAAAATGTAGCCATTAAGGCATATAATTATTTACTTTTACTTTTACTTTAAATTCATGTATCAATTTCATATGCTATAGATTCAGAATATAGGATTTATGAATATATATCGCATACGCCATCTTTTGTATTGATCAAAGTTATAAATGAAATAGAAAATGTGATGTTATTAATCAATTGTAAGTAATGTTATAAGATGGACTATTGTTATTTACTTCGGGGCGTGATAACTTGGTATCAGAGCCATCTAGTTTGAATACTTTGGGATCATGGGATGTGATTTTTACCATAATGGATTCTCTTGCTAGATGATATTAGAAGTAAACCTGGTATGCTATGTGATAACATGCTTGTGTAACTAAATAATAAGAGATTTAATTTCTTAGATATTGATTGGGTCTATGAGTTTTTAGAAGTTCTGTTAAAAGAACACTTGATCACTGTTATTTCTAACTTGAACTCTGGTAATGTCGCGGGATGGTTACTATCTGGAAATGAAGTTCGTTTGTGTTTATGTGATTAGGTGCTTATGTGGAGTGAATTATTTGTTGTCCACCGTATTAGGACGTGAGTGAATTTGCTTTGGTACATTTGTAAATACACTAATCTGTTGTGTTACATTTATTAGGATGTTAGGACGTGGACATAGTGGTGGAAAGAGTGGTAGGCCTAGGCAGCAGAAGGTGCTGTTACCAGATGATATTCCGGTGCAGGAAGAGGAAGTTGGTTAGGCCAACATAGTTGAGCCAGCAGTTCTTGTTTGTAATGTGAGATTTGTTCCAAAATGAGGGAAAATCCAAAACCTCTATAATGCGGATTGCTCAAATGTGTAATTTCACATTTGGAAAAATTCACTTTTATCCTTAAAAAATTAAATCCAAATGTGTAATTTCCACTTAATATGACTTTGGGTTTATAAGAAAAAAAAGAAGGATTAAATAGTTCATAAGATCACATTTTGAGATTTAGTGGTGTTTCATCCATAAAACAAAACCAATATTGGATGTAAAATTTTATAAAAATAAAATAATATTTTGTAAACTATACGAAACTAGCAATATTTCAGTTTGTAAAATTATCTGACAAAACTGCTTAGAAATATTCTATATAATCGTTTTGTCAATTAAGAAAATTTTCAGTTTTCTAAGGCCTGTGATTGAGATATTCCTCAATTTGTTTATATATGTTTATGCATGAAAGAGATATTTTATTTGTTTAAAATTTTAATTTGTTGTTAGAAATTAAGAAAATTGTAAATTGACTTGTTTTCCAACTTTTTAAATTGAAAAATTTATTCAAATTGAAATATTTTTCAAATATTAAGAATCATATATTTTAGATAAATTTCTTAGTTGCAATCTAGTTTTTTTTTTTTTTTTTTAGATGAAATTTATAGTTTTTTAGTGTAATTTCATCATTTTAAGTATGCATTTTTTTTTTTCCAATTTCATATGAAATTTTGTCTCAATTAACTCAACCAACTCCATATATTTTATAAAAAAAAGTTAGACCAAGTAAATATTATTGGTTAAGTAAGTTAAGAAAATTTACTATTAAAAGGGTTTAAATTGTAAATTTATAATAAAAAAATATTTTTATTTATATAATTTTATATTTAATATTAGTCTTATTTGATAGATTTCGTTGTATTGATTCTAGAAATATAAAGTTTATTAAAAATAAATGTATATTCTAAAATTTTGATATTTTGAAATTTTAAAAATTAAAATAAATGTCACGTCACCATAAATTTTTTTTTTAATAAACAATATTTTTGAAAGGTAATTTTGTCTATTAAAAATTGATAGGATTTGAATTAATAATTTTTTTTTTAAATTTAAGATTTAATAGAGTTTAAGTTCACAAAATAAGACTTATATGTAAATGTCCCTTAAAAAAACACACATCTTGTTGATATCAATTACTCCCTCCGTCTCAATTTGTTGACGGTTGAAAATTCCAACTTTTTAAAGAGACATGCAACCATTATATTTAAATTCAAATTTCAAAATATTTTTTCACTAATGTTTGTATCTTTTTAAAATTTTAATATATTTATAATTACCTAAAGATAGTTTTGAAAAATCAAATATTTTTTACCTTGACTTTTCAATTGGGACTATTATTTTGGGACATTTCAAAATGGAATAGAGAACCAACAAAATGGAACGGAGGGAATATAATCAGAATAGAAAACGACAGTATTAGAAAATGGCCCTGTTTGGAAAGTGTAGTTTGAGAAAAATAATCAATAAAAACAAAATATTTAAAATAATTAATAATAGAAAATATCAAATTCAAATCATAATTATTTAATTTTTTTCTTATAATTATCAAATTAATTACAAAAAAAATCAACTACCATTCTAAACAAATTTTTTTAACCAAACTAAAATAATTAAAACTCAAAAACCGAATTATTCGATTCTCAATTGAAATAGTATATTCTCAATGGGTATGGCTTCTGTCCAGTTCGGGATCGGATTGGACCGTACTGTTGGCTCTGTAAGGGCTCATCTCGGGTCCCGTTTTGATAATCTGAACCGTTTTATGTGTAGAAATCGTTGAGCACTATATATTTATAAAAAATCACATTGATCGGATATCGATAGCTATATGATCAAATCAGTTTTGTATTGAAAAAATTGGACGGTGAACAAATTAACTGTTGACAAAAAACTGTTTTGATCACATAACTATCGATATCCGATCAACGTGATTTTTTACAGACATATAGTACTCGACGACTTCTACACATTGAACGGTTTAAATTATCAAAACCGAACCCATTGCAGGACCCCACGGGCTCAACAGCACGGTCCAGTCCGGGTCGGACTGGACAGAAGCCATACCCATTCTCAATTGAAGGTAAAAGTTGAACAGTGGAAATCTTATACATATGCTGGTCCACGAGGTTCAGTTTCTCTCTCTCTCTCTCGCTCTCTCTCTCTACAATTTTCAGTTCAAATTCTCCAATCCTATTAATCAACACTTAAGTTTCAAGACTCATAAAAATGTCCGACGGAGGCTTAACGGTTCTCGATGGCACACATCTGAGGTCCGTCGACCTCTCTCTGCCGGAAACCAACAGCACCGTCACTGGCTCTCAGCTCCTCGAGCTAGCCGAGTCCAGAGTTTCGGCCTCTCTGTTCGGCCTTTCTTTGCCCCAAAATCTCAAGTCCTCTGCTCTCAATCGCCTCAACATCATCGATGACGTCAGTTTCCGGCCAACGGAGCTCGAAAGAGACCAAGCGTTGTCCGTGTTTAAAGACTATTTGACTGCGATCGCCGATGAACTCAAAGGTATTGATTGACTTCAAGTCCATAACAAATCAATATACGTATAGATGATTGAATGTAGTGTTAGATGATCCAATTCTAAATGTTGTGTTTTTATTTGATCTGATTGGTTTGAATTTTCAACTTTTTCAATCGATCTGTACTTGTTTCTCTTTTACTTTATTGGGATTGTATGAAATAGGTTTAAACATGTATTTTTTTTTTGAAGTACGCTTAGTAACTGTGATTTCTAGATTCTTATTCATATTCAAAAGCATTGTTACTAAAATGAAAAGCATACTTTTTCTTCAAATTCAGGTAATTGAAAAGCATTTGTTACTAAAAGGTTTCTTAGAAAGAATGTTTAATAGCCACGTTTTCATTTTATTTTTGAGTAAAATGCAAAGCTCCTGCTTTTTTAAAAATGTTTTTTTGAAAAAAGGTTTATATGTCAGCAGACAGACCCTGTATAATGCATGTACTCGTTTCAACAGATCCGAGTTTTAATTCTATCTCTATCTCTTGTTATACAATAGATTTGAACTTGAAAACTTGGCAGTTGATTTTTTTATTGAAAAGGATATTTGTCAACAAATGTTCAGTGTTTTTTCATGTTGGCTTTCTATATGGCCAAGGTTTTGTGTCTTGCCTTTATCTTGGAGTTTTTGTCACATGACAATGTGTGCAAAAGTTCCCACAAGCCAGCCTACCAATAGTGTTGTCCTTGTCCAAGACCCCCATATCTCTCTCTCTATACGTGGTCAACAAGTTGGTTGGCTTAAAGAAGAGAACCTGTGGTTACAAGTCCATTGTTTTATTATTTATATTTTGAGTACAAAAATCTTCCTAGTTCAAAATTTGTCATATTTTGTAGTTTGTTGTGGTTAAAGCTTGAGAATGAAATAAGAAAGAAGAATGTTGTCACAATTTTGTTCCTTTTTATGTTGCCTCTCGTTTGCTGATATGGGGATGAGAAATTGCTTATGCTTAATGTGATGTGCAGAGGAGCCTCTTGTTGTAGCAATTTTGGATGGGAAAACACTAAGGCTGTTTTTGGAGGATGAAGATGATTTTGCAATGTTAGCGGAGAATCTTTTTACTGATTTGGATGTAAACGATAAGGGAAAGATCAATAAGAATGAGATACGGAATGCTCTTGGTCATATGGGTGTTGAATTGGGAATTCCTCCATTTTCAGGTTTGCTTTATTTCATCTTATTGTTGTGTAAATGGTGATAGATATACATATATATATATAGAGAGAGAGATTAAATTATAACTTTACATATGGTTCTTGCATTTCAAGTAATTGAATTTTGAGTTCTTATCTGTGTACTGAATTCAGATCTCTAGGAACTCTTTTGATGATCCCTATTTTCACCTTTTTAGTTTTTAGTAATTTGACAAGATATATGAATTTTGTTGGCCAACCAATTCGCTCTAATTTTCATATTGGGAAGATTCAAATTTACAGTAAATTTTGTTGGTGTGGACGGATGGAGATAAGTAGACTAGTGGCGGGAGCCTTTTGGGAAGTATGTCAGACACTACATTGACGGTGAATACTAGAGTTGGGTTGAGTGAGACTGGAGGCAATATTAAGGAAGCAATGAACTAGAGTCTCTAGGACTATGAAGAAGATGCTAGCTTGGAGAAGAAAGTAGAACAGGCTCACTATATAATAAAGGGTTTGGACCATGGAAGCAATCACCAAGGCTTATAGAAGGCACGTGCCCGACCAGGTACAAGGGACATGTGGCAGTCCTTGATTGGCCTAAGATTCTGTTAGGAGACCAACCTTAACAGTTAGTGCATTATCCTGTGAGGCACTTGCAAGCTACAGAGGCAGTGAGGCATTCTCCAATGGTATGAGAAGATATGACAAGCTTTGTGCCTTTGTCTTAATCTATGGAATGTCTTCATGTGAAGATCTCTCTCATACTGATTAAGTTGCAAGTCCCTCTAGAGAGGATGAGATGAGCACCTTGACGATCTCGCCAACTCTAGCCATCAAGCCACATGACTCCAAATCCCAAGTGAGGGCTATGGGGTCATTTGAGTGCCCCATGACTATGACACTAACTTTGAGGAGCTCTTTAAATCATTCTCTCGATTTAGGCTGATAAGATAACACACAAGGTGCCATTAGAGGATAAACAAGGTATGTGAGAGGGTATGGACAGATGGAGACTGAATACAATATTAAAGGGGAGAGAGATAGCAGTAATGGATGTCTAGATGCAATGAACTAGAGTCTCAAAGACTAGGAAGAAGAAGCTTGCTTGGAGACAATGGTCGAGGATGCTTACTATCTAATATACAAGGGTTGGACAACGGAGGGTATCACCTCAATATGGAAAGGGCATGTGCACAGCCAAGTACTAGGGATAGATGGAAACCCTCAAAGATTGGCCTAAAATCCTGTTAGTAGAGTGACCTTACTACTTAGTCAGGTATTTGTTGGAAATACAAAGAAAGCTCTAATACCATGCCGGAAAAAATAATGATTCATTCCGTCTAGGAACTCATATTCACAATTTGGATGTTGGTACGACTTGATTTGTGCTAACTAAAGTTCAAAATATATGTAAATATGATAAACAAGACGAATAATAGAATTGAATGGCTTAGTCTAGAATAGAGACTAGCTTGTGTATATATACTGATAGAGATTTACCAGATAGCTATGAAGCACGTACACCTCTTCGGAGTCGCGTACAGGCAATGTTCTGAAAAGTGGTTGCGGTCACTGTAACGGTGGCGGTGATGCGGTTGCGGGGTGTAAAGGTCATACCGTAACGGTTGCGGTAACCGAAACCGTGAATTTTTTTATGTTTTGCACAATTTAATCTGAAAAAAATTTACCAATACGCATATTTTTTTTTCCATAATCATATTTATTGGATTTTAAAATAAATATTGATCAATTTTTGTAAATTTTTAAGTATGATCCAATATATTTCATATTTTAAAATCACTATAAGCTGAGTTTTTTATATTTTATTTTAATAATTAATGACTTTTTATGTTACAAATCCGTATTATGCTTGTGGCAAAAAAAACTTTTATTGGACTTAAATGTATAAAATTATTTTTTTTAATTATTATACTTGTGGGAGCATATGTAAATTTAACTTGAATGGTTTTAAAAAATAAATTATACATGTTAATGTAATCATATAAAATTAAAAAATAAATTATAAAGATTTTTTTTTTTTTTTTGGGAGGGGGGAGGGGGGATTTGGATTATTTGAATATTCGTTCTCTTTTTGGATAACTTGTAAATAAAAATAAAATAAATTAATAAAAAAAAATTGACATGTATAAAATATGTATTAATATATAATTATAGGTGTTATGTTTTTCTAGATATTTTACAAAAAAAAATCAATCACTAACTATTATATGTAAGATAAATAATAACAAAAGTAAGAGTATATATATATATTTTAATCATGTCAAATAGATAATGACCACACTTATTATTATTATTATTATTATTATTATTATTATTATTATTATTATTATTATTATTAAACAATACGTAGATAGATAGATACACACAAACAAAATAATTGAGTGATAGCAGCTGAATAAAATAGCATAGGCTTTATAGCTTCAACAAATCAATAACATGTTCTTCATCTGCCCTCTTCTCTCTCTCTATCTCTTTCTTCTCCATCTTCTCTCTCTATCCTTTTTTTCTCATTTTCAGCTCTTTTTTTTAAATTTTTTTTTTTTTTTTTGGGAAAGAAGCAATTCATAACCATTACGTAATGGTGCGTAATAGGCTGTTACAGCCGTTACGACATTGTTATGACCGCTACGGTAACCGCTGTGGCTGACACACCTGTGAATTTTAATTACACTGCAAAAGCGGCTATAACGGGTGAAGGTAACCACCACAACCGTTACGTAACGGTTGTGGCTGCTTTTTAAAACCTTGCGTACAGGTGTTCGACACATGTCAGACATGGACACGCGTTGGACACATTTCGGATACGTATTGTACATGCTGGAAAGAGTTGGACACGCTGGGACACTTTGGACACTCTACGGACACGTTGGGACATATTGAGGACACGCTAGGGACATGTTGAGGACATGCTACACTCTAAGGACACTCGAGGATACGTTAGGGACACGCTAAGTACTATTTTTTTCTAAAAAAAATTACTAAAATAGCATACCGAAGGTTGATGAATTTGATAAAATTAAATATTTGACATAAAATATATATTAAATATTTAAAAATATACATATAATTATATAAAAATATATGTTTTGAACATGTCCCCAACGTGTCGTTTCTTGCATTTTTTGAAAATTTACTTGTCTGCGTGTCCATGTCGTGTCCCATGTTCGTGTCCGTGCTTCTTAGCTGATAGGAAATAATGTAAAAGAAAACAATGTAAAAGAAAACAAAATTAAGGCCTAAACAATGGCCATAAAATAAAACTTAATTGATTCTAGTTAATTCTAATTCCTACACTCTCCCTCAAGGTGGTGCGAAGACATTTAGCAAACCCAGCTTGACAATGGATGACTGAAGTAATGTTGGATCAACAGACTTTGTGAACATATCAGCTAGTTGCTCAAATGAAGAGATGATGGACTCACAATACCAGTTTGAACCTTTTCTCGAATGAAATGTATGTCAACCTCAATGTGTTTCGTCCGTTCATGAAATATAATGGTAGGGGCTGAGGCTCTGAAGGCTTTCCAACTTTCTTCAATTAGGGAATAGTGCAGATGAATCAATCACGCGGTTCTATAGCATCCTCTAACTCGCTATCCGCTGTCCTTCACTTTCTTTGGGGCCGGCCGGTCATCTGCCTTTGGTGGCGTTAGAGTCAAATCTAACTCATCATCCTCCACATTTGGAATGGGCTGACCAAGGACTAACTCAAAATTGAGCCTTGATGGAGCTTCAACTTCTTCCCGCGGTGGCAGATTGAGATCAATGTTAGCTCGAGGGTTTGAGCTCGAAGCGCTGGAACCGTCTCGAGGCAAAATCATACGCATGAGAGGAGGCGCGAAAGTACTGAATCAGAGAATAACATAATAGCTGATTTGTTATCATAAAACAAAGGAGAGGAAGCATCCTCAGCAAATCCTGACTTTGCAAGAATGGATCGAAGCCACAAAACTTCATATGTACTCTGTGCCATTGCTCGATATTTAGTTTCAGCAAAAGACCTAGAAACAATAGTCTGTTTCTTACTTTTCTATGATATAAGGTGATCACCATAAAAAGTATAGAAACCAGATGTGGATCATCTATCAATTCTATATCCTGCATAGTCTGCATCAGTGAAACAAGAGAGCCCTAATTGATGGATAGCTGTGAAAAATAATCCCAAACCAGGATAAGTCTTCAAATACTACAAAATATGATGAACAATATAAAGATGCTCTGTACGAGGTGCATACATAAATTGACTTACAACACTAACCACAAAAGTCAAGTCAGGTCTAGTGTTAGTCAAGTATATGAGACGGCCAACAAGGCATTGATACAAACTGGTTGTGGTTTATTTATTTATTTATTTTTGGGTGGAGTGGAACACGGTTTGCTCTCCAGTGAGGACAGGAAGGTTTGGGTATTTGTAGGCTATCTATCTTGAATCAAGTTATGTTGGGTAAGTGGTTGTCGAGGTTCGCCTATGAGAGGGAGAAGAATTGGAGGAAGGTGGTGGTTTGTAAATATGGGTTGGTTTGGGGGGAGGTATGGATGATGGAGGATAGTTTGTGGAAAGGAATTAGGAAGGATTGCGGGTACTTTCTAGCACATTTACAGTTTTCAATGGGTAATGCAGATATTGTTAGGTTTTGGAATCACAGATGGAGTGAGAAGGACAGTTTGGAGGAGTTTCTTCTTAATATTGCTAGTACTGCCCTTGAAAGGCAGGCCTCGGTGAGTGATTTTTAAATATGGAGAATAGACAGTGTTCTGGGGCATAGTCATAGTCCTTCGTAGGGGGTTTGATGACTGGGCGACTTTATTCGACTCGCATTGATGATGAGAGATTTGGTTCAATGGCTGAGATCTTCATCTGAGCAGCTCAATATAAAGTCTCTATGATTCCGTAGTTATGATGTAGGGAGTTTTCCTTCCCTTGGAACGAGGTTTGGAGAACCAAAACTCCATCTGAGGTGGCCTTCTTTGTTTGGTGTACTGGTTATGGAAAAATCATCATTATTGATAATTTGGTTTAGAGAAAGCAAGTGCATTGTTAACTTGTGATGTATGTGCAAACATGAAGTTGAGTTCATCAACCATCTCCTTATTCATTGTGAGGTGGCTTGGGAGTTGTGGACGATGATACGTGGTATGTTTGGCTTTGTTTGGGTGTTCCCTAAGTGGAGGAGCTCCTTCAATCTTGGAAATGAGCAAGGGTGGGAAAGAGAAGGAAGCTTGGGGTTTGGTCCCGTAGCCCCATAATGTGGATAGTTTGGGGAGAAAGGAATAGGCGGACTTTTGATGGTAAAGAAGATTCAATTTTTAGTTTGAAGAGTGGATTGCTTTCTTTTTTGTATAGGTGGTTTTCAGGTTTGGTTAACCTGTATTTGATTAAATTTTTTGAATTTGTAGAGGCTTGAGTAAGCATTTTGATGTATAGTTGGTATAACTCTTTTGTACATGGGTTGCACCCCCTCAGTACTTATTTTTAATACAATTTATACTTACAGAAAAAATAGCACTTATATATTATACATAAATGTAATCACATTGGGATATAGATATATAACCAAATCTGTAATTCATGTCACTAATGATGGCTAGTGAGATTTGATTTATCCTTCAATCAAGAGATTTTACCTTTGACTCATATGATCTTGTCTGGAACAGACTCATGCAATCACGGATAGAAAGCAAAATTTTTTGCACTGTTCAGTTTTAGTTATAAAATCAAGGTGACTTTGTTTCTTCTGTTACAGTTTTTGAAGAAGCATTCTATGAAACACTCGTAGTTTTTGCTCACAAGTACAGGAAAAGTAGCCAGAAACAAATGTAGACACTTTTTAGCCCATTTAGAATCTGGCCATCAATTAACCACTCTGTCATTAACAGATGCATTGTTACTCAATTTATTTCCTCGCTCAATGTGTTGTTTAAATTGACACAATTTGAACCTTTGACCTTCTCCTTTCATGTTTCCATCTTGTGGTTCGTGTATCCTTAGCAACATTTGCATAGGCCTTTTTGAATAGCATCTTGTACCTTCCAAATGTAAGTCCTAGTGAATTGAGGCATCCTATTGAAAATGGTCGTCTCACCTAGTGGTCATGGTTATTTGCATATTAGTGCCAGATATAACCATCTATTGAAGTGTGCATATCTATGATTATCTATTTGTATTTTAGTAGACACCAGCTGGTATTTGGCCTTTTCTCAGACCTCAACATTTTACTGACTTAATTGTCCATTACTGCAGAATGCAATGACACACCATTATCCGACATTGACTTGGAATTCTTCTTCTCTCAATAATGAGGTTCTGGTGGCAATTAGGCATTAGCCATCTAAGTCACCCCATCTCTAGACTGAGTAAAGCAATAATTTGTGGCAATATTTAGTTTCATGAGTCACAAATAAGCTTACATCTCCATTTTTACAATAGGTTGCATGGGGTGCCTTTTCTACAACCACCAGTGTCACCTAACCTAAATCCTCCGTCTAGTTGTTTAGAGAGATACTTGAAGTCACATTTTATGTTAGAGAGAGAGAGAGAGAGAGAGAGAGAGAAGCAAATCCTTCACCTTCACAATAGGTGGTAATATCTAGCACTGAATTGATTTGGCAACCCGTTACTTGTTATTCCATGTCCTTTTAGTGGCCATTGCATTTGGTTACAGTCATTTTTTATTCTATTACCTGTGTGCTTTATTTACTTTGGCAATTTTGTGGTTGAACAGAATTTCCTCTGCTGAACGACATCTTACAGAGGCATGGTGCTGATGGGGAAGAAGAATTGGGGCAAGCACAATTTGCTCAACTACTACAGGCAGTTCTGCAAGAACTGGCCGATGCCCTTGCTGAAAAGCATGTTGTTGTCATCCAGAACATCAAGATCATTAATGGTTCTAAGCTAAGAAAGGTAGTTGTTGTTTCCCTACTGAAAGGCATGGAATTAAATCTCAGCAATATTTGCAATATTTCTAAATTTTCAATATTGTGATACATAGATATTAGGGGAAATAACAATGCAGGGTAGAAGACTAAAAAAAAATTTGTAAAACATGGGTGTGCAACTCAAAAGCTGTGGGGGTGCAACTCCATGTAAAAAAAATTTCTGTCCCACTGGGATGTAATTCCCCCAAGATATTATCTATGATATTTTATAACATTTTATCAATTGCTCCAACTTTTTCGATTCACTATTGATATTTTGTGCTATTTCCGTTTTTTTCAAGCTAGCATCCTTTTTATTGATATTTTCTTCGTTGCTTGGAAGTCCTTACATATAGGTACCTCAATGAACATTCCCTTAGAGTACAATTGCTACCTTACATGTGATGATATGTGTTAATCATCCTTGGAATCTCCATTACTGTTGTTTGTTCCATGTTGCATATTGGTAATTGGATGTTTGAGTTTTGGAATATTTGATGTTAGAGTAGTTTGAAATTAAGGAAATAGTTGGGTCCATAAAATTATGCATGTTGTTGATTCTGAACGAGGAAAGTAAAGCAGAGTAGAAAATGAGATGGGGACTATTTGTTCTAATTTTTTAGATCAATTATTTCTTTTGATTGGCAACAAAAGAAAATATATAATTAAAAACAGTACAAGGACTGGAGAACAAGGAGTCCTCCAGAGATGACCAAAAATAAAAAATAAAGTCTCACTGGAAATAACACACTGCCATAAAATCTCTAGAAATAAAAAATAGTGGTATCTCCCTAAAAGAAGAAAATAATGAAACCCAAAAAGAGTCCAAATGACAATTTCTCCCATAAAGAGTCAACATCGTCACTCTTATCCTCGAAAATCCTAATATTACACTCCAACCAAATAACCAAAAAAATTGTGCAAGAGACAATCTCACAAAAAATCTTGCTTTCTCATTGCAATCAAAACCCCAAAATCAATCAATAGCATTTGAGAGCACAAAGTTGGAATCACATCACCCAACAAGTTTCCACCATTTGAAAAAGCTGATGCCATAAGATCAAAGCCAAAGGGCAATGCAAAAGTAAATGATTCGACAATTCCTCATTCTTCCTACACATGATACACCACTGATGATTAGGTCTCTTTTTCTAGAAAATGCCGTTAACCAGGAGACTATTATGAACCACCACCATTTATTATCCTTAACTTTAATAATCAGCACGATCACTTTCCAAATCTTTTTATGGGGAGGAATGGATGAACATTTGGATTATCAATGATTTTGTCAAAAAAAGGATTATCAATGATTTTGTCAAAAAAAGACTTGCACAAGAAATTCCTGATGAATAAAGTAACCTCACCCTTGAATCAATGGCGTTAGGTCCCAAAGAAGAGTATTTAAAAACTAGTTAAGAATGTGTGAATATATATTATTTTATTTGGGATAATATCAGCTTTTTGCAAACCAGATTGGTTTGTGGCTTTCTTCAAGAAAGTTGAGTCGAAACAGTCAATCTCTGTATATGGATGTAACCCATGTTTTAGTTCTGACAGTCTCTTAAAACGAACATGCAGCTTTTGGCTAGTGAGGAGAAATTGAATGCTGTCATAGAGAAGATGTTGCAGCAGGAAAAGAATAGTGAGAAGGATGCAAAAAAGAGTACAGGTATAATCAGGAGCTTTCTTGAGGAAAATGAGAAGGAATTGGGGCTGCCATCATCAGAAGCAGGCGATTCAGTGGTTCTTCTCTATGATGCAGTATTCACTGATGTAGGGAACACGAAGAGTGCTGCTGGATCGGAGAAAGATGATTTTCAGTTGCTTGTGAAGGAGATCCTTGAGAAGTTTGCAGAGCAGCTTGAAGCAAATCCCGTTTTTGAAGATCTTGAAAATTGATGAGGCTGCTGTCGGTATATTATTGTGCATGTACTTTTTGGTTGAGCTCCTTGTTTTGGCAGCATTATATATATATATATCATATAAGCTTTTGAGATGTATCAAAAACATACAGAACCATTGACTTGAACGCTGTGTCCGCGTGCTGCCTTGATAATATATTTCTCTTTAATTTATTTACACCTTACATTTTCTGTAGAATTGTTGGTTATAATATCAATATTAATACTGCCACAACTTTTTATTTCTATCTAAGTTTATTCAAGAATGGAAGTGCCATTTCTGTTGTTTGGTGAACGTGTTTTTATCTTGCATCAAAAGTTGAAAATGGCTTCTATTCAAGATTTTTCGTAACAGAACTGAAGAACTTATTCAAATACAGCTCTGAGAGTGGCTTCATCCAAATTGATTTAAGCCATTCAGAGAGTTCTGTTTTTTATTTTATTTTTATAAATCCATTAGCAGAACATCAGTGGCTCAAATTTGAAGCTGAACCTGGTCCTGAAGGGCATTCGTATTGCAATCCCGGAAGGAGTTCTCATGGATTGGATTTCAAAATTTGCCATTGCTACAAGTGACTGTGAAAGCCTTTTACAGATTTCAAGATGCAACTAATGAAGACAACTTTACAAAGACAATGGCCATAAAACAGAAATATTCTATCTCCAATTGCAATTCCAAGAACTCTGATCTGAGAATGAATCTAGCTTAGGAAATTCCATGTACTCCAGTTCCCATAATTAATGATTTTCTTTTGTTTCCTTACAAGTGAAATTATTACTAATTTTCTTTTCTGTTTCGTAGTGTTGCATCCGTCACTTTTGAATATCTTGTTACTTCAAATATGAATGTGCAACAACGATGACATAAAAGTTTGAATTGTGAAATTTCATGATTTTATACGAGTTTGAATTGTGAAATTTCATGATTTTATACGAGAAACTTGGTGGGTTTATGGATTGTACGTTTTCGCCACCATGGCAAGGTCAATTTTTATTTGTAACACTGATATGAGCATCTAATAATGCAGATGGAGGTTTAATGTTATGAGAGGGACAATATTGGGTAAAATACCATTGGAAAAATAGAATTTTTTTTTAGTGTTCTCAAAGTAAGATAATATTTAGAACGTATTAATTGTTGTTGATCAGTGGTATGAATACGTTGGAAAAATATTTTATTTTTAGAATTACAAGGGTCATTGTACTCATTAGAAAGTAATTTGTGATTTATTCGTAATTCTTCTTCAATATTATTAATTGATAAATAGACTTTTATACTTCATTCTCGATTTCAAAATCCCATGAATTATAGCATAACAGTATATTACTTCCTACCCATACAATACAATATCCCTTATCCGTCAATTTGCTACAAATGGTGAAAAAATTATTCCATTCCTGAATGTTAATATCCTATACCACTTCTGAAATATTATAAGCAGAAGGAAAAAGAAGAAAATGAGGCATCAACAAAACCTGCTCCTATGGCTTCTTCAAGCCTTAAATCACACAAGTCTTTTGATTATGAGAATTTCAAGGTTGAACTTAAACAAAAATTGAAGGATAAACACAAAGGATCTTGAACAAAAATATAATAATGCAATTAAAATGAAGATGATTCAAATGGCAAAAGACGAAACTATTTCTGATTCTGAAGATAATCAAGATAGAGTGAAAACTATCTCACAATTCTCCAAACATTAGTCCACCTACACCTCCAACACAATTTCCTACTTAGAATCTCGACGATGACTATTTAGGCACATGTAAAAGAATTGATCTTAATAACCTGTGACTACAATAAATTTCATAAAACAAAAACTGCAAAAATAAAGATTCTTGACAATTGCAAAAATAAAGATTCCAAAGACTATTATCTAAAGTAAAATCCTTCCCATCCCATGTGACTAGACAACATGTGACCCAACAACCAATGTGATCTTATCTCAAACCTTATCTATTCCAATTTTAAATGATTTCAAATTTGGCTTCAACGCTCTATATAAATGGAGGAGGCATCGAGAAAATTTTAGATAAGATTATATACTCCATCCGTCCTAAAAAATTAGTTTCTTTTGAGGAATCTAACTTTTTTTGATAGTACAATTATTACATTTCAAAAACATTAATTTTCCAAAATTACCATTTGCCTTCTTTTTTTTTTTGAAACGTCAATTGTCATAATTATACTTTTTGTGAATGAATTTAAAAGAAGAATAAAATAGAAAATTCATGTTATTTTAGTCCTTAATTTTTGAAAATGGACTAATATTTTGGAATAATAAAAAATTGAATAAGAACCTAATTTTTTGGAATGGAAGGAGTATTTCCTTTGTGAGCCTTGAGTGTGGAGTGTTTGTCCATGCTTTGGTTAATTTATTTAGAAGAGTGCAATCCTTTGTAAGTATTTGTAGTATTGTATTTTTTTTTTCTTTTTTGAATAATATAATTGTGTTTAAATTATCTCTTATGCCTGTTCTCAATAGATTTTAGGGAAAATAACAAAAGAAAAGAAAAAAAAAAAAAAAAAAACCTAGAGTTTGAGCCTTGTAACAAAATAAATCTTGAATTTTTAATTTTATCAATTTTAACTTCAATATTTTGATTTGTTTTCAATTTAAACCATTTGCCTATTTTTGTTAAGTAAAACCGACGGGAAAAGAATATTTTAACCATTAAACTCAATGTATAAAATATCTAAAACACACTTTTCATTGATTTTAATAACTAAAATACCCATTTCTCTATCAATTTTACTTAATGTAAATAGGTAAATGGTTTAGATTAAAAATAAATCAACAATTTAGAACTTAAATCGATAAAATTAAAAATTCAGAATTTATTTTGTTACAAGGTTCACAATCTTTTTTTTTTTTTTTTTTTTTTTTGGTAATTGTCCCTAGATTTTATTGTTTACAAATATTAATATATTATTATTAGATACTTCATCTTCTTTTTAGACCAATCAATCACTAAGATGGCATTCACATTCACAAAGACAATGGCCATAAAACAGAAATATTATTGTGTGTCCAATTGCAATTCCAAGAGCTCTAAGAATGAATCTAGCTGAGGAAATTCCAAGTATTCCAGTTCCCATAATAATAATAATAATGATTATTATTATTATGATTATTTTGTTTTCTTTACAAGTGAAATTATTACTAAATTTCTTTTCTGTTTCGTAATAATGCTTCCATCGCTTGTGTTGAATATCTCGTTAGTTCAAATGTGAATGTATAACAACGGTGACATAAAAGTTTTAGATGTGAAATTTCATGATTTCACTTGAGAAATTAGTCTATGTAAACTATGAAATTCCGCAGACACCATGAACTATCTCATATCCAAAGTGTGAAACTGCCCACACTTGTTAGCAACCACATTTAGCCCTCGTTTACCATAAGACAAAATGTCACATTCAAATCATAATCATTTCATTTTTTCTCTTACAAAAATAAAAAAAGTAAAAAAATCTAACCCAAACGAGGCTTTTTAGCTCTAGTCTAAAGTAGCCAAAAAACCAAAAAACTAAAAAACCAACCCACATCCCAAATGAAGCCTTGTAAGAGCTTTTTAATTAAAAAGTCCCATATGAAATTTGCGCACTTGTAAATAACCATCTTGTTTATATGATATTCCAGAACTTTGAATATTCACATTGAAAATTATGAATTTGTGCACAACTTTTGAATTTCACACCAGATAAATATCAGGTTCTATGAAATCATCATCCTTCTGCTTATAAATTTCACATTGACAGAATCAATTTTATCATTGTGAAACTAATATATAAGTGTGAAATTGTGAAAATTTTACACTTGACGATTACCAAGTTGTGTGCAATTTCACATCCACAAGATTACTAATTAATCCCCGTTCAAAAAAAGATTACTAATTAAACTTTTTCATCCTTTGTGGAAACTGTTTAATGATTGTGAAATTGTAAGATTTGGCTCCCAATTCTCATAAACATGGATTTGTGTAACTGATATTTTTTATTTTGTTACTGTTTTTAACACTTTACTGAAAATTGACTCTTTTTTTTTTTAAGTTACAAGACTAGAGCTGTAAATGAATCGAATTGTTCATGACCAAGTCGAACTCAGATCGTTTAAAGCTCGTTTGATCTCGTCTCATTTTCTAAATGAACAAGCTTGAGCTCGATTGTTACGCTCATTTATTAATCAAACCGAGCTTGAGTAGCTCCAAACTCTGCTCGGTAGGACTCATGAACATAAAAAGAATAAAAAAATTAATATTTATTTTTAATAATATATCAAATAAATTTTCATTAGTTTATCTTTATTTTTCTATTTGTATTTGGCGTTTGCGTAAATTTACATATTTGATTGATGAAATTTTTTATTATTATTATAAACATTCTTGTATATTTTTCTCATATTTTTCTATTTTTTTTATCTTAATAAGTAAATTAATTTAAATTATTTTTTTTTGTTTTCAAATTCAAGCTTGAGTTTGTCAAATATTTGACGACTTAAGCTCAAACTCAATTATTTTAGCTCAACATGAGCTCGACCCGAGCTTGAGCTCAATTAGTTCTTAGTAAACAATTTTAAAAACTAAAAAAAACCAAAATCAACTTAACTCGTTTGCAGCCCTATACAAACTAACTGGGTTTATAGAGTAATTATGGGATTTAGTGTGATAAAATCTTCATATATGTAACCTTCTATAAAAACAAATTTTTTTTTTAATTAGAAAAAATTAATTTTGTTTTCTAAATTATTTCTTAAAAATCAATTAGACCTCTAATCATTTAGTTGTATCAAATTTTATACCTGAACTATTCGAATTAAAATTAGTTAAACCTTTGTTGTCACTGGCATCTACATTCAAACTAAATTTATTAACTTGACCCCCAAGCTCTTATTTGAAGAAAAAATGAAGTATTTTTCGCTTACGTACAACAACTCTACACATGACAAAGACGCACAAGTGCCTAATGAAAAACCTTAGGCCAAATTATAAAATTAAAAATAATAATAATAATAATAAAAAAATCTCAGACCTCCTAATTTTTAAATTGATTTCAATTTGAACTATCCATTAATCTTAGATAAAAAGACACCAACAGAGGGGTAAATTTGTCAAGAGTAATGATCTATACACCCAGTGGGGGTCTCACCCCCAGTGAGGTGGCGAGCCCCCACTGGTCCAGACTTTAAAAAAAAAAAAAAAAAAAAAAAAAACTGTTTTCCGGACCAATCCCCCAGTGACACCTCACTGGGGGTCACCCCCAGCTGGGGGTAGGAATCATTTTGGATTTGTCAATTCACCCACCATAAAAAAAAATAGATTTTTTTTTGGATTTTCCTTTTGCATACATACACCATAAACAATGATTAGAAATAGAGTTCCAACAAGGAAATCCTCGAGAGATAGAGAAGTACTCAAAACAGGACAAACAAAGAAGTTGCAAAAGATGTCGCAATTGTAAGGAAGAATAAAATCCATAAACAATCTTACATATACACCATGTTATACTGTTTATCATGAATTGCAATTTTTGTTTGATTATTTTTTATTCAAGCAAAAAAGTGGCTACCAGAGGTGGACGAAGCAAGGGTAATGCGATGGTAGTAGAAAGAAGGTTGGGACAGCTATGGTAATGGAGAAAAGGGCTAGGTAGTTGAATGGTAAGGTGGTGGTGCAATCGTGTGATGGTGGTAAAAACGGGTGGTTAGGTATGGAAGGAATCGAGTGGCTGAATGGTAGGGTGGTCGTGTGATGGTGTTCGAAATGAGTTTGGAAGGTGGTGTTGTAGTAGTGAAGGGTAGCTAAGAGTGATTGGATGGTGGTGGGAATGGGTTAGGGTTTACAGCAATGATTTAGAGCTCTAAATAGGGAGCTCTAAATCCACCACTAGTGAGGTGGAAATTGAAAAAAAAAAAAGAAAAAAAAAAAACCAAGGCACAATACACATGTGGCAGTGGGTGGGACCCACTGCCACATCATTAGAGCCACCACTAATTAGTGGTCTAAAGCATTTTTGTAGGGTTTATGAATGGTAGTTATTATTGTAAAAGTGGAGGGAAATTCTATTTTCACACACCAAATTTCTTTATTCCACACATTTAATGAATTTTTTAAAAATCACAATTTTATCCTTTAATAAAATTACCATATCACCCATCACAATTTCACCCGTACATCTCACAATTTCTCCATACACATCTCACCCACTACCATCTCACCAGCCACTTCATCTCACAAATCACCAGTAAACTCGGGTATTGAACCATGGAGCTTGTTTCAAAACAGATTGAGAAGGGTCAAGTTCTTGAGTTGGGCAAATGATGCCGGTATTTCGCTGGAAAACATGTCGTTTGACAGATCCATAGATTTCAAGCCACATATGAAACTTTTTTTCTTGCATGGGATTATTCAATAGGTGATTCAGATGCTTTCACAACCATGGTTGTGGAAGAACCACAATAACTCTGACAATAACCATTTCAGTAAGTACAAAAACTTTTTTCTTTTTTTTACTCGCAAATCATTGCATTTCTAGCAAACCCATCACTGGATCTAATATGTCTTTGTAGCCATTCTTCAACTAACAGATTCATCCAAATTCCATAAGATGTCCACATCCCAAAAAAATTTCATCATAAAAACTTGATTATCAATTCCAACAAAGAGCAAGACAATACCCGTTTCCTTGATAACTGTTTCATTGATGTTGCATGCAAAGAAATTCCAGCTATTCCATCTGTCTCAAACATACACAATCAAATCAAATAATCTTCAACTCTAAAGTAAGCAGTAACTTGCTAAAGAAATCCAAAATCCAAAACTAAAAACTAAAGCCCATATGCAAAACCCAATTCCTAATTATCATACAATCAACAAATACATATATGCATACAAAAATACACAGTTAAACACACACACACAGAGTTAAACACACACATTTGAATCACTTGAAGAAACAGAGTGTCCAAGTTCTGAAGGGAGGGCTATTTTGGGAATTTGTGTGGGCTAATATGAGGGTGTGTACACATTTTTTATTAAATGGATATATTTGAAATGTGGGGTGTGTGGACTGAGACAAATATCTAAGAATCAAATTACTAAGTGTGTGGAGTGAGAAAGGATGTACACAGAGATAATGTGGTGTGTGGAAATAGAATTTCCCAAAGGTGGAGAGGTGGGATAGAGAAGAAGACAAAGAAAAGCGTGATTGACAAAACTGTCCCTTGTTTGTTACTCTACTTAATAGAATTGGATGGATGGTAGCAACTGTGTCTAGTTTGTGTATAATTTGTCCAAAACCCTAATATAACTCGTACTCATGTTGTTTGTCAAATGTTTCAAAGAGCAAATTGGATGAAAACATATTTTTAAGGTAAAAGTGAAAAGAAACTGTTTGGTAGAGCTTTTGAAGTTTAATTCTACCTCTTAGTTTGAGTGTATTATTTGGTTACAGTTTTAGAAAATTAATTCCACACCCGCTTTTTAAAACACTTTTCAAAACACCCACTTTTCAATATCATATGTCACATCACTTAATTCAAACTCTTTTCAAAACTCATAACCAAACAAATTTTCCACACTCAAATCATAATTCCAAAACTCACAAACTCAAAATACAACTCTATTATCAAATCATAATTCTAATGCTCTACCAAACGCAATACACTTTTTATCTTTTATAGTATGATTCAAATTTTACTTTATTTTTTAGTTTTAATTTGAATAATTTAATCCTTACACTTTAAATGCAATTTTAATTTGGTTATTCTATCTGATTTTTTGTTAATTTTTGTTTACATGTACACATTAAAAAATTGACAGTATACAAAATTGTTAATTTAACTTACAATTTGGATAGAGTAACTAAATGAAAACTACATGTAAAGTGTAATTAACTAAAGTGAAAATTATCTAATATTTTAAAGGGGAAAGACTATGGTACATGCCCTTCAAAAGGTGTGTACGATATTTGCTAGCAAAAAATTTAGTTTGAGCCCAATCGATAGTAATTGATCGATAGACTTAAACTAATTTTCAAATAAACATAAAAAAGATCAGACTTTGTTGTTGAGGTCTATGCTTTAAAAAGATTAAGGACTTCCTTGGAGGTAATTAAATGGAGAAGAAATGGATCACAACATAATAGAATATGTATTTATTCAATTAAATTATCACTTGTCACTAGTTACAAGAACTTAAACAAGAACAAAGAAATGAAAAATATAGCAGTCGACAGAGAGAATAGAAGTGAGGGTTGGAAAATTAATTAATCTACTCTTAAAATAGCTAACTTAAAACTACTCCTAAATAATTTTTCACGAGTGTGATTGATTGTATGTACTTTTTTCTCTGCACCCAGCTCTCTTTTATACTTGGCTTTTGGCTTTCAGCTCTGATCTTCCTTGATTTTCTACCTTTTTGCATATCTATCCCAACATTCTAGGAACTGCTTCCTTGAGCTTTTGATTTCTTCCTTGATTTTCTGCTGACATCTTCCATATCCTTCTAAAAGAGCCTTTTAACTTATCTTCAACACATCTTTATGCCATGTTAGCCACATCAACTAATCTTGCCACGTTATCTTTATGCCATGTCAGCCACATTAACTAATCTCGCCATGTTAGCAATCTATCGATGGAAATTTTCTAAATTTTAGCACCAACAATGCCTCCCTTCATTCAAGGTAAAAATCTTTTGCCTTGAATGATTTTATTTTGGGCTTATTAACAACCACAAACCCCTGTTGAAGAATTCTGGGCCTGAAAACTCAAACCTCTTTGGGCCTTCTAACAATCCACAGGTCCATCACTACGAAGCCCCTTTCCAATTTATCCAATTTGTTATTTTTTATTTGGGCCCTACACGACGGTACTTAAAGCTTTTCTCAAACTCTCCCTCTTTGCCAATTCTTCTTTCCAGTAAACTCTTCCTCTACTTCTGAAACTAAGAAACCCTAAGCTCTCTAACCATGTCTGACTCAGACTCCGACCTAATCCGTCAATTCCTTCATGAAGCCATCCAACTCATCGAAAACAACAAATTCGACTCCCAAATCACAGCTAGCCTTACTGCCGGTGCCATACTACCCAATCGCTAATGGTGAAACTCTTCTTCTAGACCAATCTTCACTTTCGTGGCTGAACTGATTGACAGGCCCTAGGTCATGGCCCAAACCAACTAATGCATGGGTTGCTTGGGTAAAGAGGATGACTGATTTTGAAGGAGACATGTGGCACAAGCTGGGAATCTACTATGTCACCCAATTGTCCACCATACCTTTTGAAATTGACCCTTGGCTTATTAGTGCTATTGCGTGCTTTTGGTCTACCTCTTGCAATTCTATGATGCTTAAGTCTGGTATGACCTCTCCTACTATTCTTGATATTATGCACCTTACTGGCCTCTTTGCCTATAGTCAAGATATCCATGCTCTTCTAAAAACTCCTGAAGTCAAGCAAGATATTAAGGTAGGCAATTATGGCAAATTTATTTCAGACCATTCAAAGAAAATTGGCATTCCTTCAGTTACTGAAAAAAATGCTTTCTACTTGTGCTGGTTGTACTAATTTCTCTTTTGCGTGGGTGGCCTTAGGATCACTAATGAATACCTTACTCTTGCCCTCCTAATCCAAGAGGGCAGACAATTGGCTTTTGCCCATTTTCTCTTAGCCACCATGTATAAAGGACTTTTCTCACTTCATGACAAAAGAATTAGCCATAGTGTAAGTGACCCCTTTTGGCTCTTTCAAGCCTATTTCTTTCCTATTTCCCAGAGATTAGATCTAATAAGAGAATAGACTACACCTCCAAATATGAAACTTATGCTGAGTTCTTTCTTTCCCATCGACCTTCTCCTAATGTCACTTTTGCTCAGTATTTTTCCACCTTCCTCAGCTCTACCATCGACAAGATTCCTTCACTTCCTTTTTAATCCTTCCTCTTTACTTCTATCTCTTTGTCTTATATGTATGCTGACCCTACTACCTTAGATGATGACCTTAGGCAGGCTCAAAAGACAGCTTGGAGCATCTGTCTCAACCCTAGGCAAATCTTGGTTGCATGCTCTCTTTCTAGTAATAGGCATTCTACTTGCAATTTTGAGAGTTACAACTGTAGCCAATGGGCCCAACAATTTGGCTTGATCCAAAGCATTCCTCTTCCTTATGTTCACCCTACCATACATGAATATGTGAATACTAAAGTTCGTTCATCGAGCAGCCATCTAGCTTTTTGCAAGGCCTTGTTTCTTTGCCTTCGTGGTTAGCTCAAGTATTGGCAATAGGTTTAGAGACTAGTGGACTATTCTTAGTGCTGTCATATTGCATAAATTACTAGAGGAATATTTGTCCTGTCTCTCTCCTTTCCATCGACAGAGCCAAATTTGTAAGCTACTCATTCTTTCTCTTTCTCTTTTCCTTTCTATCTACCGTTCTTTGGATTTTATTTTATTTTATTTATATTATTTTTCCTTCTCTGTTGCTAATAGTCTTGTATTTTTTTAACGGCTGATATTGCAAGAGAGATTGGGTTGCTAACATTTCTCACTCACTGGTAAGGCTAAGGATAAAGCCCCTAAAAAACCCAAAAGGAGAAGGAATCCTATAGATGATCCCCTCATGGCTTTTACCTTCATAACCTATAATGCAGAACTTGAGAGAAAGAAAGCCAAACAGAACCCTTCTCCTTCCAAGGTATTCCCTTCCTCAACAAAATTGAAGAAAAATGGTAGCCCAACTAGCTCAGACACAAGGACTAGCCAATACTCTAATATGGACAACCTTACCCTTAAAGAACAATGACTTGTTCTTGAAGACTTGTCTTTGACAAAGTAGCCCTAGTCTATGAGGCTGCTCCTTCCAAGACAACACATGATGATGCCTCCAAAACAATCCCTTCTTCTGATGAGGACAATGCTCCTATTATTTCCCTTTTTACAAAACCTGCTAAGAAGGCCAAGATTTCTCAGGTTCATCCTTTTGCTTTTCTCCCTTTTTTTTTTTTTCTCCCGATCTTTATTACTTGGCCTACCACTTAACTCCCTTATTCTATTCCCTTCTCTTTTTTAGCAAAAAATGAGAAAACTTCTAGTAACTAAAGATACCAGTAGTCCCTCTACAGATTCTGCTTCTCCATCTTCTAATCAAAACACATAGCAAGAAGACACATTCACTCATTCTATAACAGAAATAGTTGTCAAGCTGTCACACTATGCTGTAACTGTTATGCTTGTTCCATCTCTACAATCTGTCCCCCTTGGGAATGATGAAGTCAGAGCTTACCACTAGTCCAGCTCTGAATCCTCAAGTAGTGATAGCTCGGCCCTTCAACTTAATCGATAGAGGTTTTGTTGACAAGATGACTCTTCCTTCTCAAGAGCTGAAGCTGAAGCACAAAACCTGGAGGAGTAAGCATCCATGACTGATAAGGCTCATCTTACTACCTCTAGAATGAGAGAACAAGAAGAAGAGCCAGCATCCAATATTAGTCTTGAGGCCTTCTCAAGGCTTGAACAAAGAGCTAAAGAGTCATCCTATGAGGTTAGGCTTGAAGATCTTTCATCTAATCCTCCAAAGCAAACCTTTGAAGTTGACACAACACCAACCACTATTTTTGAAGTTAACACAGGTTCTACTAAGGCAATTCAAATATCTCAAACACTTGTTAGCCAATCTTCTTCAAAATATACCCTGCCACATCAAGGTATATTTCTTTCTAACTTCCTCAAACACTCCTTCTGAAGGTATTACTTACTCTATTCATGTTCTTACCTCAATACCATATGACTTCATGACTTATTTAGAAGACATTTATTTTTTGTTCTTCCTCCATCGACCACTTTATACCCTTTTCACACCAATAATGAGCTAAGGCTATCATCTTTTAGCCTTGCTAACATTATTTCAGGCCCTGTCACTAACATTCATCGCCCTGAAGTGGAGCAAGATTCAACTACCTCACCTATGGCCAATCCTGCGACCATGACCACTTTTATTGAAGTGAGGGAAACCCCTACTACTGAAGTAGAGATTCAAACTTCTCAAGCCAACCCTTTTCAGAACTTACCTTCCTCTTTTAAGGAGGTATCATTATTCTTCTCTACTTCATCTGTTTTCCCGACCTGTGACTGGCCTATAATCCATGATTAAGTATGCCTAATAAGTAATTAAAATGAAATTCTATGTTCATTGCATGTGTTATATGTTATTTTCATTTATATTTGTCTATTGTACAAAGATTTGTCTGTTTTATTAAGCGAATTGAAGGCCTTATTGGCATCTAATCACGAAATTGATTTGGTTTATGTGATATTTGGATTTTTTAGAACCTTATGGTAGGTTTAATTGGAATTTGATTCGGAATCAAATAATTAAAATAAACTAATCAAAGTCAATTAGCCTAAGCAAGAATTAATTTAGTTTAATTAAACCAAGCCTATATATGGCTAATTTGATTCTAGAACATTAGAAATACTCTCATTTTGTCATCTTGAGCTCCCAAATGTGTGTGTGTGTGTGTGTATGTGTGTGTGTGTGTGTGAGAGAGAGAGAGAGAGAGAGAGAGAGAGAGAGAGAGAGAGAGAGAATTGTGATCAAAGCTTGGAGAGGAAGAATCTCTTGGAAAATTGAAGGTTTTGATTTGGAAACTCAAGCAATTGAACATCTAGAACACAATTAAGCACCTAAGGTAAGAATTCTAACCTCTAGTTTTGTAATTTAGTTGGTTAATACATGAGTTCAAGAGAATTGAACAAAGAGATGCAAGAAATAAGCTAAAGAAGTAGAATTGAGACCATATCAAGCATGCATGTACATATCATGGTATTTTGAAGTTGTTTACCTAAAAATTTTCACATGCATGACCTTACCTTGGCCACGTTTTGAGAATTCACCACGTTCTTGTACCAAACATCTCAATTGATCATGTTTTGGAAAGTTAAAGCTCATATCATTACATGCAAGCCATGTTCTTTCAGTTTCAAGTTGAATTTTGGACAATTGACTTACTTTTGGGACTTGATTTTGTGAAATGATCCTTAATTCTTGATGTTTTACAAGTTTAGCCATGTTTTCTCAAGTTTTGGGCCCAAAGGATGTGTGTTGAAAGCTTTGAAATTGAGTTTCGCATCTTGAACATCAATTTGGAAATTCTAGAATTTTGCATCCCCGCTCGAGCGACAGAATCTGTGCTCGAGTGGCCACTCTTTGTTTTGCACTTTAGCTTGAGCGACCAAAAGTTGGCTCGAGCATAAAATTCATGCTTCCAGTACTTTTGCAGACATGAGCCTCTGCTCGAGCGAGGGAACCAGCACTCGAGCGATCGCACCTATTTTTGAACCTTGGCTCGAGTAATAAGAAGTTGCGCTTGGGCGCAAAATGAGAGCTCCCAGAAGTTGTATAGAATTTTGCAGTCTGTTCGAGCGACCAAAGTTACGTTCAAGCGAAGACCCTGTTTTTAGAAATTTGACTAAGTGTTACAACTCATATTTTGGTATCCTCATTGCATCTTAGGCATTCATAAGCCTTAATTAAGACATAATAATGAGGATAAGGATTAGAAACACACCAAGATAGAAAAAAAAAATAAGTTAAGCATTTTCCGAATGTGTGTTTCAATGTGTATATGCTAATTGTTTGTGTAGGTCACGCGCCTTAGCCGTTTGGTTTGTTTGATTCGTCTGATATGCTATTGGAGCCATCTGTGAGTAATAACTCTATAAAGTTATGTTTGACTTTGATTATTTTCTGATGATATGTAATGATCAGTTTTCTGAAATGCTATGTTTTGTATGAATGAATGATTGTCCAAGTTTCTGAAATGTATTCGTGGCATCCTTAGCATCATACGATATGCGTCCCATTATGGGTCATCGGAATGCCTTTATGGCCGTCCCTTTATGGGTCATCGGATTTGTTAGCGCTAATGGACATACCACATATGATCATATAGAATATGTGAACTCTGAACACGAATATGAATATGAATATGAATCTGTTTCTGAATATCAATATGTTTCTAATTTCTAAATATGGAATGGACATCATTCATCAACACCTTTGCTCCGTTATTATTCACTGGGCTCCAGCTCACTGTATTATTTATGTATGTAGGTGAGCAGGCGCGTGACCAGGCCTAAGTTGTTGCCTAGAGAGTTGTTTTGGCCAGCCAGCCACTATGCCTCCCAAGGAGGTTGCCATTTTAACATGGTCAAGTGTTTGTGATTGATGTTCGGGACTTTTGTATTTCTATATTTTAACTATATTTTGACTAAACAAGTTTTGTATGTTCTATATTTGTGGGATATGATGACGTAAGACCAATGTGTTAGTAACGTCACAGATATGTATATAAGTTTTAAATTTTCAGTCCTATGTATGTCTACACAGCTCTATGGACGTCTTATGTTTGTATTTGCTTTCACTGGCCCTTGTATTTTGTTTAATTCGTTTAGAGGCCATTGGTAATCCCATGATTACTGGCTGGTTACGACGTTAAAACTATAGAGGTGGGTTTAGGGTCGTGACAGAGTGGTATCAGAGCACGTGTTCTACCACACACACGAGTCCATATAAGCTATAGGATGTCCTAGAAAGAATTAGGGACATTACATCTGCATGTGTGAGTGTGCGTGTGCGTGAAGAATATGAACATATCTGAACCAATATACATTGACACTGAAATGAAATGAACTGAAATTGAACACTGTGAAAAGAATTATTTGCCTGTGTTTATTAGTGCTCTGTTCACCTATAGCAAATGAAAAATACAAGAAATGATGGCGCAGCTAAATCTTCCAAGACTTGGATAAACTGAATGGAAAAAATGCTTGAAGCTTTGGCAGAAGCAATAATCTAACAACAAAGACAACAACATTTGCCTCCTTCGTCCCCTTCGATCCAAGCAGCACCGGTAAACAATGGCATCAATCAGTTTGACTCAGAAATTCAATAAGATGAAGTCGCCGACTTTCTTGGATGGAATAGAACCTTTAAACGCTGAAACGTGGATGCTAGAAACTAAAAAATTATTTTAGGTGTTTCCATGCTCCGAAACTCAAAAAATATTGTTGGCTACTTATACTTTATAGGAAGAAGCTCGTCGTTGGTGGACGCTTATCCGCAATGACAATGGGGCCATGACCCGGGATCAATTCAAAGAGATTTTCTATGAAAAGTACTTTCCCCAGTGCCTTCGAGATCACAAGGTGTCTGAATTTCAAGAACTCAAGCAAGGCAATATGTTAGTGGTCGAGTATGAGGCCAAGTTCACTGAGTTAGTAGCTGACCAGATATGTGGATGTGCTTGATAGAGCTCTAATGGCTGACCAACCTAGCTGTAATGAAAAGACTAAAGCCCCAACAACTGAATAGAGGGGTAAGAGATCAGGTTTTAAGTTTAAAAAGGTTCGTTCGTTTATAATGAATAAGAAGCAAAGCACGGGGTCTACTAGCAGCTCAAGTCAAAGCAGTGGATTTGTACCTACTTGTTCTAAATGTAGAAGAAAACAAAAGGGTATTTGTTATCGCGCAATGGGTGCCTGTTTTAGGTGTGGTAAAAATGGCCACATGATGAGAGATTGTTCTATCGGGTCCGAAATGCCAACCATCCTGGGACAAGTTCAACTGGATCCATTTCTACATCAAGAACAAATATAAGGGCTAACATTAGGAGAGAAACCTTAAGGCAAGGACGAGTATTTGCACTTGTGCCTGGTGATGTGCAGAACATCAAATCAGTGGTGTCAAGTATACTCCCTATTTGTGCTCAAAACGCATATTTGTTGATAGATTCAGGATCCGCTCATTCATTTGTATTGCATGCTTTTTCCTAAAATTTGACTAGAACTTTAGAATCTCTGAATTATTTTCTGTATGTATCTACACCATCTGCAGGTTCTATGTTATGTTCTTATGTGTATCTTGCGTGTGACATTATGATTGGGGATGTATTATTATTTGTTGATTTGTTGCCCTTGGACATTACTTAATTTGATTGTATTCTGGGTATGGATTGGTTGACCAAATATTGTGCTACCATTGATTGTGTGAATCAATCTGTTGTATTTCGACCACTTGGTTTGTTTGAGTTTTTGTTTTGTGGGAATGGTATAGTCTCTCCTCTATATTTGATTTCTTCTATGAAGGCTACTAAATTATTGAAAAAGGGTTGTCGGGGTTATTTGTGTTATGTTCTGAATATGACTATTGATAATGCTAATGTCAAGAGCATCCCTGTAGTCAATGGTTTTTCTGATGTGTTCCCTAATGATTTGCTCGGAGATCTGATAAATAGAGAAATTGAATTCATTATTGATGTGATACCTGGAACACAACCTATTTCCAAAACCCCATACAGAATGTCAACCTTTGAATTAAAAGAACTAAAAGTCTAACTTCAAGAATTGTTAGTCAAGAAATTTATCCGTTTGAGTACTTCACCTTGGGGTGCTCCAATTCTGTTTGTTAAGAAGAAAGATGGGTCTTTGAGGCTATGTATTGACTATCGGGAATTGAATAAAGAAACTGTCAAGAATAAATATCCTTTACCCCGAATAGTTGATCTATTTGACCACCTTCAATGAGCCCAAGGGTTTTCCAAAATTGACCTTAGATCCGGATATCATCAATTAAAAGTTAAAATAGAAGACATAAAGAAAACCGCTTTCCAAACTAGATATGGGCACTATGAGTTTTTTGTAAAGCCATTTGGAGTAACAAATACACCAGTCGCCTTCATGGACCTAATGAATAGAGTGTTCAAACAATTTTTTGATGAGTTTGTTGTTGTGTTCATTGATGATGTATTGATTTATTCTAAAAGCAGGGAAGAACATGAAAATCATCTGAGAATTGTGCTACAAACCCTAAGCGAAAAGAAACTTTATGCACAATTCTCTAAATGTGAATTCTGGCTTGATTATGTGACTTTTCTAGGGTATGTGATCAATAAAGATGGCATATCAGTTGACCAACAAAAGATTGAAGCTATTGTAGACTGGCTAAGACCGACAAATGTATCTAAAGTTAGAAGTTTTTTGGGGCTTGTTGGCTATTACAGAAGATCTGTAAAGGACTTCTCCAAACTTGCCATGCCATTGACACAGTTGACACGGAAAAATGTATCATTCGATTGGAATGATCAACGAGAGTCAGCCTTCCAAGAATTAAAGACTAGATTGGTAACCACACTGATTCTAACCTTGCCTAATGGGACAGACGGATTTCAGATTTACAGTGGTGCATCATACAAAGACTTGGGATGTGTGTTAATGCAAAATGGTAAAGTGATTGCTTATGCTTCTCGTTAACTCCGACCACATGAGAAGAATTATCTGACCCATGACCTTGAACTCACAGTTGTAGTTTTTGCTTTGAAAAGCTAGCGCCATTATCTATATAGAGTAACTTGTGAGGTGTATACGGACCTTGGAAGATATGCTCAAAATGTGTGTAATGGATTTCCAAGGGAATTGGGAAACCTATTTACCTTTGGCCGAGTTTACGTACAGCAACAACTATCACTCAAGTATTATAATGGCTCCTTGTGAAGTGTTGTATGGTAGAAAACGCCGATCTCCAATTTGCTGGGCCGAAGTATTCAATAGACCATTGTTGGGATTAGAGTTTGTGCAAGAAACAACTGAGAAAATGAACGTTTGAAAACCGCCCAAAGTCACCAAAAGAGTTATGCAGATGTTCGGAGAAGAGAGAAAGAATATGAAGTCAATGACTAAGTGTTTATCAAAGTGACTCCAATGAAAGGGCAAACTTGATTTAAGGTTAAAGGAAAGTTGGCACCACAATACATTGGGCTGTTTGAAATTATTGAGAAAATCAATCCTGTTTTAGGTGTGGTAAAACTAGCCACATGATGAGAGATTGTCCTGTCGGGTTCGAAAATGCCAACCGTCCAACAACAAGTTCAGCTGGATCCGTTTCTGAATCAAGAACAAATACAAAGGCTAACACTAGGAGAGAAACCTTAAGGCAGGGATGAGTATTTGCACTTGTGCCTGGTGATGTGCAGAACACCGAATCAGTGGTGTCAGGTATACTCCGTATTTGTGCTCAAAACGCATATGTGTTGATAGATTCCAGATCCACTTATTCATTTGTATCGCATGCTTTTTCCTGAAAGTTGACTAGACCTTTAGAATCTCTAAATTATTTGCTGTCTATATCTATACCATCTAGAGGTTCTATGTTATGTGCTTATGTGTATCCTACGTGTGACATCATGATTGGGGGATGTATTATTATGTTGATTTGCTGCCCTTGGACATTACTTACTTTGATTGTATTTTGGGTATGGATTGGTTGACCAAATATTGTGCTACCGTTGATTGTGTGAATAAATTTGTTGTATTTTGACCACCTAGTTTGTCTGAGTTTATGTTTTGTAGAAATGGTATAGTCCCTCCTCCGTATTTGATTTCTTTTATGAAGGCTACTAAATTGTTGAGAAAGGGTTGTCGGGGTTATTTGTGTTATGTTCTGAATATGACTACTGATAATGCTAATATCGAGAGCATCCTTGTAGTTAATGAATTTTATGATGTGTTCCCTAATGATTTGCCCGGAGATCTGATAGATAGAGAAATTGAATTCACTATTGATGTGATACTTGGGACACAACCTATTTCCAAAACCCTATACAGAATGTCAACCTCTGAATTAAAAGAACTGAAAGTCCAACTTCAAGAATTGTTAGACAAGAAATTCATTCCTCCGAGTACTTCACCTTAGGGTGCTCCAGTTCTGCTTGTTAAGAATAGAGAGGGGTCTTTGAGGCTATGTATTGACTATCGAAAATTGAATATAGTAACTGTCAAGAACAAATATCGTCTACCCTAAATAGATGATCTATTGGACCAACTTCAAGGAGCCCAAGTGTTTTCCAAAATGGACCTTAGATCTAGATACCATCAATTAAAAGTTAAAACATAAGACATAGAGAAAACCGTTTTTTGGACTAGATATGGGCACTATGAGTTTTTGGTAATGCCATTTGGAGTAACAAATGCACCAGCCGCCTTCATGGACCTAACAAATAGAGTGTTTAAACAATTTCTTGATGAGTTTGTTGTTGTGTTCATTGATGATATATTGATTTATTCTAAAAGCAGGAAAGAACATGAAAATCATCTAAGAATTGTGCTACAAACCCTGAGAGAAAAGAAAATTTATGCAAAATTCTCCAAATGTGAATTCTGGCTTGTTTCCGTGACTTTTCTAGGGCATGTGATCAATAAAGATGGCATATCAGTTGACCCACAGAAGATTGAAGCTATTGTAGACTGGCCAAGACCGACAAATGTATCTGAAGTTAGAAGTTTTCTAGGGCTAGTTGGCTATTATAGAAGATTTGTAAAAGATTTCTCCAAATTTGTCATGCCATTGACATAGTTGACACAAAAAATGTATCATTCGATTGGAATGATCAATGAGAGTCAGCCTTTCAGGAATTGAAGACTAGATTGGTAATCACACTGATTCTAACCTTGCCTAATGGGACAAACAGATTTCAAATTTACAGTGATGCATCATATAAAGGCTTGGGATGTGTGTTAATGCAAAATGGTAAAGTGATTGCTTATGCTTCTCGCTAACTTTGACCGTATGAGAAGAATTATCCGACCCATGACCTTGAACTCGCAGCTGTAGTTTTTTCTTTGAAAATCTAGCGCCATTATCTATATGGAGTGACTTGTGAGGTGTATACAAACCTTGGAAGATATGCTCAGAATGTGTGTAATAGATTTCCAAGGAAATTGGGAAATCTATTTGCCTTTGGTCGAGTTTGTGTACAACAACAGCTATCACTCAAGTATTGGAATGGCTCCTTATGAAGTGTTGTATGGAAGAAAATGCCAGTCTCTGATTTCCTGGGCCGAAGTAGGAGATAGACCGTTGTTGGGATCGAAGCTTGTGCAAGAAACAACTGAGAAAGTGAAACTGATTCAAAAACGTTTGAAAACTGCCCAAAGTCGCCAAAAGAATTATGCGGATGTCCGAAGGAGAGAGAGGGAATATGAAGTCGATCACTATGTGTTTATCAAAGTGATTCCAATGAAAGGGAAAACTCCATTTGGTGTTAAAGGAAAGGCACCACGATACATTGGGCCGTTTGAAATTATTGAGAAAATAAATTATGTGACGTATCAAGTGGCTTTACCTCCGATTATGGAGAGCATGCATAATGTTTTTCATGTTTTGATGCTTTCGGAATATTTATGGGATCCGCACCATGTTATTGACCTAACACATGTGCTTCTGAAGGATGACCTTACATATGAAGAGAGGCCAATTCAAATTGTGATCGCCGAATCAAAAGATTGAGGAACAAATAAATTCCATTGGTGAAAGTAGATTGGAAAAATCATGGAGGGGACATATGCAACATGGGAAACGGAAGAGGATATGATGAAGAGATACCCTGATTTGTTCCCTTTGGACCCGATATTCTTTCAAAATGAAGGTAATTCGAGTTTGGAGGACCAAACTCTTTAAGGGGGGAAGACTGTAACAACCCTGACCTATGACTAGCCTATAATCCATGATTAAGTATGCCTAATAAGTAATTAAGATGAAATTATATGTTCATTGCATTTGTTATATGTTATTTGCATTTATAGTCTGTTGTAGAAAGATCTGTTTGTGTTTCTATTTAATTAAGCGAATTAAAGGCCTTATCAACATCTAATCACGAAATTGACTTGGTTTATGTAATATTTGGATTTTTTTAGAACCTTATGGTAGGTTTAATTGGAATTCGATTCGAAATGAAATAATTAGAAAAAACTAATCAAAGTCAATTAGCCTAAGCAAGAATTAATTTAGTTTAATTAAACCAAGCCTATATATGGGTAATTTGATTCTAGACCATTAGAAATACTCTCATTTTGTCATCTTGAGCTCCCAAATGTGTATGTGTGTGTGTGTGTGTGTGTGAGAGAGAGAGAGAGAGAGAGAGAGAGAGAGAGAATTGAGATCAAAGCTTGGAGAGGAAGAATCTCTCGGAAAATTGAAGGTTTTGATTTGGAAACTCAAGCAATTGAGCATCTAGAACACAATTAAGCACCTAAGGTAAGAATTCTAGCCTCTGGTTTTGTAATTTAGTTGGTTAATACATGAATTCAAGAGAATTGAACTAAGAGATGCAAGAAATAAGCTAAAGAAGTAGAATTGATACCATATCATGCATGCATGTACATATCATGGTATTTTGAAGTTGTTTACCTAAAAATTTTCACATGTATGACCTTACCTTGGCTATGTTTTGAGAATTCAACATGTTCTTGTACCAAACATCTCAATTGATTATGTTTTGGAAAATTGAAGCTTATATCATTACATGCAAGTCATGTTTTTTCAGTTTCAAGTTGAATTTTGGACAATTAACTTATTTTTGGGACTTGATTTTGCGAAATGATCCTTTATTCTTGATGTTTTACAAGTTTAGCCATGTTTTCTCAAGTTTTGGTTCCAAATGATGTGTTTTAAAGCTTTGAAATTGAGTTTTGCATCTTGAACATCAGTTTGGAAATTCCAGAATTCTGCATCACCTCTCGAGCAACAAAATCTATGCTTGAGCGACAATTCTTTGTTTTGCACTTCAGCTCGAGCGACCAAAAGTTGGCTCGAGCGTAAAATTCATGCTCCTAGTACTTTTGTAGACAAGAGCCTCTGCTCGAGCAAGGGAACCTGCGCTTGCGCGATCACGCCTATTTTTGAACCTTGGCTCAAGCAACTAGAAGTTGTGCTCGAGCGTAAAATGAGAGCTCCCAGAAGTTTTACAGAATTTTGCAGTCTGCTCGAGCAACCAAAGTTGTGCTCGAGTGAAGACTCTGTTTTCAGAAATTTGACTAAGTGTTATAACGCATATTTTGGTATCCTCATTGCATCTTAGGCATTCATAAGCCTTAATTAAGAGATAATAATGAGGATAAGGATTAGAAACATACCAAGATAGAAAAGAAATAGGTTAAGTGTTTTTCGAATGTGTGTTTCAATGTGTATCTGCTATGTGTTTGTGTAGGTCACGTGTCTTAGCTGTTTGGTTTGTTTGATTCGTCTGATCTGCTATTGGAGCCATTTTTGAGTAATAACTCTGTAAAGTTATGTTTAACTTTAATTATTTTCTGATGATATGTAATGATTAGTTTACTGAAATGTTATGTTTTGTATGAATGAATGATTGTTCAAGTTTCTGAAATGTATTTGTGGCATCCTTAGCATCATATGATATGCGTCCCTTTATGGGTCATCGGAATGCCTTTATAGCCGTCTCTTTATAGGTCATCAGAATGCCTTTCTGGCTGTCCCTTTATGGGTCATCGAAAACGTTTCTGTGTACATGAGTCATCGGAATGCCTTTATGGCCATTTCTTTACGGGTCATCAGATTTGTTAGCGCTAATGGATGTACCATGTATGATCATATGGAATATGTGAACTCTGAACATGAATATGAATCTATTTCTGAATATCAATCTGTTTCTGATTTCTAAATTTGGTATGGACATCATTCATCAACACATTTACTCTGTTATTATTCACTAGGCTCCATCTCACTGTATTATTTATGTATGTAGGTGAGTAGGCGCGTGACTAGGCCTAAGTTGCTGCCTAGAGAGTTGTTTTGGTTAGCTAGCCACTGTGCCTCCCGATGAGGTTCCCATTTTCATGTGGTCAAGTGTTTGTGATCGATGTTTGGGACTTTTGTATTTTTTATATTTTGACTAAACAAGTTTTGTATGTTCTGTATTTGTGGGATATGATGACGTAAGACCAATGTGTTAGTAATGTCACAGATATGTATATAAGTTTTAAATTTTCAGTTCCATGTATGTCTACACAGCTTTATGGACATCTTATGTTTGTATTTGCCCCTGTATTTTTGTTTAATTCGTTCAGAGGCATTTGGTAATTCCAAGATTACTGGTCGGTTACGACGCTAAACCTATAGGGACGGGTTTGGGGTCGTGACAATTTAACTCCTAACTTGCTCCAACAAGCCAGTGCTTTACAACTATCTGTTGCCAACACCACCTACGAGGAACGGTTTAGTCAATTTTCTATTGCCCACCAACAAGAAGTTAATCAGTTCTTTTTGCTACTCAGCTATCCATTTGAGGATCTTGCCCTTACTAGGGCTGAAGAACTTCTTGGTGGCTTTTAGAGCTCGTGCCACTAGTAGAAAAACCCGTAGACCCTGATCAACTTCACATCTTCCAAGACTTCATGGGCCAACTTCCTCAACACCTCTCCTCTATGGCACAATTTGAGGCTAAAACTGAAGCTGCCAATGCCAAGATGGCCTTTATAAGGCAAGTCTCCCACACTCTGGCCAGTGTTTCTACTATAACCCAAGCTATTTCTAAAGCCAGTGCTTCCAATGATGAGAGGAAAACTGCCATTCTAGCACAATCCAACAACTATAGGCAGAGTTGGCTACAGCTGAAGTTCAACAAGCTGCTTTGATTGAAGAACAAAGTAATATTAACCAACAAATGAATCAGCAGTTAGCTTAAGATGGCCTAGGAGCCCTCAAAGACGCACAAGGGAAACTCTTCCAAGTCAAGGCAAAGAGAAGAGTCATTATTTCAGCTTGGGCTAGTTTTGTGACTACCCTTCAAAAGGACTGAGATTTATTTTTTATTTTTTATTTTTAGACTAGACAGTTACATAACCTTTCTTGAACTTGAATTTTATAATTATTATTATTATTAATGGAAACAAGCTCTTTTTATATTATTATTATTATTATTTATTTACTTTATTTATTTATTTTATTTATTTACACATGCTTGATATTTTCCCACATTGTTGGATAATACTTTTTTAAATATTTGCCATTTATAATTCTCCTTTGTGATACTCCTATAGATGCAAGATGATAAACTCCTTCCTTGAGGACTTTGTAATTTTTGAATGGCCCTTCCCAGTTTGGGGACCACTTTCTAAAGTTTGGATCTTTGTTTCTTAATGGTAGTATGGTTTTCCATACCAAATCTCCTTCTGAAAATACCTTGACTCTCACCCTTTTATTATAAGCCCTTTCAACTTTTGTTTTCTAGTCCAGAAGATGATTATAGGCCATAACCCTTCTTTCTTCCAAGTCCTGTAATTCTACCATCATAGCCTCAACTTACTCATCAATAGGAGTGTCATAGTGCAAGGCCACTCTACTAGATTGGACTGTCACCTTTAGGGGAAATACTGCATCATGGCCATACACCAATTCATAGGAGGTAGTCCCAATGTTGTTTTTCTTGGAATTCCTACAAGCCCATAATATATTGGATAGCAAATTGTGTCAATCTCTAGGATTTTCCTCAACCATCTTTTCCAAGGTATTCTTTATTATTTTGTTGGTGGACTTAGCTTGCCCATTAGCTTCATCATAATAGGGTGATGAATTGAGGATTTGAATGCCATATTTCTTGGCAAATGCCTTAATCTAACTGTGATTGATTGGGGTAACCCAAACCTATGTATTATAAAATCAATTACAAGGTTTTGAGTCACCATTCTCAATGTCACTGCTTCTATCCATTTAGTGAAATAATCAGTACCACTAAAAGGTAAGAATGCTGCTTTGAAGAAAGGAGAAAATTTTGCCTAATCAAGTTCATTGCCCATTCTTTAAAGGCCAAGGTTTTACCACAGAATGTAGAAAAATTGCTAGCACCTTTTGGAGATTGTCATGCTTCTGGCATGCTTGACACCCCTTAGCATAAGCTATAGAATCCTTCTTTACTGTTGGCCAAAAATAGCCATACCTATTGACCATCCACCTCATCTTTTCTTCAGCTTGATGAGCATCACATATGCCCTCATGCACTTCAACCATTATTTTCTTCTGTTCATCTTGGCCTATACATAATAATGTCATGCCATCATGAGCCCTCCTGAACAAGTCATCTCCCATGATAACATAGTTCAAAGTCTGATACTTGACTTGTCTACCAACCTTCTCTCCGGGGTTCATCAAATACCTAATCAAAGGATATCTCTAATTTCCTTCTGCCACTTCTAACTGCATTACTGGCAAGAAGTTTCTCTGTCGATCCCTCAATTTAGAGAAATTTCTCATTTGAATCCTGATTATTCTTTCTTGGCAAATAACTGTGAATCACCCTTAATTTGTTTCATAACTGTGAATCACCAAATACTTGCAAACTGGTAATCCTAAATTCTATGGCTAATTCTAGACCTATAATCAAGGCTTCATATTCTGGCTGATTATTTGATGTGATAAACTGTTCATCCAATTGGTAGAAAAATTAATGCACTTGTCTATTTGGTGCTACAAATACAACACCAGCTCCAACACTCTCTTCTGTCCTAGAGCCATCAAACATTAGCCTCCAAGGGATATTTCCTGCATAATTTACCTCAAACAAATCCTCATTAATGAAAGAACAAGGGTGCTTAGCCAGAATATCAGCCAAGGCCAAGCCTTCTAAGGAACATATTTGAAGCAATATTCTATTAAAGTCAATAGCCATTTGCCTTGCCTTCCCCTTATTATAGGCTTAGACAACATGTACTTAATAACATCAGTTTGGGCCACCACACACACTTCTGAGGGTAACATATAATGCCTTAGCTTGATGGCAGCAAAAACCAAACATAGTTTTTCCACTCAGCTATATCTGGTCTCTACATCATTTAACCTTGTGCTAAGATAGTAAATGGCTTGCTTATGGCCACTCTCATTATCCTGAGCCAATAGGCACCCAATGGACCCCTCACGTATTGAAATGTACAATTTCAATGGTTTTCCTTGATAGAAGACATCAAAACTAGTGGATTCATAAAATACTTCTTAATTAAATCGAAAGCCTTCTGTTGAGGTTTCCCCCAGTTAAAATCCATATCTGATCTGGCTTTCACCAAAGGAGAGAAAACTAGAGTTTTCCCAGCCAAATTAGCTATGAACCTCCTTAGGAAATTCACCTTACCTAGAAAGCTCTACATCTCTTTCTTGTTGGCTGGTGGTGGTGCTATCAGTATAGCTTTGGCCTTTGTTTGCATCCATCTCAATTCACTTTTGATGAACTAGGAAACCTAAGAAATTTTTAGCAGAAACCCCAAATGCACACTTTAATGGGTTAATTTTTAGTTTGTAAGACCTCATCCTTTGAAAGGTCTGTCAAAGGTGGTCTAGATGCTCACCAAAATCTTGTGATTTGATGGCCACATCATCTATATAGACTTCTAAAAAATTTCCAATCAGATCATGGAAGATCAAGTTCATGGCCCTTTGGTAGGTTGCATCTGCATTTTTTAAACCAAAGGGCAACAATCCATTCAAAAGTGCCTAAAGCCCAATGGCATTTGAAAGTTGTTTTGTGGTTGTCTTCTGGGTTGATGAATATCTGGTTGTACTTAGCATGTCCGTCCATAAAAGACAAGATTTTATGCTTGGTTGCTGAATCTACCAGTAGATCAGCCACAGGCATTGGGTACTCATCTTTGGGAGTTGCAGTGTTCAAGTTCCTAAAGTCTATACAAACTCTTAATTTGCCATTCTTTTTCAGGACATGAACCACATTTGATAGCCACTCCACATACCTGCCAATCCTTATGAATCCGGCCTTAAGTAGTCTTTCAATCTCTTCTTTAACCAATAACACTACCTCATTAGTCATTCTTCTTAAGGGTTGTTTGTAAGGAACATAGTTACTTCGTATTAAGAGCTTATGTTCAACTAGTGATCTGTCTAAACTAGGTATTTCATCATAATTCCATGCAAAATAATCCATATAATCAGAAAGAAGGCCAACTAGCCTTTCCTTACATTTATTAGACAATTTTGCATTAACAAAGATGGGCCTCTTACATGCTTCATCCCTTAAGTTAAATTCCTCTAAAAGATCCTATACATTAGTTTAGAGAGCACATAACTTAGCAGGTGTTGCCTACAAATGTTCCAACTGGACCTCTTTATAACTAAGGCGGCTATTGTTAATTACACATTCAACCTATGAGCATAAAGTTAAAACTCTAGGGTTGACCTTATTGCTAAAAAGAAACAAAACAATCTAAATAAAGTACACCTAACTACACTAATGTCCTCTTCATCATCAATCACTGTACTCATCATTTAACAATCTTGTTCAGTCATCAGCTTGATAATTGGCTTATCCTGCCTCTTTTGCAGCAGACTGGGCTTCACCAAGTCCTAATTAATCTGTCAGAAATCGTCATCTATGTAGGCCTGAAATTCCACAAGAGTCATACCCCTTCTTTGTGACTTCAACTCTTTAGCAACCATCTCTATTGGTCCTAAGCTTTATTTATACAATGTTGCTTCAATGCTATGCACATATACTATGAAGCACTTAGCATTAGCCCAGTAAACTTCCATGCCATCCTTTTCATGAGACTTACTTTCCTCTTGGCTAGTCAGGAAGATGAGAGCCTGATGTAATGAAGATGGCACACATCTATTCAAATGGATCCAATCTCTTTCTAGCAACAGATTGTAATTAGAGATAGAGTCAACCACAAAGAAAGTTGTACTCATGGCCATTGCTCAAAACTGTAACTTTAGAACTATTACTCCCTTAGCATCAGAAGAGCCTCCTACAAAATTACTAATAGAAATGTCAGCAGGCATCAAGTCATCCACCGTCTTTCCTAACATCCTCAGTGTCTTGGAAGGAATGATATTAACGATAACCCTATTGTTGACCAAGACTCTGTCAATAGGCACTCCATCTAGATGCACTTGTACATACAAAGGCCTTAGGTGTTAATTAATTTCACTCTAAGCTTTTGCAATACCACTTGGTCCCCGTCGACAGACTTGACTACCTCTATTGACCTTGTTGCTTTGACCTTAGGTTCTGCTATCTAAGCCACTGCTTTTGTTAAGTCTTCCACATCACCCACCAGATATGTTGGCTAGTCTGGTCTGGTCTGGCCTGAAAACTCTTAGGGATGGCCATGACTACATTGCAATCAGTGAGGGGAAAACTGTCAAACTGAATGGTTATTTTTCCTCTAAAGTCTCTAGAACTTTCTGACTTAACCTTATCATTTTCCATGTCGACAGGTTTTGTCATCTTGACTTCTGGAGCCATTTCATGGCTACCTTTCATACCCTCATCATCAACTTGCAGTTCTTTCTCTAGCTCTCTAATTCTCTGCCTCAACAAAGCTTCCTCTGTGATGGGTATAGGTTCCTCATATGCCATCGATGGCTTAAAAGTCTCTTCGATGCTGCTCTCTAGGGTTAGTATTACTGTGTCATTTGATGTATATGTTTCATTACCTCTCTTTTCCTTGGACCAAGTCAGGTTTTAGGCCCTTAGGGGTTTCATGCCTTGATTTTCAAGTCTGGACATCATTGCATGAAACTTTCTCTGCTCTCTTCTCTTTTGTGTTCTTGTTTCACCCATAGGTCTCCAGCCGCCCCTAGGGAACTTTGGATGCACCACTCCCTACTAACCATAGTATGGTGGCACTGGGGGTTTGATCATTCTGGGCTGCTTCAGCCCTACCTCCCTAACTAATCTTCATTTTGCTAGGCCACTATATGGCTTGACAACTTGCCTTCTTTTGACCTCTTCTCCAGGCCATGTGAGTATGTCCTAACCTCTTGATTGCTTTTAGGCTCATTATAGGTCCTCTGAACCTTAAAATTCCTTAGCTGGCCACTCTGTTTTTTGTAGACACCCTATTTTTGACCATCCTTAAGACTTGGATGTCATCGTTTGTGCACTCGATGATTATCCTCGTTTGTGTTTGTTTTGAGCGTCCGAAGTCCTCGGCGAAATGCCTTGTCTTTGAGCCTCTAAACCTTGCTTTTTTGTGCATGTTTTGGACCAAGAGCTTGTTGCCTCTTGCCTGGAAGGGAGGGTGACCTGTCAGCCAACCCTAGATCTTATCGGCCACAAGTTGTGCCTGTTGGCCACTGGTGGTGGCCGACGACCATTGGTCTCCTTTTTCAGATATTTGTTTGCCAGCCGTGCCAGCTGTTGCTCACTGAACTGCATTTTCATACACGTGTATGGTAGGATGAATTCAAGGTCAAACCTTGATTTTCTATATATAGGGGGTGTCCTCCCCCATTTTTGAGGGTTGGAGATTTTAGACCAACATTCTCTCTCTCTCTCTCTCTTCTTGTTTTGTGCTTTGTAGTTAGTTTTCTCTACACTTTTGCACATCAACCCTTGATCAAACTTGACCACCTTGGAGCTGAGGTCTTTTGGAGCTTTGTTTGAGCCTTGGAAGGGAAATTGAGATTGAGTTTGTGGCTGAATTGCACTTTGCTTCAAAGGTATAGAACTTACCTCATTTAAGCTTATTGTGCATACTTGATTTGCCATCCTCTTCAACTATTTTAAGGCTGTTTTTGAGGTATAAAAAACTCTATTTTTGAGGCATAACATGGTAGTTTGAGTCTTTGTGAGATAGGGGGTTGTCCCCCCATTTTTGTTCCTTAGCTTGTGCAGCTTTTTGTGCCATCTTTTCTCACATTTAAATCAAACTTTTTGGGCCTCTTAACCACTGAAAATCAGAGTTATTTAGTGACAAAAACCTTGTTTTGATGTCCAAAATTGGAGGGGTTAGCCTCCCCTCTTTGTATTTTGTTTGCATGCCTAGATAGCTTAACATGTGAGCATGTTTTTCTAGCATTTTGTAACTTAATCTCAGCATGTTTCTGCTACTGTTTTGACTTATTTTAGCTCTATTTGGGGTTGGTTAAGTCCCTTGAGCTTTGCCTTGTATGCTTGTAGTGCAAATGGCTTCACTAGTTTGGTGTTTTAGGCCTTTAAACATGATTTGCTTGAGTTGGTTGGATGTTGTAGTGTCATTTTACATGTAATTTCAGCATATATAGCTCGTCACATGCTAATTTGTTTCACTCTTTCATTTTCTTTTGAGAGTTGTTTCAAGTTTGGGATCCTTTAAGCTGGAGATGAGTTCATTGCTTAATGGTTTAATCCTGTTTGAGGGTTCATTATCAACGGCATGAACTCTCTCTTGCCTTAAATTATCCTTTGGTTGACACCTCTTCCATTAGAGGACACTCACATTGAACTTAATCAATTAAAGAATGGATTGGTAAGCTAAAGTGAGTAAATAAAAATGAACAAGTAAAAGAGGCAAAATAAAGCATCTTTTGTGTTGCATTGCATGTGTTCGAATCGGACGTTAATTCAAACACAAGAAAAATGGGACATTTCATACTTAAAGTGATGAAATGTGCCACTTTCCTTGGTCTCCATTGCCCTTGATCATGCATGATAGGGTGGTGGTCTTGTTGAGTCTTGTTTTGCACTCATTAAGCTTGTACAAGCTTGGTTCCTTAGCCATCATGCATGGAAAATGCTTGGTTGATGGTTTGAGGGCCAAGAGTTACACTCCTTTGAACTTGTGTAATGACAAGGAGGGTAACAATACGCACACTTCTTGAGAATACACTGCTTTGCCTCTGTTTGCTCTCTGTTGCAACAAAAAAAGAAGTTTGAGGAAGGGGTGGCCGACTGGCCACCAGCAGTGGCCGACGGCCACCATTGGCTGCCGACCGGCCATCAATGAAGAAGGTTGCTCTGTGTGCTCCTGAAGGGGATCAGAAGTGTTCTGGGAGTTAGCACAATTTCCAGTGGTCAGAAATGTGAAAACAGAGGCTGCAATGGCAAAGCGGTGGCATTTTCAGGCGGAGAAGTCGAGCATGCATGCATCCATCGTCCCTCGAGGCCATTTAACTGCTTTATTTAGTTAATTAGTGGTAGCTAATTTACTTAGTTTGTAATTAGTTAGTTAAAGTGTTTAGCTAATTAATTTGTTTTGTAATATTTAATTAGCTTAGAATAAGTTAGTTAATTAGTTTCGAGTTTTGTAATAATTAGCTTAGCTTAAATAGCTTAGCATATCTAGTTAGCTTATTCATTCGGACCTTTTTTCGCGAGGGCATAATGTTGTACTAAGTGTGCGTGCGTGTGTGCATGTCTTCCAACCCCGCGTCTTTTTCCTTTTTACTTAACCGCTTTCGATGGTTAGTTTAGGGATATTTTCAATTAGCATTCCTTATGTTTGCATGTTTGCATCCATTCATTTGTCTTGCATGCACCGAGGCTTGGCGCATCATTTAAACTGCATTGTCAAATTCAATACTTCCTTGAATACGTGTTTCAAAGCATGCTATCAAAGTGTTGCAAATACCATGATTAAGTAGCCGAGCCTATTTAGTTGCATTATTGCATGTGTTGTATTAGACATTTTACATAGCTAGGATCATGCATTTTTCTAACGAGTTTTTTGTTTTGGCTTGGAGTACTCGGTAAGTTTTATGCTTTAGCATACTTGCATGAGTGTGATTGCCATATTGCCATGATTAACATGCTTGCCATGAGGCTATATGCTTAAATGCCAAACTGCATGAATGCTTGTGGATGAAGGCTTGATTGTTTGAATTGGAACAATTCAACGAGTGTGAGTTTTAACCCCACTTGAGGTGGCAAATCCGCAATCTTTAAGCTCACTTGAGGGTGACAAATTCAAACTATTTTCGAAAACAAATGACTTGAAGTGTTCCAATTCTTGCGATGTAGTCGATACTTGTATGTGTGTGCATTACATAGTAATGTTAGCTAATAATCGGAACAAGAACCCGTGAGGTTTATAAAACATCATATCATGATTAGTAGAGGCCGATCTTTGATTGGGCCAGCAGGGGTGCTCATTTCAGGACCTTCCCCTCTCGTACCCAAGTTCCCGAGCCGAGGCAACTTTGGTGATGACGGACACGTAGCCTTTGGCACGAGTCAGGGTTTCCTAAATTTTCCCGAAAATAAAATATTTGGGTGGCGACTCTATATCTGGAAAAGTACTCCAATTTTGGCATTGTTTGATTTAAAATCGATTTTCCATAATGATTTGCTGAATTGGACTCTTTGGTGTTTATCAGTTTCACATTGCACTTGTGAGACTAGATTCAGAACCCGGGAGTCCCGACTGTGAGGCCTTTCCCCTTTCCGAAAGGCGAGGCGCGGAAAAAGGCGAGTCCACAGTTTCTGGCGACTCTGCTGGGCATTTAGAGAGCTTGACTCGAACTCATGATATGTTGTTTTATCTACACTTATGTGTTTCTTTGCATTTGCATTTGCATCGGTGCACCTAACTTATAGTGTTTGCCATCTGCTAATCCTGAATGGTTTACCGGAGGCTTGCATGGAAAAGCTTGCCATAAGGCTAACCAGTTGCGGGCTCTACCACGATGGGAACACAAACCTTGGATCTGGACTACCGTTGTACCGTTTGATCCTTCTTTCACTTCTCGGTGTTAGGAGCGAGAGGTATATTAGGTGGTCTTGCCGAGTTATCCTTTCTGACCAATCGACCTAGTTGCATATCGGAAGCCGTAGAGACTGTTCCAAACTAGGACAGGTTGGTCACCCGAATGCAGGAATTGTTTGAAATCGTTTGTTTGCGTAGTGAATCCCTAGTTCCTAACGAAATTAGGATAGGGTAACCCTACCCCATCATAGGGGTGTTTTGACTCCCACTTGCTTGATACGTACTTTTAGAGTGAAACTCTACAAGAATGTATGTATCAGTTGCAAGTCTGGGTATCAGTTTGAGGATATCAGTTTTGGGGCAGAAATTACTGTTTGAGCATGGTTCTCCAGCTCATGATTACAACTGCGCATTGTTTCTGTCTGAGCCAAGGTGCTGTGCGGTTTCTGATTTTTGTTTCTTTTGCTTTATTTTCTTTTTGCAAGGTAGTGTTTCACAATTACTTCAGACGAGGCTGTTACCCCCCAAGCACTCTGGACTCGAGTAAGGCGAGTTTACCGATCTGGGGATCTTGTAAGAGGACAGCCAGTGTTTGCTTCACTACCCCCGGTTACAAGACGGAGAAGAGTCAGGCATAACTCACAGGTTCATCAGTCACCAACTCAACAGTCAGTGTCTACTTCACCTGTGCTTAGTCAGGTCCAGTTATCTGCTTCTACTTCAGAAATGGAGTACACACCAGTTCCGATAGCTTAGCATCCCTTAGTCAACATGGAAGAAATGCTCCGCCAACTCCAACAGACCATTGAGGCTATGCAGCTAGATGCTGCCCGCCAAGCCAAGGTCACTGCCCGCCAAGCAGAGATTGCAGCCCAGCAGGCCGAGTTGATCAGTAGGCTTCAGCAGCAATAACAACCACAACAAGCAGCAGCTTTTGCTTCGCATCCAACCCTAGTCAGGGTTCCAATACCTGGGATTACAACTAATGTCCAGGAAAATGGGGACATTCCAGCAGAGCTAGTTCCACCCCAGACTTCCAAAGCACTGGTTTACCCAACAGAGGCGCCGTTTGAGTTTGAGGTCGACCCTATTGCACTGAGAGTAAGCAAGCTGGAAAAACTCTTTAAATGAGCTCAGGGTGTGAATTCGATCCCGGATATTGAGGACGACTATACGGATTCGGCAGTGACGTTGCCGGATAGGTTTAAAATGTTGCATATAGACCGCTTTGATGGCTTAGGTGATCCCATGGTCCACTTGCGGCTATTCTCAGACATTCTGCGGCCGATGGGCCTATTTAGACTGCAGAAGTTATCCTTTTTTGGTTGGACCCTGTCTGGTATCACGGTCATTTGGTATGCCAAACTTGAGGACTTCCTGAAGAGGAATTGAGAAGAGATGGCTGAGGCCTTTGTTGCTCAATACTCCTATAACACATAGATCAAGGTCATAACTCGTGATCTCGAAGCAACCCGCCAGGAGTCGAAGGAGGGATTCTCCAATTTTGTAACCCGATGGAGGACCAAGGCCTCCATGATGACTACCCGACTGGCTGAAAAGGACCAGATCTGAATGGTGGTCTGTAATCTGCAACCAAGGCTGCTATAGAAGATGATAATCTTACCTCTGTCTACATTTGCTGACCTCTACGAAATACGGGTGCAGATAGAGGATACAATGAAATAAGGTCTGATAGACCATGAGAAAAAGCAGACTAAGAGGGCTTTCACGCGTAGTTCCAATGCGACTACGAGTAGTAGCACAGCTGCAAGGCCTTTCGATGTGGTCACCACCACATCGAAAACTGCCAACCCCTTTGCCGATATCGCCAATACAACCCCCCAAACTCCCAGCCATCAGGCCCGAGGCCAGAAGGTTTTCACCCCACTCTACTTGTCTTTGTCTGCGGCCTTGAGAGTCCTGATTAGAAAAGGGCATTTGGAACCGTTAGAACAACGCCTATTGCCCGATCCACTCCCTCTTAAACACAACCCGGCTAAGTACTGCACCTTCCACCAGCAGCACGGTCATGATATAGACCAGTGCTTTAGACTTCGTCATGAGATTCAGGATCTCATTGACAACAAAGTGATAGCGCCTCCCGAGAAGCCCAATGTCACTACGAATCCTCTCCCACCACATAACCAAGCCCCTCTACCCAGGCAAGTAAACCTCATACAAACACTGGTTGTCCCTTACGACCCCAGTATATACATCATCCCCTCTCACCTACCTAAGTCGGCGCTATTCATCCCAGAAAGCACAGACTTGTGCATGATGAACGCATCCATATCCCAACCCAAACCAATGGTAGTGACCGTGGTAGATGAAGGCATGATGGCCTTGTTGGAGGATGGAAATGTCAGTTCAGCACCTGAGGGCCCCGTGGATTTATCTGAGGAGGACCAGTCAGGCCAGGCCAGAGGTGGAGTTGCCAACAGGAATGGAGGTGAGTGTAGTTCGAGAGGATGGACCTAGCCAGGGATTGGATGACTTAGCCGACCTCGAGGAGGACATCAACAATCTGCAGTTCTTCGACGAGCGAGATTCAGGGATGTGCAAATTAACTGGTTTGATCTGAACAGATCAATGGATAATTCGGAGTGGCTCAATGATGAATCGGATGTGGATGAGGGACCTCAACCAAAGCTGGAACAGTTGGAAACAGGAACTGCTACAAGGGCTGGAATGGCCGTGGACAAAGGGAAGTTGCTGGAGAGCACCGGTATTAAGAATTCCGCTCAAGAAATGGGCGACATAAGTACTGTGGACACTGAACAAGAAGCCGCACTGAAGGGGTTTGAACAAGAAAATGATGGGAATAGTCAAAAAACTGGAAAAGCCAAGGACCCTACAGGGGATAACTGTGATGTGAAAGTAATTACGACGGAACCAGACAATTGTCTATCGGTTGCTGAATGAGTCTGGTGGGAAGATTATGATCTGCATCTTGCCCACACAGATGAGGATTGGGGTCAAAACTTGCCAGACGACACTTGGTATTCTGAGGAAGTGGATCACATGACTAGAAGCGGGTAGTATTTCAAGTCCCCGCACTTAGATCAACCGGAAGCATCCGGAAAGGATAAGGAGGCTGAAAAATAGAAGGACAAGCAGTTGGAAGAAGAAGCTGTACTGAAGCAGCTAAAAAAAATTCAAGCAGACATATCCATTTGGGGGTTGCTCATGGCTTCGCGAGTACACAGACAAGCTGTCCTATCAGCAATGGATAAGGCTAAGCTGTCTATCGACACAACTCCCAAGCAACTAGTGGAACTTATCTTCCCGGGAGGGGCCTCGCCAACTTTGACCTTCTCAGATAAGGAATTGCCGCCTGAGGGCTCTACACATAACAAACCATTGTACATCTCAGTTGAGTGTAGAGAGAAGTGGGTACTGGTTGTATTGGTTGACACTGGGTCTGCAATTAATGTGTGTCCGTCTCGCACGGCCTATGCTATTGGCTTAAAGCCAGCGGACTTTGTACCAACGGCCTAGATAATCCGGGCTTACGACAACACAGGTCGAGAGGTGATGAGAACAATTCAGATCAGAACACAGGTTGGCCCGGCACAACAGGATATTGAGTTTCATGTCCTGGATGTTCCAGCCACTTTTAACTTACTCCTTGGACGGCCGTGGCTACACCAAGTGAAAGCTGTCTCTTCCACTCTTCATCAGATGTTGAAGTACCCTCTTGGAAAGGGGGTAGCCATTGTGTTTGGAAATTCATCTATACATCCTTCGCCTGAGGTCACCATACCAGTACTGGAAATTGTGTACGGCGATTAGGATTTTTTCCTATCTGGATTTACCTTGGCTGAGGCTCAGGTGGTGCAAGATATTTTGGCTATTGATGAGGGATTGTACGTTAGTGCTCAATCAGTCTACCTCATGAACAAGCTACAACATATACCCGGGATAGGATTAGGAAAGAGTGGCCGGAAGGGCGTTGTTGCACTAGCCGAAGTGCCACATAACCCTCATACCTTTGGTCTAGGTTACACGCCTACCAAAGAGGACTGTGTAAGAAAAGGGAAGGAAATGGCAGGAAAAGCCAAGGCAAGGCAAAGTGGGAAGCACTATGAGCTGGTGCATAGGCCAATTCAAAGAACTCTGAACGGCCGCTTTGTCCGGGAGGAGGAAAACTTCCCATTTTGCAACTTTCTTGAGCCATAGTTGAACTCTAAAAAGCGGCGTCTGCCCGGCTTTAAGATTTTCTTCGACCTACAGCTGCAAGAGAATGAAGGCACAGAAGAACAGACTGGATTAATTGCTGAGGCTGAACAGAGTACAGAGGATGAGTCCAACAGAATTGAACTTGAGGTAGGAGCAGCATTGGCGTGTCTCCTTTCGGATCCTCAGATCAAACTGGAGAGCTTGGAGGATGACTTTACCGTTTCCATGATCGGAGATCAGTCAAGTTTGGACCCTTCCGGTGGTATTTTGGATGCATCTAACGCACTTTCTCTCACTTGGTAGCTAGAGGAGGGCTTTTCGTCCAGTAGTTCTGAATCAGGTAGTGAGCTAGGATCTGATTCCACAAAGTCTGTGGAGTCCAAATCAGATTCCAGTTCTTCTAAGTCGAAGTCCGATATTCCTGGGGTTGATAACTCAAATGTCGTTGTTTTTTCCAGGTCGTCTTTTTTCTTTTCTTTTGAGTCGGTTGTAACCGAGGAATTGGACGAGTTGGATCCTTTGAATGAAAATGCCGCGACAGTTTCCGAGTACTTCTCTGTGCCACTTGTGTATTGCATTGATCGTGACTTTCAAAATTTTGATAAAAACAACGAGGAAGGAATTCCACTGGCTTTGAAACATTTGATTGATCGAGAGGAGGAGAGGTTTGTAAAACCCCTTGTTGATGAAATCATTTCAATTAATGTTGGTACTGAGAAGGATCCACGTCTGGTCCAGATCGGGTCCACGTTGTCTTTAGAGAAACGTGAGCGCTTAGTCGCTTTATTAAAAGATTTCAAAGATGTTTTCGCGTGGTCCTACGAAGACATGCCTGGAATCAATCCTAAAATTGTACAGCATCGGATCCCTTTTGACCCCGAGGCCCGACCCATCAAGTAGAAACTTCAGAGAATACGCCCGGATTGGGCTTTGAAGATTAAGGAAGAGGTCACCAAGCAGATAAACGTAGGGTTCTTGCTAGTATCTGAGTATCCGACTTGGTTGGCCAACATTGTTCCGGTGTTGAAGAAAGATGGCAGAATTCGGGTATGTGTGGACTTCAGGGATCTGAACAAAGCCAGTCCAAAGGACGACTTTCCTTTACCGCACATCGATGAATTTGTGGACTTCACCGCAGGCCATGCGTTGCTCTCCTTTATGGATGGGTTTTCTAGGTATAACCAGATCTTGATGGCACCCGAGGATAGAGAGAAGACTGCCTTCACCACGCCGTGGGGAACCTATTGCTACAGGGTGATGCCTTTCAGTCTGAAGAATGCTGGGGCTACTTATCAACGGGCTGCGACTACTATCTTGCATGATATGATCCACAAAGAGGTCGAGGTGTATGTGGATGACATGATTGTCAAGTCTAAGGAAAGAGAGGGCTACTACACCGCCTTAAAGAAATTCTTCCAATGGATTAGAGAATATCGGTTGAGGCTGAATCCACAGAAATGCACTTTTGGTGTCACAGCAGGGAAAATGCTGGGGTTCTTGATTACACAGAGGGGCATCGAGGTTGATCTTTCCAAGATCAAGGCCATCTTAGAAATACCACCACCAAGGACTGAAAAGGAGGTGCGAGGCTTTCTAGGTAAAGTGCAATTCATAAAACGGTTTATTGCAAAATTAACTTTGACTTGTGAACCACTATTTGGTCTCTTGAAGAAAGGAAAGAAATTCCAATGGGATGACCGATGTCAGTTTGCTTTTGAGCAGATCAAGCAGTACCTCCAAAACCTATCTGTGTTGTTACCACTAGAGCCGGGGAAGCCGTTGATTCTGTACCAGTCAGTTACCGACACGACTATGGGCTGCATGCTTAGGCATGAATCTGAAGATAGAGTGGAGAAAGCCATCTATTACCTGAGCAAGAAGATGCTGAAATATGAGACCCGTTATACCCTACTGGGAAAGGCTTGCTTAGCTTTGGTATGGGCCACCAGGAAGTTGAGGCACTACCTGTTAGCTCACTCCGTAATTCTGGTTTCGAGATTAGATCCCATCAAATATCTCTTCAAGAAACCAGCACTTACGGGTAGGCTAGCCCGTTGGTTACTTATTCTCTCTGAATTTGATTTGAAATATGTGACTCACAAGTCTGTTAAGGGGAGAGCAGTAGCTGAGTTCCTGGTAGATCACCTAGTGGAAGGGAGCGAAGCAGTAGAATACTTATTCCCAGATGAGGCTATTCTGCAAGTTGAGGAAGAGATTTGGACAATGTACTTCGACGGAGCGTCTAATCAGTACGGTTATAGGATAGGGGTGTTGCTGATAGCACCTGACAATTCCCATATACCCTTAGCCTTCAAACTCCGGTTCAAAGTATCTAACAACGAGGCAGAATACGAGGCGTGTATCGCTGGATTGGAAGCCGCCCTGGAACTAGGGGCAAAAAGGTTGGACGTCATTGGGGACTCGAACCTGGTTGTGTCTCAAGCAAAAGGAGATTGGAAGGTTAACGAAGAAAGGATAAAAATCTATCACCAAACCCTGGATGCTCTGATTCCTCGGTTTGAGAAGCTAACCTTTATGTATCTGTTAAGAGAGAACAACAGGTTTGCTGAGGCTTTATCAACTCTATCTTCTAGGACAGACATCTCTCTGGGAGTCCGGATGCGTCCAATCATTATTGAACAGAGGTATGCGCCGGCCTACGAGTTGATTGCCGCAATAGTGAAGTACAAGATCAGAACCCCTGGTATTATGATATCTGGAACTTCTTGGAAAATGAGGCTTATCCACCGGGGGAAAATGCCAAAGATAAGAGGGCAATATGGTGAATGGTTGCTCAGTTTATCATCTGCGATGGTAAGTTGTACAAAAGAGGCCATCAGGGAATGCACAAGCTGTGTGTTGATGCAAAAGAGTCGAAGCGCCTGATGGAGGCCATCCACGGAGGGGAGTGTGGATCGCACATGAGCGGAGTAATACTAGCCTGGAAGATTCTCAAGCAGGGCTACTACTGGTCAACCATGGAAGAGGATTGTATCAGTTTTGTTCGACAATGCCACAAATGCCAAATTCATGCAAATCGCATGAATATCCCGCCGTCAATGCTGTACAACATGACTTCACCATGGCCATTTTTAGTCTGGGAAATTGATGTTATTGGGGCAGTTACACTGAAAGGCTCGAATGGACATGAGTATATCCTGATAGCAATAGACTACTTTACAAAGTAGGTCGAAGCCCAATCCTATGCAGTGCTGAAAGCGTCACATGTAGCCAAATTTATCAGGAATAATATCATTTGCCATTATGGGGTTCCGAATGAGATCATTTCAGACAATGGTTCCCACTTCAAGAGAGAAGTGATCGACTTGTTGGAGAAGTACCACGTGGCTTTTCATAAGTCATCCACATATCGGCCGCAAACCAACGAAATTGTTGAGGCTGCCAACAAGAACATCAAGCACATTTTGCAGAAAATGGTCGAGACTTACAGGGACTAGCCGGACAAATTGTCGTTCGCTCTCTAGGGCTACAGGACTTCAATTTGGACATCTACTGGGGCAACCCCATATTCTCTGGTTTATGGGATGGAGGCTGTTTTGCCGATTAAAATAAAGGTTTCGTCGCTACGGGTTATGGCTGAGTGCCAGATAGTAGAAGCGGATTGGCCGCAGAGTAGGTTCAAGGAACTGATGTTGTTCGATGAAAGGAGGCTGAAAGCACTGTACCATGTTCAAGGATATCAACGTAGGATTGCCAGGGCTTTTAACAAGAAAGTTAAGTCTCGAAATCTTAAAGAAGGGGATTTGGTGCTCAAGGACAACCGAGCTCCCATCCATGACCCTAGGGGCAAGTTTAGACCCAATTGGACTAACTCTTACATCATCAAATCAATCTGGTCGGGTGGAGCTGTGATTCTTATGGACCTAGATGGCCTAGAATTCTCCCAACCAATCAATATGGACAAGTTGAAGAAATATTGCCCTTGAGAGGTTCGTTAGGCCGAAAACCCAGAAGGGTGACCTAGGCAAAAGTTAGAGCACAAAAAATTGGAAAAAAGAAAAACTGAGCTCGCAAGGTTGAAAACCCTAAAGGGCGGCCTTGGCAAAAGTTAGAGCGCAAAAGGAGAGCGTTAATACCTGAGTGAACCTGAACCAAACTACGTAAGGCTTGATTCCCATCTTCGGGATACGTAGGCAATTTCTTTCTGAAGCTCAGCCATAAACACTTCCAATTCAACTGTCCTGTCCATGAGATTGTTCAGGTCATCTTTGTCTTTTTTGCATCCAAGAGTTCAGTTGTGATCTTCACTACGAGAGCTCGTTATAGTATAGTGCAGTGTTATTCAGACTAGAGGCAACTTTCTATTTGTTGGATTCGGGGTTGTACACCTCGAGGATAGATTTCATGCGTGTCCAGTTGTGATCCTCGTCGAAAATGGTTTTGAAAAGTTTTAATAAAAGTTGATTTTGTCCAAATTAATCTTTTTATAACTTAGACCATTTTTGGACCAAAAGGAAAATTTTCAGTACCCACAACTTCAATTTCATTGATTTCAATACAGAGCTCTCTAACTCTCAATACAAATCAAAGTTGCTTTTATTACATTCAAAAGGAAAACTTGAAAGTACAGATCAAAGCAATAAACTTGGGGCATTGATGAGTCAGGTGTTCCTACGCCCCCTTCTTGAGCTTGTGGAAGCTTCAGATGCTAAAGTAGGCCCGGTCTACGCCTCATCCTCGAGCCAAGCTATGCATTCGCCAGAAAGGGCGCAACTAAAATTGGGAGCCAGAGTCAGAAGTTCTCTTGTCCTCCATGCATTGGGGTATCGAGCCAATTGTGAACCTCGGATTGGAAATGAAGCCGGGTACTCTATCCCCTCTTCTAGGCAAGTTTGGTCATGTCTGAACTGACGCCTGAATCGAAATGGAAAGTAGAAGACACAGTGTGTCAAGCCAATCAGCTGAATACCAGGTTGCTGGCACATGTTGTAACTCATCTCGGGCAGATCAAGCCAAAGGCAACGCCAAGCAATGTCAACAGCAGGCCTGTTGCACATCCAGTGGCACCACCACCCCTCGTTCGGGAAGTCAACTAGCTGTTGGCGAAAGAAATAGCAGCGTGCTGAATATGCAGGGCAAGGGTCCACTACTTTTAACCTGTCCATAAGCCATATCTGGGGAGGGATGAAAAATAAGAGAGATTAAAGAATGGCAAGGTGTATGTGGAGAGAAAAAGCGAGAAAGGGTTTTGAGAGGAAAAAATAGAGCCTGAGTACCACGTGATGTCAGAAACACAAATGAGATGGGATGGGAAACATTACCTGCAAAAGTAGTGGACTTCTTGCGAATTTGGTTGTCTCCTGTTGATGGAAGGCGTCCAAACCCATTAAAGTCTCAGCCAATGCTAGGCCAATGCAGCTTTTGCCCTCTTTCAAGCCTTGGGCCACTTCAATCAGGCGCATGCTAGACCCGCCAAAACCCGGGGCAAGAAGAAAATGAGCCAACATGCACAAACAGAGGGCATGCTGCCGAAAACTCTGCCAAAGACGGTCGTCGTGGTCACTGGTGTCGAAAAATCGATGAATGAGGTTGGGGATATTCAACTCTCCATTGTGAACTAAGGATCGAGCATCGTGTAAAGTGAGCCCACACATCCTTCCTAAAGCCTAGATGTGACCAAAATGGGACCGGGGCAAGATTTCTTTGTCACCCCGGGATTCCATTAGAACTTGAAATTCTTCGATTGTTGGGCATAGTTCTTGTCCCCCAAAGCTGAAAACATGTGTGACTGGATTCCAACATCTAGCAGCGGAATGAAGGAACGGAAAACACAACGGGGTACGACTTAGCGAGAATAGTGCATTTATCCTGAAACCCCAGAAATTCACTTTTTCCGAGCCATCTAAAGTTGCAATCCGATCGGAGAGTTTTTCGGTGAAGAATGGCTCCATTTGTGGCAAAAACAGAGTTGGAATGAAGAAACTACGAAGTCCTAACTTTTGTAGAAGATAAGGCACTGAGTGGAAGACAGGTGGCAGCAATCTGGAGACCCCTTGTACTGATGGCCGACCGGCCACCATTGGTGGCCGACAACCTCTGTTTATGGCCGATGGCCTCCTGGTCTGTCCTCTGGTCCATCTATGTGTTGGGAGTGCTAAGAACTTGTGTCTTGTTCTGCTCTTGGTGCATTATGCTGTCTTGTCTTAATAGTTTTGTTGAGTCACTTTTATGTTGTTTCAATTTGTTTATCGAGTTGTTTCAATTTGTTTATCGAGTTTTTTCAATTTGTTTATCGAGTTTTTTCAATTTGCTTATCGAGTTGTATTCGTTTTTCTTATGGAGTTGTATTTGTATTGTTTTGCTTATCGAGTTGTTGCGTTGTTCATCGAGTTGTTTTACTTTGTTTGTTAAGTATTTGTCAGTTCATTACCTGAGTAAGAAAATGCCAATACAATGCATAGTGTTCAATTTTCATCAATCTCGTTTTTATGCTTTGTGGCGCAATGCGATGCTCAGAATGTAAAATGTAATGCTTTTTTATCAAAAAAACTATTTTCATTCTGATCACGGTTACTTTTTACAAAGAGTACAAGTTTTTAAAGAGAATAAAACTGTCTAAAGCTGTACAATGTGCTACACTACTAACAAAAAGAAACTAAGCAAGGTGCAGGAAATCAGCGCCAGCTGTCTCAAGCTCCAGAGGCCCTTTTCGTCCTCTTCCTCGATGGAGCGGACTCTGCAGAGCTATCTCCGTCTGCACCACTATTTGAACCTGATGCTGAATCAAAACCAGAACTGGAGTCGTCGTCACCCTCTGCCTCGGAGCCCTCCTCGGCATTAGTATCACCACTAGCAGAATTCGAGCCAGCGTCGTCGCCTCTGCTCTCTGGTGACTCAACCTACTGACCCACAGCCTCCTCGGTCTCGCTAGTCTCAGAGTCCTCCTCGCTCAGAATGGGCTCTGAAAGGCCACTCTCAGCTCGGGTGCTCCTAGCTCGGCCTCGGTCGTATGCAGGAACCTGTCTCTTTCTCCCTGCTGCTGGAGGAGGTGTTGATGGTTCTGTTACTGCTGCCGTCACTGCTGGCGGTAAGAGTAGGACTTGAAAAGGCAGTTGGTATATGTCAGGCTCAGTATGTGTATCAAATGCAAGTATGGTGTGCAGAATGAGTACATACAGAGTATGAATATAGTATGAGAATGCAGTGTGTCAGATGTGATCTATACATGCAGTGTATCAGTGCAGTGTGGAGAAGTGTTCAGTTGAAATGTCAGTTTTAGTATGTCAGCAGAAATGTGATGACCGAAGTGCAAGAAAACTGAAAAATTACCTGAATACCATGGAAGCCGAGCAGTGCCTCCCTCCTTAAGATCATGCCCTCGAATGAGGCCAACATCTCGGGCAATCCCTCGACATACCCTGCGAGTGCTTGCAAATACAATGTTGGAATGATCAGTGTCCGAAATAAATGAATATCTGAGTATCTGGGCAAGAATGGAAAAAAATGAAAACTGTAGTACATACCGGGGGTGAATCAGGTCCTCTGACATATCTGTGACCAGCTATCGCAGGCTTAATCGGAATCTTGTAAGCCTCTCCGGTGTACTGCCAACCTGTCAACTCGGTCGGAAGCTCTGGCTAACCGAAGCTCTGCCTCGCGGGGGGCACCCCTCTGGCCCTGCCTCTCGGCCCTCAAGCCCTGCTCGTCGAAGAGGCGTCCACTGTCCTCCCTGCATGAGCATGAACACCCGTCAAGGGAGGCATGAGGTGTGTCTGGATGTACGTCGCATAGTCCTTCTCTCCAAGAAAGTAGTCGGCCTCCATGCCTCGCGTAAAGTCGATCACCTCCTACGAGGATAGACTCTCTGTGGCCCGCACGGATGGCGAAAATGGCATGGGAACCGTCTACAACGGCAAACCCAACGTCTGGTGCAGGAAGCGCTCGCCTAAAAACCAGGCTCGGCCTACTGGTCTCTTAAGCACAAGCTAGTATCGGGAAGTACCCCAAGCACCAGCAAACTGGTATCTGACACCCTCAGGCATCGTCGCCCAGGGCTGCCATGAGATCTGTGGATAGCAAATGCGCAGATTGTTAGTTGCCATCAGATATGTAATATGAATTAGGGCTAAAGTAGAATGAAAATAACTGTGAGTTTCGAATTACCTCCGCTGCGGTCATCGTATCAAAATATCGGTAGAAGAATGAGAAAGTCTCTCGTGTCCTCCGTAGGCATCTCCCGTCATACTGCTGAGAGTATGGCACGACAGGAGGCATCTCTACCTTCGACTCTAGGGTAAGTGTCGGAAAATAGGCATATACCATAGCTGCGGAAAGCGAAAGGGCAACAGTGAGTATACCACAGACGAACACAAGTAATGCGGAAAACAGAGTATGTGTGCCATGTCCAGAAAACGCAATGTGTAGAGAATGCAGAATATAGAGAAGATGCAGAAAGCAGAATGTGTCGTGCAGTGTACAGAAAGTACAAATGCAAAACAAATATCAGGCTATGTGTATACAGTGTACAGTATGTGCAGTGTACAAAAAGTGCAAAGCAGAAAGCACGACAGGAAATGTAAAGTGGAAAAGTAAAGCATACCTCCCAGGCCCTCCATTAGCCACTCACTCTGTTCCTGCTCCTACGGGACGTCGAACTCATGTAGCAGTACAAGGTAGCCAGGCCAGCGCCGCCCCAGTCATAATGTCGGACCTAGGACAAGTCCACCAAAGCACTCAGGAGATATAGCCCGATGGTGGTCGCCTTGTCGGTGAATAAAGTGGTACCAATGAGGAACATCAAGAAGCCTCGGGCATACTGCTCGATCTCCTCTACGGTCTCTGGCTGTGTCTCTTTGAAATGATCCACAAACCAGCTGTACCGAACTGTCCCCGATCGAAAGAGAGGTGGGCATACCCCTAGCAGGTAGATCCAAGTGGCCTCCCACTCGCCCATGTCTGTATCATATGGGATTGGCCAACCTCCTACCTCAATGCCCGTGAGCATAGCAAAGTCGTACGGGGTCATCATCATGTCGCCTGCAGTAGAGAAATGGAAAGAGTTGGTGGTATCCCACTACCTTTCTACCAGTGCACCAAGCAAGGCCTTGCTCGCCATAAGACGCGATAGCCCTGTGTAGAATAAGCCGAACCTGGCCTTGTTGACAATTTGACGGACGCCAACGGGGAGGTCCATATACCACTCTCGCGCAGATGTGGCTCCATATCCTAGGATGGAGTATGAGTCTCCCTATAATGAGAACAAACAGATGGAAGGTAGTGTAAGAAATACAGTGCAAGAATGTGTCTAAGATAAGTAGATGAAAGACAGTGCAAGAGTGTGATCTATGCAAGAAATGCAAGGTACATTGCGAAAAATGAAGAAGGCAATGTGTACCTCAGTGGCGCTGTAGGATAAGTGAGCTCCGGCTCGCGCAGCAAGAGGTCCTCTGGCACGCCTCGTGCGAAATCGCTGAAATGACGGATGGTATTGGGCGGTAGTACGTGCACCTCGGGGTGGTATGTCTCCGTGTCGAAGAGTCGAACCCTGGGCGGTAATGGTACGTGCTTGGGATCTCCTTCCATCCCTGGAGAACCTCCGTCATGAGGAATGTCGTCTGCCATCTGGAAAAGAGATGAGAAAGTGGGCGAAAATGAGCAAAATGGGTGGAGAATGCCAAAAGTCAACAAAAGTAAACTCGAAGAGAGGAAAAATAGGAGAAAAAGTCAAAGCCCGGGAAGAGGCACGGAACCCAAAAGAAACTCGAAGGGAACAAGCCTCAAGTGGTGGAAATGAAGGAAAAAGCATCGAAATCAAATTTCAATCGGTTCAAAATGAAGGAAATCAAGAGGTTCTAGCAAATCAACTTCACGTGGATGTTGGAAAACGCGTATAAAGCACGGATCTAGAGGGCAAAAGTGTCTAAAGAGAAAGATGAAGGATTTTCAGCTATGGAGGTGTGAGGAAATGAGGCTTGGAGATGTATACTTAAAGAGCCGAATGCAAAAACAACAAAATGGCCCAAATTGCCATTGGTGGCCGACGTCCACCATTTGTGGCCGACAACATCCATTTGTGGCCATCAGGTGGACGACACCCCTCTAGGGTGGCCAACAGACCTCCAGTGCTCTCCCTGTGTGTTTTTCTGTTGTTTTGTGCCCTTGGTTCTCAAGGAAGTGCAAGAAAGGTTCACTTTCAAGCTCAACATTGTCTTTGTGGAAGCTCCAAACTGTATCTTCGGTGCATGGCTCATCACTAGTCAACATGAACGAGGTGTATCCTTTTGAAACATATTGCAACTCTTCCGAGAGGTAAATCGGAAGTTGCGACTGGGTCGATTTTATCAAGCATATCTTTTGTCGTTACATAGAATGTGCATCTCTTTTGTCGTTGCATAGAACATGCATCTATTTTGTTGTTGCATAGAACGTGCATCTCTTTGTCATTGCATAGAATGTGCCTTTCACATGAGACCTCACATGGAATGCTTCAGTTTCCCATTCGCATAGAGCATGCATTTAGTGTTTTGCATCGAGCATGCTATTAATCTCGCATTTTCTACTATTGATCATTGCATAGAACATGCATCCTATACTATTGCATAGAATATGTGTTTCTTTGTCTATTGCTTAGAACGTGTTTTTGGCTATTATTACATGTACTTCCCCCTTATTGCATAGAACATGCTTCCAATTCATCTCACATAGAACATGCTTTTGTTTATTGTGCATAGAACATGCACTCTTACTATGTTATGCTTGTTGAGTTTCTTTCTTATGCAGACGATATTATATGTACGGTTCATTCAGAGGAATTCTAGGTGAGATCATTCCTATCCCTCGAACACCTTGTTTTGGTTAAAAACATTTGGGTGTGCCTCGATGTTTACACCACTCCCTTCAGTTAAGAGACACTTGGGTGCATCCCGGTGTTCTCGTTGCCTTTTCTCCTCTCGCGTGCGACGTGTTAGAACGTTTTTGGTTAGAGACACTTGGGCACGTCCGGGTGTTCTCGTTGTCTTTTCTCCTCTCGCGTGCGACGTGTTAGGACGTTTTTGGTTAGAGACACTTGGGCGCGTCCCGGTATTCTCGTTGTCTTTTCTCCTCTTGCGTGCGACGCGTTAGGACGTTTTCAGTTAGAGACACTTGGGCGCGTCCTGGTGTTCTCGTTGCCTTTTCTCCTCTCGCGTGCAACGCGTTAGGACGTTTACGGTTAGAGACACTTGGGCGCGTCCCGGTGTTCTCGTTGCCTTTTCTCCTCTCGCGTGCGACGCGTTAGGACGTTTTCGGTTAGAGACACTTGGGTGCGTCCCGGTGTTCTCGTTGCCTTTTCTCATCTCGCGTGCGATGCGTTAGGACGTTTTCGGTTAGAGACACTTGGGCGCGTCCCGATGTTCTCGTTGCCTTTTCTCCTCTCACGTGTGACGCGTTAGGACGTTTTCGGTTAGAGACACTTGGGCGCGTCTCGGTGTTCTCGTTGCCTTTTCTCTTCTCACGTGCGACGCGTTAGGACGTTTTCGATTAGAGACACTTGGGCGCGTCCTGGTGTTCTCGTTGCCTTTTCTCTTCTCACGTGCGACGCGTTAGGACGTTTTCGGTTAGAGACACTTGGGCGCATCTCGGTGTTCTCGTTTCCTTTTCTCCTCTCGCGTGCGACGCGTCAAGATGTTTTTGGTTAGAGACATTTGGGCGCGTCCCAGTGTTCTCGTTGCCTTTTCTCCTCTCGCGTGTGACGCGTTAAGACGTTTTCGGTTAGAGACACTTGGGCCCGTCCCAGTGTTCTCGTTGCCTTTTCTCCTCTAGCATGTGACGCGTTAGGATGTTTTCGGTTAGAGACATTTGGGGCGTCTCAGTGTTCTCGTTGCCTTTTCTCCTCTCGCGTGCGATGCGTTAGGACGTTTTCGATTAGAAACATTTGGGCGTGTCCCGGAATTCTTGTTGCCTTTTCTCCTCTCGCGTACGTGTTAAGACGCATCGAGCGCATCCCGGTGTTCGGTTTAGAAACATTTGGGTGTGTCCTAGTGTCTACGCCATCCTTTCTTCCTTTCGCGTGCAACGCGTTGGAATCTTGTTTGACACCTCGGGTGCGCCCGACGTTTATGTTGTTCTTTGCCTTTCCTGCGTGATGCGTAGTTAAGATGGCATAATTTTCTTACATCCTTTCTGCATGAAATGTGGTTTGGTTCATGTTTACTTACTTCTGTTCATGTTTGAGTTTGCTGTACCATGTTTCGGTTTGTTCAAATGTAGCATTTCTTTGCATAACACTTGTATCTAAATGTTTCATCACAGCCTCATTGCATGATCATAAGTTATGATGTCGCATCGTGCATATCATTTGCATCTTGCCCCAGAACTACGCTGGTTTGATTCCTTGCAAAGGGATATGTAGGCAGCCTGCGGGCACAACCGTTCTTTGTTTCGCTTGTTTGTTTGTCCAAGTCTTCGGCCTTGTCAAAAATGGGTCATCTCTGGGCTTGGACATTCACTCCCGTCATTTCATGACTTCTGAGTTCTGTCAAAGAGGGGCAACTGTAGACACCCCATTTTTGACCGTCCTCAAGACTTGGACGTCATCATTTGTGCACTCAATGATTATCCTCATTTGTGTTTGTTTTGAGCACCCGAAGTCCTCGGCGGAACGCCTTGTCTTTGAGCCTCTAAACCTTGTTGTTTTGTGCATGTTTTTGGACCAAGAGCTTGTTGCCTCTTGCCTGCAAGGGAGGGTGACCTGTCGGCCAGCCCTAGACCTTGTCGACCACAAGTTATGCTTGTCGGCCACTGGTGGTGGCAGACAGCCACCAATGGTGGCCGACGACCATTGGTCTCTTTTTTGGGATATTTGTTTACTAGCTGTGCCAGCTGTTGCTCATTGAACTGCATCTTCATACACATGTATGGTAGGATGAATTCAAGCTCAAACCTTGATTTTCTATATATAGAGGGTGTCCTCCCCCATTTTTGAGGGTTAGAGATTTTAGACCAAAATTCTCTCTCTCTCTCTCTCTCTCTCTTCTTGTTTTGTGCCTTGTAGTTAGTTTTCTCTACACTTTTGCACATCAACCCTTGATCAAACTTGACCACCTTGGAGCTAAGGTCTTTTGGAGCTTTGTTTGAGCCTTAGAAGGGAATTTGAGCTTGAGTTTGTGGCTAAATTGCACTTTGCTTCAAAGGTATAGAACTTACCTCATTTAAGCTCATTGTGCATACTTGATTTGCCATCCTCTTCAACTGTTTTAAGGCTGTTTTTGAGGTATAAAAAACTCTGTTTTTGAGGCATAAACATGGCAGTTTGAGTCTTTGTGAGTTAGGGGGTTGTCCCCCCTTTTTGTTCCTTAACGTGTGAAGCTTTTTGTGCCATCTTTTCTTACATTTAAATCAAACTTTTTGGGTCTCTTAACCACTGAAAATCAGAGTTATTTTAGTGACAAAAACCTTGTTTTGATGTCCAAAATTGGAGGGGTTAGCCTTCCCTCTTTGTATTTTGTTTGCATGCCTAGATAGCTTAACATGTGAGCATGTTTTTCTAGCATTTCGTAACTTAATCTCAGCATGTTTCTACTACTGTTTTGACTTATTTTAGCTCTATTTGGGGTTGGTTAAGTCCCTTGAGCTTTGCTTTGTATGGTTGTAGTGCAAATGGCTTCACTAGTTTGGTGTTTTAGGCCTTTAAACATGATTTGCTTGAGCTGGTTGCATGTTGTAGTGTCATTTTACATGTAATTTCAGCATATATAGCTCAGTCACATGCTCATTTGTTTCACTCTTTCATTTTGTTTTGAGAGTTGTTTCAAGTTTAGGATCCTTTAAGCTGGAGATGAGTTCATTGCTTAATGGTTTAATCCTGTTTGAGGGTTCATTATCAACGGCATGAACTCCCTCTTGCCTTAAATTATCCTTTGGTTGACACCTCTTCCATTAGAGGACACTCACATTGAACTTAATCAATTAAAGAATGGATTGGTAAGCTAAAGTGAGTAAATAAAAATGAACAAGTAAAAGAGGCAAAATAAAGCATCTTTCGTGTTGCATTGCATATGTTCGAATCGGACGTTAATTCAAACACAAGAAAAATGGGACATTTCATACTCAAAGTGATGAAATGTGCCACTTTCCTTGGTCTCCATTAGCCTTGATCATGCATGATAGGGTGGTGGTCTTGTTGAGTCTTGTTTTGCACTCATTAAACTTGTACAAGCTTCGTTCCTTAGCTATCATGCATGGAAAATGCTTGGTTGATGGTTTGAGGGCCAAGAGTTACACTCCTTTAAACTTGTGTAATGACAAGGAGGGTAACAGTACGCACACTTCTTGAGAATGCACTGCTTTGCCTCTGTTTGCTCTCTGTTGCAGCAAAAAAAGAAGTTTGGGGAAGGGGTGGCTGACCGGCCACCAGCAGTGGCCGACGGCCACCATTGGCAGCCGACCGACCATCAATGAAGAAGGTTGTTCTGTGTGCTCCTGAAGGGGATCAGAAGTGTTCTGGGAGTTGGCACAATTTCCAGTGGTCAGAAATGTGCAAACAGAGGCTACAATGGCAAAGCGATGGCATTTTCAGGCGGAGAAGTCGAGCATGCATGCATTCCTTGTCCCTCGAGGCCATTTAACTGCTTTATTTAGTTAATTAGTGGTAGCTAATTTACTTACTTTGTAATTAATTAGTTAAAGTGTTTAGCTAATTAATTTGTTTTGTAATATTTAATTAGCTTAGAATAAGTTAGTTAATTAGTTTCGAGTTTTGTAATAATTAGCTTAGCTTAAATAGCTTAGCATATCTAGTTAGCTTATTCATTCGGACCTTTTTTCGCGAGGGCATAATGTTGTAATAAGCGTGCGTGCGTGTGTGCATGTCTTCCAACCCCGCGTCTTTCTCCTTTTTACTTAACCGCTTTCGATGGTTAGTTTAGGGATATTTTCAATTAGCATTCCTTATGTTTGCATGTTTGCATCCATTCATTTGTCTTGCATGCACCGAAGCTCGGCGCATCATTTAAACTGCATTGTCAAATTCAATACTTCCTTGAATACGTGTTTCAAAGCATGCTATCAAAGTGTTGCAAATACCATGATTAAGTAGCCGAGCCTATTTAGTTGCATTATTGCATGTGTTGTATTAGACATCTTAGATAGCTAGGATTATGTATTTTTCTAACTAGTTTTTTGTTTTGGCTTGGAGTATTCGGTAAGTTTTATGTTTTAGCATACTTGCATGAGTGTGATTGCCATGTTGCCATGATTAGCATGCTTGCCATAAGGCTATATGCTTAAATGCCAAACTGCATGAATGCCTGTGGATGAAGGCTTGATTGTTTGAATTGGAACAATCCAACGAGTGTGAGTTTTAAGTCCACTTTGTTGTAGCAAATCATGTTTTAAGCCCGCTTGAGGTGGCAAATCCGCAATCTTTAAGCCCACTTGAGGATGGTAAATTCAAATCATTTTCGACAACAAACATGACTTGAAGTGTTCCAATTCTTGCGATGTAGTCTATACTTGTATGTGTGCGCATCACATAGTAATGTTAGCTAATAATCGGAACAAGAACATGTGAGGTTTATAAAACATCATATATCATGATTAGTAGAGGCCGATCTTTGATCAGGTGAACGGGGGTGCTTATTTCAGGACCTTCCCCTCTCGTATCCAAGTTCCCGAGCTGAGGCAACTTTGGTGATGACGGACACGTGGCCTTTGGCATGAGTCAGGGTTTCCTAAATTTTCCCAAAAATAAAATATTTACTTGGTGATTCTGTATCTAGCAAAACAATCCAATTTTGGCATTGTTTGATTTAAAATTGATTTTCCAAAATGATTTGCTGGATTGAACTCTTTGGTGTTTATCAGTTTCACATTGCACTTGTGAGATTAGATTCAGAACCGCGGGAGTCCCAATTGTGAGGCCTTTCTTTTCAAACCATTTCTGAAAGACGAGGCATGGAAAAAGGCGAGTCCACACTTTTGTTATTTGTGCTGTCTCAAATATACCCTGAAAACCAAGGATGTGAGTGGAGCGGTTTGGGCTGTTTAAGAGTAAAATTACAAACCGAATACTGGATTGGCGGATTAGCGGATTGACAAATTGTGATTTGAGCGATTTTTGGCGGATTGGCAGATTGAAGAATATTCTAACTAATTATCATACATTTGCATAATATATAATACTAATTTGTATAATATTTTTTTTTATATATAAAACAAAGTAATTTTACATAATATGTTTCATATATCTAACTACTAATTTGTAATAAATTTCATATTTTAAATATCTCTCACACTCATTTTTACTTTGATATTTTATTAGAGGTTAAAAAATATATATGTATTAACTATAGCGGAGCAGAGAGGAGCAGTTTGGAAAACGGATTATAAATTTTAAAGTTTAAATCGCGGTTAGCTATTAGAGCGGTGCGGATTGATGCGGATTGGTGCAGTTTTAGCGGATTTAGCAGTATTTTGCACAACCCTATTGACAGCACTGGCTCTCTCCAAGCAAGGATTTATTGATAACCCTTGGTAAAGAAAGGGCCCATCCTACTCCTCATAATCTACTATTTCTATGGTATAAACACTTGGGTTCACCCCATCATATCGTAGTTCTGCACCATTGAATATTTGTAAATCATTCTGGCCCATGGTGTTAAACCTTAGGCCATAATCCTTCATTTGCTTCTGCACCTTATCGACCACAATAGCCTGTGCTTTCTCTCTTTTAGTCCCGCACTCGAAACATACAAACCGGTCCTGATAACCAATTAGCCTCTTTCCTTCAACCAGAAGTTCTTTCCTTGGATTGTGGACCCTTTCCAGCTCACTCAATAACACTCTTGGATTTTTAATTTGATCATTCAGCCTGGTAGACACCATATTTATGTCCATCATCTCTGGAAAAGGATTTCCATTGACAACCATAACTCCTTTGTCTTTCTCAGCATATTTCAGCATTCCTTTCTGAATCAAATCTTACACACTATTGTGAAAAGTTACACAATTATTAGTTGAATATCTAAACGAATTATGTCATTTACAGTATTCTTTGCCAATTCTATTTTTTTTCTTTGGGATACAATGGCTTAGGGATAATGTCAGAAACTTCCCAACCAACAACTCATCAAACAAAGTATCTGCCTTTGATAAATTAAAGGAGTACTGTCGATGTGTTATTGGCACATTTTTTCTAGTTGGATAAATAGAAGGCATGTTTACTGGTTTCTTTGCCTTTTTTTTAGGGCTTCACAAGTCATTGGTGTTCTGCCTATTACTTGAGCGATATCTATGTCCACTTCTGTTTCCAATTCTATATCTTGGTAATATGCTCCTAGGGAAGCAGCTCTCCTCTGCAGCTATTCCCTAAGGATGGACTCATAACTGGTTGTGCTAGATAAATGTTCAAATAAATCCCTAAATTCCATCCCTTCAAACTTTTTTCCTTAATTCAAAATCGAGGCCATTCTGGGCCAACCTTATTAACACTATCTCAAGCATATAAACATGGCATCTATTTTGAGCCTTTTTGAACCTGTCGATGTACTGTTCTGCACATTCCTCATGTTTTTGTCTAAACTTGGCTAGATCCACTATGCTTATGTTTGGATCAGTCCTATAGAATTGTGCATAGAACTTGCTTTCTATGTGCTGCCATGTGGGTATTGAGTTTTTTGGCAGGTTGATGAACTATGTGAAAGCTACTTTTGATAATGAATGTGAAAAAAGCCTAAGTTTTAGGTTATCTGAGTTAGCCTCTCCGCATTGCATGGTAAACCTTCCTATATGTTCTACAATCGACTGCCTCTCTTCCATAGTGACTAAGGAGAATTCATGCATTTTAAAGTTTCTAGGAAGGGGAGTCTCATCCACCCAATAAGGATATGACTTTCTACACATTGGCCTATTAGGCCTTCTTAGGCCTAGGCCATACATTTCTTGAATTATTTTCATGATCTGGTGTCTGTTGATCTGGGCGCGCTCAAAGTTTGGCTCCTCATGATAGGCGTCATACCCTATCCTTTCATTTATTTGTAGCTGAAGGTTTAGTGCAGCAAACCCTACATACAACTGGAAGTGTTGCTATCGAAGTAGATGAAAACCAAAACCTCTTTTCCCAAAATGCTAAGGGGGTGGTCTAGGCCCTCTTTGTGGCTCATGATTTCTAAAGTCCTGCTCCTGATAAGTTTGCTGCCTAGGTCTTTGGTTACCTCTTGGCCTTGGGTTATTGTAATTTGGTTGTCTAAACCTCTGGTTAGCAAAGTTGTAATGCCCTAACCTTGGTTTGTCGATGGCAGGTTCTTTATACCCTAGGGCTCTAAATTGCCCTCTAGTGTAGGCCTAGTTATGTCATTTATCGATTCTTCCTGTTCTGGGAGCCAATTTTACCCCCATTGCACTGGTTTATTGTTCATTTCAAAAGTTGAGTTATAATGTGATTTCCCTTTTAAGGCCTCTCTTTAAGCAGAAGACCTGGAAAGGCCATATTGCCCTCCATAATTGATATTAATTTCAGCTTCTTTATATATATTATAGCGACCCTGGTTTTGACCCATCCCTTGTGGTGTTCCGAACTCGAGTTTGTATGGGTTGAATGGTGGTTCATGTCTTGTCTCCCTTGTCTTTCCCTCATTGTTGGTTTTTGGGTTGTAGTGTGTGTTTGGAAAAGGCTGGTTGCTTGTTTTTCCAAACTCTTAGTTAGCCAGAATTTTGGCTCTCCGCTCGAACGAGTATTCTTGCACTCGAGCGGGTTTCTGATATTTTGCTCTACGCTCGAGCGGGCATTCGGGGGCTCGAGCGAGGATTGTGTCTACAAAAAAATACTGGAGGAGTGTATTTTATGCTCGAGGGCAGGGTTTCATGCTCGAGCAGGAGTTTGTGTCTGACGCCCGAGCGGGGATTTCTACGCTCGAGCGGACCGTGCTTTATCAGTACGCGAAAGTGACATTTCAGATCACTTTTTGCAATCCTCTCTCTCTCTAAAAGTCTCCAAGATACAGATCTAGAGCCTCTCTCTCTAGAAACCATCTTCTCTCTTTGATTTCTCCAAATCCATTCGGATTTTGGCCGTAGTTCCTTCGTCAAAGTTGTGTAACTTCTCGAGGGTTTCGTTGTGTGCGGTGGAAATCGAGTTTCATCAGGGTTTCAACTATTTTCTTTTTCAAACTTGAGGTAGAGATTTTCTTTGAGTTATATATATATTTTTGCAAGATCAAGATGATTTTCGAAATCATCCTTTGATTAGTTTTGAAAATTTATTTGTTCATTCAAGAAAAAGAGTAATTTTGAAAGTGGGTTTACTATGTGGTCCTTTGAGATAGAAATTGGGGGTTTTTGAACCATGTTGATGAAAGGAAGATGTTTGATGAGATCTTCTCAAATACTTGAAGATGAATGGGTTTTAGTGAGAAAACCTAGAAATTGAGGGTTTTTAAGAAAGATGTTGAAAATCTTTAGAATATGTTGTTATATTTATTTTGTGTGCCAAAATAAATGATGGTTTTCCATGGAATAGGATAATTGTTGAAGTTTTGGAAATTATTATTTAAAAGTATTGATATAGTCTTGAAATGACTAAGTTGTTGGAAATGTTTGAAATGTGAGAATTATGTTATTCCTTGAATGAATTGAAATAAAAGTATTTATTCATCTTGTGAAATTGCATTGAAAGGAGAAATGGAAATTTTGATCACAATGGTAGTATTGTGTGGAAGAATTGGAAATGGAAGAATTGTTGTAACGTATTGATTATTGTTGCATTGGCATATCAATTCATTTGATTACACTGAACTTTGAAAGTTGATTTGAAAACTCGCATTAAGAAAAGAATGTTGATAAACAAGTTTTCATGAAATGGTTTTGGGGTAAATACAGTGGTAAGTCTTGAAAGGTAGTGTAGAGAATAGGTGTCGAGCCTTCTAGTCAATACTAGTAAAAATGACAGATTATGGGTGTCGAGCCCTTCAGTTGATATTGGTAAAAATAACAAATTGGTAATACTTGTATAGTCTACTTATAGACACTGACCTAGGGATTACCAGAGTTGTATTTACCGCCCCTCGAATAAAATTTGATAAATGTTAAGCAGTTGAAATTGCATGACATCATTGAGCATGTTGGTTTTCAAAAGATGAAGGTGTGATTTACTTTCAAAAGAGGCATGGCATAGCATAAGCATTCAATCTCTTGAGACTTGTGTAAAATGTATATACTTTGTTAAGAATTCTCTACTGGGCTTTATGCTCACCCTACGAGATTTTGTGCAGGAAAAGGTTGGTGATTCCGCCTAACTGAAGGCGTGGAAGTGTGTGCAGAAAGCATAATGTGCTCATTTGCTATGACTCTGATTGTAAGCCAAGGGCTTTGTATGTGTGGGTTTGAATAACCGCTTTATGTAACCAGGCTCAAGCCTTGGAAACTTATAAACCCTTGGGGGTTTTTGTTGTTTAATTAATTATTGTTGAATTAATTGTATTATCGCATGAAGACTATTTACACCATGTAATACAAGTATGAGGATTTATTATCAGTTTTACTTTAAAGAGCCATGACTATTGTATTACCATTTGGGCATGAAAATTGGGGCGTGACATATATAGTTAGGGTTCATTTGAAACCTTTCTTGCTCATTCTCTTGGAGAGTTGGAGGTTTATAAAAAGAGGCACTACCCTAATGAATTTTACTTGCCTTAGGAGTTTGGAATTGTACCTTAGCCACCTGTGCTTCCACTTCGGCTGGTGGTGAAGGACTAAGAATAGGGTTGAATCCCCCAAGCATTTTGAGCTTGGCCCTTATTCTTTTTGTGAGTTGATCTAGCCTCATTTCAAAGGTATGATCAAGCTGGGTAATCATTTCCTTTACTTGTTCAACTGTCAGGCCTTGGTTCTAGCCTCTATTGGTCGTGTCCTGACCATCTTTCAGTCATTCTTCGTACCTGGCTGCTAGTGATTGGCTGTTCGTAATGACTTCCATGTCCTCTCCAAACTCAAGAAAACCAGCAAAGAAACCTAGATCTTCAACATGCCTCTTACTTGAATCCCTAAGAAGGTCTGATCATCGGCAACCTTCTTTCTGGTATCAGTAGGTTTAGTTTTCTTGGTTTTCTTCTTCACCATTACTCCAAGTTAGAAAGGTTCCATTGGGCACGCCAATTTATGTTAGCAAAAAATTCAACTTGAGCCAAGTCGATAGTAATTAATTGACATACTTAAACTAATTTTCAAATAAACATAAAAAAGATCAGGCTTTGTAGTTGAGTTCTATGCTTTAAACAAATTAAGGATTTCTTTGGAGGTAATTAAATGGACAAGAAATGGAACAGAATAGAATAGAATATGTATTTGTACAATTAAATTATCACTTGTCACTAGTTACACGAACTTAAATAAGAACAAAGAAATGAAAAACCCAATCTTCATAATCAAAGAGATCATCCCAATGAAAGCCTCCCAACAGCTCCTTCCAACATATCTAGATTTTCTTTTTGTTTAATTTGATATAGACCCAACAAAACCTAGTTTAGTTCACTCCCTTCTTCTCTCTTCCTCTCTCTCTCTTCTTTTCCTTTCCTCTGGTTTTTTTTTATATTTTATTTTAAATTGAAATCTCACCACAAAACAATATCGTTTTGGGGCATTGCAGGACAGAAAACGCAGCCGAAGATCCGAACTCAAGTTATGAATGCAACAAAACCATGACCCCACAGCTGGCATCCGTGGCACGTAAACATAAGTAGTCGTATCATAAGTCAGCCATTCATAAGCCGCCACCCATTTACTATTTATCTAGATTTTCCAACTTAAAAACAAAATAGATGTCAAAAAAAAAAAAACTTAAAAACAAAATAACTTGGAAAATTCCTTATTATCGCGATAGCATTATTACCTGACAAAAATCAATCCACAAGAAGAGCAAAAATGGAGATGGCAATCTCAATCCCATCTGCAACTCTCTCTCCTTCTCCAATTTGTAGAACAATTCCAACAAAAACAAATTCACCATCTCTCTCCTTCACTTCTTCCAAATCTTCCTTCTTCAACAACACCTTGACCCACCAAAACATTGCCAAAAGTGGTCAGGTTCAAGGTCGAACCAGAACCAGAACCAGAACCAGAACCAGAACCAGGGGTCTGTCCTGCACCTGCTTGTTCGGCCTTGGTGTGCCGGAGCTCGTGGTTATTGCTGGCGTCGCTGCCCTCGTTTTCGGCCCCAAGAAGCTTCCCGAAGTAGGCCGCAGCATTGGCAAGACAGTCAAGAGCTTCCAACAGGTCAACTTTCCTCATTTCTAGGGTTTTCAATTTTCATTTTCTGGGGCTTATTTTGAAAAGCACTTGAGTTTGGTTTCAATTAAATTGATTTTTTTTTTTGGTGTTTTTTTTTTTTTTTTTTTTGAATATTTTTAAAATTTTAAGTAAATTTTTTTTTATACATATGTATTTAAAAATTAAAATATTTATAAAAATATATTTTAACAAATTAATAAATATATAAAAATACGAAAATATACTGAATTTATATATATATATATATATATTTGATATTTAGTGAATTTTAAAAAAAAATTCATAAATATTATAATTTTTAAATATATAAAAATTAAAAAAATTGGTTAAAATATTAAAAAAATTCGATAAAAATAAAAAAACACGAAAAACATAAAAAGTGAATCATGAATCATGAAACCAAACATATTTGTGTGCTTGTATTGCTGTGAAAATTTGTGGCAGTTATTTTAGGGTATGTTTGTGTTTCCATAAGGAAAATGAAAAATGAATTATAAACATAAGAAAGAGAAAGGGAGCGCTACTGAGAACAATATCATTTAATGAGGGTCTTAAGCTTCATATGAAACTGTGAATGCATTTGAAATTAGGTTATGATGGAGGAAAATTAGTGTAGTTATGAGAAGTTTGGTAGACCTATTAATTATGAACATAGTTGTTTGAATCTTGCGATTAAGGATTCGATTCATAGTATTTGGTACAAGTTTTAACCAAAATGATTTGATTTGTGCTGTCGAATCTTAAATTGAGTTAATCGTACAATTGATTGTGATTCACTAAGTTTCAGTTTTGTTTGCTTAATGCATGAAAGGTGTTGTTTTTGCAAGTAAATAAAAAATAAATTTAAAAAAAAAAAAAACAAAAGAAAAAGAAAAAGGGATCAATTAGCTGTATTGGTATACTTGATTTTATATGTATGAACATATATTCAATTTAGTGTTTCATTTTAGACAGTGTGTATACATTTTTGTATGTATGTACGTATATATAACATTATATATTATGCTAACGAAAGTGAATCTTACAATTCACAATTCACTATTTTAGCAAAATGATTCACTACTAGATTCTCCATTTGACAACAATGATTATGAATATATGCCAAAATTGACTGTGGAACTGAACTCTGAATAATAGATTTGTATCTTCAAACGGGCACTTACTGTAACATCTGGACATGTTCATCTTCAAGGGATCCCTCTTCCCCCATTATAGACATCTAAAAGATGGATATGAATGGTATCATTTATTTTTTTTTGAACAACTACCTTTGTATTGGTTGAATTGAATGAGTTCTTTCACCTTGTTTCTTTTAATCATTAACATTGTAACTTTGTCCTAATGAGTTCTTTAACATTGTTTCTTTTAATCATTCAATTTCTAATTTCATCTAAATGAGTTCTTTCAATTTGTCTATTTTAAACATGTTTAGAAAATTAGCTCAAAATGAGAATCTTGAGATGGATGAGTGATATTTAAAAAAGAAGGCAGAAGTGATACCAATTGAAGGTCAAATGTAGGAGAAGTCATTTGAGATGGTCTGATTATATGTATCAATAACCAAGGAACACACCTGTAAGTATGGGTGACTTGATGTGTGTGTAGGGTGGTAAAAGAAAGAGCGGAAGCTAAAGGAGAATGTATTGAGAGCAAGGTTCTGAAAAGCGGTTGCGGCTGCCGTAACGGTGGCGGTGACGCGGTTGCGGTTGCGGTTACGGGGTGTAAAGGCCGTAGTGTAACGGTTGCGGTAACCGGAACCGTGAATTTTTTTATTTTTCGCACAATTTGAAAAAAATTTACCGATACGCATATTTTTTTTCCATGATCATATTTATTGAGTTAAAAATAAATATTGATCAATTTTTGTAAGTTTTTAAGTGTGATCCAATAAATTTCATATTTTTAAATCACTATAAACTGAGTTTTTTACATTTTATTTTAATAATTAATGACTTTATATTTTACAAAAAATTAATTACTAACTATTATATATAAAATAAATAATGACAAAAGTAAGAAAATAAATAAGAGTCTAAATATATATATATATATATTTTAACCAAGCCAAATAGATAATGACCACACTTATTATTATTATTATTTTCAAACAATATATAGATAGACACACACAAACAAAATGGTTTAATGATAGCAGCTGAATAGAATAACATATGTCTTATAATTTCAACAAATCAATAACATGTTCTTCATCTTTCCTCTTCTTTTTCCCTCTCTCTCTCTCTATCTCTTGCTCCTCTATTTTCTCTCTTTATCTTCCCTCTTCTCTCTATCCCTCTTCCCCCATTTTCAGCATTTTTTTGTGTGTTTTTTTGAAAGAAACAGTTTGGAACCGTTACGTAACGGTGCGTAACAGGCCGTTACGGCTGTTACGGCACCGTTACAACCGCTACAGCAGCCGCTACGACCGACACACCTGTGAATCTCAATCACACTGCAAAAGCGGCCGTAACGGGTGGCGGTAACTGTCAAAACCGTTACGTAACGGCGTTACGTAACGGTTGCGGCCGCTTTTTAAAACCTTGATTGAGGGGATAATAAAGGACATGATCACCGGAAGATTAAATAAGGATATGACTTTGGATGGAATTAACTGAAAGAAATGGATTTGTAAAGGAAAGGATGTGTTGATGCAATAATAAAGGACATGGTTACCTCAAGGTTAACTGAGGATATGACTTCAGATAATTAACTAAAAGAAATGGATCTATGTAGTCCATCCCAAGTAATTGGGACAAAGGCTTGTTGATTGGAGTTTAATATTTAATATTTAATTTTTCCATCATTCTATACTACTCTGAAGATTACATCTACTTCTAACCATTTTGATGAATGATGTGCTATCTATGTAGTATCTTTTTCTGACTGGTTGTAGTATTTCTCTAGAGAGCACCTAAAAGCAAGAATATAGATATCCCTGTTTTAGTTAGAAACATCCAAATTCTCTATAAAAGACAGAATTATGAAGAAACGGATTCTCCTCGTCTCCCAACTCTGTAATAACCGAAAACAAGGCTCTCCAAATCTGTGGATTAAGTCCTCTACTCCAGCAAATTTATGTCCATTCTTTGTCTTCTTGAACATGCACCACATCAAGCAAAGAGGCTCATTTCATGTCTTCTTCTTACCCATCTACCTCTGCCTTTTTTCTAGCTTTGAAGTAATCTAACCAGTAAACACCCATGCAGACCCAATTTAAGCTACTCCAAATAAAGTCCAACAAAGGCCTAGATTTCCTGGCCTGCTTTACAATGAATAAGCAAATGATTGTTTTCATTCATCAGCCTCATTCAACATACAATACTCACTAGGGAAGATATTTTTCCCTCCTTTGCAAAGTACCAGTCGTTATAATCTTCCTGTGCACTATACGCAAAAAGGCCCAAATACATAACTAAGGGAAGCACGACGTCAGATCGACCAGTCAAAGCCTTACAGAAAGATTTCACCTCAAGCTTTCCAGTTTTGGGAGAGTACCCACCAAAAAGCATCCTCTCCCTTAGTCATCTTTGTCACTGATGAATCTTTTTATCTCCAGCACCAAAAATAAATAAACAAAGCCAATGTATCTTTATTCATTGTCATGCTTCAGAAATTAGGAAAAGATTTCGGGGTGATATGCACCATTTAGCCTTCCGAAAGCTCGCCCTACCTCCTTGACCGAAAGTAGGTTATGTAATCTTCTTGTCTTGCAGACTCTTAAAATATAAATGTTAGTATTCCCTTGTCATTAAAATGAATGAAGTGGTTAATTTGGTTTCAGAAATGGTAAAACCAATTGTAGAAAAGTAGTGAAAAGAAATTAATGGATGTGTGTTTTATGATAATTTTGTTCTAGGCCTTGTTAAAAATGTGGGAGAGAAACAAATTTTGATTAAATCTACTATTTTTGTGCTCTTGGACAGGGTTTGATGCTTTGAGCAACCCCTTTAAGTGTATTGGACATTGGGATTGGGAATGTTTCTAACAGTTCTTGGATTTGGAGGACGGATATTGGTCAATCAAGCAAGTTTTGGTAGTTGTGAATTATAAGTTTAAGCCAAGGGTATTGAAATGGGAATAAAAGGAAAAGACCTAGGAACTTTAAACCTGAACTTCTGTTGTGGTTTAGGACCATTACACATGGCTGTTCCCATCATTTTGTAATGGTTGGAAGGGTGGATTGAGCAGATACATTGTCCTCATTCACAAAGTGGCTTCCTTAAGAATTAAATCCTTAGTTTCGGGCCTATAATTATCACATAGTATTGTCAATTATAGTGCTTCAAAGAATGGGAAGCCAGTATCCTCGAAGAGGAATCACTGAACCCAAAAAGTTGTCAATCTTGAATCTGCACGCATGTGGCCTGGAACATAACAGATTGGCTGGTATAAGATAGATATTGCTCAAGTTTCTAGCCAAGTTTGCACTTGTGGTTGTCATTTTAAGTCTGATAATCTAGGGTATTCATGTGATCCTTGTAGAAAGGCAGCTTAGAAGAGGGAAAGGTATGGATACAAGAGAGAGTGGGCCTGTCTAGGACTTCCAATTTTTTGTCAATTCAAACTTTCCTAAATCACTTTTACTATTTAAGAATTGCAACCAATTTGTAATTTTTCTGCACCAATTTTGGGATTCAGTAACAGGAATTTTCAAAATTTTCTTTATATGAGATTGTGGCAAGTGTAATTCACCATGGAAATGGATCTTATATGGATTCTTTCTTTTATTCTTCACTCTCCATGTACCTGCTTTGTTCTTCTTAGTTTGGTCCTGAAAGAATCAAAATTAATAGCATAAATCTGCTTTATATCTCAGTTTCTCAACCTTTTTTTCCTTTTTCTCTTTTTTTCACATTTCTTATTCTTCTTATTCAACTACAATTCATTCAGCAACTTGGAGTCCAAAGTGATTAAAATGTAAAGGCTTCTCACTTAGTTAATGCTGATAACATTTTTCCAAAACAAATAAGATATGGTCTGCAAAATATGATATATTTTTCTGTTTTGTTCTTTTTGAACTTGTATTTTACTCATTTGTATGATATTTCACACTTTTCATTTGATGTATATTTATACCATTTGGACAGAGGATAGTACTGATATGGTTGTCCTTTTATTTAAATTTGTTTGAAATTCTTTCTCAAGTTCAACCCCTTCTACTATGTAGGCAACCTTTCCTTTGTTATGCTACATTTGTTGCTTGAAGACCGCAATAAAAAAAGTCCATCTCCTGATATGTGTACTGTTTTACACAATAAACATTTATATGTTATGCACAATTTTCAATTAGTATTTCACCCCTAATTCGGATGCATATTTTTTCCAGTGTTCTGTTTCCTCAGAAAATTTTCTAGAAAAAGTTGGTCCTTGTTGCTCTATGCAAGTAATGTTGTGTGTTTAGATGGAACCAGAAGATCTGTATTGTGACATCCTGCCCCACATCGGTCCAGTAGGAAAAGTTTTTGGCGCGTTTAAAGCCGCGAGATCCCATCCCAAAGCGGACAATATTGTTACAATTTGGGATGGTGACGTTACAATTTGGTAGCAAAGCGGGACTTACCTTCAGCTATATGGGCCATACATGTTGGGAGCCACCCCATGAATCTGTACAAGCCACCGTTACATTTATGTTGTCTAATATATATTAGAATAACTAAACCAAACCAAGCCTTAAGTCCCATAAAATGAGGTGTAATATATATTAGGATGCAACTAAATTTAACTTAGTAACAGGAAAACAAGAGATAGAATAATGAAAATATTTAGTGGATATCAAAACGAGTGGATTCATTGTTTGCTTTTATTTTTCTGCACTAGTATAAAGGTGTCATGACCCAACTAGTTAATTTTCCTTGTTTCTTTTCTCTGTTGGAAATAAGTCCACAAGCAGAGAATGTTGAAGTCGCTGAGAGTTTGAACTGGGCTTTTGTTTGGGGTGTCGGGTTAGATCTCTTTCAACCATTTATTGTAGATTACTACTTGGGACCTTGTTTAAGGTCAATGTGGTGTTGGGCAGTGCAACCTGAGTAGCAGGAATCGTGGAAAGGACTCACGTTTCTGAGGAGGAAGCGCGATTTTGCGGTTTTGAGAAAGAATCACACTTCTAATGCGAGGGAAACGCAATCTTGAGCTCTCGATCTCTCTGTCACTTGATCTTCTTCGCTCTCACAATCTCTATCTCGATCTCCTTCTCTGTTTCGATCTCATCATCTTCACTCTCACAATCTCTATCTCGATCTCCTTCTTTGTTTGGATCTCCTTATCTCCTTCTCTGTTTCGATCTCCTTCTCTCTCGATCTCTCTATCTTGATCTCCTTCTCTCTCTTTTTCGATTGTGCTATGTTGTGCATTCGTGAGAGAAGAGAAGAGAGAGAGAGAGTCTCCATCGTTGTTTTGTGCTGCAGGTGATAGGAGAGAAGAGAAGAGAAATAAAGTTTGATTGACTTGGTTTGTATGCTAAACCCTAATGGGCTTGGGATTGGGATTTTTTAAATAATTTGGGCTTGACAGTTTTTATTAGACCCAGACAAACATTTTTTTGGATTTATAGGCTGTTTTATTTAGTGTTTGGGTTACTAGATGGTTTGTATAACCATCACGAAAAAATGGGCTTTTGGGCTGTTTGCTCCACAAATTCAAATACAAAAATATAAAATACAAAAAATATATCTACAAATTAAATAGATTTTAATTCTAAGTAAAATCTAACAATACAAAATAAAATACAATTTATAAGAATTTATGATACTTATAATATATTTCAAATATTAATTAGAGAAAAAAAAATTATATCTCACAATATAAACCAAACCAAGCCTTAAGTCCTATCAAATGGGGTCGACTACATGAATCGTTCTTCTCCACTCGACTCTATCAACAACCGTTTGTTAAATTAAGAAGATTCATATCTCTATTTACTACAATAGCTCACGTCAATCTAGGTCTGTCCATTCTCCTAACACTTTCCTCTACCGTCACTTTATTACATCTTTTCACTACTGCTTCTATTGGTTTCCATTGTATATGACCAGACCATCTCAATCTATTCTTTCTCAACATATCTTCTATCGGTACTACTACTACCCATTCACGAATATGCTCATTCCTAACTCTGTCTTTTCTAGTCTTGCCACACATCCACCTTAGCATTCTCATCTCAGCAACACTTATTTTATCTACATGTTGTTTCTTAGTTGTCCAACATTTCGTCCTATACAACATCGCTGGTCTAATAGCCGTTCTATAGAACTTTCTTTTTAGTCTAGTGGATACTCGTTTATCGCACAGTACCCTAGACGTACTCTCTCACTTAAGTTACCCCGTTTTAATTCTGTGGACCATAACCGTGCCAATCTGTCCAGCCGTTGTGATAGTCGATTCTAAATAACGAAAATGTTCACTCTTAAGTAGTTTTTGGTTCTCAATCTTCACTTCTTCTTTGCTTTCGTTGTGATAAATATATCTCGCAATATATTTATATATATTATTTAAAATATATATAATATATATGAACGCTCCCAAACTACGACTCTCTTGGGGGTCACGATTCTACTCTCCCGCTCCTGCTCCCACTCTTGCTCCCGCTCCTGCTTCCGCTTCGTGCAACTAAGATTGCGAATAAGAAATTTAGAAGAGACTGGGAAGATGGAAGTGTCAATATTTGTCAAGGAGGTCATCTAACTCTTACTCAAAGCTCTGTCAGCTCCATATACTTTATGCCTTTGTTCACCATTCCCATGTTGCTGGTAATGAGGCGATACATAAGGATAGAAAAAGAAATATTGTATAGTTAACTACATAACTGGGAGACTGACTATTCTCAAATAAATTCATGCGGTTGATTTTTTTGGGGACCGGTTGCTTTTAATCGACCACAGTTGGGGAAATGGTAGGTTTGCTTGTGAGAGGGATAAATTGTGGAAAGTTGTGGCAACCAAACATGTAATAGGTTGTGGGGATTAGACATCCTTGGTGGTCATGGTGCTTATTGGGTGTGGGTGTGGATGCGGAAAACAATTAGGAAAGAATGGATTGAGTTTGGAAAGCATATTTGCTTCTCTATTGGTGTCGGGAATCAGCTGAGATTCTAGATGAATGCTTGGTGTAGGGTTTGTCTTTTAAGGAAGAACTTGCTTTTTGGGGGATTGTGGTACATTGTGCAATGCCAGTAGTTGATTCCATGGGGGTAGAGGAAGACAAGGTGTTTTGCAGTGTGGTGTTTTGGTTAGCGACTTATGATTGGGAATTAAGGATAATTGAAGATATTTTTGGCTGCTTGGATTGGGAGAATTTGGTGCACTGAGGAGAGGATGAGATCAGGCAGATTGCTTCCTGGCAAGTTTACTATTGGAGGCTAATTGAGATTGTCAGAGGAGATATCGTTTGAAACTTTGGACAAGGTTGCTGATTTTTTAGGATGCAAGTGTTTAGGATCTCCTTTTGTATTCTTTCATGGCTTCCTCTCGTATAGTTGTGTGACATCTTCTTAATAAAAAAGATTGTAGCCAGTGTACAAGGCTCTCCCACTTATAGGAAGGTCTACAAGGGGTTTTAGGTAGGCAACCTTCCCTCCAATTTTTGTGGAGAGGGCTGGTTCTTGTGATTCGAACTCACCTCACAGCATTAGGAGCAAATAACTATGTACGTAACAGTTTGAAAAAAAATATAAAGGACATGACATGAGAGGAACACGTGCAAAATATATAGTTTTATACATTTTTTATGTCACATATATGAAATGTCATTCAAAATAGTAAAAATAAAACCATAAGATACATTTTTGAAGTTTAAAATAGGATGGATTAATAGGTATAAATTTTCGTTGTTTTTCAATCATTGGATCGTAAGTTATTTTGTTTAAACTTGTAATGTGTTTCATATGCATCTAAACTATGGACATGTGTTATCTAAGTGCGAAGGTTGTCCAAATCATTTAAAAAATCTAAAAAAAATGGGACACATTTGGATTTGTGTCTTACACTAAGTTGGGTTGGGGGCGGCAACATTATGTATGAAAATTTAGACAAATAATATAGACTATGGTTATATTTTTTTATACCTTTAATTTGCAATGAATTGAAATATATCAGACAAAAAAATTCACATTGAACAAACATACTAGAGGACAAAACAAAAATTCCTTTGGTTTTAAATCATATCAACATAGTCAGTTAGTCATCTATCAAAGTGGTACCCAACATTATTTCTTATCACGGAATTCATCTATGATCGAATCCATACTATACTTTTTAGCAATTTCCTTTACTATGTACACAATCAAAGAGTTGGTGAGAAAAATCATTATCCATCTTGTTGCAAAGCTTAGTTTTGAGAATATTCAATTCATAGTAGAGAAAGAACCTTTTGTAATTGCTGTAGAAACAGGAAGTGTAAAAACAAGTCTGACAGACAAATAAAAATAAAAATACAGTCTTACTTCTTAAAGGGAATAGCTATTTCAGTGAGGTATTCAATAAGTAAATAGCACTTAAACCCTGGATGAATACATAGATCCCGTAGCCAGAGCCCCTTGTTTGCACTCCTGTCACAATGGTGAAGCCAGTTGGTGGCCTAGTTAATTTTTGTTGGGTGAGAGTAGTGTGCATATTGAAGAGATTAATGAGGATGAGGTCACCAAGTGGATGCTGAATCACAGTGAGGGCTTTACTAAATTTGTGGGAATGACTTTTAATGGGATTGAAGAGGATGCAGTGAGATGCTTACTGAATTGGTGTGGAGCTTTGGAGCTTGTCCATATTGTCATTGCAAATGTGCAACCACCATGTTGCCATTTTAAGCGACTGTTCTCGGGTCAGCATAAGATTTAGGGCCTAGGTTTGTGAAGCTCACTGTTGGTCCTGCTGGGTGAGGCACCTCTTGTTTTGGCGTATCTTGAGAAATAGACAAACACTAACCATTTGCTAGTATATGTTTTGTTTGTTGCGAGTGCTCAAACACATCCCCATTAACAATTTCATTGAAGAGCTTGGTCCCAAGAGTTGGTGGCTTCAATTAGATTTACTTAAGGCCAGCAACCCATCTGACCAGTGCATTCCTAGGCTAGACTCCCATATATATATATTTTAAATTTATTTTTTTAATTTTTAATTTTTTGAAATTAAAACAAACATCCACAACCACATGTGGCCAAAGAAGTCCAGATCACAAACTACCTCCAAATGGCCAAAGGTTGTGTTTGGATCATGGATTTTGTTGAGGGATTTACCAAGGGGAAGGACAATAATTGGAAAACCAAAGAATTGAATTGATCCTTTTTACTTCATAATCATTATCTTCTTTTCCTTTCCTTTCCTTTCCTTTACGTTTTCATTTTCGACCATAAATAAATCCCTCTACAAAATTCACAATCCAAACACAACCTAATTGATGGAGTGATGGAGATTTTTAAAGGCTCACTGGGCTAGAGTCTAAGCCCTGTGGTGTAGTCCCATCAGAGTAAGTACACATTTCCTAAACCCCGAAGAGGTTGGCCTAGTGGGTGCAACTTGGGGCCTGAGAGTGTGCTCTAGGTCCGAAGTTTAACTCCCATTAGGTGCTATCAACTTCTTGGGATTACACCCGTGGGTTCTTGTGGAGGAGGTGCTTTGCATGAGTCTCGAGATTAGTCAAGGTGCGTGTAAATTGGTCCAGACACCTGGTCATCAAAAAAAAAAAAAAAAAAGGTACACATTTCCTAGGAATTCTATCTCTGACATTCCATATTGGATTTTCTGTAAAGCCTTCACAGCTTTTATTGTTTTTGATTTGGCCTAAGTTCATGATTTTTGAAATTCAGTTTTGATGATTGCCTTCTTGATAATTTTGTGCGAGTATGGAATTGTGGAATTTAGGTGATCATTGTAGCTGTGTTCTACAATGCATGCCTTGTGATCAGGAGCAAATCAGTAAAAGTTGGGGATGAAAACGCACTTTGTAGGGTCTAAATGAAATTAGATAAAGATTTGATTACATTGATTCTTTTCTATTACGGTAGTAGGTTGCACATACTACTGAATTATTTGAGCACATTTATCCTCATCTATCAAGATATATATACATGTAATTCTTTGCTCAAAACATAAAAATTTTGTTTTATATAGAATAATGAAATTATTCTTGCCCATGCTATGCAAGGGTGATTCTCTCTCTCTCTCTCTCTCTCTCTCTCTCTCTCTCTCTCTCTCTCTCTCAATGTTTAATTTCTTTTGTCTTTGTTTGCTTCTCTTTGTGTTTGAGAGGGTGTGGTCGGGATTGTGGTTTATGGTATAGAAGTAAAATTCTAGGCTATTTTATATATATATATATATATGGACTGACTAGACATTTTTTGATCCTGGAAATGTCTATCTCATGAAAATAATATTTAGTGATGTATGAGCTAAATATATAAATATTTGATTATATTTGAATATGACCGATGCCGACTCTATTTGATGGGACTTAAAGCTTGGTTTGGTTTGGTTTGGTTTGGTTATTTGAATATGACCGATGAAGTCAGCACTGACACAAAGGCTAGGCAGTATAGTGCAGCACATACTTTTCTTTCTGGTGGAATTGCCTTCCAAAGTCATTTCTTTTGATACCCTATCTTCTGATCAATATGAAAGAAATGCCCAGAAAATGTTATCTGTTGGACATCGCTCTAGTGCTTGTCTTTTTTTTGAATTCTTTATACTAATATTAATATTTTACACCTCAGTTCCATGAAGAAAAAGTCATTGGCCATTGATTGATTTGTTTGTTAATATCCATGTAATTTGTGACATGAGCTAAAACTTTGTCTATCCTTTTGTTAGAGATTCCACTAAACAGTGGGGTTAAGGCTGCCTACTACCTCTCCCAGACCCTACTGTAAGCGGTAGCCACCTTTTTGGATTTAGTTTAGTCAATGACAATGATTTTCAAATAATGGCCTGTTTTCTAAACAATCCCGTTTGAGTTTCTGGTGGTGCCTCACATATTATTACACTACCAATTTGTGTGATTCATTGCTGCCTAAGAGAATGATAGAAAATTTTCAAATTGTGCCTTAACGGCCCCATGGATTTACTCATCATGAATATTCCAACCCTTGAAATTTAATACAGAAAAAGAAAAATGTTACAACAGAAAACAATCTTTAGGCTTTACCTAATGTATATTATTACTATACTAGATTGTTTATTATTTAATTATTACTATGTTTTTAAAAAATAAATAAACTAATGTATTTTGAGTGTTTCAACTAAATTGTTCTACACACAACCATTGTTAACACGTAATGCGTAGAACTGTTCACATATTTTTTTTTTACTGTTGCAGGCAGCAAAGGAGTTTGAGACAGAGCTGAAAAAAGAGCCTGGTTCTACTACAGAGCCTCCTGTGGAGAAACCTACAGCTGCAATTGAAGAGGAGAAAGAAGTCAAGGTCTCAAGCACAAAGGAGAGTTTATGAGACTGTTGAAATACCAATTACACATTTTATGCATTTTCTATGCTCATGCCCTGCTACTACTGGTGATGTTTCTTAAAGGTGCAGAGAACTATATTTATTTATAATGTAGATTAGTGGTGCAAATGAGTTGGATGATCATCTACTTTTGTTCCTTAGTTTGTATCATCTACAAGTTTTTTTTTGGTTTTTTTTAATGTTTTCATTCATTGTTTGAAGTTTCATAGTAGTACAGGTCATTAGAAGTAGATTATTTGATGTTACTTTGAACAAGGGTTCATTTGCCTCTAGTCCAACTTTAGGATCAAGGCCTTTAAATTGCGTTTTGAAAACTAAAATAAAAAAATCACGAAGAAAAAGTACGGCTGATGGCTTATCATCACCAAAAATTATTTAGGTAAATTGGATGAAGTCCAAGCAGGAATGCAGGTGGGGGCATTTAGGCTAAGTTTGGTATCCTTTGAAAAAGTGAAAAGGTTAAAAAGTTACTATCCTATTTAAGTCACATCACCTCTCTACCATATCACTTCAAACTCAACTCATATTTCATAAAAAGTCAAAAAGTGCACTTATTTAGAACATTTCAAACAACTCTTTAGTCTAGCAATTGATCTTGCTTATTTTATGGGGGCATTTCTCTAAATAGGCCAAAATATCAATTCAATTCCCAAACTAAGCCTAATTTTGAAAGAATTCTCAAAATAAGCTAAAACGTGGTTCACAACCACGCTTTCAACGTTTTTCCGTCTGTCTCGCGTGAAAATTTGAAAGTCTTAAAAGCGTGGTTACAAAATGTGATTTTGATTAAGAAATTGCGGTTATAAAATGTGCTTTTAATTAAAAAAAATTTCTTCTGAAATCGCTGTTCTGAATCACGCTTTTATCCCAAAAAAATTTTCTTCTGAACTCGCTGTTCTAAACCACGTTTTTATCCAAAAAAAAATTTCTTTTGAACTTCTTGTTGTGAACCACGCTTTTATCCAATTTTTTTTTTCTAACCACCCTTTTAAACAAAGCTGTGTTGTGAAGAAAGCGTGGTTAGAAACCACGCTTTCAACACTGTCCCGTCCCTAACACATGCACTCACACAAACACTCTCACTCCTTCACTTTGACTCTGACACAAACACTAACAACCACTCACATACGCAGTCACACTCAATATATATATAAATTTTAATATATATTTATAATTTAATATATATATATTTTATTTCATAAAATTGAAATCAATATTAAATATATATAATAATTTGTAATAACAAATAATAATTAACTATATAAAATGATTACTTTTTATTTTAATTCTTAGTTTTTTTTATTTTACGGTTTAGGGATAAAATTTATTTTTTTTATTTTAGGGTTTAAGGTTTAATTCTTAAAATTTATTTTTTTTATTTTAGGGTTTAGGATTTATAAAAAAAATAAATTTTAAAAATTAAACTATAAATTCTAAATCCTAATCCTAAACCCTAAAATAAAAATAAATAAATTTTAAGAATTAAACCTTAAATTCCAAAAATAAAAAAAAAATAAATTTTATCCCTAAACAGTAAAATAAAAAAAATTTAAGATAGTAAACATTTTGTTCAAGGCTAAAATTAACAAACATATTTTTTAGTTTATGTTTTAAGATTTGTTTAAACATTTTGTTCAAGGCAAAAATATTTATATTTATATTTATTATTTATGACAATGGGATCACACATATTATAATTGAAAAAAAATTAATTAAAAAAATATTTGAAAAAAATTTAATTGGAAAAAACGTGGTTTGTAAAAATTATTGAAATTTTTTTTTGGAAAAATCGTTGGTTTATAATTTATTTATTTCTAAAAATAAACAGAAACCAATTTATAAAATTTTTATAAACATAAACCAAAAATGTAAATGTTACCAAACGTTACCTTAGTGTTTAGGAATAAAATTTATTTATTTTTTTATTTTAGGGTTTAGGGTTTAATTCTTAAAATTTATTTATTTTTATTTTAGGGTTTAGAATGTAGGGTTTAGAATTTATAGTTTAATTCTTAAAATTTATTTATTTTTATAAATCCTAAGCCCTAAAATAAAAATAAAAAAAATTTTAAGAATTAAACCTTAAATCCTGAAATAAAAAAAATAAATTTTATCCCTAAACAGTAAAAAAAAAAAAAAAAAAAAATTAAGATAGTAAATTTAGGGGAAAAAATTAAGATAGTAAATTCTAAAAAAAATTTAGGGTTTAGAATTTACGATCTTAATTTTTTTTACAATTTACTATCTTAATTTGCTATCTAAATTTTTTCCAAAAAAATTTAGGGTTTAGAATTTTAATATCTCAAAATTTTTTTATTTTACTGTTTAGGGATAAAATTTAATTTTTTTATTTTTGGAATTTAGGGTTTAATTCTTAAAATTTATTTATTTTTATTTTAGGGTTTAGAATTTAGGGTTTAGAATTTATAGTTTAATTCTTAAAATTTTTTTTTTTTATAAATCCTAAACCCTAAAATAAAAAAATAAAAAAATAAAATTTTTTTAAGAATTCAACCTTAAACCCTAAAATAAAAAAAAAACAAATTTTATCCCTAAACAGTAAAATAAAAAAAATTAAGAATTAAAATAAAAAGTAATCATTTTATATAGTTGATTATTATTTGTTATTATAAATTATTATATATATTTAGGCCACGTTTAACATAACCTAAATAATACAAAAAGTCAAAAAGTCACTATTCTATTTAAGTCACATTATCTTATTTAAATCATATCACCTCTCCAACACATCACATCAAACCCAACCCAAACCCAACCCATATAAGCCAATAAGTCAAAAAGTGCACTTTTTTAGAACATCCCCAAACCAACCCTTAATATTGATTTCAATTTTATGAAATAAAATATATATATATTAAATTATAAATATATATTGAGTGTGACTGTGTGTGTGAGTGGTTGTTAGTGTTTGTGTCAAAGTCAAAGTGAGAGAGTGAGAGTGTTTGTGTGAGTGCATGTGTTAGGGACGGGACGGTGTTGAAAGCGTGGTTTCTAACCACGCTTTCTTCACAACACAGCTTTGTTTAAAAGCGTGGTTAGAAAAAAAAAAAATGGATAAAAGCGTGGTTCACAATAGCGAATTCAGAAGAAAATTTTTTTTGGATAAAAACGTGGTTTAGAACAGCGAGTTTAGAAGAAAATTTTTTTGGGATAAAAGCGTGGTTCAGAACAGCAATTTCAGAAGAAAAAAAATTTAATTAAAAGCGCCTTTTGTAACCGCGATTTCTTAATCAAAATTGCGTTTTGTAACCACGCTTTTAAGACTTCCCAATTTTCACGCGAGACAAGCGAAAAAACGTTGAAAGCGTGGTTGTGAACCACGTTTTAGCTTATTTTGGGAATTCTTTCAAAACTAGGCTTAGTTTGGGAATTGAATTGATATTTTGGCCTATTTAGGGAAATGCCCCTATTTTATGAGGAAGAGCAAAAATAACTTATTTGATATTAGACACGGCAAGATTTTATTTGCATATCATTCTTATTTCAGTTTACAACGTATTAAGATTTTATAGCATAAAGGACATCTAATATTTTTATAATGTCTAAGGTTCCTCAAGTTGATCCAGAGAAAATTAATCTAGAGAAATTTCATCCAGAGAAATTTTGTCTAGAGAAATTCTGGACTTCCAAAGAATTTCTCTGGGTTAAACCTAGAGAAAATTCAAATTTCTCTAGGTTCAGTTTGATCAATTTTCAAACCAGAGAAAATTGATAAATTCTAGACTTCCCAAACCCAGAGAAAATTGATTTCACCAATTTTACTCAGTTAAAGGCAGAGAAAATTAAACAAATTTCTCTGAGTTTGTTTTATTGAAATTTCACTGAGTTGTCTCAGTAAATTTCACTGAGTGTACCAAACAAACAAACAGTTTCAATACATACATATAACTTCATCAATTTTACTCACTTAAAGGCAGAGAAAATTAAACAAATTTCTCTAAGTTTTTTTTGTTGAAATTTCACTAAGTTGTCTCAATAAATTTCACTGAGTGTACCAAAACAAACAAACAGTATCAATACATATATATATACATTTGACTTCACCAATTTTACTTAGTTAAAGGCAGAAAAAATTAAACAAATTTCTCTGAGTTTGTTTTTTTGAAATTTCACTGAGTTGTCTCAGTAAAATTCACTGAGTGTATCAAACAAACAAAAACACAAACAAACAGTATAATATATACATACATACATATATGACTTCACCAATTTTACTTAGTTAAACTTCACTGAGTTTTAAATCAGTGGAGAGAGAGAGAAAGAGATAAATTCCACAACGTTTTCTTCTTGCATTTCTAGGAACTCCAACTTCCTCCTCCTTTCCGAAACAAAATCTTCAGATGGCAAAGCAGTCACCTCCACAGTGTCCACCACCTCATCTGGCAGTGAGGACAATGTAGCTTGAACAGCTTCCTCTGGTTTCACTTTACCTGAAACAGTGAAGGCTCTGCAAAGAAAATCAGATCGCAAAATAATAACAATAATTTAGATGCTATTCAAAATCTCCACAAATATATATAATCAAGTCAATCAACAAGTTACCTAGAAAGAATCAACAGAGAAGATGGCACCGAATAGTTGAGAGACAAGTCAAGCCAATCACGTAGCTGCAAGAACGGAAGACCAGATGGTTTGAGCTTTGTGTTCTTCTACTGTTGCTGAAGCAATGGATTCAACAATCGGTTCATTAGAAAAGCTTCGGTCCGAACTAGGGTTTTAGACGCCATTTTTGGGTGAGAATGAGAGAGGGGTTTTTGGTGTGTGAAGAGAGAGGAGAGAGTTGGATCTTGGAGTGTCTGGTTTTGATCGACTTTGCCTATCTCTTCTCTCTAGGATTTTGGAGAGAGAGAGAGAGAAGAAGTGCTGCTCTGCAGTAGAGGAGGAGAGACAAAGAGTCAAATTTCTCTGATATATGTTTAGGGACCTTAGACATCAAAAAATAATTTTGGGGATCTCTTCTATTACGAAAAGTGGGAGAGAGATCCTAGACTAATTTTCCCCCTTTTTTTTTAGGGCAAATTAAAAAAAAAAAAAAAAAAAAAAGTTTGAGTCATGTAACAAAATAAATTTGAATTTTTAATTTTATCAATTAAACTTTATACTTTGGATTTGTTTTTAATTTAAACAATTTGCTTATTTTTGTTTAGTAATATCAATGAAAAAATAGATAATTTAGTTATCAAACTCAGGAAAAAAGTTATTGTAGACATTTTATGTATACTTATACCGAGTTTAATGACAAATTCTTTTTCGATTGATTTTATTTAATGAAAATAGGTTAATGGTTTCAATTGAAAACAAATCAAAATATTAGAGTTTAAATTGACAAAATTGAAATTCTAGAGTATATTTTGTGATAGGGCTTGAATTCCGGTTTTTTTTATTTATTTTATTTTTTTTGTAATTGTCCCATTTTTTATTTATTTATAAATTTTACTTCTAGTGCTTATGTTTCAATTAGTTCAAACTAATTTCTTGTCCAATTAGCCTCCATAGGTTGCAAAATTCCATGTAAACGGAGACTGTCATAAGTTACACAATAGGAAATGTTGTCTCCAATATTCTAAAAAACAAACATTGAGATTGGAATTTGGGTTCATGTGTAACGCCCTCAATTTCATAAAACCCGACTCATCGGATGCAACCCATAATCACTCTCCATTTTCATTTAACAATTGAATTATACATGCGGAAGCTATAAATTAATTCAACATGGATTGATAGTCATTATCATAGTAAATCTATACTTCATTGTATTTCATTCCAAAGTTCCATCATGAGATTACAAAATATAATTACATGCGGTATACATTCATAACCTTAAAGATTGAATCTATAACATGTAACCTACAAGTACGTAAAATGAACAATATCCAATTACGTACCTTAGAGGTTTACAAACTTTCAAGGGTCTTGCCCTATTACATCAAAAGAAAGTTTCAATCCCAAATGAACTTATGCCCTTGGCGTTACAAAAGGAAAATAGAAATGAGCTTCACACTCCAAAATCTTCCACGCATTCATCTTAGCAGAGGCACACCATCAATACCTAAAAATTTTCACAAAGGGATGAGCATATAGCCCAACAAAGATAATTCATAACAAAGTGCATAAATTTTAATATTATCATGATCACGAGATGCAATGACTTGCCATACTCAAAATACACGTTTTATTTCCAAAGGATCATGCCATGCATTTTTCCAAAATCATAAATGAATTCACAACTTTCGTTTCATCAAAACATTGGCTAGTAAATACAATACTAGAAATCCCTTGGTGTGTGTCTGTTAGTAATCTCTCAAAGCACAACACTGGAAATTCTTAGATGTGTGTCTGCTTGTAGTCTCTCAAAGCACTACCAAATACCCCATCTTATTAAAGACCTATTTCGCGCATATTTTAGGATTTTCACCATGGATCTCAAGCCAACTTAATTTTCAAATTATATCTACACCCTTTAACCGGATTTACCAATGTATTTATCTCATTTCTCAACATTTTTCAAAAGTTCTCAACAAACTAATCACAATGCATTTCTCAAATGCATTTAATTTGATTTTCTATCTACAAAGAAGAGAATTTGATTTTTGTGTTGTGATTTGTGATCTAGGGTTGAAAATTGAATTTTGTTTTGTTATTTTTGATAGTTATAATGGTTTGCTATTGTTGGGATTGTTGTTTGGCTGTGGAGGGCGGCAACGAAAGGCAATGGAACGGTAGTGGTCGGCGGCTCTATTCAATCACAAGCAAAGAAGGCTCTAAAAAGGGAAAGCAAAATGTCTATTTTGTCCTTGAAAACCAATAACATGTCATTCATGTGCAAATTTTCCGTTCAATTCCTTAACTTCCGTTTTCAATTAGACCAAATCAACACATAGTTTAAAATTTAGGGTCAAAATTGAACAAATTAAAATTAAAAGGAGCAAAATGACACATTATGTGAATTACATTTTTTTTTAAAAAAAATTATATACTTTTCGTTGACACAAATTCGTTCTAATCAAGTGATTGTTGATATCCGATCAACGTAATTTTTTGTAAGGATGAACTGCTCTACGAGCTCTACACATTGCACAGTTCGAATTATTGATGTAGACTCCATATTGAACTCACAGAAATCCAACAATATGCTACAATCTAATTTTAAACTAGATATAAGCTATTGCCTAACCAAATTCCCCTCCTTTGAATTATAGGTTTTCTTTATGGTGGTTGTTGGATTATGTAATGTATTATAATGGTTTGGTTTAATGTAATTTTTTACTTGAGAAAAGTTGGACCCATTGTATTTGTAAATTGACAACACAAATTGTTATGTTATCCTATCGTTATACATTAACTAAGAATTTATTCAATTGAAGAAAAAAAATAAAGGGTTAATGGGAGAAAAAAAGTCATTTTTATTGGATCATATATATGTTATTTAATCAAAGGTCTAATTTTTTTTTTTAGTAATAAAGATACACGTTGAAAAGTTGCCAAAAAAATTGAAGTCACCAAAAAAGTCGCTCACTATGGTGATTGGTGGGTAATGAGGTGTTTTGATAAGCAATGTTGAACAAATAAGAAAATAGATAAGTGACACGTGTATAAATAACTAATCTTTAAATAGACAAATGGATAAATAGGTGATACGTGTATAGATAAGTGACATTTAGATAGATAGAAAAATAGTTAAACTTTGAATAAATAAATTTTTTTTTGGACAAATAATATATTTTTAATCTATTTTATTTTATTTTTTTTGAAATTCGAGTCTATTTACCAAAAAAATAAATCTTTCACACCTTAGTGCCAAAAAAATAAACTAATATAATTGCACGTGTTTGGAAGAACATACCATGACGTGATTAAGAAGGTGGGGTAATGGTTAAACTATCACTTTTCTTTTCGTTTTTTTTTTTAAAAAAAATTTATTATTATTATTTATTTTGGTTTCGTTTGTTTGTCTCCTGAAAAATATCGCGCGCACTTTTCGTTGTTTAATTAACCAAAACGTAATAAAAATATGTTTTAAAAAAATATATTTTCCATCATAATTCTCAAAATGATTTACTATTAGAATTTTTGTTTGTCAAACTTTTAGCAAGTTCACTTTCAATTCAGCCCTTTCAACGTATTGTTTCAAAGATAAAAAGGTGGCTTTTCAATGAATTTCTAACCAACGTATTAGTTTAAGTGTCAACTAAGTATGGAGAAATAAAAAAGAATTATGGACAAAATTAAGGGGATTTTTTTTTAGGATCCCTAGTATTAAGATTTTATAATATAAAGGATATTTAATATTTTAAGGATAAACTACTAATAGGTCCTAATAGTTGGATTTAATTCCCATCAAGTCCTATTGAAAATAAATCTTGGTAAAATTATCACTAAAAATAATTTTTTTATGACAAATTTTTATATATGTCACTAAAAATTGACAATTAGTGACTTTTTGTCATAATTTTTATAAATTGTCGCTAAAACTTACAATTAGTGACATTTTGTTTAACAATTTTTTCCCATAGGACCCATTAGACAATAAGTCTACTTATTAGGACCTACACATAAGTATCCATTTTAATAATGTCTAAGGTCCCTCAAATTGATCCAGAAAAAATTCAACTTCACAGAGAAAATCTCATCGAGAATTTCTCTGGACTTTTCAACGAAATTCACTTCAAGCCAGAGAAATTCTTTAAAACTAGAGAAATCCCCCTCTCCACCCAGAGAAATTCACTCAAACCTAGAGAAAATCCCCCTCAAAACTAGAGAAATTTACTTGTGTTGTTGTAACACCCCAAAAAATGCAAATTATAATTATCTGAATTATCAATGTGTTAATTGCGAATTATATGATTTAATTCGTGTATATTTGTCCAAATTGGGAAATTATTTGTTGAGATTACAATTTTGGAATTGAAATTGATGACATAAATGGGTTCAAAAATCAAAATTGAGTGCAAGGATATGTTAATTGGAATTTTTAGAGTTATCTAGGAAGTTTAATTAAAAATTAAACTTGTCTGATTCGCTAATTTTAATAAGTTAAAATTAAATAATTGGATATGAAATTAGAGCCTAATTTACATTAGGCAAATTGAAACTAACTTGATTTAGTCATAAATATTAGAGGTTAATTTTATTTTATTTATTTGAGCTAGTTAACTACAATTTAAGCTAGAAAATTTAATCTACAATTATATTAGTTATTCTACTCACCTCATAAATATAGATTAAGAGAGAGAGTGCTCGGTTGCCTTAAGTTAGTCATCTTTTTACACACCAATAGACCAGGTAGAGAGAGAAAATGAGAGATTCTGGAACTCAACAAAACAAGGAAAGAAGAAAAGAATAGAGAGAAGAAGAGCATTGAAGAAAACTAATTAACTCTTCACAATTCATCAAGTTGAGTTAAGATTTTCATTTAATTTCTTGAAATTTAACTTCCCACACTCATCATCTTCTAAGACAAAGGGTCAATTAGGATGAATTCTTAATTAATTGGGAGCTTTAATGTTGGAATTGACAAAGTAGAACATGCAAGCTAAGTTAGGAAAGAATTGAAGGAAATTGGACTTAAATTCAACATGCATGGCATGAATTCATGATATCTTTGTTTACATATACATTTTCTTGCATAAACTTCATGAATTCTCTAAGTTTTAAAGAGCTTTCATCATAAAGTTTTGTTTACATATACATTTTCTTGCATAAACTTCATGAATTCTCTAAGTTTTAAAGAGCTTTCATCATAAAGTTTGGACCACATGGTTCATAGGTTATGATAGTTTTGGAGTCTTTGATTAACCAATTGGAAGAATTAATTCTAGTTTGAGCATGCATGATTTTATTGTGTTCATACTCATTTCTTTTTGCATGGGTTTTCAATTTGCAAGGAAATTCCATGGGATATAAAGTTTTAAAGTTCAAATATGTATATCTATGTCTATATATTTTATTTCAAAAGTTTGTTTGATTTTTGTTGGAAAACTTGAGTTGAATTTATAATTAATTAGAGGATTTACTCATGTAATTAAGAGCTTAGGACATGCATGTTAGAAAATGGAAGAATTGTTCAAATTAATTCCTAATCTTTACTTGCATGGCATATTCTTAAGAGAACTTGGGTTCTAAACTTGTTTTTAACCATGATTCATGGAGGTTAAGGAGGTATTAAGCATGAATTAGAGCTTGGGTTCAAGAAAATGGATGTTTCATGAAATTGAGTTTCAAAAATAGAAAATGGGTTTAATTTGATATTTAGAGCCTTATAAGAATTAAATTAAGCATCTAATTTAGATTCATAGAATTAGATGTAGTCAAATTAAGCCTTAATTGACAATTAATTAAATTTAATTGAAATTGAGTTAGGCTTAAAATTATGGAAATAAATGTGAAGATTAATTATTTGGGCCTTGATTTGCTTGAAACTAGAGTTGAAATTGTAAAATGTGCATATTTATGAGTTTCTGATTCAGTAATTTAAACATGACTGAATAATTGTAATTTAATGTGTATGAACCTAATTTAAGTTTAATTGTAAAATTAGTGAACTTAATAAGAGTTGATATATGATTAGATTATTTATATTTAATTAGTTTGGTTAATACATGACTAAACATGTTTTAATTAGAGGTTAAAGGAAATTAATGATCTAATTAATTCCTAATTCTAGTCATCTATATTTAAAAGCTTAAGTGAACTAAATATGTTTAAGATGATTGTGTATCGTGCTATGCATATTTGTGATTGTAGGTCACAAGTCAAGGACTGCTTGACCAACTGTTCTGGAAGCCCACTGTGAATAACATTTCTGTAAAGATATGTTGATATAAATTATGTTTTAATTGTTATCGGTAAGTGTGGGGAAGTGATTTTTGGAAATACTCTTCCGATCCGAGAAGACGCTCTTGATTCTCAGCTAGTCACCTGCAAAGACAAATATTCCGGTCGGGGGTGCCGGGATTAGCACTCCGACGGGCAAGTCAGTTCCTCTACTTCAGAAAGCTAGTTTTCTAAGTTTAGTGAAGTGTATTCTTTTTTTTCTTACCCCTTTCCAAGAACGTTGCTTCTTTATTTATAGCTGTTCCTCCTGAGACCTCGGGGCCTGAGCTTGGTTTTCAATCATTACCTGTTCGGCCCCCAACGATCTTTATTAATCGACTTACGTATCGTATTCGGCCCATCCTAGACTTGCAGGATGGGGCCGATTAATGTTTGCTGGACGTCCGGTTAATGTCAGGAAGACGTGCCCCTTCTGATCTATCCGTATATACGGCTCCCACAATTGCCCCCCGAACTCCCTATTGACGGTAGTTAATCGGCGTGTTTGGTTTAGAATTCGAAAAGCCCTTGAGATCAGGAGGCTTCGCATATCCCAAGTCGTCAGAAAATGTCAGAAAACGCACGCCTTTTCGTTTATCATTACACTTTCCCGCTTCATTCATGCGTCCCTCGCATTTATTGTGATTTGAAACATCAGTCCCTTTTTGGAACACATTTCGTTGATCATCTGATACGTTTGGACCGCCAGCGCGCATCTCTTCTCTCACCCGCATTTTCTGCAACTTTCGTCCGTCTACCTTTGCCTCATCTGCTCCTCGTAAGTCTTCTTTCCCTTTCTTTGTTTATCATTTTTTACTTTCGGCGAAGCCTTGGACCTCCGTCGAAATGGCTAAACACCTGAAGGACCTCCTTTCCGAGAGTCGCATTTCCGGATTTCGGCGACATTTTTCCATTCCCGATGACGTCCATCTAGCTCTTGTAACGGACAGTACTCTGGACATGGAAAGGGAGGATCAGAATACAATCGTATTCCCCCTCCTGTCCATAGCGGAAGGCGGAGTCCGTTTCCCCCTACACCCATTACTTAGGGCTGTCCTTCGCTATTGGAGTCTGATTCCTTCTCAGCCCAACGTAAATTTCTTTCGAATCATTATGGGTGTTATAGAGCTGAATCGGCGTCTTAGGATCAATCTTGGAATTCCGGCTATTCGGCACTGCTATGCTTTGGCCAAATCCTCTGGTCGGCTGGGTCGGTACTTCCTTAGGGCCAAGGATACTGACCATCATTTGGTGACTATGCTTGCCAGCTCTGGTAAGAGGGTTGACGATGTAATGGTCAATGTCCGAGGTAATTGGGAGTTCGCTGAAGGCGAAGATCTCCTAGACCCCATCCCCAGACATAAGGGTGACCCAGGTTGCCACGTAGTATCTTGTGTTTAATGGTTTATCTTTTAATCGGCTTTCTTTCCTTAACCACTCCTCTTTTGCAGGTAATAAATTGAAGAAGATTCTGACTTGCGCTGACGAAGCGGTCCTTAGGGATATTAAGATTGCACTAGACTACTTTGGCCGCCCAAAAGTGCAAAAACAGGGGAGAGCCGCCCACATTTTACTTCGGTACAAGCCCACTTACACCACGTTCTCGGCTGCGGACAACATTCCGATTCCATCCGGCGATCAGCAACTCTCGGCTCTTATCTTCCCCAGCTACAAGAACCTCAGGCAAATCGGTCTCGAGGATTCTGATTCGGGGCGAGACGCAGAGCCGGAGATACAAGCGGTTGCCAATCCGGCGAGAGAATTCACCGAGGAGGCCGAAGAAGTTGACGAGGCCGTGCGCTCGGCCTTTGAGACTGCCGGACTTGATCAGCCTTCACCATCCGCGTCGGGTCGGGCAGAAGTCTCTTCCGGAGACATTTTCGCGAATTTGGGCGACCTACCCGGCGATTTCTTCGAAGGTATGGCGAAGGAAAGCCTTTCGCAAATGGCACATAGGAGAAACGCCGAGCGAATGGCTGCTCGACAAAAGGCCGAGGCCGGCGAATCTGATCCCAGCTTGCCTAAGGCCTCCGTACCCATTGTTGAAGGGCTGGTTCAGGTTACGCCGGTTGAAATGGAAAAAGGGGGTGAACAGTAGGCCATTGAAGAACGGCAAATTCCGGAGGAGCGCGGCCAAAAACGCAGCACCGAGGGGGAAGCCAGTTCAGAAGCTAGTCCTGACAAACGGCCTCGCTTCGAGGAATCGGACGTGGTCGCTCCTTTTGTTATTCAGCCAAAGATCAGAGATACGCCGATTTCTTCCAATGCTTCTGCCATTGAGGATCCGGCCGTTGCGTTGAGCTTGGCGGCTTCAATTTCCTTGCCGGCTGATAGTGCAGCCTTTTCCGCCGTGCTGGATATTTTGGCCGTAGCCTTATCTACGCAGTCGGCACTCCTGGTAGGAATCTTATGTTTATTTCTGAATTTATTTTTTATAAAGGTATCTAATGATCCCTTATTCTTGCAGACCGTCGGCAAGATTGCCGACTTGGGCCGCCGCCTGCATGATGCTCTTGGCAGGGTTGACCGTTTGCAAGCTGAAGTGGAAGGTCAGAAGAGTAGAGCGGAGTTTGAAAAAATGAGGGCCGCGATGGAGGGCGCGCGAGCCGAAGCGGAGAAGGAGAGGGCTCGCTCCGCTGAACAGCTTCGATCTGACCCTGAGGCTAGAGCGAATGCGAGTGAGGAATCGCTCAAACTCTCAAAGGACGAACTTGCCCAGGCGGAGGCTCAGCTGGAGGAGCTGAAGGCGGCCAAGGAGAAAGCCAAATCTGATGCTTTCGAGGCGGGAAAGAGCGCCGCTTTCGCTGAATATGTTGATGAAGTTCCCAAGTTTGAGAATCGGGGGTTCAAACATGGGTGGCTCAAAGCCCTTGCAGCCGCTGGGGTTACATCAGATTTGCCAATTCCTTATGAGCAAGTGGATGTCAAGCCACTCGAATCCGACACCGAGGAGTGATTTGGGAGGCGTTTCCTAATTATTATTATTGTTCTTTTTTTTTTTTTTTTTTTTTTTATCTGTTTGGTTGGGTTTTGTTGGTTCAGGGTAGTTTTCATGTATAAATTGGTTACTAACTTGTACGCAATTTATCAATGAACATCTCCTTGTAATGCCACTACTTCCTGTGCACAATTTGTGTGATTATGTTAATGAAACATTTTGCTGAGTTTCGCTCAAAGCCTGTTGCTACTTTGCGTGAAATTGTTGCCAAGTTTCAGCTTTTAGGGATTGAATATCCTATGTCAACATTGATTTGTCTTCTTTGTGTCGACTGGATTCGAATTATGAACTGTCAATTCGAGAGCCGGCTGGGGTCTATGAGCCGGATAGATTGGTGAATCTGCCCTTGCCCCGGGCGGTCCTTGCGGAGTCGAGGGCCGGCTGGGGTACTTGAGCCGGATAGATTGGTGAGTCAGCCGGCTATATTGATGAATCTGCCCTTGCCCCAGGCGGTCCCTGCGGGGTCGAGGGCTGGCTGGGGTACTTGGCGGGGTAGATTGGACTATGGTAGAATCGTGCCCCTGCCGTTGACTTAGCCGGCGTCGGGCGATTCAGGGTCTCCAATTAATGAGATCGCCTCGAACGTGCTGCCGCTGTGAAGCATAAATGAGGAAAACGTACATCCTTTATGAGCTTGGTAGACAACTGAGCTGAGCTCTTGGGGGAAGACTGATTGCGCGGATGTCGAATCGACTTTTCTTCAACAGCAAAGGGGAAGCGAAGACCCTGGCTGAGCTTAGTGGAGATATGAATCGGGGTGGTGAACCCTCGCAGGCAGGAAGTAGGAGTGCCAGGGTTCGTGAGAGGCGTCAGTCTCCCCGACGTCGCAGTAGATCGCCTAGGCGAGAAAAGCAGTTGCAGGGTAAGGCTCCACAGTCCCGAGTCGAGGGAAGGTCCGACGTGAAACCGTGCCCATTAAGCTTCGCGGTATTCGTGAAGAATAGACCCATGACAGAGGCGGACTCGATCGTTCGAGATCCAGATGTAGCGGTCGACTTTGCCCGACAAATATTTCCGCCTGAGGTTCAGAAATCGATGCTGGGTCGACAGGATTACAAAGTGTTTCGCGAGGGCATTCACGGCGCAGTGAAGGGGCTTTACACTGCTTATGAAGTCGGCATGCGTCTGCGTGCTGCCCGTCAAGAGATGGAGAAGAAGGACGAACGTATTCGAAGTTTGGAGGCCCGCGTGGAAGCGGCCGAGCGGGAACTAAGGAAGGCCAAGGCGGCTCAGGCACAACCCACCGCGCACGCGAACCCAATTGTGGAAGAGAGGGTTACGAGTCGGCTTATTAGCTCCGCACTTGCCGATCGAGAGACGGCTAGTATGTTCGCAATAGAGAGTGCGAAGGGGAGGGCCTACGAAAAAGGTTTCTTCGAGGGCCGAAAGGTGGGAATCGAGAAAACTAGGGAGACGCTGGCTGAAGAAGTATGCCGATGTGAAAACCGCGGGTTCAGGCACGGTTGGATCAAGGCATCTCAAGCCGCAGAAACCCTTCGAGCTTCAGGAATTGACTCGGCATCACCACGCTACAGGAATAAAGCTTTTCCGTTTTGTGCCTTTGAGATCGAGAAGAGTGAGGATGAGGGTGACACCGTATGAATTTTATAATCTTAAGATTGGAATGCAGAGCGTGTTCGAAACTATGTAACTTATTGTTTTATTAAATAAAAATTGTTTCATTGTCATTCATATTCGGCATATGTGTATTTCGTGTTGCTCAAATGTTTGAATGTCTAGATGTTGCCCGACCCAGACAGCCGTTAACTGCCCGGCAAGGCGCGGGCCTACCGGCAATATCCGCACGTGGGCAGGGCCGACCCGTCCCCAGCGACTGTTAGGGCGTATTTAACGGCCATTTATCTCCGATTTGGGTGAGCGTATTGATGCTTGAGCAGTTGTATTAATGGGCTGGTCGACGGTGATCGGCATGTGAATATTGGCCGACCATTTTTAATAAAGTTATTTCGCTTTGGCCGAGCCAGCGCGCGTTTTGGCCAGCCGTCGGGATGGTCATGGCGAATGTCAATCGACGCTTGTTTTTAACCAATGCGTTTTTGGGAGTTAATAAAATTTCTCGGGGTTGGGACCTCGAGATCGCAATCGTTGCTGAGAATAAAATGAATGGGCGCTTCGCACCAGTAATCCCATTTGACTCATCATTCTTTGTCTGGTATGGTGATTTTGGTTACATTCAAATTTCGGTCAAGTTCGGTGTTGAGATGGTTTGCGACAGAAAACCTATCCGTGAAGGAGTTAGATCATCCGAAGGGCTTGGGTTCTGTGAGTCTCCAAGCGAAGGGCTTAAGATCTGTGAGTCTCCAAGTGAAGGGCTTGAGATCTGAGAGTCTCCACGTCGTCGAAGCAGATCACCTCGAAAGGAGAGTCAACAACTGTCAAGTTCATTCTTCCTTGTCCTGGATCTTTGCCTTGACATTGTCAATGGTGTCAGGGGCAATTTGGCGTTTATGCAAGTCGCGGGCTTAAGCATAACTGGTTCAAGGTAGTGCACGCCGTGGAGGGGTCTAAGGTAACAGTCGTCGATCCGGCGATGCTGCTTTACCGACGCGTTCTGTCCCCTTTTTGCTTTCGATATTGTAATGTTTGAATGCGGGTTGTATACATGTAACAACTGTTTAATCAAATAAATGGTTTTATTTTAAATCTATTTGCGTGTTATTCTGAATTTTGGAATGTTGCTTGTGTACTAAGGCTCATTACTTCGAATGCATGATCTGTTCCGGCATGTTACACAGGATCAATTATCAATATTTTTTGTTCGTGCCCTAAGGCGGCATGCACCAAAGGGGGCTTCGAATCCGGAGACTTTGGCCAATCGTGATACACGAAGGACGCTCCGAATCCGGAGACTCAATCGGCCCTAAGGCGGCATGCGCCAAAGGGAGCTCCGAATCCGGAGACTTAATCGGCCCTAAGGCGGCATGCGCCAAAGGGGGGCTCCGAATCCGGAGATTTAGTTTTGGCCAATCGTGATACACGAAGGGCGCTCCGAATCCGGAGACTTAATCGGCCCTAAGGCGGCATGCGCCAAAGGGGGCTCCGAATCCGGAGACTTAGTTTGGCCAATCGTGATACACGAAGGGCGCTCCGAATCCGGAGACTTAATCGGCCCTAAGGCGGCATGCGCCAAAGGGGGCTCCGAATCCGGAGACTTGGTTTGGCCAATCGTGATACACGAAGGGCACTCCGAATCTGGAGACTTAATCGGCCCTAAGGCGGCATGTGCCAAAGGGGGCTCAGAATCCGGAGACTTGGTTTGGCCAATCGTGATACATGAAGGGCGCTCCGAATCCGGAGACTTAATCGGCCCTAAGGCGGCATGCGCCAAAGGGGGCTCCGAATCCGGAGACTTAATCGGCCCTAAGGCGGCATGCGCCAAAGGGGGCTCTGAATCCGGAGACTTGAATTGGCCAATTGTGATAAATGCCCCACTGGGAATCGACATGATTTTCAGCGTCGAGGAAAAGTAGTTCGTATTGCAGAGGCGAAATATATTTACAGTTATCAGAGCCCACAGATCGGGTCAGTGATAGGGTTTTCGTTAGAACTCTACTTGTGCCGATTGGAGGGAACCACGTATTTCTTCAATGCCGTGGGTTGTTGGGAAACGCAGAATCTGATGGTAGGTGCTTGGGACGGCCTTCATGACATGAAGCCAGGTTCTTCCCATTATAGCATTATATGGCGATGGGAGCTTCACGACCAGGAATTCCACTTCGACCGTTCTAGACCCCGCTCGAACAGGTAATGTGACCTTGCCTAATGGGTATTCCGGGTTCGTATTAAAGCCGAACAGTGGGTGAGGTGCCAGAGATAGATCTGCCTCGTTGAGATCGAGCTTGACGAAAGTTTGATAGTACATGACCTCCAAACTACTCCCTGGATCTATGAGGATTCGTTCAATGATGAACCGGTTTACGTGTAATCCAATGATCAACGGATCAATGTGGGAAGCCGTTGAGTCATTGAGGTCGGAGTCGTTGAAGGCAATTGTCGGAGCTTTTTCGGACCGGTCATTCGAAGTACGGCGCCCCTGTAAAGTTGGGTGCGATCGAATTGTGTGCATGGCCGGGAATGTAGGCAGGCTGTAAATTACGTGGATCACGTCAAGTGGGGGAGAGTCCTGCCTTAATGCTAATGCCTTGGTTGGCTTTCCCTGTTTCACATACTGCTGCAGACGGCCGTCTTGCACCAGTTCCTCCAGGTGGTCTTTTAATGCGTAGCAACTCTCTGTTTCGTGGCCATGATCTCTGTGATATTCGCATCTCCGGTCCCTTCATCGTGTATCGGGTGGTCCCACCATCTTTGACGGCCATTTGAAGAATGGAAGGTGTTGGATTTTGGTCATTATAGCGGTGATTGGCTCTGACAGTTCTGTGTACTTTTTGTCGGTGTGCCTCGAGCGCCTACTGTCGACTTGCAATTGCTCATTCGTCGGATGGGAGCATTGATCGCTCGATCGGCGAGAGTCCTGTCTTTTGTCCCGTTTAGCACGTTGTCGTGGCTCGGGGCTCAGAGATGGCACGGAGCTTATCGGCTGAGCAATGTCAGGAGGTCCCGATTTGGTGGACGCTTGACTAGCTTTGATCCTCAGGGAATCGTCTTCCACTTTGCAATACTCTTCGACTTTCTTCATCAACACCCAGACTGTTTTGGGGGGCCTTCTGGTCAGGGAGTTGCGAAGAGCACTGTCAGGATGTAGTCCCATTTTGAAGGCGGTAACGGCCATGGAGTCGTTGCAAGCGTCGTCAACGAGATTGAAGCACTCCCAATATCGCGCCGAATATGCTATCAGCGTTTCTCCCGGTTGAATTTGCATGGCCCAGAGAGAGTCGGCCTGTTTCGGCTGTACCTCGTTGGTGATGAACCTGGCCCTGAAGGATTTCTGCAATTAATAGAAACTTCTGATCGAAGCCGGCTCCAGCTTGTAATACCATCTGACAGCTAGTGGCCCCAAACTGCTGGGGAATATGCGGCACATGAGGGCTTCATTGTCTGCATGCAATGTCATGGCCTGCTTGTAGTGACGTATATGATCGGTGGGGTCCGATTTTCCGTCGTAGAGAGTAAATGACGGAGCTTTGAACTTCTTGGGCAGGATCGCCCTCGCAATTCGTCGGATAAAAGGATCGTGCCGGTCCTCTTCGCCTGAACTACTTCTTCTGCGCTTGTTCTTTCTATGTGGGCTTTTTTCAGAGGAGCTGGAAGTGTCTGAGCGTCCCTTGTTATGCTCCGTGGATAATGAATTGGAGTTGCTATCAGTTTCCCTTGATCGGGCTCGAGGTCGTTGTTTTCCTGCCCTCAGGGATCGTTCGGGATCTTGGCGCGCGACTTCTTTGGATTTTGCTACTTCCAGGGCCAAATCTTGTCGGAGGCGTTCATTTTCTGCGAGCATATTTTCTAGCCTTTGCTCGTTCTGTTTAGCTTGTTCTATGATGGCTTGCATCGTCTCCTGCGCTGAAGTTGCTGGTGAATCAAAATTCAAGGTGCGTCTCGCAGCGACGGTTTCTTTCCCGAGCAGATCTGCCGGGGTGATGTCGTCTCTCTGTACAGTCTCGTCGGTGGCTATCGGAGGATCTTGCGTCACGCCTTCCATGGATGTATTTGAGTATTCCCACAGACGGCGCCAATTGTGGGGAAGTGGTTTTTGGAAATACTCTTCCGATCCAGGAAAACGCTCTTGATTCTCAGCTAGTCACCTGCAAAGACAAATATTCCGGTCGGGGGTGCCGGGATTAGCACTCCGACGGGCAAGTCAGTTCCTCTACTTCAGAAAGCTAGTTTTCTAAGTTTAGTGAAGTGTATTCTTTTTTTTCTTACCCCTTTCCAAAAACGTTGCTTCTTTATTTATAGTTGTTCCTCTTGAGACCTCGGGGCCTGAGCTTGGTTTTCAATCATTACCTGTTCTTATATTCGGCCCCCAACGATCTTTATTAATCGACTTACGTATCGTATTCGGCCCATCCTAGACTTGCAGGATGGGGCCGATTAATGTTTGCTGGACGTCCGGTTAATGTCAGTAAAACGTGCCCCTTCCGATCTATCCGTATATACGGCTCCCACAGTAAGCTATGGTTTCTTGAAATGCTGTCTTGATTATGTGAACGAATGTCCTATTTGTGAATCTATTATGACATCCACAGATAGTCCCAAGTCATGGGGGACGGCATGTAAATGCAGATCCATGACATATATGTGATACGAGATCCTGTTAGCCACTTAAATGTGGTGATATGTGTTTAATCGGTATCCGGAACCGATTACTCTAGTCGGAAGACGACATGTGATATACTCTGTGAGATGTATCATTATGTTATGTTCTGATATGAGACTGTTATGATTGATTGAGATATGATTTGTTTTACGAATATTGTATTTGGAATTCGTTCACTAACCCCTTTACTTTAATGTTATTCACTGGGTTTTAACTCACTGTTTTTATATATATATGTATAGGTGAGCGTCCAGGAAGTTAAGCTTAGGTGGAGTTTTGAACCGAGCCACTGTTTTGAAGCCTACCAAATGTTTTGGGTGCCTCCGAGTTGGGGGCTAGGCCTGGGAGGCCATTAGCAAGCTTTCGGTTATGTTATACACTTTTGACCCGTACATATGTTTTGTATAAGATATTATGTTATATGTTATGTAATGTAAGTGGGTAAATTATCGCTTTTGCATGTGATTATTTATTCATATAGATGCACAGCTCATTGGACTATTGGTGTTTTTGTTTATTGCTTCCGCAAGCCCGATTATTTTGATTATACAGAAAGGCCTTTGGTAATCTCGGATTACTGGCCGGTTACGACGCTAAACCCATAGGGGCGGGTTTGGGTCGCGACAGAATGGTATTAGAGCACGAGTTAATTTACCCACACACGTGTCCATATGAGCTGTAGGGTGTCCTAGAAAAGAAATAGGGCATTGCATAGACATGTGTGCGTGTGTATGTGCTTTATATGCGATAAAATGAACTTGAATACTATGCACATATGGGAAATGACATGAAATGGATACGTGTGAACTAAAAGGAATATATTTGAACTAAACTGACATGAACGGAACACTGCGACAACTGTACGGGATTATTTGTTTATGCTTATAGTGCTCTCCATGGAAAATTAGAAAGAACAAGAATATAGACAGAATGTAATACATGGGTAAATATGATTAGTGTTTGAACATAAACAAGAAAGCTATATTACCTATATAAGAATGTGGGTTGAGTATGAACAAAGAAAGTGAATGAATTACCATACAAGTTTGATTTGAATGAGCATGATTACTATTTTGGCATGAATATGAATGTATGTGACCTATGTGAACATGAGATCCTTCTGTGTCTATTAGACCGATGGAAAATGCAAGAAATATAGATGAGACTGAATCTTCAGAAGCAAGAATTGCAAGGTTAGAAAGAATGGTTGAACTACTGACTGAATCTTTAAAGCAACAACAGCAAAATCAAAAGCTTCCACCTCCTCCTCCGCCACCAGTGAAAGTTGAACCAAACAATGATGATGTCATAGCCCTAACACAAAAATTCAACAAAATGAAGCCACCAGAATTTTTGGGGGGTATTGAACCATTAAAAGCAGAGGCTTGGATACTGGAAACTGAAAAGATCTTTGAAGTGTTCCCGTGTACTGACGAACATAAAGTTTTGTTGGCAACATTTACTTTAAAGGAAAAAGCTAGAAGATGGTGGATGCTCGTTCGAGACGAGAATAGAGACTTGACATGGGATCGGTTCAAAGAAATTTTCTACGAAAAATACTTCCCGCAATGCATTCGAGACAGAAAGGTATCCGAATTTGAACAACTAAAACAGGGTGATATGACTGTGGCATAATATGAAGCCAAATTTACTGAATTAGCCCGATATGCACCTCATATGGTTGATACTGATTACAAAAAGGCAAGGAAATTTGAGGGTGGACTCACTGTTGAAGTTCTTAATCGGGTGAATGTTTTGAAATTGGTAAAGTATGTAGATGTATTTGACAGAGCCTTGATGTTCGAAGCAAACATTGCTGCCTTGAAAATGTCCAAGCCAACAACAACAACCGAAGGAGAAAGTAAGAAATTAAAGAAACAGAAAATGGAAATGGTTAGCGAATCAATGGCCTCCGTGAATGAGAAATCAAATTTGAGAACGTTTGGTTATACAAGTCAGGGAAATAATGGAAACAAAGGTACCTACATGTAGGGAGTGTGGGAAACAGCATTGGAGCAATTGCCGCCGCCTTTCTGGAGCTTGCTTCAAATGTGGACAAAAAAGACACCTAGCCAAATCTTGTCCACAAGCTCACCCAAACAATGAAAGACCGGTTACCAGTAGGTTTGAATCAGCAATGACATCAAGAACAAATGTAATTGCTACTGAGGAGAGGAGTAACCTTAGGCAAGGAAAAGTTTACACTCTAGTTTCAGAAAATATGCAGAATATTGAGACAGCAGATGCAGGTATTATCTTACTTATGTGCAAAATATATATGTGGAAATTATTATACATCATGGCATTTGTTCGACTATTATGATAGAATTATGATAATTGCTTTTGCTTACTCATGGAGCTTAACTCCTATTGCTTATATGGAATACTGATTGGTCCTAACACTTACTTGTAGACAGACTAAGGAATTAGCCGAATTATCAGACACTGTTATGTACCTTCCTTGATTGATATGACTTGGGAATATGCTGATTGAAATGATAGAGAAGATATGTGATGCTTTGAAACGCTGTGACTTTGACAAATCACCTATGGTAATTATCGGGGGACGAATTTCGTTAATAAATACTATTACTTCCGAACTTATGTAATCATGGAATCTGGGCTCGTATGTGTGTATCTTTCCTCAGAGTAATTTGTTATGATATGTGATCCTCAGAATTAGACCCTCGAGACCATGGTTTTGTGACGAAGGAACCCGTTTGAAATGGAACATTTATTTGATTTGATTTTGTTTTATGAGGACTATGAATTGTTATTGAACGAAGGATAGGGTTAACTTTGCTAAGGGAAGAGTAAACCGAGAACTTGTTTACTGTATAACTTCGACTGATTGGGAGCACATGTCGTATTACAAAGATTGAATGCCTCGATATTACCTTTGCTATTGTTTGTTCAGGGAATGGTTGCATTTATGTTACTAGCTACTTGGAAGTATATTACTTAGATACATTGCCTTATCTTCCAATTGATTTTGTGGGAAATGCGAAAGATATGTTCATTATGTGCTTGGCTACTACTGCCTTCACTGTTATGGAATGGAAATATAGAGTTCATTTAGAATTCTGAATGACTGAAATGGATCCTTGAATTGCGTTGACCATGTGTGACGGAATTGAATAATAATATAAGACCGAGGTTTCTAATCGTATTACAGGGTAAAATAAGTTTGGAGGACCAAACTTCCTAAGGTGGGGAGATTGTAATACCCCAAAAAATGCAAATTATAATTATATGAATTATCCATGTGTTAATTGCGAATTATATGATTTAATTCGTGTATATTTGTCCAAATTAGGAAATTATTTGTTGAGAATACAACTTTGGAATTGAAATTGATGACATAAATGGGTTCAGAAATCAAAATTAAGTACAAGGATATGTTAATTGGAATTTTTAGAGTTATCTGTAAAGTTTAATTCTGATTCGCTAATTTTAATAAGTTAAAATTAAATAATTGGATATGAAATTAGAGCCTAATTTACATTAGGCAAATTGAAACTAACTTGATTTAAGTCATAAATATTAGAGGTTAATTTTATTTTATTTATTTGAGCTAGTTAACTACAATTTAAGCTAGAAAATTTAATCTACAATTATATTAGTTATTCTACTCACCTCATAAATATAGACTAAGAGAGAGAGTGCTTGGTTGCCTTAAGTTAGTCATCTTTTTACACACCAATAGACCACGTAGAGAGAGAAAATGAGAGATTCTGGAACTCAACAAAACAAGGAAAGAAGAAAAGAATAGAGAGAAGAAAAGCATTGAAGAAAACTAATTAACTCTTCACAATTCATCAAGTTGAGGTAAGATTTTCATTTAATTTCTTGAAATTTAACTTCCCACACTCATCATCTTCTAAGACAAAGGGTCAATTAGGATGAATTCTTAATTAATTGGGAGCTTTAATGTTGGAATTGACAAAGTAGAACATGCAAGCTAAGTTAGGAAAGAATTGAAGGAAATTGGACTTAAATTCAACATGCATGGCATGAATTCATGATATCTTTGTTTACATATACATTTTCTTGCATAAACTTCATGAATTCTCTAAGTTTTAAAGAGCTTTCATCATAAAGTTTTGTTTACATATACATGTTCTTGCATAAACTTCATGAATTCTCTAAGTTTTAAAGAGCTTTCATCATAAAGTTTGGACCACATGGTTCATAGGTTATGATAGTTTTGGAGTCTTTGATTAACCAATTGGAAGAATTAATTCTAGTTTGAGCATGCATGATTTTATTGTGTTCATACTCATTTCTTTTTGCATGGGTTTTCAATTTGCAAGGAAATTCCATGGGATATAAAGTTTTAAAGTTCAAATATGTATATCTATGTCTATATATTTTATTTCAAAAGTTTGTTTGATTTTTATTGGAAAACTTGAGTTGAATTTATAATTAACTAGAGGATTTACTCATGTAATTAAGAGCTTAGGACATGCATGTTAGAAAATGGAAGAATTGTTCAAATTAATTCCTAATCTTTACTTGCATGGCATATTCTTAAGAGAACTTGGGTTCTAAACTTGTTTTTAACCATGATTCATGGAGGTTAAGGAGGTATTAAGCATGAATTAGAGCTTGGGTTCAAGAAAATGGATGTTTCATGAAATTGAGTTTCAAAAATAGAAAATGGGTTTAATTTGATATTTAGAGCCTTATAAGAATTAAATTAAGCATCTAATTTAGATTCATAGAATTAGATGTAGTCAAATTAAGCCTTAATTGACAATTAATTAAATTTAATTGAAATTGAGTTAGGCTTAAAATTATGGAAATAAATGTGAAGATTAATTATTTGAGCCTTGATTTGCTTGAAACTAGAGTTGAAATTGCAAAATGTGCATATTTATGAGTTTCTGATTCAGTAATTTAAACATGACTGAATAATTGTAATTTAATGTGTATGAACCTAATTTAAGTTTAATTGTGAAATTAGTGAACTTAATAAGAGTTGGTATATGATTAGATTATTTATATTTAATTAGTTTGGTTAATACATGACTAAACATGTTTTAATTAGAGGTTAAAGGAAATTAATGATCTAATTAATTCCTAATTCTAGTCATCTATATTTAAAAGCTTAAGTGAACTAAATATGTTTAAGATGATTGTGTATCGTGTTATGCATATTTGTGATTGTAGGTCACAAGTCAAGGACTGCTTGACCAACTGTTCTGGAAGCCCACTGTGAATAACATTTCTGTAAAGATATGTTGATATAAATTATGTTTTAATTGTTATCGGTAAGTTATGGTTTCTTGAAATGTTGTCTTGATTATGTCAACGAATGTCCTATTTGTGAATCTATTATGGCATCCACAGATAGTCCCAAGTCATGGGGGACGGCATGTAAATGCGGGTCCATGACATATATGTGATACGAGATCTCGTTAGCCACTTAATTGTGGTGATATGTGTTTAATCGGTATCCGGAACCGATTACTCTAGTCGGAAGACGATATGTGATATATTCTGTGAGATGTATCATTATGCTATGTTCTGATATGAGACTGTTATGATTGATTGAGATATGATTTGTTTTACGAATATTGTATTTGGAATTCGTTCACTAACCCCTTTACTTTAATGTTATTCACTGGACTTTAGCTCACTGTTTTTTTTTTTATATATATGTATAGGTGAGCGTCCTGGAAATTAAGCTTAGGTGGAGTTTTGAACCGAGCCACTGTTTTGAAGCCTACCAAATGTTTTGGGTGCCTCCGAGTTGGGGCTAGGCCTGGGAGGCCGTTAGCAAGCTTTCGGTTATGTTATACACTTTTGACATGTACATATGTTTTGTATAAGATATTATGTTATATGTTATGTAATGTAAGTGGGTAAATTATCGCTTTTGCATGTGATTATTTATTCATATAGATGCACAGCTCATTGGACTATTGGTGTTTTTGTTTATTGCTTCCGCAAGCCCCGATTATTTTGATTATACAAGAAGGCCTTTGGTAATCTCGGATTACTGGCCGGTTACGACGCTAAATCCATAGGGGCGGGTTTGGGTCACGACAGTTGTCTACAGTTTGATGGCTTCAGTGATTTGGATACATATGACACCATAGCACTAAAAGTCAAAGGAGATGAAAGATGTTATATTCCTACTGTGAGCTTTCTTCATTGAGAATGGGCTATTGAGAGGATTATATATCTAGTGCTTTGTCTAGGTTTAATAGTTGATATTAGACTCTTCAATTTGTACTAAACTTTTAGCATACTGTAATGCAGATTTATATAGAAAATTGGGTCAATTTGCCTAGGCAGGAGGAGGATAATTCCTGGCAACCCACATAAATTTCGATTTTGTTGAAAAAATTGCTAATGCAGAGAAAATCCAAAGTCAGAACCATAAATGCAATAAGAACAATCAATTTGGAGTTGAAAAGTAGAAATCAAACCCAGAGAAATTTTGATTTTGTTGAAAAAATTGCTAATGCAGAGAAAATCCAATACCAGAGAAATTTGACCAAACCAGATACCTACCCAGTCTATTTTGGCCGATGCTATAGATTGGAAAACAAGTCTCCAATTTTCAAAATTCCACTAGGATTAGTTCTTACCTGGTTGGATGGTGTAGCTAAAGGAAACTCAGGATTAGCCTTTGTGGGAGCTATTATTAGAGTCATCTATCGAGGTTTGCCAGAAAATACCAGTCACCGACAAGATGAACTTTGCGGCGCTTGTCATGGAAACTGACTGTTTCTTCCTCGCTGTGTTGAAACACATGAAAAGGAATCGGAGGCCGAAGCCGAAGCAAAAATAGAGTAGTGGTGGTAGTGGGGTTGAATTCGTCGATTACTTGCCGGAAAAGTTGCTTTTTCTCCAGCAAAACTAACCGGAGTTGAACAATCTGGGGCACTACAAATCAGATTGCGTCGCTGGATTTGGGTTGATGAATTTGCAGATCCAGAGAGAGAATTATGCGATGTTGATGAACTCGAATGTGATTTCGACTCTAAATTTGGATTTAGATTTGGATTTGGATTTGGATTCCGATTCCGATTCGTTTTCAGAAGAGAGATTTTGGGATTCAATCAAGTGAGGTTTGGATTTAGAGAGAGAGAAAGAGAGAGACGAAATAGAGAAGATAGAGAGAGAAATCACATTTGATTTGAGAGAGTCAAATTTCTTTGTGATATATGGGTGTAGGGTTAAAGGACCTTAGACATTATAAAATAATATTGTGGGTCTCTTCCATTACTAAAAATGGGAGAGGAACCTTAGACTAATTTTTCCCAAAATGAATTTGCAAGAAAAATATTTTTGGATGTAAAATATTTCACGTCGAAACAAATCAAGTCTTTTATTTTTTATATCTTTTTCTTTCACTAATTTTTTTAAAAAATATTTTATGTAAATTATTTTTCAGATACACCTAATTTAGATAAACTTAAAAAGTATAATATTTGTGAAAACAAATTTAAAAAATTGCAAATATAAAAAAATGTAAAAATATATGAAAATTCACTATATTTTTGTATTTTGTTGTATTCATTGATTTTTTAAAAAAATTTATGCAAATTTTATATTTTTAAGTATTTAAAGATTAATTGGATCTAAAAAGTTAAAAAAAATTGATTGAAATGTTTTAAAAAATCACAAAAATACAAATTGAAAACTCATGATTTTTATTTATTTTTTATTTTTTTTAAAACTCCAAATCAAATAGAGACGACAAAATGCTCATTTTTTTTTAAAAAAAAATTTATAACTATTTTGAACAAACTACACCCCACCACTAAGTGTTTGGCTATATAATTTAAGTTGTCCATCAAATTAGGCTTCAAATGTTACCACACCTTTTGGGATATTGTTAGGGATCTGTTTTTGAATTTGTGCGTAAATGCTTCTCTACCAGAACCATCCCTCTTGACATTAACAGAACCCTTATAGCTCTTATACCTAAAGTTGACAACCCCGAATCTATCAAACAGTTTCGCCTTATCAGTCTTTGTAATGTCACGTACAAAATTATTACTAAAATTCTGGTTAGCAAATTAAGACCCTTGCTCAATGGTATTATCAGCCTAAACCAAAGTAGCTTCATTCCGGGGAGATCTACCAGTGACAACGTTATCATAACCCAAGAAGCTATCCACACTTTGAGGAAAATGAAAGGTAAAGCAAGTCACATGATTCTTAAGATTGATTTGGAAAAAGCTTACGATTACATTTTTTGGGAATTTCTTGAACAAACTCTCTTCGAATTCAAATTTGATTGTAAGTTTATCGAACTGGTGATGAATTGTGTCACTAACTTGAGTACTGCAATTCTTCGGAACGGAGAACCGCTGGAAGAATTTAAACTTAGTAAGGAACTTCGGCAAGGCAACCCTCTTTCTCCTTACATTTTTGTCTTATGTATGGAGAGGCTCTCAAACATGATCAAACAAAGAGTGGAGGCTAAGGACTGGAGGGGCTTATCCTTGTCTAAGAAAGGTCCTAATATCTCTCACCTATTTTTCGCTGATGACTTGATTCTCTTTGCCAAAGCTAATATAGTGAATTGTCAAACCATTCTTGAAGTTCTAAATGAGTTTAGTATGCTTTCTAGGCTGAAAGTCAATCTCACCAAATCAAAGCTCTTTGTCTCCCCAAATGTTGATAGGAGGAAGGCTAAAGGCTTGAGTCATATATGTGGTATTGTTTTAACTCAAAATCTAGGTAAGTATCTTGGAGTCTCCCTTCTTCACTCCAGAGTTAACAAAAATCACTTTACTTCTATTCTTGAGAGAATGCAACAAAAGCTTGCTGGGTGGAAGACTAGTGTGTTATCTCTAGTTGGGAGGGCAGCACTGATCCAATCAATGACCAATGCCATCCCAGCTTATACCAAGCAGACTTTGGAGCTTCCCTGTAAGGTGTGTGATGAGATTGATAAACTCAATCATAACTTTCTCTGGGGTGATTCCATGGAAAGGAAAAAAGTACATTTAGTCAACTGGCAGCAGGTGTTCCATAAGAAAAAGGATGGTGGCCTTGGGATTAGAAGGGCTAGGGATCAAAATCTGGCCTTACTATCCAAGCTTGGATGGAAACTATTGAATGAGGAAGAGGGTCTCTGGTTAGAGGTCCTGAGAAATAAATACCTGGGTAATCAACATTTTCTCAGTAAGAGGAAGAGTAAAGTATCATCACATATCTGGAAAGGTATCCTGAATACAATAAATCTCCTTGTTAACGGGGTTCATTGGACCATTGTTTAGGGCTCTCAGGTGAGAGTTTGGAAAGACTAGTGGTGTGGTGAAAGGGCCTTTTTTGAGGCCATTGCTACAAACACTAGGCAAGCCATTGAGCTTGAGGATATCACTGTGGACTCTCTTATGGATGATAATGGGGAGTGGGACTTAACACACATCTATAACACCTTTCATATGCCCATTGTTTCTGAGATACTGAAACTTCAGCCTCCTAGAAATAATGGTGGAAGGGATAAACTGAGATGGAGAAAATCTTCTGATGGAGATTTTTCTACATCTAGTGCGTATGATCTCATTATGCACTCTCAATCTTTGGATAGTAATTGGGCTTGGCTTTGGAAACTTAAGCTCCCTCCAAAGATTAAGAGCTTCATGTGGCTAATTCTTCTTCGGAAAGTGCTGACAAAAAAAATGAGGCACACAAGGGGTTATACTGATAATCCCAATTGCCCCAGTTGTGAAACTTTGAAAGATTTAAACCATATACTTCTGGTGTGTCCTAATGCCATGAGTATTTGGACACAGGTTTTTGATCAAGATTGGTATTTGAGAATGAGTACTATCCCTTTTAGAGTCTGGTTCAATTTGATTGTGAAAGGGAATCACTTCCAACCTCAGCTTTTTGTTATTACTCTATGGATTATTTGGAAAAATAGAAATAAATTGATTTTTGAAAACAAACAACCGAACTGCCATGCATATGTGAAGCTTATTTTTGACTATACTAAAGAAATTAAACAAGCTGTTGACTCTGCTGTTACCACTCCTTTATAACCCAAAAGCTCATCTATGTGGTTGTGTCCACCTGTAGGGAGAATCAAACTCAATATAGATAGAAGCCTTCAAGGTAAGAACAAAAATAGAGGATTCAGTGGTCTGTTCCGGGATAAGAAAGGAACATGGATTAGTGGCTATTATGGCAAAATGGAGGGATGCACCAGCTTGGAAGCGGAGCTCTGGGCAGTTTATAAAGGCCTCACGATCACCCTGCAGCAAGGAATGAACCAAGAAACGGATGCTGAACAAATGGTGCAGCTACTAAATGAAGAACCAGGTGCAAAATGCCCTTTCTGAGGCATTGTGGAAGATTCAAGGATCATTCTGAGGGGCTGCGAGTGTACAATCCAACATGTCTGTAGAGGAGGAAACATCTGTGCAGATAACTTAGCTAAACATGGAGCTAATAAACCCCTTGAACTGCTTATTGTTAATGACCCTCCAGAGGAAATCCGCCATGCGTTAGTTGCGGATATGTTGTATCTGAATGGGAGTGATAAGGCCTAGTCCTCTTGTTTTTTCTTTATTTCCGATGTACCCAAAAAAAAAATGTTACCATTTTAACCATCAAATTATCCCTTATAAAATTACTTTTTAACCATTAAATTAGGTTTCAAATGTTAGTGATTTTTACAGTTGTCACTAACACGAACCGAAATCAAAAGTTTTTTTATTTTTATTTTTTTATGGGCAAAAATCAAAAACTTTAAAATTTAAATAGATGAAACTAATATTTTCGAGATGAAATGAAGAAATCCTAAATCCTAAACCTTAAAAAAATGCTGGTATGGCCTTATGACCTTAATATTTTCCTTTTTCGAAACATAAAACTAGGATTTTGGTGTAAAGGCTGCGCCATTTCAAGGCAAAAATTCATGTCAATATGAGGTCTTAAATTAGTTTTGATTGAAAAAATAAAAGCATTAATTTGCAATGTAATCTGAAATACAAAAACAACTTAATTGATTTCCATATATATATATTGTAAAAAAGGAAAATTCTATGATACACCTACGTATCTTTAGTTACGTCTTTTGTATTTTTTGTTTAGTGATGACTTATTGTGCTGTTAATTTTGACATGTTCTGATATTTATTAGGGCATTTGTATGATGACAAAATAATCGTCACTTGTATAATTCCGTTGATCAAATTTGCGGTACTCCAAACGTCGTCGTAATACTTGAAATCACAAACGTGAATTAGCCGACAGGGGTGTATCGGAAATCACTCCGATGCTTAAGTCAGCAAAAAAACTCTAGAGCAATACCTAGTATTAGGGTTTGGTTTGAGCTTTTGTAGCTGTCATGACCCCATCCCACCCCAAAACATGATAATAGTTATGATTGGCTAGTAGTGCCAGACTACTAAAGGCCTAACAAGACAAAACAAGGTTGGACTAAAATTTTGGGACTTATGCGGAATTACGTCATTGTCCATTAATTACCAAGAATCCATCCAGAGCGTATGCATAGATCATACGGCACAAACATGCAAATTTATTTATTCATATCTAACATTTACAAGTTCAACATATAAAAAGGAAAGTACAACATTTACAAATACACAACTAACAAAACCCAAAACTTGAAGACAAGGTTTTCGTCTGAAAGCTCTCACTCCCAAAAGTAGAAAAACAAAAGAAAAAGACTTCTAGCTTGATCTTTCATTCATAACATGATCTTCGCCATCACTTACATACATATATGAGAGAGGGGTGAGCTAAAGCCCAATGAATAGCAAAGTAGTAAAGTGGTAAATGAATGAATACCGATAAACTTTACTTAAAGCCAAACACAATCTCATCTTGAACGTAATATAATTTTGCACATGATAATAAAATCGAACTTGCAAGCATGTACATAGCGATGAAATTCCCAAAACATTTTGGAACGGAACATAATCCACAACAGGTGGCTGAAGAGCTCAGTTAGTGAAAGATTATTGGTTTGATTTCCAATAACCAACAGATTCCAAGAAGTCATCTTAATACATAATACAAAAATATGGGATGTTCATTCATAACAAAACAATACTTAACTTTCATAAACATATCATATGTTTGCATTTCGAATCATAATTTTTAAGAACATAACTTTACTACACTACTACTCACTGGGCTTTAGCTCACCCCTCTCCCCTATATATATGTAGGTGATGGCGAGGATCATGTTATGGATGAGAAATCAAGCTAGCTCCATGAACTTTGCATCATATTCTGTTACTGTGCCCCTACATTGTTTAAGTTCTTGGAACTCTGCTGCTTTTCTATCTCTGATTGATTGTGGGAAGTACTTATCATAGAAGATCTCCAAAAAGCAGGACCAAGTATTACCGTCTTGCTGGCCTTTTACTAACATCCACCATCTGTGTGCTTCCTCTGCTAAAGTGAAAGTGGCTAGTGTGACTTTCTGAATTTCTATGCAGGGGAAAACCTCAAAGAACTTCTCCGCCTCTAACACCCATGCTTCTGCCTTTAGTGGATCAATCCCTCCCTCAAATTGAGTTGGTTTCATCTTCTTGTATTCTTTTATCAGTGCCATTGTTGCCTGGTCTGAAAAGTCCATTTGTAGAGGTACTTGCTGCTGTGGTAATCGTTGTTACTTTGGTTGTGGTTGTGGTTGTTCTCGGTTTCTTTGCTGTCTTAAGGCCTCTACTGCTTCTGCTACCTCTTCTAACATTTTTTCCAGTCGGTCGATGTGGCTAGAAGAGGACTCAGCTATTTCTCTCACCATGATGCTATGCATGCAAAGCATATATATCAAATAATATCATATATGCATATGATGATTTAAGGGAAATAATTAACATATAAGATGCGCATCATCATGAATACATTCCTAAAGTTCTTCTAGGGAAATCCTATGCTCTGGAGGACAGTGTGTGTGTGTGTGTGTGTGTGTGTGTTCTATCCACACATGGTTAATACTGAGTACAACAAAGCAAGTAAATTTGAGGAAGGGCTTCGAGGACCACTCCGAGATAAAGTAAGCCTCTTCAAATTTTCTACTTATACGGAAGTTTTGGACAGGGCACTCATGATCGAGGCAAATGCAAAGAATGAACAGAATTCCAGGAATTGGTTCAATAAAAGACCTAGGTATGATACCAGGAAAGGGCCAATAAATTTATCTGTCAAGAAGCCAAGTGTAGAAACCGCCAATGGTACAAGTCAAGGGAGGAAAGTTATGCCAGTCTGTTCGGATTGTGGAATGAATCATTATGAGATCTGTCGTCGAAGCACTAGGGCTTGTTTTGGATACGGACAAATGGGACACCAAATAAGGGATTATAGCAGCCCCAAAATGCATGTCATAGTTATCCTTATGTAATTATGCATTAATATGAATTAATTTGAGAATATCTATTTGAATTGAGAAAATATCTGTTGGAGCTACGACTTTGGAACTGAAATTGGTGACCTTAATGGGTTCAAAAACTGAAATTGAGCACATGGATATGCTAATGGGGATTCTTAGAGCCATTTGGGAGATTTAATTGAAAATTGATTTCGTCTGATTCGCTAAGCCATGTTTGGCTCAACCTTTAGACAATTATATATAAATATAGATATGGGCATTTGTTTGGCTCAACAAAAGAAGATATTTTGGGAAAGAGAGTTCTAGAGAAAGAGAGATCAAGAGAAAGGAAGGGAGGAAGAAGGAGTTTTGAGACAAATCTTCACTAAGTTAACCATCTAAGGTAAGATTGTCCCTCTAATTTCATGAATTCAAGTCATTGTTGTATATATCATTCCATTTTGAGTGGTTTCCAAGAATTCTCATATGTATGACATGTTTTCTTGCATGATTCTTGAAGATGGAGGATGAAACTCCATGGATTTGTTAACATGTGTATAGTTGTTGATTTTGTCCTTTAATTCAAAGTTTTGATCTTCATTTGAAATATTGAGTTTGATTTAAAGTTATGATTTATGTTCCAAGTAAAAGGTGGTTAATTCAAGTTGTTTTCATGAGTTTTGGGGCCCTGATTTTCATGAATTTGAGGTTGGTTTTGTAAAGATTGAGTTCCAACACTTGAGCAGATTTTTGGGCTAGTTTTTCACCCAGACTGCTCGAGCAGCCTGGGCCACCACTCAAGCAGCCAACCTTGGTTCAGCCAAAATTTGATTATGAAGTTTCACTACTCGTGCGGCCTAGGCCACCGCACGAGCGGCCAAATAGGGCAGATTTTCCAATTTTGTTTTCTTTTCATTTTCTGACTTCTGAGCCTTCATTTACATGATTTTTACATGTCATTTGCATCCATTAGCATCTCACGAGCATGAAAGAAATTAAAAGAAAAATAGAAATAACTGAATGAACGAATGATGGATAACCGAATAAGGTTAAGAATCAACTGAATGATTTGACTGCTTACTGAGGAATTGTGCTATGAATGTTTGTATTTGTAGGTCAAGACTCAAAAACCGAACAACTGGATTTGGAAGCCCACTGTGAGTAACATTTCTGTAAAGATATGTTTGTATGGTATATGTTTAAACTGTTATTTGATAAGCTATGGTTTCTAAAATGTTATTTTGATACGTGAACGAATGTCCTATTTGCAAATCTATTATGGCATCCACAGATAGTCTCAAGTCATGGGGCATGGCATGTAAATGCGGGTCCATGACACATATGTGATACGAGATCTCATTAGTCACTTTATTGTGGTGATATGTGTTTAATCAATATCTGGAACTGATTACTCTAGTCAGAAGACGATATGTGATATGTTCTGTGGGATGTACCATTATGTTATGTTCTGATATGAGACTGATATGAATGATTGTGTCATGATTTGTTTTACGAATATGATTTGGAATTCGTTCACTAACCCTTTTACGTTAATGTTATTCACTAGGCTTTAGTTCATTGTTTTTATGTATATGTATAGTTGAGCGTTCCGGAGGGCAAGCCTAGGAGGGTTCTTTAGCCGAGCCACCGTTTTGAAGTCTACCGAGTCGTTTTGTGTACCTCCAAGTTGGGGCTAGGCCTGGAAGGTCGTTGTTAATCTTTTGATCATGTTGTACACTTTTGACCTGTGCATATGTTTTTTATAAGATATTATTTTATACGCTCTGGAATGTAAGTGGGTAAATTAACGTTTTTGCATGTACATATTTAATCATATAGATGCACAGCTCAATGGACTATTAGTATTTTTCTATATTGCTTCCGTTAGCCCTGATTATTTTTTATTGTACAACCAGGCCTTTGGTAATCTCGGATTACTGGCCAGTTACGACGCCAAACTTTTAGGGGCAAGTTTGGGTCGTGACAAGGATTGTTCAAAAATTTGGCAAAACTCTTCGAAAGGTGCAAGTAGTTCATCAGGATCGGTTCAGAGACCAGTCGCCAAGCCTAGCACCACGAGAGAGGAACCAGTCAAACAAGTAAGGGTGTTTGCCCTAGTCCCAGGAGATGCTTAGAGTACGGAGCCCGTTGTATCAGATATAATCTCCATCTATACTCATGATGCGTATATTTTGATAGATTCGGGTTCCACGCATTCATATTTATATAGCCAATTTGTGAATAAATTGAAAAAGTTGCCAGAACCCTTGAATTTTCTAATGTACAGTATCTACACCCTCCGGTGAGTTGATGCTATTTTCATCTATTTATTGGGACTGTGAGATATTAGTTGGGAATGTTAGCTTGATTATTGATTTGCTACCTATAGAAATGAGTCATTTTGATGCCATCTTGGGAATGGATTGGTTGTCAACTAATTGTGCCACAATAGACTATGTGTCAAAGTCTGTCTCGTTCTAACTCCCAAATCAAGAAGGGTTCTCTTTGCAAGGTAAAGGCGTAGTGCCACCACAGTATCTTATTTCATCTATGAAAGCATGTAAATTAATCAAGAACGGGTATCGGGGATATTTGTGTAGTGTTTTGACTATACATGAATTTGATAATAGTTTGAATGACATACTAGTAGTGAGGGAATTTTCAGATGTGTTTCCTGATGAATTGCTGATCAATTTGATTGATAGAGAAATCGAGTTTGCAATTGATGTTGTGGCGGGAACCCAACCAATTCCCCAGACTCCTTATAGAATGTCACCAGCAGAGTTAAAGGAGTTGAAAATACAATTGCAGACTTGCTAGATAAGGGTTTCATCTGACCTAACACTTCACCCTAAGGTGCACCAGTTCTATTTGTGAAAAAGAATGATAGAACTCTTCGTTTGTGTATTGATTATAGAGAACTAAACATGGTGACCATCAAAAATAAATACCCATTGCTGAGAATTGACGATTTGTTTGATCAACTTCAAGGGACACAAGTTTTCTCCAAGATTGATCTTAGATCAGGGTATCATCAGCTCAAAGTTATAGTAGAGAATGTTGAGAAGACGGCATTTAGAACTAGGTATGGCCATTACGAGTTTTTGGTTACGCCATTTGGAGTCACCAATGCTCCAGCAACATTGAAGGACTTAATGAATAGGATTTTTAAACCCTATTTGGACGAGTTTGTAGTAGTCTTCAGTGATGATATTTTGATTTACTCTAAAAGTGAGGGGACCATGAACAACATCTAAGATTGATCCTTTAAACTGTTAGAGATAAACAATTATATGCAAAATTAAAGAAGTGTGAGTTTTGGCTATCTAGCATGACATTTTTGGGACATGTAATTGACAAAGAAGGCATTTCCGTAAATCCCCAGAAAATTGAAACAATAGTTAAACTGGCCATGACCTACAAGTGTGACAAAGGTTCAGAGTTTTCTTGGTTTGGCAGGTTATTACAGAAGATTTGTTAAGGATTTCTCCAAGATAGCAGTGCCACTCACCCAATTGACACAGAAAGCAACACCGTTTGAGTGGACAGAAAAGAGGAATTCTGCCTTTCAAGTGCTAAAGACTAGGCTTTGTCTTACCATCAGATACAAAAGGGTTTGTTATCTATAGTGATGTGTCACACAAAGGATTAGGGTGTGTTTTGATGCAAAACAAGGTCATTGCTTATGCTTCTTTCCAATTAAAGCCACATAAAAAGAACTGTCTAACTCATGACTTGGAATTGGCAGCCGTTGTTTTCACGTTAAAGATTTGGCATCACTAATTGTACAGGTCACATGTGAGGTGTTCACGGATCATAAGAAATTGAAGTACCTGTATACCTAGAAGGAGCTCAATATGAGGCAGAAGAAATGGCTAGAGTTGTTGAAGGATTCTGACTTGCAGATATAGTATCATCCTAGCAAAGCAAATATAGTAGCAGATACCTTTAGTCGGAAGTCAATAGAGAACTTGGCATGCTTACCCACCAAACAAGGGGATATACTTCAAGACCTTCAGAAGATGGAGATAGAATTGGTCCTACACGAGATGAGAGGAACTTTAGTTGCAATCTCAGCCGAACCATCTATCATTGAAGAAATCAAACAAAAGCAAATGGAGGATGCCTACTTCAAGAAGATTTTTGAGGAGATGAATTCAAAGCTAAGGTTGGGATTTTCAATCAAAGAACAAGTACTACAGTTTAAAGGCAGATTATGTGTTCCAGATATACCGGAGCTGAAAAAAAAGTAATGGAAGAAGCACACCACTCTAAGTTTGCAGTCTACCCTAGAAGTATCAAAATGTACCACGATCTTAAGCAAGTCTACTAGTGGCCAAACATGAAAAGGGACATAGCTAAATTTGTTTCTCGTTGCCTTTAATGCCAACAAGTAAAAGTCGAACACCAAAAGCACGCTTGTAACTCCCCGAAATAATTACCATAATCCCTCCATAACATTCATAAACAACAATAATGATAAAGTAATTATCTTCTATTAAATCTAATTGGGATTACAAAAGGGAAACATATGCAGCATACATTCATAATGCCTAACCATAAATATATAGCATATGTTACAAATAACAGAAAGAATGGAAGTTAAATAGATAAGAAATGCCTTAAAGGCTTACAACTTTCCAAGATAGTTTTTGGTTACAACAAAAAGGAACTTTAGGTCCAATACATTTAAAGCCCTTAGCTATACAAAAGTTAAATAACAAAATAACAAAACTGATCCTTCAGCTCCACAGACCTCCCAAGCTAAGTCCTTGGTGGAGGCATATCACCAGCATCTGAAAATGATTTTCCTAAATAGGCTGAGCCCAGTAGAAATAATCTAACACAATATATGAATCTTAACAAAGATATAAATGTAATACGCACATACAATGCCTGTGATAAAATCATTTATAATTCATACTATGTCGAACTCATATCTCGATCCATTTTGTCTCCATTCATAATTCATTCCATTTTATTCGGACAACCAAACTGAGGATGCAACTCAGTAGGTCTCTAACCAATATAGTCATCATACAAACATTTTTATTTGCCATTTTACGGATATTTCGTCTGCAGGAATCGGCACCTATGTATATTTGTGCTTTTAGGACTTTCACCCTAGACACTCCGGCCAACTTAATTCAATGGAGTACGTCCTATTTCTCCTCTCAAACATCATATATTTACAATGTATTAAAGATGTGACAACACTTAATGCAAGTGGATGAGAAGTTAGTTTCAATTCACCTAATTCTCATACAATTTCTACAACCATAGCTATCATTCACTGATAGCCCAAAACAGATATTTCTAAACAGATATACAATCTCCAAGACAGATAAATTATCCAAATTCCGTAGGTGAGTGATAATACATATCCAACTCTACCATTTATATAAACATCCACCTAATTTCACATTTTCAATACCAATTTTATTTATTTATACAGAATAAATATTTGAGACATTTTAGGGCAAACTCTCTTTCCTTCTCAAAATCCAACCCCAAGTACCAAAATCAACAATTTTATTGCAACACAACCTCGTATTCACTCTCATAACTATTTTCGATACATCCATTCGTAAACCCCTCTTTTGATTTTAACCCAAATCCCTAGGTTTGTTCAAAATCCTCCAAATTCATCATATTATTTATGAAAAACAAATAACTAAGTTAAAAATCATAAAAAAGTGTAAAAAATCCCTACTTCAAGCTTAGAAGACCAAAGGAAGAAATGGAGAGACTTCAAAGATGCCAAAACTCAATTCTATTCAAATCAAATGAGAGTCCTCAAAGTACTCTATCTTTTTATCAAAGAGAGTATGGTAGAGAGATCCTTAGATCTAAGTGTATTTGTAGAGAGAAGTTGGGTTTTAGAGACAGAGAGAGTCGATCTAGGGTTTTGAGAGAAAATGATATGAAAAAGTGGTGTAAAAAGGTGTTTCTGCGAATTGAAATACGCGTAGCTCGCTCAAGCGTAAGAGTTATCGCTCCAGCGACCAGACACAATAAGTTGTTCCACTCGAGCGCAAGAAGTTTCGCTCGAGTACAGAATATATACTCCTAAAAGTTTTACAGACAGAAGACTGTCGTTGGAGTGCAAAAAGTCTCACTCGAGCGAAAAACACTACCTCCCTAGTATCTCTACAGGCCTGCAGAAGTACTGGGGGCTCACAAAGCTCGTTCAAGCACAAGAAGCTTCACTCAAGTGAAGAGGCCAAATTCTAGGCAACAACAGTTTGAATCAACTAGCAACCAACCTGTTCCAAACACAACCAAAACACTCCAATACTCAAACTCAATGAGAAATAAGGAGAAACACTGTATGAATATCTAAACAAGACAAATGAAACCCGGATTCAAAACATCAATGGGTTGGGTCTAAACCAGGACCACTATACCTCTTGTTTGCTTCAACCTCTCTCTATCCCGGAATGGAAATGGGAGCACATTACAATGGATTTTGTAGTTGGCTTGCCTCACATGCCAAGTGGTATGGATTCGATTTGGGTCATCGTTAATAGATTGATCAAGTCTGCTCATTTCTTACTTGTGAAGTCTTTTTATAAGGCGGACAAGTTAGCTACCTTATTTATAGACGAAATTATTCGACTTCATGGTGTGTCTATTTTTATTGTGTCGAATAGAGACTCCAAATTTGTGTCTAGATTTTGGCAAAGTTTGCAAAAAGGATTGGGAACAGAACTGAAATTTAGTACCGCCTTCTATCCGCAAATCAATGGTCAATCGAAACGGACAGTACAGACTTTGGAAGACATGCTTCGTTCGTGTGCTTTGGATTTCAAGGGAAGTTGAGAAACTCACTTACCATTTGTAGAATTCGCCTACAACAATAGTTTCCAAGCAAGTATTGGCATGGTGCCTTATGAAGCACTGTATAGAAGAAAATATCGATCACCAGTTTGCTGGATAGAAGTTGGGGCCAAACTAATGTTAGGGCCCGAAATTGTTCAAGTTACTATAGAAAAGATTAAAGTTATTCAACAACGACTCAAAACCGCCCAAAGTCGGCAGAAGAGCTATGCAGATTTGAGAAGAAGAGGCCAGACTAGATTTGGGACAAAGGAAAAATTGTCTCCGAGGTATGTTGGGCCATTTGAGGGATGTTGAACTTGTAAATGTCAGATATGAATAAATAAAGTTATTTTTTTGTACCATATGATCTATGCACATGCTCTTGGTAATTAATGGACAATGATGTAATTCCACATAAGCCCTAAAGTTTTAGTCCAACCTTGTTTTGTCTTGTTAGGCCTTAGGTAGTCTAGCACTACTGGATAGTCATAACTACTATCCTATTTGGGGTGGAATGGGATCGTGACAGTAGGTTCTGCATGGTACAATCTTAGTGGAACTCTATCTCTCCTTTGTAAAATCCTCATAGAAGTCACATTCCTAAAGGATAGTACTTATCCTTTAACACCCTTTTCACTGCAAGCCAAGTGAGATGGCATAAATCTTTGTATGGCTTCCAACTGAACAGCTAGACTAACTTCGCTACTTGCCTCTAAACTAGCCATGCAACGCGCAGTGCCATGCAAACCTTGCTCGGCGTGCCACCATGTTGACGTTGTGCGGCTTCTCTCTACTTTGATCAAACCTTTGCCCGCCATGGTAGGGTAGCTTGGTCTTAGAACATTGGCATTCTCCAACCCTATCAAACTTCTTTGATCGATAGGACCGCTGTTAAGCCCAAACCTGGATACCTCCAGCACATAGCCCGATTTGACAACACGGCACAAATCTTAAGCCCATTTCCACCTAGCTCGACCTAATTTGGCTATACAAATTGCTCTTTCAACATTATTTTGATTATGATACAAGAGTTGTTTAATTATACCTCATATAATGTTTGGTTATAACTCAATTTTCTTTTTAGTTATAATTCTCATAGTATTAAATTATGTCATTTGTGATAATCAAACTCACATATAACATAACATACATGAGGTATACACCCTTTTGAACGTACTATAGCATTTCCCACATTGATTAGGTAAGTTCACTTAGAATGTCCATTTTCTCTTATTATTATTGTGTTTGGGTTGGCTTAGGCTAAAATAGTCAATAAAACAAAACACTCCATCACATTTGTTTCTACTTTTTTATTCATAAAAAGTAAAAAAGCTAATTAAAATAATCAATTCCCAAAAGGGGCCTATAGTTGGAGTTAATTACACTTGTTACTCTTGTAGTTTGATCCAAATTTCACTCTACTTTCTGTAATTTTAATTTGAACATTTTGGCTCCCTACATTTTTAAGTCTAATTTCAATTTGGTCTTTCTGTCTAAATTTTTGTTAATTTTGTTTACGTGTAGACCTTAGAAAATTGACAAGTGTCTTAAAATTGTTAATTTTAACCTTTCATTTAGATGGAAAAATGAAATTGAAACCTTAAAAAATTGACAAATATTTAAAATTATTAATTTAAATTTCTAATTTAGACGAAATGATTAAATTAATAATAAACCTGGAGTGTAGGGATTAAATATGACAACTGGACAATCGGGTGAAACCCCAATGTCTGTTTACTGTATGACTTGGTAAGTTGGTAGTAGAACATCAATAGCATTCATATAAAATTACTTTAGTTTTTAATATTGAACTTTCTCATGTGTATTGCATCAACTAGTAAATATTAATAGGGAAGTAATTTTTAATATTGAATTTACGCATGTGTATTGCATCAAATAGTAAATATTAGGAATTGGACTGTCCCATTTGTAATCGGATTGGATAGTCTAATCTGGTTTAATGGGCCTATTTTTAGATCTTGTTTTGATAATTCGAATCCTTCATATTTTAGAATTTGTCAGGTACATTATCTCTGCAAAGAATTAAGTGGATCGGTTAACAAAAATTACGTGTTCAAATCAATTTTGTATGAACCGTCTATTTTCTAACCGTCTATTTTTTTCACGCAAAACTGGTCCAAACACATGGTTGTTATTATTCGATCAATTTGATTTTTTATAGATATGATATACTCAACGAATTTTAAAATTTGAACAATTCAGATTATCAAAATGCGATCCAAAATTAAAACACCTTTCTAATTTGATAAAAGATTGAAAAGAAGCCATGGCCATATTAATATTCCTCACTATATGTTTCGTTTTAAATCACATTAGAACGTCGTTTTCTTGAACAGATCATTTCAAAGGTGGCCTTTGTCGGCAAGCCAATGAATGAGAACACCCATTTTGAAAGAGAAATTTTTTGAAGATAAAATAATAAGAAGTTAGACAAATAAATATATCTATCTTTATAGAATGGCTTTGGTGTTGGCAGCTCGTATTTTATTTCTTATTTTTCCCTTAAGTTTATTTTTAAATTTTTTATTTTGTCCTTAGTTTGGTTGGTGAATTAATTTGGATGGAGTGCTTTTAGAAATTATGTAAGAAATTTGAGTTAATTATAATTAGCTTAATAGTCTAAAAGTTGAGATTTTTTTTGAGTTTTTTTTTTAATATATTACAAACACACCCCTGAGATTTATTTAAATACAAATTATCTCTCGTGATTCTGAAAATTACATCATGCCCCTTCAAATTTCAAATTTTATAACAAATAGTTCATTTTATTAATAAATCATCAAGTCAATTAAAAACTTTTAATAATGTCAGAAATTTATTCAATTAATAATTTAGATAATTTTATTATGAGAACAATTATAAAATTTATTTTTTCAATTAATTATGTTAAATAAAATATTCTAACAAGGAGATATTTGTAATTTTGCAAATTACAAGGGGCAAACAGTATTTTAAGCTGTGTATTTATAATTTACCCCCTTTTAAAAAAAAAAAAAAAAAAAGTAACGTTAAAGTGATTATTTGTATGGTTGCTGTGGAAGCCGAATAAATTTATATTTCGGAATGCCAAACATATTTGAAGGAAATCAGGACAAATACTATTTGGCTCTGTCTTGGGTGACCTGAAGCCAAATATTTAAATCGACCATAGAATCAGCCGAACAAGAAGCCGAATGGGAATTGGCACACGACAAAAAGCCCGAGTGAGCAGTTGTTCGCTGGATTAAAAGTGGGCCCGACCCCTGGGACCAGAGACGAGTATAAATAAGAGGAACATCAACCAAAGAGAGGTATGTGAGAATAGATAAAATAAACTTGAGATAGAAGCTAACTATAGAGCATATACTAACTTGTCCGTCGAAGTGCTAATTCCGGCACCCCCGACTGGAGTGTTCATCCTTTTTCAGGTGGTAATTAGAGGATCAAGAACGTTATACAGGATCCTAGAGTATTTCCAAACCACATCTCCACAATTGGCACCGTCTGTGGAAATACTCAAGCACATCCATGGCAGGCGTAACAGAAGATCCTCCGATAGTCGTTGACGAAATTACGCCAAGAGACGACTTCACTCCAAGAAACATGCTTGGACCGGAACATATCGCCGCACGACGGGCCTTAAACTTTGATTCAGTAACTCAGACCTCACCCTCGACATCAGTGCATGAGACAATGCAGACGATTATGGATCAAGCAAAGCAAAATGAACAGCGGCTGGAGAACATGATGGCTGAGAAGGAGCACCTACGTCAAGATTTGGCCTTGGAGGTGGTGAAATGCCAACAGGCCGCATACCAAGACCAGGTCGACCTTCGGGAAAGAAGGATTGTCGATGACGTCGACTTCGGAAACGCGATAATAATAGTGATTCTGACTCACCATCCCCGGAACCCAGAAAGAAAGGACGAGTTGACGTATCCGGCTCATCTGAAGGAAGTTCATATGTACGGCATAAGCGAGGAAGGAGTGATGATTCGGATGAGGAAGATAAGCATGACCCTTTTGTGCGACGAATTGCAAGGGCAGTGCTACCCAAGAAGTTCAAAGCACCATCGTTCACCCTATACGACGGAAAATCAGACCCCACTGATCACATTCATCATTATAAACAAGCAATGACACTTCATGCTGACAATAAAGCCCTTATGTGTCGAATATTTCCAAGTAGTCTGGGACCACTGGCCGTCAGATGGTATTATAAACTAGAGCCGGCATCGATTAAGAGCTTCTATCAACTCCAAAAGTCCTTCAGAGCAAGATTCATCACTAATGAGATCTAGCCAAAGCAAGCCGATTCTCTCTGGGCGATGCAGATTAAACCAGAAGAAACCCTTGCGTGAATATTCAGCACGCTATTGGGAATGCTTTAATCTAGTAGATGATACCTACAATGACTTCATGGCCATCACCGCCTTTAAGATGGGATTGCATCCGGATAGTCTCCTCTGCAGTTCATTAACCAGACGGCCCCCCAAAATAGTCTGGGCGTTAATGAAGAAAGTCGAAAAGTATTGCAAAGTAGAAGACGATGCCCTGCAGGTCAAAGCCGAACAGAAAGCCGTTGAGACGACTCCGCCAAGAATCGTTCAGCTGGTAAGCGTCATGCCATCAAGGAGCCCCGAAGGAATCAGGCTAAACGAGACAAAAGGCGTGACTCGCGCCGATCAAATGATCAATGTTCACATCAAGCGAATGAACAATATCAAGTGGATAGCAGGCACAAGGCACTCAGACAAGAAATACACGAAGTTAACAGAATCGATCAGTAAGATTTTGTCGAAAGTTCAACACCTTCCATTCTTTAAGTGAACGCCCAAGATAATGAGACCTCTCGATACGAGAAGACGGGATAAACGGTGTGAGTATCACAAAGACCATGGTCATGACACCGACAGTTGTTATGCACTAAAGGATCACCTGGAGGAGCTGGTGCAAGACGGCCGGCTGGTGCAACACATTCGGAAGAATAATTCATTGAACACAGTAGCCTTATGGCCAGATTCACCTCCACCTGGTGTGATTCAGATGATATACAGCTTGCCGACATCATCCGAGGTGTATACAATTCAGTTGCAGATTAGCCCACATAGGCCAATCACGCCAGCAAAACGGCCCCATGAAACTAGAAGGATTAGCTTCGATGACACTGACTTAGTTGGAGTAACTCTCCCCCACACTGATCGCCTCGTCATTGAGCTATGCGTGAACATATTCACTATTGAACGTGTTCTCATTGATCAAGGAAGTACTTCGGAAGTAATGTATTACAAAACTTTTGTTAAACTCGGCTTCACTAACTCGGATCTGTCTCCGGTCGATTATCCATTATTCGGCTTCAATGCTAACCCGGAGTATCCTTTGGGCAAAATTACACTACCAGTTTGGGCGGGCACTAGATCAGTAGATGTAGAATTTCTAGTTGTCAAACTTCCTTCACCATACAATCTCATCATGGAAAGAACTTGGTTGCATGCCATGCAAGTCGTGCCGAGCACCTACCATCAACTACTTCATTTTCCGACTGAGTACGGTATCGAACAAATTCGAGGTTTTCAGAAATCGGCACATGCATGCTATCTTCTTGCTGTAAAGAGACCAAAAGAGTTGGAAGTGAATTCAATTGAGGTACCGGATTGGGAGAGCCTTGAGGACATTGGGAAGACCCCGTGTGAAAAGGTAACTGAAGCCCTGGATCGGGTCAAAATTAACGAGAATCCTGACAAGTTCTTCATGATCAACGCTTCCCTGAACGAAGTTGAAAGGCAAGAGCTTATATCCTTCTTACTCGGCAACCTCGATGTGTTTGCATGGTCACCATACGAGATGCCAGGGGTGGATCCGTTTGTGGCCCAGCACCGCTTCAACGTTGATCCAAAATGTAAGCCAATTATTTAGAGAAGTTGGCGGTCAGCCGCAGAGCATACTTCGGCCGTTGTTGAAGAAGTTGATCGATTACTTGATGGCGGGGAAATTCGTGAAGCAACCTATCCTACATGGCTGTCCAATACCGTGGTTGTAAAGAAGAAGAATGGATCTTGGCGTGTTTGTGTGGATTTCACAGACTTAAACAAAGCTTGTCCCAAGGACTGTTTCCCCCCCCCAGAATAGACCAACTCGTAGATACAACGGCACATCATCAACGCATGAGCTTCTTGGATGCCTACAGAGGCTACCATCAAATTGCCATGCATCCGGAGGACCAAGAAAAAACCGCATTCTTCACCCCAAGAGGAATCTATTGCTACAAGGTCATGCCTTTCGGATTGAAGAATGCGGGGGCAACTTACTAAAGACTAGTGACTACTATGTTCAAGGGACAACTCGGCCGTACCATGGAAGTATACATCGACGATATGGTGGTCAAATCCAAGGAAAAGCATACCCATCTAGCTGATTTGGCAGAGACATTCGGCATTCTTTGAAAGTGCAAAATGAAGCTGAACGCCTCGAAGTGTACATTCGGCATCGAATCTGGCAAATTCCTTGGCTACATCGTTAACCACCACAGAATCGAAGCCAACCCAAAGCAAATCATAGCAATTCTAGAACTTGGCTCTCCTCGGTCAGTCAAAGAGGTTTAGAAGCTGATAGGAATGGCTGCTATGCTCAATAGGTTCATTAGTCGTTCCACAGATCGCTGCCGACAATTCTTTTACACACTTCGGCAAGGTAAAGCTTTTGAATGGACCCCCGAGTGCCAGGCCGCTTTGGACGGCTTGAAGACTTATCTCCGATCAGCACCACTCTTGGCAACACCTTCGGCAGGCGATTCGCTCATTTTATATGGCGGTATCCAAACAGGCAGTCAGCGCTGTACTATTAAGAGAAAAACTTGGGGAGCAACGACCAGTTTACTATGTGAGCAAAGCAATGGCTGACGCTGAAACACGTTATCTTCCTTTGGAAAAGCTTATCTTTGCTTTCGTCATGGCTGCAAGAAAACTGATGCATTATCTTTAGAGGCATACCATTGGGGTACTAATGGACTATCCCCTCCGGTCAGCGCTCTGCGGCGTGGAGGCATCGGGGCACGTTTCGAAATGGGCTCTGGAACTCGGCTAGTGTGATATCTAATTTCCGCCCAGAACTTCCATCAAGGGGCAAGTGCTCGCCGACTTTGTAACCGAATTCACGGGATCCCTCGCCGACTTTAAGTCTAATCAAATACAACCTAAGCTCAATTGGAGAATATATATTGGAGACATTTGGCAGATGTACTATGACGGGTCATCCAACCAACGTGACAGTAGGGCAGGCGTAGGAATCATGACCCACGAAGGGGCAATAATCGAGCAGGCTGTCAAACTGGGCTTCGATGCATCAAACAATGAGGCCGAACACGAAACATTGTTAACCGGCCTATGGAATGCACTTCACCTCAGTGCGCGGCGTCTGCTTGTTTTCTGTGACTCGAAACTAGTCATCAACCAGTTGAAAGGGAAATATGTAGCCAAAAATGACCTCATGGCAGCCTACATGAAAACAAAAAATTCTTTGCTCGCGAAATTCGATCACTATGAATTGAATCAAATAATCCGGGATCAGAACACGCATGCGGACGCCTTGGCTTGCCTAGCCTCTGCCATCAACTTAGAAATTAAACGGACAATCGAAGTAGGATTCGTCACTGAGCTTAGCATTGCCTCTTTTGAATCAGTTCAGATCAATACCATTGAACCAAGTCCAAGTTGGATGGACCCTATCGCTGCATTCTTATCCTCAGAGTAGCTCCCGATAGATAAGAAAGAAGCACACAAACTGTGAAACAAAACCCTGCGATACTACTTGGATCCGCAGGGAAAGCTTTACAAAAAATCTCTTTCTAGGCCGTACTTAGAATGTGTTCACCCGGATAAAGTCGAGGAACTCTTGGCTGAAATACATGAAGGCAGCTGTGGTGCCCATTTTGGCAAACGTTCTTTGGCCCATCGAGCTATAACATAGGGATACTATTGGCTGACCATGCGAGCAGATTCTGAATGTTATGTCAAGAAATGTGAACAATGCCAGAAGTTTTCCCTTTTAACTCATTTGCCTGCCGAGGAGTTACACTCTATCACTAGTCCTTGGTCGTTCGCTCAATGGAGACTTGATATCGTCGGACCACTGCCACGGGCTCTAGGGAACAAGCGATTCCTGATTGTCGCGACAGATTATTTCACAAAATGGGTCGAAGCAGAGGCACTAACACATATTCGAGATGCCGACGTTAAGCGCTTCGTATGGAAAAACATCATAACTCGATTCGGCATACCAAGAGCACTTGTCTCAAACAATGGCACACAGTTTGATTGTGGCGTCTACCGAGAATTATGCAACACGTAAGGTATTCGGCCCTACTTTTCCTCGCCGGCTTATCCACAAAGCAATGGTCAAGAGGAGGCCTTCAACAAAGTCATTCTGGATGGCATCAAGAAAAGGTTGGACAAAGCTAAAGGCAGATGGGTCGAAGAGCTACCCAGTGTGTTGTGGGCTCATCGCACTACTCTAAGGCGATTCACTAGGGAAACGCCGTTCGCTCTATGTTTTGGAACCCAGGCAATCATCCCCCTGGAGATTGGCCTGCCCACTCTGAAATCGAAGGTTTTTGACATGGGCCGTAATGACATGATGTTGGCCTTAGACTTGACTCTGATTGAAGAACATCGAGACTGTGCCCTTGCTTCCATGGCGTGATATCAGCAACAGCTTGCTAAATCATATAATCAACGCGTACAGTTGTATCATTATACTCCTGGAGAATTGGTCCTCAAGAAAGTGTTTCTCGCTACTAGGAATCCCGCTAACGGAAAGTTAGGTCCCAACAGGGATGGCCCATATCAGGTTGACTCAATCACAAGAACAAGGGCATATCGGCTCACAGACATGGCTGGAAGAAGTTTGCCACGTCCCTGGAATTCCACACATTTGCGCAAATTTTATCATTAAGCAAACTTGTACGGTATGATAGCTTGTTTTGAATTTTCGCTGTGTACATCTTTCATTTTTCCAATACAATGCATTTTCTTTCCTGTATTGTGAATAATGGTTTGGTCACAAAAAGCCTCCGAATTCGGAGCCCCATCCGTGAATGGCGCGTTTGGACCGAATAAGCCTCCGAATTTGGAACGCCCTTCGTGGATATCACAATTGGCCAACACAAAGTCTCCGAATTCGGAGCCCTATCCGTAAATGACACGTTTGGGCCGAATAAGCCTTCGAATTTGGAGCGCCCTTCATGGATATCACGATTGGCCAACACAAAAAGCCTCCAAATTTGGAGCCCTATTCGTGAATGACACGTTTGTGCCGAATAAGCCTCCGACTTCGGAGCGCCCTTCGTGGATATCACGATTGGCTAACACAAAAAGTCTCCGAATTCGGAGCCCGATCCGTGAATGGCACGTTTAGGCCGAATAAGCCTCCGAATTAGGAGCGCCCTTCGTGCATGTCATGATTGGCCAACACAAAGTCTCCAAATTCAGAGCCCCATCCGTAAATGACATGTTTAGGTCGAATAAGCCTTCGAATTTGGAGCACACTTCGTGGATATCACAATTGGCCAACACAAAGTCTCCGAATTCGGAGCCCCATCCGTGAATGGCACATTTGGGCCGAATAAGACTCCGAATTCAGAGCGCCCTTCGTGGGTATCACGATTGGCCAACACAAAAAGCCTCCGAATTTGGAGCCCAATCCGTGAATGGCACATTTGGGCTGAATAAGCCTCGGAATTCGAAGCGCCCTTCGTGGATATCACAATTGGACAACACAAAGTCTTCGAATTCGGAGCCCCATCCGTAAATGACATGTTTGGGTTGAATAAGCCTCTGAATTCGAAGCGCCCTTCATGGATATCATGATTGGCCAACACAAAAAGCCTCTGAATTCGGAGCACCCTTCGTGGATATCACGATTGGCCAACACAAAGTCTCCGAATTCGGAGCCCGATCCATGAATGGCACGTTTGGGCCGAATAAGCCTCCGAATTTGGAACGCCCTTCGTGAATATCACGATTGGCCAACACAAAGTCTCTGAATTTGGAACCCCATCCGTAAATGACACGTTTTGGCTGAATAAGCCTCCGAATTCGAAGCGCCCTTCGTGAATGTCACCATTGGCCAACACCGAACAAGATGTATGACTCAACAATACAAAAACTGGATGGATTAGGATACAATTACCACAAGCAAAAAATAAACATCAAATCGGAACAATATAGAAATTGTTTAATTCATTAAATAAAACCTCAATACATGACCACCTACAAACTTGTACAATGCTATATATAAATTTATTCGGCATCCTCTTCATCATCGGTCTTCTTGGCATCATAAGCCTCGAAGGGAAACTTGTAATTCTGATATAGAGGTGACGCTACATCAATACCCACTGCCTGCAGAGCCTTAGTCCACCCATGCTTAAACCCACGATTTTCGCACCAGCAGACGTCCTCAGCTAACTTTTCTTTCGTCTTCTTGATACCTACTTTCCGGCCGTCAAAAAAACCTTTATTGTACGCCTTCGTTCTTATTGCTTCTCTTGCGAACATGTTCGTCGTATCTCGGCCCGCAATGGTATGATCTAAAAGCTGCTGATTTACTCTTTCGGCTACGATCGGGTTGACTTGGCTGGCTGACTGCTTTTCGAAGGTTTTTGCCTTTTTTAATTCGTTCTTGACTTTTTTTGCACGTTGTTCTAGGCTTGAAATGTGGTTGTCTTTCTGCTCTATCTCCCTCCGCGTAGCACGAACACGCATGCCAATTTCATAGGAAGTGTACAGACCCCTCATCGCTCCATGGACGCCGTTTTGAAAAACTTCGTAGTCAGGCCAACCAACTATTGATTGTTGGACCTCGGGCGGAAAAATTTGTCGAGCAAACTCGACCGCCACATTTAGGTCGCGAACAATCAAATCTGCATCAATCATCAATTTATTCCCAACGAAAATTGAAAAGCTCAACGGGCGCGGAGCTCTGCTTGGCTCACTTCGTGCAGCACTCTGACCGTTAGTATGACTCATTGATCCCCCTCGTTGCTGCACCCCATCCCTGGGGGACCTCACTACGTCACCTCTTCTGGGGGACCGATTCCAACGCTTGGGAGATCGACGTCTCTCCCTCCTCTCCGTTGTTACATCACCCGTTCTTTGCACTTTGCTTCTCGTAGTACGATGCATTTCAGCATCCAACTCAGCTAAACTTCTTACTTCTCATTTACTATTAAAGAACAGCCTCTGTGACATCTATGGCCCAACTCGCGTTTCTGCTCTTTCTCTAATTATCGATCATCGTCGTCTGTGCCCTCAGCTTCTTAAATACTAACTACCTCGTTCATTAATTACGGATGCACCACTTCCGATGCGCCCAACAGTTGCCCCGCGTCTTTCGCAAAGCCTGAAATATTTCCCAATGGACACATGATACTTGGCGCAGTAACGGTATGCCCAAATGGGGCAAGGCCATCACAATATTCATAAGTTGCAACCTGCAAGTTACACAGGTTATTCGGCGTTGTAACGGTATGCCCAAATGAGGCAAGGGCATCACGATAATTGATATCTGATGATATAGCCGAATGATAATACATTACCTCATTTGGCCAGACGTTAAGCTTTGAGCCGAATATTTTGTTCTCGAGTTGCAACCTGCAAAGGACACAGATTATTTGGCATTATAACAGTATGCCCAAATGAGGCAAGGACATCACTGTGATTGGCATCTGATGATATAGCTGAACGACAATACATTACCTCATTTGGCCAGACGTTAAGCTTTGAGCCGAATATTTTGTTCTCGAGTTACAACCTACAAAGGACACAGGTTATTCAGCGTTGTAACGGTATGCCCAAATGAGGCAAGGGAATCACTGTAATCGGCATCTAATGATATAGCCGAATGACAATACATTACCTCATTTGGCCAGACGTTAAGCTTTGAGTTGAATATTTTGTTCTCAAGTTGCAACCTGCAGAGGACACAGGTTATTCGGCGTTGTACCGATATGCCCAAATGAGGCAAGGGCATCACTATAATCGGCATTTGATGATATAGCCGAATGATAATACATTACCTCATTTGGCCAGTCGTTTAGCTTTGAGCCAAATAATTTATTCACAAGTTACAACTTGCAAGGTACACAAGTTATTCGGCGTTAACTTGTCCTTGCTAACAAGCTAGCCAAGAAATGTAACAATTTATAGCTGAATTGAGCTGCGTTTATTTTGACATTCAAATTAGTTATAACTATTGAGCTCGGCATATAATTTGATAACTATTGCACTCTCAAAATTAACACACGGAAAATAGGCCAAAAAATGATTTTCATTAACAAATTGAGTACAATCGATCATCATTTTACTCAGGAAAATTGCCTTACAAAAATCTACAAAAAATTATATACAAGAAAATGCTAATCAAAAAACAAAATTACACTTTATTCCTCAGGGTTAGACTCCAGCGGCTCAACCTCTAGCTGCTCATACGGAATTGGCTGCTCCAATACCACATTAGCAGCTGCTAGAGCTTTGAGTCAGCCGTATTTGAATCCCCGATTCTCAAATTTAGGCACTTCCTCCACATATTTCTCCAAGGCAGCGACCTCGCCGGTATTAAACGCTTTGGAAACCTCAAATTCGGCAGTTTCTTTCGCCTTCCTCGATTCTTCCAAATCAGCCTCTAGCTTCACAATCGCTTCCTTGGCTAACTTTAGCGCCTCTTCACTAACGTTTGCTCTATCTTTGGGAGCAACTCTGAGAAGATTCAAGCGTTTAGCCATCTCTTCCTCGGCATCAGCCCTTGCCCGTTCTTCCTCCGCTTTCTTGGCTTCAGAGTCGGCCCTGAGAGATTCCACCGCCAGTTCGACTAATGCCTCTTTAGCCTGATTCTTTTCAGTTTCAATTTCGGCTTTAAGAGAGCTGATTTACTCAACGGCGTCATAATGTCGATGACCGATCTCTGCGATCCTGCCAGCCGTCTGAAGCAAAGCACACATAAGTTAGTCGGCATAACAATAATGATAAAAATAGTAGTAAGTGTACATACCAATACCGCCGACTGAGCAGCTAGCGCTATCAACACCACGTCCGACCCTGCACGGAACGTAGCCCTATCAACTGGCAAGGACATTGATGAGGCCACACTTAGTGCCACAGTAGGGTTCTTTAAAGCCGATGCGTCAGCAAAAACCGGCGTGTTCTTTATTTTTGGTTGGATGATAAACGACGCCGCGATATCCTGCGGTTCTTCTACGCATGGCCGTTTGTCGATTAACTCTTCAGAAAGATTGGCCCCACACTCAGCGGGGTATTTTTCCCCCCTTTGTTCGGCCAACTGATTGTCCGATTGGCCAATGGCCGACTCCTCCACAATAGCTTGCTCCGTTTCTTCAACAATAGTTAGAGAAATTACAGCCTCAACCGGAGCTGGAGGAAGAGAGTCAATCTGAACAGGTGGTGGGGGCTCAAACCCGGCGGCCTCGGCCCTTCTTCGAGCCGCCATCTTCTCGGCATTCTTTTTCCTAGCCATCTGTGCAAGCGACTCACTAGCCATATCTTCAGGATCCGTACCGGGAAGATCTCCTAAGTCGGTAAAAATATCGTCGTTCAACGATATGTCAACCCATCCTGAAGTGGACAGAGAGTTAAAGCCGACTTCCTCAAAAGCCGAGTTGAGAGCCGCGTCAACTTCCTCCAAATCAGCTTCGTTTGGTTCGGCGACTTGGTCACGGACTTCACCTTGTTCCAAATTCGAATCTCCGACACCAATTTCCCTAAGGTTCTTGTAGTTCGGGAAAATAAGTGCCGTGAGCTGTTGTTCGCCCTTCGGAATTGGAGTGTGATCCGCAGCCAAAAAAGTGGCGTATGTAGGTTCATATCGCAACAGTATATGGGCGGCCCGCCCTTGTTTTTGAAGGTTTGAACGGCCAAAAAATTCTAGCACTGTTTTGACTTGTTGAAGTATAACGTCGTCGGTCGAAGGAAGTACTTTATTCAAATCATTACCTGTACAAATTGAAACGATTAGTACATGGGATTAAAGCCGAATGAACGTATAAGAAATGTGTGGAAAAATGGGACTACACGGCCACCCGGTTCACCTTTTCGTCTAGGCACTGGATCTAGGCGATCTTCGCTCTCGCCGAATTTCCAGTTGCCTCGGACAACGACCATGACATCGCCAACACGCTTGCCAGAGCTGGCAAGCATAGTCACCAAATGATAGTCGGTGTCCTTAGCCCTAAGAAAGTAGCGTCCATGCCGGCCAGAGGATTTAGCTAAAGCATAAACAATGCCGAATAGCAGGAATTTCGAGATTGAGCCTAAGACGGCGGTTTAATTCTACAATTCCCATTATGATTCAGTGAAATTTTACGTTAGGCTGAGAAAGGATTAGACCCCAATGGCAAAGGACGACCCTCAAAAACGGGTGAAGGGAAAAACGGACTCCGCTCTCAGCGATTGACAGGAGAGGAAAGATGATTGTACTCTCATCGGTCCTCTCCATGTCAACTACGCTCTCTGCCACGAGTGATAGATGGACGTCGTCAAGAATAGAAAAATGGCGCTGAAAAACGGAAACATGATCCTCAAAAAGAAGGTCTTTCAAATGTTTCGCCATCCTAGCCAAAAGAGGAAGTACGCTAAACTAAAAACAAACAAGGAAATGGGAGTTGAAATGAAGAAAAAAAGAACTTACAAGGAGTAGAAAGGACAATCAGGAACGGGAAGAAGTTGCAGAGGTTGTGAAATGAAGGAGGTATACTGACAGGCAACCAAGAAGTTTTGCGTATTCAAAAAACATACATTCGAAGGGACAACACGGTTTCAAATCGCATTAAATAAATAAAGCGTACGAAGGGGCAGAAAATTATAATGATTTCTAAAAAGCGTGGACGTTCTGATGCTTTAGTGTTGGAAAGAGTGTGACCGCCGTATTTTTGACTCTTCGAGTTTAAGACCAAACATGCTGACTAACTGGCGTTCGTAGGATGTTTGGAGGGCAATTGTAGGAGCCGAATAAATTTATATTTAGGAAAGCCAAACATATTTGAAGGAAATTAGGACAAATACTATTCGACGCTGTCCTGGGGGGACTTAAAGCCAAAGATTTAAATCGACCATGGAATCAGCCGAACAAGAAGCCGAGTGGTAATTGGCACACGACAGAAAGGCCGAGTGAGCAATTGTGCGCTGGATTAAAAGTGGGCCCAACCCCTGGGACCAGAGACAAGTATAAATAAAAGGAACATCAACCAAAGAGAGGTATGTAAGAATAGATAAAATAAACTTGAGATAGAAGCTAACTAGAGAGCATATACTAACTTGTCCGTCGAAGTGCTAATTCTGGCACCCTCGACCGGAGTGTTCATCATTTTTCAGGTGGCAATCCGAGGATCAGGAACATCCTACAGGATCTTAGAATATTTCCAAACCACATCTCCACAGTTGTTATTTTCTTAACTTTTGACTATTGTATCTTCAATTTTTGTAAAATTAAATACTAATCAGCTAAAAAAAATCCAAAATTACTTTAGAGAATCTAAACTCATAACTAAAGTTGTAATAAAAGTACGTAATCACACTGTTTTATCTCATTCTAATTAACCAAATACAATATAAGAGTTCATAAAAAAAATTATAAGTGAAATAAAATGATGTTGTATAAATATATAAGGTCTATTTCAGTATAATTTTTTCCCCACCAAACAAACACTACTTTAAAATCAAAAAATCAAATTTTAATTAAAAAAAAATTGTATGTGTAATAAAATTTGGGGATTATGAAACAAGAAGTGGTAGGAGTAGGAAGAAGACAAAGTGCAGTGCAGACAAACTTCTAGTAGGTTGACCTACAACCAATTCATGATGTGGTATTTTTATTTTAACAATTTTTTTATTTGAATTAAAATTAGATTTTAAAAATACAACTTCAAATTTAAATTTGTATTTTGAAAAAGACACTCAAGTCCATTTTTAAAACTTTTGAGCCAATAAACCAAAATTTAAATCTTTATGGACAAAAAAAGACATTATTATTTCTTCAAAATGAGATATTTGTCCAAAACTTATTTATGTATTCAAATATCACTTATTTGTTCAAATGTTACATTTATTAATTCTAAACATGTTCATTTTGTGAGGAATACCATTCAACTTGTCCATTTTTAACTAATTTAGTGAAACAATCACGGAGAAAAAGTAAATTTATTTTCATTTTCAATTAGTAACTAATCTTTCAGTTTAAAATTCACCATCTCCCTATGAAATCAAATCTACACAATATACAATACATCATTCAATTTTTTTTTGTTCTTAATAACAAGTCCAATATTGCCCCCTTTCCGGTACAATTTCGGAAGGTGTTATTTAGTGAAACAATCTAACCAATTGTCATTTAATTTTTATCAATTCTAAATGCCATGTCCACTATGTGAGGAATATACCATTCAACTGGTCCATTTGTTTCTAATTTAGTGAAACAACTAGGGAAAAAGCTTCACATTTTCAATTAATAAACTAATCATGTAGTTCAAAAGTTGACATCTCCGTGTGAAATCAAATTTGCGCAATATAAAACACATCATTCAATTTATTTATTTTTATTTTTATTTTTCACTCTTAATAATAAGTACAGTTATCCACTTTCTAGTACAATAATTTGGTAAGTTGTTTTTTTATTATATATGTATGGGTGGTAAGGTGTTATTTAATAAAAATTGTTATTCAATATTTTATTAGCTCTAAATAACATGTCCACTTTGTGACGGATATCATTCAATTTGCCCATTTTTCTCTAGTGAAACAATCCCAACACAAAAATTAAATTTTTAGAGACATGAATTTAGGGATAAAAATACCTTTTAGAGACGAAATATTTAATAGTGCCGTTATTGTATTTTTAACAACAAAATTGGACATTTAGTAGTTAATTAAGATATTTTTTGAACCAAAATTTTTGTTTAAAAAAATAAACTCTTTTGGCATGAAATTGTTTTGTTCTTGCATTTATTAGCGGCTTTTTTAAAATTTTGTTGCTAGAGTTTTTTTAGTTCTCAGGTAACCTTTTAAATGACGACTCCCGTGATAATAAGAATTGGCCTCCTAATTTTTTTACAACAAAAGTTTTACTTTTGGGGATAAAAATTTAATTTACAAAATCCTTCTATATTGTAGTGAATATGAGGAAAAGAAATTATTCTCACTTTCAATTAGTTACTAATCTTTTTTTGTCGAAAGTTAACATCCTCTTGAATGACTCCTCTTGAATGACTTAACAACGCAAGTAAAGCAGGACCAATGCATATATTTATATATATATATATATATGTCTACATCTATATATATAACAATCACTTAACTACTTCATATTCATCTTTTCTTTCCAATTTTGCCATTACATTTTGAATAATTTACTAATGGTGATCTATATGTTGAGTTAAGGATTTTTTTATAATTACACAAACGTCAATTATGCAACAGATTTTTTCGTAATTACGCAAACATTCTTGGTTAATTATAAAACAGATTTTTTTTCATAATTACGTAAACACTCTTAATCAATTATGAAACATAAATTTTTTATTTTTTAACAAATTACAAATACACCCATAAGGTTTGTTTAAAATATAAATTAGTCCTATAATACTAAAAATTACAACTATCGTTTGTTATAAATTTTAATTTAATACAATACTTAGGGGGAAAAAAAAACTATTCTCATATGTAATAATAAATTATCAAAATTGTTTATTAAAAAATATTTCTCATATCATTAAAAATTATTAATTGACTTAATGATTTATTTATTAACAAAATAGTTAACTGAAAAATATTTTTCATATCATTAAATATTGTTAATTTATTTATTAATAAAATAAGTTATTTATTATGCAAGTATGATTTATGTATTAATAAAATAAGTCTTTTGTATATATATGCATTTTTTTCTGGTTTTTTATTAGTTCAATGAATTATCTTAATAGTTTTTTTTTATGGAAGAATTATCTTAATATTTGTTTTATATTTATCTATTGAGAAAAGCTACACACTATAAAAAAAAATTTATATATTCAGAAGAAATATTAAAGGCTCATAAATTCACCCAAAATGATATGATAATATAATTGGAGTCTACATCATTGGGTATATAACAAAATAAAAAATGATACATATCATACCGCATAATTCTATCATATATCTAATGATTTGTTCTATTTAATTTCATATAATAATATTTTAATTTTTGAAAAATTATCAAAATATAAAACCTAAATATATTATAATAATAGCTCGTACGAGCTACATATATAGGCTTGCTTTGGGAAGTTGGCTTTTAGCCACTTTTTTTGGTTTGTAGTAAAAGCCAAAAGTTGGCTTTTTTGAATTTTTTTTCATTTGGAAAGTTGATTTTTAGCCAAAGGTGAAATTACAATTTTACCCCTCATGGGTCAAATTGTACTACATGGGTGAAGTTGTAAATATTTTAAACTAAATGAGGGTAATTTAGTCATTTTATTATGATTTGACATCATAAACAAATATTAATAAAAAAAAGCCAAAAATAACTTTTTACCAACTTTTCAAATCATTTGTCTAAAAAAAACCAAAAACTTAATTAAAACCCAAAAAATCACTTTTTACTATTTTCCCAAAATAGGCCATATATATTTAAAGAACATGCACAAACAAAAAAGAGGTAATGCCAACATCAATTTTGTTAAAGTGAATTGTTTATACAAAAAAAAAAAACAATTATTGAATTGTTTGGTGGAAGAGGATAAAAACTCTAAAATTTTTATCAAATTTTTTACTAAATATTTCATATGAATGTGAAATCTATGGGTGAGTTCTATATTTATATGTGAAATTCATGATATAAGTTTCACATTCATACGAGTTAATAAAAAATTGAATAAAAATTTCAAAATCTCAAAACATTTTTTCTTGATTGGCGGCTGTTTATTTCCCTACTGATAAGCGTCCACACCATAGATGACAACACATATAGAAATGTGAGGCACGTTTACTTTGAACTCGCACTTAAAAGAGGCTTGAAAATTCTTTGCCAAACGTGGTTTAATGAGGTTATTAAAATTGAAATCATAGTGTCAGCAAAAATAAATAAATAAATAAAATAAATAAATAAAAATAAGTTAAAAAGTAATATAGCCTAACGTTATTATACACACCTCTAAAAATGTCATAACTAAATATTATGAGTCACAAAAAAAAAAAAAAAAAAAAGAAGAAGAGGAAGAAGTCATAACCAAACACTATATAAGATATAATCAAAGAATTCATATGTTATAACCAAAATAATACCATAACTAATATCACAATTTATAATTAATACCACAACAAATCATAACAAAAAATTGCAGAAATTATAACCAAATGTGCATATGGTTGGTAAATACCATAAACTTTTCCATTAGTAAATACTACACAACAATTTATGTTAGTATAGAATATGCATCCTATCAAATTCCATTTAACTTTAATATTTAAAAATTATTTAACATATATTATTATAAATTTAATAAAAATTCATTTTATATTAAAACTATAATTACATGATTTTCGATCCGATTCTATAAGTCATTCGACAACGATAGTCTCCCATCCCAATGGGATTTGGGGTAGCTGTTGTGCGTGGGTGTATAGCAGTCACTGTTGTGCAGCTAAATGAGCCCATTTTGGAGCTCATTTCGATAATCTGAATCGTTCACATTTTAAAATACATCAAGTAAAATATACTTGTAAAACATCAAGTTAATCGGATATCGTTAACCCTTTCATCAACTCAAATTTGTATTCATTTTAATACTTTAAATCACAATTCTTATTTATTTTTGTAGATACAAATGTGAGTGGATGAATGGATAAATGATAGCCTATTAACTTGATTTTTTACAAGTATGTCTACTTGATGTATTATAAAATGTAAACGATTTGGATTATCGAAATGGATCCTGAAATAGGTCCATTTGATTGCACAACAGTGGCTGCTGTGCCCCCACGCACAGCAGCCACCCCAAATCCCATTGAGATTGGAGGCTATCGTTGTTGAATGAGTTATAGAATCGGATCGAAAATCATATAATTATAGTTTTAATATAAAATGAATTTTTATTAAATTTATGATAACATATGTTAAATAATTTTTAAATTATTAAAGTTAAATGGAATTTGATAGAATGCATATTCTATACTTACATAAATTGTTGTGCAGTATTTACTAATGGAAAATTTTATGGTATTTACCAACCATATGCACATTTGGTTATAATTTTTGTAATTTTTTGTTATGATATATTGTGGTATTAATTATAAATTGTGATATTAGTTATGCTATTATTTTGATTATAATCTATGAATTCTTTGATTATATCTTATGTAGTGTTGGGTTATAACTTTTTTTTTCTTTTTTTTTTTAAGTTGTGACTCATAATATTTAGTTATAATATTTTTCGAGGTGTGTATCATAATGTTATCCTATATTACTTTTTAACATTTTTTTTTTGATGATCTGGTATCCAGATCAACTTACGCGTACTTCAACTAATCTCGGGACTCATGCAAAGTGACCCTTCACGTGGATCAGGTAAATCTTAGGCAGAGCTTGCAAGCATGGCGTTAAAAGAATTGATAACACTTATTAAAAGTTGAACTTGAAACCTAGGTTGGGAAACCACATAATGAGGATTATATTAATTCAAATTAACATAATATAATCCATGGATGATGCTCCACACATGGACTAAAATACACATGACTAATTCAATTCAAATATACCATATGACTGAGTAAATTTTGAATTCCCCTCCCAATTAGCATGAAACATATGATTTTTACTAAACCTTATAAATAAATTTCTTTGCAGCCTTTGTAAGCAAACTGGCACAAGTAATGTTAGGTTTATATTTAGTACTAAACATCAAGCCGTTAAAATATTATAATTTTAAAACTATAGTATACCACCTACCTCTTGGATAGCATTGCCTTAACTCTCTATATAAACAACTCTTCAACTCTTCATAATGATCATGCATTCAAAATTAGAATGGCTACGAGTTCAATTTTTTATTCAAGCTCTAGTGAGAGACAATGGATCAATGAAATAAAAAACATTATCAAAGAAGAGGTTAAGGTTGACATTGAAGTTGTTGTTTCCATTTTTCGTGTGCCTGCAACTCTAAGTGCTATCAAGCCAGAAGCATATATGCCACAACTAATAGGTTTGGGGCCATATCATCATTTTCGCCCCGAGCTCTATGAGATGGAGAGGTGCAAGCTTGTTGCAGCAAGTCAGCTCCAAAAGCAGTTCCAAAGCCTTGAATTCGATCAACTTGTTGACAAGCTTATCGAATTTGAGTACAAAGTTCGAGCATCTTACCACAAATTCTTGGACTTTGATCGCGATACACTACTATGGATTATGGCCATTGATGGTTTATTCCTGCTCGAGTTTCTTAGCATGTATGTCAACAAAGATGATACTGCTAATACAAATCATTTAGTTGACTCTGGAGGAAGAAAATTATCCCATGATGTAATTGTGAGTGATATAATGATGCTTGAGAACCAAATCCCTTTCATTCTGTTACGTAAAATCTTGTCCATCCAATGCTTATCAGCCAATCTAGATGACAACTTGCTGCCTTCGATGTTGATGACTTTTTGTAAAGCAATCTCTCCACTCAAATTGATGGAGGATTTTCCATTGCATCAAGTTGTTAACTATGCACATTTGTTGGACCTTTTGTACCATTTGATAGTGCCCAAATTGGAGGAAGGCCACGAATCCACCACAAAGGATGTCCCAACGAGTGCTACCAAATCCAATGCAACACAGCATGTTGCTTCAGGTAATTCTTGTCAAATTTTGGCTCCCCTTTGGAGTAGGTTATCGTATCTAAACATATTGCCAAGTCAAATTACAAAACCTATCAATGACCTACTAGGTAATTTTAGGAAGATTGTTGGTAGTATTCCAGGGATATCGTACTTAGCATCAAATTATGAAAAAAACATCAAACCTGAAAATCCGATTTCAAGTGAGACCCAAAACCATCCTCAAGTAGAGAAGATTATGATACCTTCAGTATCATACCTTTATAACGTTGCTGGGGTGGAATTATGTCCTACTACCGACATCACAATGATTAGGTTTGTGGAGGAGGAGAAGAAATTTTACCTCCCTGCCATCACTTTGAATGTGTACTCTGAAGTAATAATGAGAAATTTGGTGGCATATGAAGCATCGACAGTGTCAGGGTCCCTTATTTTTACGGGGTATACTGAACTATTGAATGGGATTTTGGAGACCGACGAGGATGCAAAGTTGCTAAGAGAAAAGAAAATCATCGTAAACAGTCTGAAAAGTGATGCTGAGGTTCTACAACTCTTCAATGGGATGAGTAAATCCATTCGACTAACCCATGTTCCATACGTCGATAAGGCCATTAAAGATGTGAACAATTTCTTCTACAATTCACGAAAGGTTCAGGCATATAAATGGATCAAGAAGTACGTGTACGGTTCTTGGAAGTTTTTTACATTTCTAGCCACCATCTTGCTGATATTGTTGTCTGCTGTACAGTCATTTTGCTCAGTTTATAGTTGTCCTCACACAAGTACTCATGGTCAGATACCTTAGCATGCAAATGTTTCGGGTTTGGTTTTTTTTTTTTGGTTAAAATAAATAAATGTTATCTAGAAAAAATGGAAAAAATAGTTGCCAAACCAAGTTGTTCCCAATGAGAACAATGAGGAGCATCTCCATTCTTGGAATTTCCTTTTTTTAATTTATCTTTTGATCCATCTTCTTTATGTTCTGTGTCTGTGGAAGTGTTCTTGTTGATAATATTCCATGTCCATTGACATGGTGTTTCATTATAAAATAGTCTTGCTTTGGTGTAATGACTTACTATTTTGCCACGTCACTTCATGTCCCTATCAATTGAGTCAGAGTTAATTTGCAATTTTTTCTATTGGTTTATTTTACATTTTAGACACCAACGTGCTAGTTTAATTGGTCAAAATTTTTACACCTCATTAAGGAGTTGTGTGTGATTTAAATCTCCCCACCTATATTATATCTTATATTTAATCTTTATTATTATGATTATAATTCATGTAACTTCATTAATCTTTCTTGAAAGGCAATAGGATATCCAATATTTAATGATATTTACAATCAAAATAAATCCCCGTTTTGCATATTTCATTGCATTAAAGTTGAGGTTTACAAAAATAAAATAAAAAATCGCATGTACTATACATTCATAATTCCCCAAACCTGAATTCATAGCATGTGATGAACTGTTACAATGGTTAAATAAAATGTCTTATAGGCTTACATATTTGAAGGTTTAAACTTTGTTACAAAAAGATGGGTCTCTACCCCATACAAGACAGCTCAAAAGATTTATAATATAGCAAATAAAATAAAGTCTTCTTGCTCCAAAACACCAATCACAAGCGGTCAACAAGGCAGAGGCATATCACCAGTACCTGAAAATAGTTTTTCACTAAAGGATAAGCACAATTGCTTAGTAAAAATAATATTATCAATGTATATAAGATTAATATAAGTATGATTATGAATGCAAATGATATCATTTCATGTGAAAACGTTTTCATTACTCATGAATGCAACAATGCAAGTCTTTCCAAAATTTTCAAGTTTCATTAATTTCAATAAACTAATTATTAGACCGTAAGTAATACCTTGAAAATCCCTAAGCATGTGTGTACAAGTAGTTTTTACAAAACTACCAAAATTTACATTCTCTTGCTATTAACCAGAAGGGCAATTGGACATCTAATTCCGCGCGGGTTTTGGTCTTTCACTCACCTCAAGCCAACTTAATTAAATTTACAAACGTTTTCTACACATCTTGGATTTAACGACATTATTTACTTTAATAATTCAATTGTTACCAAAGTAGCCCCAATGACAATTCTCAAAGGAGTTCAATGATATATATATATATATTTTTTTTATCAGCAAAAGGAAATTTCATTGATGATGAAACATGAACAAGACAAATGTTATAGATCAATAAAGAGAGTGTATGCAAGAGCTTCATAGCTAGACAGCGCGATCCCAATTAGGTTGGCACCACACTAGAAGCACAATCAATTGCTAGCACAACACCAAGTTGGTGAGTAACCAACCAAACCAAAGAGCAAAAAACAAGAAGCTAATACAAAGGACCAATCACCTAGCTACTATGAACCAAGCAAAATCTAACTTGTTTAAGATTGAAGACAAAGTCATGTAATGAGTACTGTAAACCCACTAAACTACTCTTTGTCCAAAAAGCTATCCTTGACATCATAATGTCTTCCAAGATAGCAAAATTAGGATGAATCCCATTGAACACAACATCATTCCTCAATTTCCAGATTGACCACGAAAGTATTAACGGCACAATCTTCTAAATACTCAGCTCCTTCTTCTTCAAGGTAGCACCTGACCACCAATGTAACAATGCTTCCACAATTCCAGGAACTACCCAACAGAATTCCCACCAATTCAAGATACTAGACCATACTCTGCAAATTTGTGGACAATATAAGAGCACATGGTTAAGAGTTTCAACTTCTTCTCTGCAAAAGACACAGAGGCTGCTAACATTATCATCCAACACTCTAACTCTATGTAAAAAAGCTGATGTTTTCACCCTACCCCTCCAAGCTAACCGACCGAAAATTGAATTTTTTTTTTTTTTTTTTTTTTTTTTTTTTGAGAGGGGGGAGGGGGGCACATTCTTCCATAACCATTTGGCAATCCGCAGATCAAGCCCCTTAGTCACTTAAAACCACTCCCATACTGATGCCACTGAGAAATAACCTGTTGGATTTAGTTCCCACCTCAAAAAATCATCTATATGCATTATAATCATAGGACTTTCATTTAACCACTCATATAGTCTAATTACCTCTTCTTCTTCCCAAGCTCTAAGCTATTTTGAAAAACCATATTCCACTCCCTAGAGATACCTCTTCTTTGACTGATCTGCAGTAAAGCACTCCCCTTATTCTGATAAACTAAATAGCCTTGGAAATACCTCACTTAATTTGCTATTGTTACACCAAGTATCAGTCTAGAAATGTATTTGTTCCCCATTCCCGACCTTTAACCTCGCATTATCCAAATAAAAATCAACTAGCTAAGGATTATCTTGAGCAATACTTAGAATACCTTGCCAAATTGGAGACATATTACATGTTCCCCAACATCTGGTCTCCACCCTCCTCCATACTTGCTGCATAATACTTCTTTCCACAGAGCTTTATCCTCTACACCATACCTCCATCACCACTTTAAGGAGCAAGCAAGCATTCATGTCACTAATGCTTCTTACCTCTAACCCTCCTTGACTTTTCAATTTAATTAACTCCTGCCATCTTACTAAGTGAACTTTCCTCCTAATTTCGCTTCCCCTCCAAAGAAATACAGCCTGCAGTTTCTCAATAGTCTTCACCACTGTTGAATGATGCCCCAGGAGCTGCTGATGTTTGAGATGTGTTGAGGTTTAATAAAACACATGCTAAATTGAAGTTGTCAAAGTCTGTTAGGCTTGACCTATTCTTCTATTATTTTTTTGGAAGTTTCTGTTATGAAATTATAGCAGATTTAGCTGCATTCTTTATGGTTTTTCTATTTTGATAAGTTGTATAAATAAATGCTTTGATGATAAATAAAGATTAAGAAAAATAAGTCTCAAATTAAGTTTGCTTTTGCTAGCTTTTGCATTTTATATCTGTCAAAAACCTACAAATTGGTATCAGAGCAACATATGTTCTTGAGAGACCTATGAGGTTGAGTGAGCCTAACCACTTACCTTAAACACTTGCCTTAAACACTCACCATCTCCCTATCCAAAACACAAAAGCCTACAACCAATGTAGGATGAGTTCAGGAGCTTTATCGAATGCAATAACACCTCTAATGTTTGATGGATTAAATTATCTAGTGTGGGTTATTCGAATGGAAGCCTACCCTGATGTTAATGATCAATGGGAAGCCGTTGAAAATACGTACGAAGTTCTTCCTTTTCCTGACAATCCAACTATGGATCAAATAAAAAATCACAAAGAGATGAGGCAAAGCAAATCAAAGGCAAAAGCTAGCTTATTTGCAGCTGTTTCATCTTCAATTTTCACCAGAATCATGACACTAAAGACAACAAATGGAATTTGGGACTTCCTGAAGAAGGAATATGAAGGAAATGAATGAGTCAAAGACATGCAAGTTCTGAATCTGATAAGAGAATTTGAGATGCAAAGAGTGAAGGAATCAGAAACAATCAAGGATTACTTTGACAGACTTCTTGACATTGTTAACAAAGTAAGGCTTCTTGGTATTGATTTTTCTGATTCTAAAATAGTTCAAAAAATCCTTGTAACAGTTCCTGAAAAGTTTGAGGCTACGATATCATCAATAGAAAACTTAAAAAATGTGTCAAGTATTACCTTGGCAGAATTACTAAATGCACTACAAGCTCAGAAACAAAGGAGACTTATGAGGCAAGAAGGATCTGTGGAGGGTGCATTTCAAGCTACATCACAGAACAATATGTACAAGAAAGAGAAGCAAAGAAACAGCAATAACAACAGCAATAACACTACATTTCCACCATGTCCTTACTGCAAAAAATCCAATCATCCACAGAAAAGGTGTTGGTGGAGGTCGGATATAAAATGTCACAAGTGTGGTCAGTTAGGGCACATGGAAAGGATATGCAAATCTCAATAGCAGCAAGGAGAAGCCAAAACTGTTGTTGAATAACCTCAAGAGAAGCAACTATTTGTGGCATCATGCTTTGCTACCAGTAACTCCACAAAAAGTTGGTTTATAGACAGTGGTTGTACAAGCCACATGACTTATGATCAAAAGCTTTTCTAAAGTTAGAATTGGAAATGGAGCATATCTTGCAGTAAAAGGCAAAGGAACAGTGGCAATCGAAGGCTACACAGGTTTGAAATTAATTTCTAATGTCTTATATGTTCTTGAAATTAATCAAAACCTTTTGAGTGTTGGTTATTTGCTGGAAAAAGGATATAAAGTGTTGTTTGAGGACTATCATTGCTTGATTATTGATACACAAGGCAGAGAGGTGTTTAAAGTCCAAATGGAAGGTAAAAGCTTTGCCTTGAATTTGATAGAAGAAGAGCAGATTGAAGTATATAAAGAAGATGGCAATACAATGCTTTGGCATAGAAGATTGGGGCACTTTCATCATACAGCCCTACTTTTTATAAAGAAGAACAATCTTGGGAAAGGCTTGCCTGAATTAGAAAATGAGCTTCCTACTTGTGCAGCCTGGAAGGCTACACAGAAACTACAATTAGTACACACAGATGTGGGAGGACCTTAGAAAACACCATCATTGAATGGTAGTAAGTTTTACATTGCTTTCATTGATGATCACATAAGAATGTGCTGGATTTATTTCATGAAATTTAAATCTAAGGTTGCTGACATCTTCTGGAAGTTTAAAGCTTGGGTGGAAAATCAAAGTAGATGCAAAATGCAGGTGATCAGGTCTGATAATGGAACTGAATACACCTCGGAAAAATTTAATAAGTTCTGTGAGAGTGAAGGCATTGAGCACCAACTGATAGCACCTTATACCCCTCAACAGAAAGTTGAGAGGAAAAACAGAACACTTATGGAGATAACAAGGTGTTTGCTGCATGACAAAGGGCTGCCAAAGAAACTCTGGGCCGAGACTACAAACATAGCAATTTTTTTTGCTGAACAAATTGCCAACAAAAGCTTTGCAACAAAGGACTCCATTTGAAGCATGATATGGCTATAAACTAAGGCTGCAAAATTTAAAAACATTTGGTTGCCTTTGTTTCTCTTATATCCCTCAGGTTAAGAGAGACAAATTGGATAAGAAGGCAGAACCTGGGATCTTTGTAGGATACAATTCAATTTCAAAAGCATACAGGATTTATCTTCCACAAAACAACAAAGTAATTGTTAGCAGGAATATCCAATTCTTTGAGTCAGATAGCTGGAGCTGTGAGAATGATAAGAAGCTTGAGTTCCAGGAGGAGAATGATGACATTGATGACGAACTTGTTAAGGGAACCAGATCACTCTCCAACATCTATCAAAGGTGCAATGTTGCTATAATAGAGCCTGCAGGATATGAAGAAGCTGCAGCAGATCAAAAATGGATGGCTGCAATAAAGGAGGAGCTTAAGATGATTAAGAAAAATTAGACTTGGATGCAAGTAGACAGACTTGCACACAAAAAAGTGGGTTTACAAGACCAAACTCAATCCTGATAGTTCCATAAACAAACACAAGGCAAGGCTGGTCGTTGAAGGATATACTCAAATGTTTGGGGTGGATTTCTTTGAGACTTTTGCCCCTGTTGCTAGATTGGATACCATAAGAATACTGCTGGCCCTTGCTGCTCAAAAGGGCTGGAATATACACTAGATGGACGTCAAATTTGCCTTCTTAAATGGATACTTGGAGGAAGAAATTTTTGTGGAGCAGCCTAAAGGTTTTGTTGTCCAAGGAAAAGAGGAGAAAGTTTATCTGTTGAAAAGGCCTTGTATGATTTAAAGCAGGCACCAAGGGCTTGGTACAACAGGATTGATGCACATTTGTTAGACTTAGGCTTCACAAAAAATCTAAGTGAATTTACTTTCTATCTCAGGAAGGTTAGTGGTGAAATATTTGTGGTATCCCTATATGTTGATGATTTGCTTGTGACAAGAAGCAGTATAGAGCAAATTGACACTTTCAAAAGGGAAATGAAGGATATTTTTTAGATGACTGATCTTGGGAAGAAAACATTCTTTCTTGGCATGGGAGTTAAAGAAAAGCATTATGAGATCTTTATATGTCAGCATAAATATGCCAAGGAGATTCTGAAAAAATTCAACATGGAGGAGTGCAAGCCAACAGCAACCCCAATGAACGAAGAAGTTTTGCAAAGAAAATGGAGCTGCAAAGGTTGATGAAAGGCTTTGCAAAACCTTAATAGGCTGCTTGATGTACCTAACTGCAACAAGACCAGATATTATGAATACTATAAGTCTACTCTCAAGGTACATGCACTGTGCTAGTGAAATTCATTTTCAAGTAGCAAAAAGAATTGTTAGATATATCAAGGGTACGATTGACTATGGTCTAAGGTTCTGTCAAGTTAAAAATTTCACAAAATTTCACACTCCATGGTTATTCTGATAGTGATTGGACTAGTTATGTTGATGACATGAAAAGTACTTCAGGTTATTGTTTAGCTTTGGTTCTGCTATTTTCTAATGGTGTTCTAAAAAGCAAGAAGTCATAGCTCAATTCACAGCAGAAACAGAATATGTAGCTGCTGCTGCTGCTGTGAAGCAGGCTCTTTGGATTAGGAAATTGATGTTAGATTTGCATATGGAGCAAAAGGAAAGCACATAGATACTTGCAGTCAACCAAGCTGCAATTTCAATTGCAAATAATCCAATGTTCCATGGAAAAACAAGAGAAGGAGAAATACAGCTGATCTACTGCAAAATAGAAAATCAAAATGCTAACATCCTAACCAAAGCAATTCCCAAAGCTAGGTATGAGTTCTTGAGGCAAAGGCTTGGAGTCTGCAGCTCCAGAGCCAAGGAGGAGTGTTGAATGATGCCCCAGGAGCTGGTGATGTTTGAGATGTGTTGAGGTTTAATAAAACACATGTTGAATTGAAGTTGTCAAAGTCTATTAGGCTTGACCTATTCTTCTACTATTTTCTGGAAGTTTTTGTTATGTAACTACAGCAGATTTAGCTACATTCTTTATGCTTTTTCTGTTTTGATAAATTGTATAAATAAGTGCTTTAATGATCAATAAAGATTAAGAAAAATAAGTCTCAAAATTAAGTTTGTTTTTGCTAGCTTTTGCACTTTATTTCTATCAAAAACCTACAACCACTCCATTTGGCAACTTGAAGATAGATAAACTAAGATGGTAAACAAGTCACCACTGACTTAATTAATGTTAACCTCCCTACAAAAGACAACAAAATTCTTTTCCAAAAAGACAACTTTTTCCTTTTTTATTAACTACTGGTTGCCAAGTTGACTTTCTCTTAGGATTTGCACCCATAGGCCCAAATACATTATTGGCAACTTCTAACTTTGGCAATTTAACACTGCTGCAAACTTCTTCACCTCCCAATCATAAATGCCCACCCCATATACAACACTTTTATGGAAATTTATCTTAAGACTAGACATCATCTCGAAGCATCTTAGCACCCTCTTAATCGATAGCAACTCCACTATTTCTGCTTCACAGAAGATAATCATATCGTTGGCAAACCATAGATGTGAAATGCTCATGTTATTGGCTCCCACTGAAGCTCCTTTAATCAACCCCAACTGTTTAGCTCTATTAAGTAACAGATTGAGACCCTCAGCCACTAGATTGAACAAAAATGTGAGAGTGGGTCTTCCTACCCTAACCCTTTTTGTGGTGAAAACTCGTTGGTGGGTGATCTATTCACCGACACTGATACCCTAGATGAAGATAAACATTCCTTTATCCAGCTGATCCACTTATCTCCAAACCTGAAGTTAGAGATTATTGAAAACAAAAAATCTCAATTTACCGAGTCATATGTCTTCTCAAAGTAAGCTTCAAGATCACCTCTCTATGCTTTGATGATTTCCACCATTCAATGACCTCATTAGCAATCATAACCCCATCAAGAACACACCTTCCTATAATGAAAGATGTTTGAACCTTACTGATTAGACTAGGAATTACCTTCTTCAATCTCCTAGACAAAATCTTGGCTAGAATCAAAACCTTTGCTAGAATCTTGTACACTGAATTCACCAAGCTGATTGGCCTATAATCCACCAATGATATACATGGGAAAAACTATGAAAATGTCAATTCGATCCATGATTTGCAAATAGTTTCAATTTTTCCTAATTCCAATTCATTTCTACAACATAACAATATAATCATCCACCAATTGTCAAAATAGTTATCTCTATTAATTTATTCCAGAAATGGCAATACGAGAGAATAACTAAATCAATAATTCTAATACTTTCATGATTCTCAACAATTCTCAACAATATTCAATAGTTTCAAGGGTCAATAATTTCTAAGAAAAACATCAATTTCTCAAATATGCAATCATTCCTTGAATTCTGAACATTTTAGGGTTTGAGCAAAAATTAGGACTCTGCCAATATGAATACCAAACTTTGAAATTCAAATCTCATTGATCAATTTGAGGGAGAAATCTTTAAATTTTAAACCAAAATGGGTAAATCCTAGTTTTATACTAGATATACATATATATATATATGAGTGGGTCTTTTAATTCCTACATTCTAGAAGGTAGAGATCTGCCAATAATCTCTATGTTTAAGTGGATAAGAAAGAAATTAATACAGAGAATACAGATTAAGAAGAATGAAATGGAAAAATATGTTAGTGGCATTTATCCTAACATTCATGAGAAGCTTGAGAAGTTCAAGGTGGAATCTAAGAATTGCTTTGCAATATGGTGTGGGCAACTAGAATTTGAGGTTGATCATTATGATAGGAGGTACATAGTAGATCTAAGCACTAAGACATGTAATTACAAGAGAGTATGCCTTATTGTCATGCTATCAATGCCATTCAAATCAATCATGAGAACCTAGAAGATTATGTTCATCAATATTACAACAAGTGTAGGTACTTGGTCACTTATGCATACATGAAACATCTAGCCCCAGACATGTATGAGTATGTGCAAATTGGTTGCCAATAACTGTACCCACCAAAAGCAAAGAAACTAGCAGGCAAAAAGAGGCAAGCAAATGAGCCAAGGAGCCCATCAAGGAAGAACGTTAATGTTACATGTGCCAAGTTTTTGCAGAAGGGTCTGTTTGTTCTACATAAAAAATAGTCGCACAATTCATGATGTGGAAAATAAATTATGGGCGTTTGATCTTGCTATCTCTGCTAATGGCTTGCCATCTGTCCCACATTTCGGCTTTTGTCACATGTCCATTATGCACTAATACCTTCCACTTACACTACACAAAATCGCACTTTTAGCTACGATTTTTTTTTTTTGGTCGGCAAATGTCAATTTTTTGCGACCAAAATATTTTTAGTCGGCAAAAGTAGTCGGCAAATGTGTATATTCTTGTAGTGTCACCACATTTGGTCGTGGATTGGGACTAAAAGCATGCTAATCATTCTATTCCCACTCTTCAATAGTCCCATTTATCCCCAATGCCTAAGGAAGACAAAGGGTATGTTTGGTTTGAGTTTGGGAGATGAGTTTTAGAGATAAAAAGTACGAAAAATTATTTGGTTTGGTTTTTTTCAAAAAATGTTTTGGAAAATTATTTTGAGAGAGAGTTTTGGAAAAAGTGATTGATTTGATGTGTATGAGAAGGAGATTTGTTTGGAAAACTTGTAAACCAAACAAGTTTTGAGAAATTTTTTTGGAAAAATTTGTTTGGTTTGATTACTTTTGAAAACTTATTTGTAGAGAATTTTTCTCAAAAATTTTTGGGAAACACAAACTAAACAAGGCCAAAATATCCTGACCTGTCTGCTTCTCCATTCTCCTCAACTTTAATGGAATGAGTTTGGGGTAGTTAAATAAGGTAGCGTCTGATTTAGAAAAACGTTTGAATAATCCGATTGGGTTCAGGTCAGAGGCAGGGAGAAAATATTTTTTACCTGAACCCTACCCGACCTGCAAATATAGTAATAAATAAATAATAATATTATACATATCTGTAATGTGTATAATATATTATTGAATTTTTATAAAATATATATAATATCCATATAATGTATTATTGAATATTTATTATGTTATAATTTTAATGTGTGCAATATATAATTTTTTTAATTATAAATATTCTTTTCTAGTTTTAATTATTAATTTTTAATAATATTATTATTATTTTTTATTGTATTACGGATCTAGAGTGAAAGTTACATTTGCACGTTTGAGTGGAGGTGGGAGAGAGTTTTATAAGGTTCAGGTCAAGGGTGAGGACAAGTGACGAAAATGAAGGTAACAGTGGGATAAGAGAGGCCCAACCCATATCTCACCCGTTGTCATCTCTACCTATGACTTCACCCATGCTTTATGATCTTTGTTCATGCAACTATATATGAGGATGTAGGTTAGTGTCATAGTTCTAAAAATCAGCCAATACGCTACATACTGGCCGGTTTGTATTGGCAAAATAGAACATTACGACGAATACAGGCCGGTATAGCACTGAAATCGAAAATCACAAGAGAATCGGCTAAGTCCCGGTACGTAGCGATCTGTAACCGTTACACAAGTCGCGACAAGTTGATACTCACCAGTTCGGACCAGTACGGAAAAGAAAAAACTAAAAAATCCGTGAAATTATTTTTAAAATTTCACCACCGCGACACCCGATTCCTATTACATAGCGACCGATATTACTGATACCGATACTCTGTGATCGATATCGTTACGTTACCTGATATCGCAATTTAGAACCATGGTTAGTGTGGGAATTTATCCACTGCATTTAAATGTCTCTAGCAGCTTAGTTACCCCGAAGAGTAGGACAGGTGGCTTGCTTCTTGCTTGTCCAACTCACTGCCTTCCATTCTATCCTGTAGCCATACTGAGGAAAAATAAAATATTTTGTGTACCAACCACCAACAACCTCCTACAGCCACCTTTTATTTTACCGAGTCAATCTTTCTCAAGTCAATGGTTCTTGGCATATGGGTTGACCCGAAATCAAACCTAGGCCCCCATAAATTGACCCAAACTCAAATCCTTTTTCATGGGCCCCTTGTTCCACATGGAAGCCTCCTATTTGACTCTGCCAAATAGGGTAAAACCAGGAATATTTTTTAGTGACCAAATTTTTGGGGGACAAAGATTAAAAGCGAAATTATGATAGTCATTCAGCGAACAAATTTTTTTTAGTTGAAAAAAATTAATATACTATGACTAAAACAATATTTTGTAGCTTAAAACTTAAACTGAAGATGACCAATAGTTTTTTTTGTCACCTATTGTAACACTTTTGACGACTAACTTTTTTTTAGTCAACAAATATTACAATACCACGACTAAAAAATATTTAATAACCTAAATCCTAAACTAACGCTATCCAATCGTCCTTTTAATTGTGAAATTTTTGACGACTAATTTTTTTTAATCAACAAATTTAACTGCCAAAAATATAATTTATTGTTGTGATTATACGCATGTTATAGTCAAGAAAAATGCCTATATCAAATCCTTTTTCATCTATAGATTGTTTCTCCAGCTTTGTTGTTTTCAATGGTAAGTCTTTTTCCTGAAGGCCATAGTTCACTCCATCCCCCCAATCCTCCTCTTTCTTCTCCTCCTTTCTCTCTTTTCTTTTCTTTTTCTTTTTTTTTTTTTTTTAAAAAAAAAAATCTTCTCTTTTGCGAGAAGTGAACCAATGTTTAAAAAGTAAAATGTCAATAAGTCCTAATAATTGGACTTAAATCTTATCATGTCCTATTGAAAATAAGTTCTACTAAAATTGTAATTAAAAATAATTTTTTGTGATGAATTTTTGCACATATCACTAAAAATTAACAATTAGTGACTTTTTTTGTGATGAATTTTTCAAACCGTCGCTAAAAGTTGAAAATTAATGACTTTTTGTGATAATTTTTTTAAACCGTCGCTAAAATTTATAATTGGTGACATTTTATGTGACAAAAATTTTAAATTATCATTGAAAATTAATAATTAGTAATATTTTTTAATAATGTTCGATGAAAAATGTCATTAATTATCTGTGGATGTTGATTTTTGACCACACAACCAAATGGGGAGCTCAGCTGGAGTGTATCGGCAGAATAGATTAAGCCCAACAACCTGCACCAAAAGATGAGAATCCAACGGTGGTTCGTCTACCCAGGGACACTCCGACAATCAAGTCAATAATCAATATCTTTCAAAGATAGCAAAGAGTACTCAAAACTCACTAGAAAAAAACTTCCTTTTAACCCATGAGGGTGCCTTGCTTTTATAACCAGCAGTGACCTGATTCCTTTAAAAGTCTCACTTTAGTGGACTCAGGCTCAATGTCCATCCTGGACTCTCGGCTAGATAGGGATAAACTCTTCATGAGCCTTATGCTTATCCTAATTGAGACCCTTCCCTGTTCTAGGACTCTTGTCCTTTATCCACTCATCTCGAATTCCGGTATCTCCGCAAATAACCTCGGCCTAGCCAAGATCATCTCGGCGCATGACCAGGCCACGTGGCATCTCGGCTGACACTTCGACATCACCTTGGCCACGTGCTGTCATTAACAAAATATGTCCCCACAACTGCCCCTAGGTTCTATTACCTCGGCAACCTGAGGTAATGAAACCTACATCGCTTATTCATATATTATGTCAGCTAAAATTCATTATGTCCTTCGACCGAGATCATGACTCATCAATTTCAAGTACCCATGAATCAACTGTCCATCTTTATCAAGGATCAAGAACCAAGAGTCAAGTTCTTTTAATATCTCAACTGAGATCCCTCCTCTAGCCGAGGTTATGGTATCATTATTTCAAGAATTCCAAGAGTTCTAACTACGCATGAGCTGTCATGTATGGCCTTCCCAACCGTTTCATACATGTGTTCCATTTTCATTAGGTCGTACCTGACATGTGCCATAAAGTCACGTCGATTCAGTCCACGCCGCCTGACAGGCATGTGGCCCAAAGCACCATCAAAACATTTTTTCCGCCCTTTCGTGTTTTTAACAAAACTCTTTCTCTCTCTTTCTGTCTTTTCACTTCACAACTTTGATTTCCCTCTTTGTCTCAAGCTCTCTCTCTCTCTCTCTCTCTCTCTCTCTACGAAAACCTCCATTTTCATACCTTCAACGCTTTCTACAATCGTGCTCCATTCTGTACCTCCGGCGAAGCATTCATATCCATCTGACTCTAGCGAACCTTACTTCAGCATCCTCGTTTTTAGCCTCATTCGGTAAGTCCTAAATTTCTACCCTTTTGTGACCTTTTTTTTTTTTTATATGCTTCACATCGCATCTGTTGCTGTAAGACTTGTATCTGTATAATTGTACTCTATTTTTTCATCACTCAGAATGCCAAACATGTTTGTTTGCGATTTGTGATGTTCAATCTCTCTGTGTCCATATATATTGTTAATATATTTGATGCTTTAACAATTTTGTCACTGCTCTTGACTTTCGCACATTTGCACACACCTACTCAGTGTTCTTGAATCTCTGTTGCTTTTTTGATTCTGAATCATGTTCTTTTCTTGCTTTTCTTGTTTTGTTTCCAGATTCTTGCATTTGATTCTTGTTTCCGCATAGACTTAGGTTTGGGATTTGATTTAGAACCCTGCTCTTTAGGAAAACTAAAACAAGATCCCTTCAGATCTTCAAAATCTTCACGCCAGTGCCTCTTTAAGATTTAGCCGAGGTTCTAAAACCCCTGCCATTGTTCTTTCCCGAAGTCCTTTGCAAAACACCTCTAGCCGAGATCATGGGTATATTTAGGTGGAGGGTAGACACCCCGACCAAACTAGATTACCTCCGACAAGAGTTCTCCATCCCAGTCGACGTTCAAATCAGGTTGGCTGGGAAGGAAGATTCTATCATGCTTGATAGAAACTCCATGCCTTTTCATGTAGTTGCGTTTATAGAGCGTGGACTTCGATTCCCTCTACACATCCTGTTTAGGGAAGTTCTTCACTTCTTCAAACTTAACCCTAGGCAACTAGCCATCAATTCTTTTAGGATCATCAATGGCATCGTCATGCTGGCACGCCGACAAAATACCAGAATTACCCTTTCTGATATCTAGTACTGCTACAGCATGTGTAGCCTCAAAACAAACAACGGCTACTCATACTACCTCAAGCCAAGATCTACACAATACAAGTTGATAGCCGATATCCCAGACTCAAATAAAGGCACGGAGGACGACTACCTGATTGTCTCAGACAATTGGCAGTTTACGCCAGACGACGAGCTCCACCTTTCCCTTTGCGCCGAGAAGTATTTAGGGATGATAAGGGTAAGGACTTAGTCTCCCCAAAGTCCCTTCTTTAAATTACTTTAGCATTCTTTCTATTACTCTATTATAATGTCCTCTCTTTACTTTTGTAGCCCTTCCTCAGCCCGAAAAGAATTTTCGCCAATACTATGTGCCGAGCAAAGACTTGGTTCACCTTCTTGGCTTACCAATCGAGGCACGCAAAGCTCCTCTTCTTCTCAACTACATCCCTACCTACCGTAGTCCGTTACCCAACCTCCCTAAAAGAAGCCAAACTCCACCTTCTACTACAACTCCTCCAACAGCTTCATCTCCAAGGCCAGATCAAGCCTCATCATCCGATCCTACAGGCCAGCCATCCACCTCGGCCGCTTAGTTAATCCCTCTAGCCCAACGCCAGCGCCGACGCCAAACTCTTCCAAATGCTCCCACCGGCAAAACTCGCAGTCGCAAACACCGAGATTCTGACTTATCGGCGCACGATCCAGCAAACTCTCCAATCACCCTGCCAGCTATTCATTTCAACTCCAGAGTCATCATCGCCATTACAGCCGACGAAATGGGCCGCACCAAAATAGTCTCCGACGACCATCTTGCCGACATCCCGGACGTGGTGTCTATCCATTCTTCCTCTCCTTATCAGTCCCAGCCAAAGCCCAAAGTCAAAAGGGTGAAAAGGGCCAAGGCCAAAGCCACCACCACCGAAGTCAAGTTCGAGGACATAGTGCCAATTTCCAAATTGATCGAAATTGAGAAGACTACTTCTATGGCCGAGAAGAGGTTTGCCCAAGCCGAGCTATCTGACATACCTCAGAAAAGGTCGAGGTCCGAAGGTGTGACTCCTCCTGGTGCTTTCCCTGCCGATGAGCCTTGGGTTCCAGCAGTCAAGGTCCGAGACCGACCTTTGCTGGCCAGCGACAGTGCCCTTGACTCTATGGAAGTTGGTGTCACCATTTCTACCGCTGTTCTGCTACCGGCCGAGCTTAACCACATGGCCGAGCTGACAGAATACAAGAACTATGCGCTAATGATGCAGCATTGCGTCCTGGTAAGTCTTTTTACTTTATCTTTTAAAGTTTTCCAACACTTAGCCAAATTTTACTAATCTGTTTCATCTTTTGCAGGCCATCTAGCAAGGTCATTCTTTGGCGGTCAAGACTGAGGAATTTAAGAAGGAATCAACCAAGAAGACTAAGGAGGCTGCCAAGCTCTTCTCTTCACTTAACCAGGCCGAGGTTCGCATTCGAGGTCTGCTGGACCAGGCCAAGGTTGCTCAAGCTGCACAAAACAATGCTGGAGATAGTGCCGAAGCAGCTGAAAATGTTGCTGCAGTAGCTAAGGCCGAATTAAAAGAGGTCGAGGAAAAGATTGCTGAGGCCCAGAGCGAACTTCAATCTACGCTCACCACGAAGGAGGCCGAAATAAAAGCAGTCGACGAGAAAGCTTACGCCGAGGGTGCGGCCAACGTCCGTGATGCCTACAAAAAACAAGTCAACCAGGCATGCAAGAAGGGTTACATTAATGGATGGCTGTGTTAAAGGAGTTGGCCATTCCTGAGGATTTGCCTCTCTATGACGCCAGTCAACTTGTTCTTCCATTCCTCCCAACTCCAAGCCACTTTGAAGACGAGGTCAAGACAGAAGAAGATGTCCAGGCCGACAAGTCTGAAGAGGCTACTACTGCTGGGGCCAAGTCCCCAACTCTGAATTAGCAAGTCCTGGACTTGACTCAGGATGAAGAGGAAGATGAGGTCCCCCAAAGTAATACTACTGAAAAGACCACACTAGAGGTCAGATCGCATTAGACGAGAAGAATCTGCACCAGACCCTTCTTGAAATTGATGCCGAGATAGCGGTTGAGAATGAAGAAACTCTACCAACCGAGGCCGACACAACGCCAACAGCCGAGGTTGAGCAATCCTTCACTAACACCAATGCTTAGGATCTTCTTGTTTTACTTGAACTTTTTGTTCATTTCACTTTTGTTGGGCCGAAGTGCCATTTTTGTAACTGAACAAGTAATCTTTTATGCCAGGCCGAAGTGCCTTATTTGTTTGACATTTGAACAAGTTTCCTTTGAGTGAATGCATGTCTTCCTTTCTTTCTAAGTGTTTGGATGTTTCTCTTCATATATGCTTACTGTTTTCTTTCATGCCTTTCATGCTTCCATACTTAATATTTTTGCATTTCTTCAAAGTGCACTTTAACTGTGTAATTACTTTGGGTTGGAATACAAGTTTCACCTCGGATAAAAGCCTTTACTATTTTTCTCGGCCAACACTTAAAAATATTTCAAAAAATTTCTTTGCTAAAATTTCTTTGAACAACATTCAACAAGTATTGCATCCCTACTTGTACTTGTTGCCTTTTACCCTTCCAACATTTCCAAGTTTGACAACCTAGTTGGTTATCTCAGTTAATAAATACCTCGAATACCCCTTCCCTTATTACCTTAGCTAACTTCAACTTATAAATTGTTCTGAATTTTCAACAAGTGTCAAGCCCAGTCTAACTTGTAAATTTCTTCTAAAAATTTCAACAAGTGCCAAGCTTTCAAGCTTATTTATCATTCCTACTCCCTGCCCCCTAATGTAAACCTAAGTTCCACTTAAGTTCACATTATGCATTTATGGTCTTTTTCCGAAGTCAGATTCAAACAAAGATTAGCCAAGGTGTTCGACCTTGGTTTCTCTGTTAATCTAACTAAAGCAAACTTAGTTCCATTCTGCCGACATATTAAGCAAGTCTGATTTTATTCAACTGAGTTCAACTCTGCCGATATGGCAAGTCTAAGTTGATTCAACTTAGTTCAACTCTATCATATGCAAGTATAATTCAACTCTGCCATATAATGTTATTCGTCATGTTTCATTCAGAAACATCGCCAACTTAGTTCAACTCTATTATATGCAAGTGTAATTCAACTCTGCCATATAATAAGTCTAAGTTATTCGTCATGTTTCATTCGGAAACATCGTCATAGGACTGGTCAGTCCTATCACACAAATTTTAAATTCAAAAAAAAAAAAAAAATCAAACTAGCAGTTTATTATCACTTCGGCTAATAAAATTATGGCATAAACTTCGAAAAAAAAAAAACTAATAATAAAAAAACTTCAAATTGCAAGTGTTCTAGGTCTTGGCAACTTTTTTCCATCAGTGTCTTCAAGCCGATATGCCTCACTGCTGGCAACCGAGATAATTCTGTAGGGCCCCTCCCAGTTTGGGCCAAGTTTGCCCTCCCTAGGATCCTTCTTGTTGCCGACGACTTTTCTAAGGACGAGGTCCCCAACCTTGAACTCCCTTGGGTTGAATTTCTTGTTATAAGCCCTAGCAAGCTGCTGCTGGTAAGCTTCCAGCCGAATTGCTGCTCTCTCCCTCCTTTCTTTCAGAAGATCCAGATCTCGGGCTAAGAATGCCTCATTGGTCCCATTCTCCACTCCTTGGGTTCTGATTCCAGGGATGCCGACTTCCAGTGGGATAACTGCTTCTGTGCCATAAGCCATGGCAAAAGAAGACTCCCCAGTTGATCTTCTCGGCATAGTCCGATACGCCTAGAGCACATTGGGTAACTCCTCCATCCATTTCCCTTTTGCTGCTTCCAGACTCTTCTTGATCCCATCCAAGATAATCTTATTGCATGCTTCTGCCTAACTAATACTCTGAGGAAAACTTGGAGTGGAGTAGTAATTCTTGATTTTGTACTTTGCACAGAAGCTTTTGATTAGCTTACTATTAAACTATGTACCGTTATCTGCTATTATTGCCCTTGGGATCTCAAACCTGGTGATGATATTCTTCTATATGAAGTTCTTCACATCAATATCTCAAATCTTCGCAAGGGGTTCAGCATTTACCCACTTCGTGAAGTAGTCAGTTACTACCAGCAGAAGCTTCCTTTTGCCTAGTTGCTTGGGGCAGTTGTCCAACAAGATTCATGCCCCACTGAGCAAATGGCCAAGGGCTAGATACTGGGTTCAAATTTGCTGCTGGTTGATGTATCAAAGGTGCAAACCTTTGACATTTTTCGTACTTTCTAACGTAGGCTTCAGCATACTTCTACATGTAGGGTCGCTAGTACCCCTGAGTGATGGCCCTATGAGCAAGTGATTTGCCCCTAGCATGGCTTCTATAAACTCCTTCATGAATTTCATACAGAAAGTCCTCAACCTGTAAGGGATGTATACATCTCAAAAGGGGTCCAGTGAAAGATCTCTTGTAGAGATGGACATCTGCTGTTAAGCTGAACCTGGCCGACTTCAACCTGGTCTTGTGTGCTTCTTTTCAGTCGTCTGGCAGCTTGCCATCCCTGAGGAACATCACTATTGCATCCATCCATCTTGGACCCATCTCCACACACATTGCCTCATATTTTGTTATTAGAGGTTTCACACTTGGTCCTATCAAGTAATCAATCATGATTGTCCTTGGCTCCCCTGACTTTATTGCACTAGCCAGGTTGGCCAACGCGTTGGCGTGACTATTGTCATCTCGGCTAACTTGTTGTACCCGGCAATCTTGGAACAAGGAAAGCAATTTGACAACCTCTTTAACATGGGCTATCATTTGTTCATCTCAGGCTACATACTCGCCTGTTGCCTGATTCACAATAAGTTAGGAGTCACAGAAGACTACCACATCATCGGCCTCCATTGCTGCTACCAACTTCAACCCTGCAATCAGTGCCTCATACTCTGCTTCATTGTTTGAGGCCTTGAATCCCAAACGAATAGACTGCTCTATCATTCGCCTATCTGGCGATACTAACACTACTCTTGCCTCCGCTTCTTGAAGGTTTGAACTTCTATCAACAAACAAGCGGAAAGAGTCGCCGATGTAGATGTCGTAGTGCTTTGGTTTCTCTTCTTTCATTTGCTTTGCTAGAGTGGGGTTCTTGAGCCCCAGTTAGGTTTCTTCTTGCTCCCCTGGGCATCCCAAGCCGCAGCTCACCGGAGTTCGATGTGGGATGGCACCGGGGGTGAACCCGGCCACAAAGTCGGCCAGAACCTAGCCCTTAATTGCTGTTCGAGGCCTAAACTCCAAGTCATATTGGCCCAACGCTACTGCCCATCTAGCTATCCTGCTTGTTAGATCTCCTTACTACAATAGGGACTTCAAAGGATGCTCAGTCAGTACCACAATCTTGTAGGCTTGGAAGTAGTGATTCAGTTTTTTCGAGGCCATCACCAGGGCCAGTGTCAATTTCTCCAGAGGTAAGTTCATGGTCTCTGCACTTGCTAGGGTTTTCCTCACATAGTAAAAAGCCCTTTGTTCTCCCTTCTCTTATTTGATTACCACTGCACTCACTACGTACTCTGAAACTGCCAAGTATAGGAGCAATTCTTCTCTAGTTACTGGATTTGACAGAACTGGAGTTGTTGTCAGGTACTTTTTCAAGTCGGTCAAGGCAACTTCACACTCTTTAATCGACAAAAAATCTGTGGCCTTCTTTAACAAACGAAAAATTGGTTTACACTTAACAGAACTTCGCTGATAAACCTGTTTAGGGCTGCCGCCTTGCCGGTCAAAATCTGGACCTGCTTGGCTGACGTCGGGCTCTTCAAGTCAAAAATGGCCTTGATTTGATCTGGGCTTGCCTCAATGCCCCTTCTGGTAACCAAGTATCCTAAGAACTTACCAGACCCGACTTCAAATGTGCATTTCGAAGCATTGAGTTGGAGCCAATATGTTCTCAGGATATCAAAAACTACCTTCAAGTCAAACAGGTGATTCCCAAGTTCTTTGGTCTTCACGACCATGTCATCAATGTACACTTCTACTATTTTGCCAATCAGATATCTGAACATTTTGGTCACCAGCCTCTAGTAGGTTGCTCCTATATTTTTCAACCCGAAAGGCGTTACTCTGTAGCAGTACAGCCCTTTTGGGGTGATAAATGTAGTCTTCTCCTCGTCAGGGGGATACATTGCTATCTGATGGTATCCCTTGTAAGCATCCAGGAAGCTCATCCTCCCATGTCATAAACTAGCATCCACCAGCTGATCAATCTTGGGCAGTGGAAAACTGTCCTTGGGGAAAGCTTTATTCAGGCTGGTGAAATCAACACAATCCCTTCACTTGCCGTTCTTCTTTTTCACAACCACTGTGTTGGATAGCCAAGTAGGGTAGTTCACCTCATGAATGGCTTTGGCTTCCAACAGTTTGTCCACTTCCTCCTCAGTTGCGTCAACATGCATTAATGTTGGTCTCCTTGCTCATTGGATGACAGGTTTGGCTGACCTGTCTACATTGAGCATATGGCATATGACCTCGGGGTCAATGCCTAGCATCTCATACGGTATCCAGGAAAATACTTCTATGTTGGCCCGTAAGAAAGTCTCTAACTCTCTTTCCTCTTCCTCGGCCAAGCCTGAGCCGAGAAGGAAGAAGCGCTCTTCATCCCCTTCTTGGACCAGAATTTTCTTCAAGGCTTCCTCGCTCTTCTCGGCCGGTTCTTTGCCAGCATCATCTAGGACTTCTATGTCCTCGTCCTCGACTTCCACTTTTTCTGCCTCTCGCACATTGCAGTTGGATTTCATTGCTGTCATAGAGCAATTCTTTGCCTGCACTTGATCCCCTCTGACTTCCTCAATTCCCTGTTCAGTTGGAAATCGTAATAACTGGTGTAGTGTTGAGGGAGCAGCCCTCATTACGTACAGCCACGGTCTTCCCAATCTAGCATTATAAGGGGAGGGGGCATCGATTACCGTAAATCATGTGCTAACATTCCTATTGCCTGCTTGTACCTCCAAATTTATTACTCCCAGAGGCCATGTCGGCGTTTCATCGAACCCGACCATTGGGCTGTCCGACTGCTCCAAATCATCCCGGTGAAGGCCAAGCTCCTTGTAACATCTGACATACATGATGTCACAAGAGCTACCTTGGTCGATCAGAATGCGCCTTACTTGGCATTCTCCAATCTTGAGGGTCACTACCAAAGCATCGTTGTGTGGATGCTACAGCATGTCTAGGTCCGCCTCAGTAAAGGACACTATTGGTCCCTGGTACTCGTTTGTCCTGGGCCTCTTTTGCTGGACCTGATACACATGTTGTAAGTGCCTCACCTTTTGGGTCTCTCCTCGCATATCATTCTCATTAACCTTCGAGTGAATCACATTAATCACCCGAGGTTCTGCTTGCTGTGGTTGTGGCAGTGGTGGTACCGCTGGTGCCGAGGGAAGCCTTGCATGCTCTTTCCTCGTTCTGGCCTCATCTACTAGGTCTCTCAAGTGACCCTATCTGACCAGATCTTCCAAGTGCGTCTTCAGGGCTCTACACCCCTGAGTCAATTACCCATCCTCATTGTGGTAACCGCAGTGTTTCCCAAGGCTCCTTCCCATGAACTCACCAAGAACCTTCTCCGATGCTCTATAATACGGCTGGTTCCTAATCCTTTCTAGAACTTTATAAAACGGGATCCGAAACACAGTGGTGATTGTCTGTGCAGCCCTCAGCCCTGTTTCCTGCCTGTTAAAACTAGTATTACCTTGGCCTCACTTCGGCGAGCCATTTCTCTTCTCCTGCTTCAGTGCCTTCATTTCTGGCGTATCCTCTTCTGCTCTGGCATATTTCTCGATCCATGCCATGAGCTCCTCCATACTCTTTGGTAGAGTTTTTCCAGCAACTTTTGAAGTGGGCATTCATCCTCCAGGCCGTTCTTTAAAGACACGACCGCCAATTCCTAGTTGCATCCCGGTATTCAGTTGAACACCTCATAATAAGCCCTGAGGCCTTTACCCTCGCTAATTTACAGAGCCATTAGGGAGTCTACCCTTAGTGGCTGCAACTTGTTTGTAACAAACTTGGCCAAAAACGTCTCGACCAGGCCTTCGCAATTCTTCATAGTTCTTTTCAACAACTTGTGAAACCAATCCGATGTGATTTCCCCAAAGGATGAGAGGAACACCTTGCACAACAACAGTTCGTCCCGGTATACAAAGTTATTGAATTCAGATATAAGCCGACGTGAAAGTTCAAATCAGACTTACCGTCATAAATCTGGAACCTCGGCATATGGAACCTTTTTGGGGCCTCAAACCTATCCAACTCCACTGAGAACAGCGTTCTCGGCTTGACGAGGGATGTGACCTTGGCATTCTACCACTTCCTCTGGAGGTAGTCCCTCAAATTCTTCTTAGTCCGACCAGGAGCTCAGCTGTCAATAGATTTCAGTCTTTTTGGTGCTACTTCCGGTGTCGTTATGTGTCCTCTTGGACTTCTCTTCATTCACCGCGTCAAAACACAAGCCCTTCCCTTAGATATTTCGGGGTTCCTTGACATATGTTCCCCTGGTACGAGGTGTCCTCTACGAGTCATATCTGACCGACTCTCCTTGCTCGACATCCCGTGAAAGCAAATGTGAGGGCTCCTTTTCCTTGCCATGCTGCAGGACTGCTGGGATTGTTTTCTACCTCCCTTTGTGGGCATCAGTCTTGGCCCTTGGCATCGGCATGTCCTGCAATAGAAACGGTGGTTGCATGACGTTGTTCTGTATCATGAAGTTGACAACCGATTGTAGATCTGCCAACTTGTTGGCTATTCCTTTCATCTCACCGTCCCTCCTCAAACATCTATCCTTCCATACCTGGAGGTCACTCTCATTGTAATACTTATCTCGGTCTGCTTTCTGCGGGGTGTTACCCTCCTTGCTAACGTCCTTCTGTACAAGATTCGGATCATGTGCTCCTTCATTACAATTTTTCACTCTTGCGTTAGGGTCTGTATGTTCACCACTCTCAATGTAGATGTCATCTCCAATCTTTTCTTTCTACCCGTCGTTGGCTATCTATTCTCCTTAAGTTCCCACAAATGACACCAAATTGTGGGTGTTGATTTTTGACCACGCAACCAAACAGGGAGCTTAGCTGGAGAGCACCAGCAAAATAGATTAAGCCCAACAACCTGCACAAGAAGATGAGAATCCGGCGGTGGTTCGTCCACCCGGGGGCACTCTAACGATCAAGTCAGTAATCAATATCTCTCAAAGATAACAAAGAGTACTCATAACTCACTAGAAAAGAACTTCCTTTTGACCCAAGAGGGTGCCTTGCTTTTATAACTAGCAGTGACCTGATTCCTTTAAAAGCCTCACTTTAGTGAACTCAGGCTCAATGCTCATCCTAGACTTTCGGCTAGATAGGGATAAACTCTTCATGAGCCTTATCCTTATCCTAACTAAGACCCTCCCCTGTTCTAGGACTCTTGCGCCTTATCCGCTCATCTCGGATTCCGGTTTCTCTGCAAATAACCTCAGTCTAGCCAAGATCATCTCGGCGCATGACCAGGCCACGTGGCATCTCGGCTGACACTTCGGCATCACCTTAGCCACGTGTTGTTATTCACAAAATATGTCCCCACATTATCATAGGACCTATTGAACAATAAGTCCATCTATTAAGACCTATACATAAGTCTCTCATGTATAAAAACCCGAACCATTCATCAAACTAAAAAAATAACCGGATCAAACGTCACTAATTTAACCATCAAGTCATTCAAAATTGAACTGTACATCATAATTACTTAATAAATATATTAAAATTTACACTTTAATAATAAAATAATAAAATACATTCATTTAAACAAAATTTATAATTTAGGATATATATTTATATTGACAATTTTTTTCAAATATTAATTATACATATCTTTGAGAGATTTTTGAAAAGTATACACTGAGGGAATTTGGGACTAACGCACGTTTAGCTGGGGGATTAAGGTTATCCCAAAGGTTATCTAAAATACACTGTTGAATCGGGTCTAGCTAGATTCCTATTAAAGGTTTAAACTTGGCTCTGCCCTCATAGATGGAAAGAGCAAATCCTCCAAATTCATTGTCTTGTTGTTTTCTGTTATTTGCACAAAAATTAAATTAGTTATCTTCTTTGTCTAAATATATTCTTCGACTTAGCCAATCTGTTATCTTATTATCACTCCCCTTAATATGTTCAAATTCTACTTTAGATTCTTGTCCTACTATACAATCTGAGAATTGTTCCCATCTTCTACTACTAAGTTTACGCTCATTAGGTTTATTGTCAAATTTGACTATAGCCTCGCTGTCATGACCCAAACCCGCCCCTATAGGTTTAGCGTCGTAACCGGCCAGTAATTCTTGGATTACCAAAGGCCTCTGAATAGAATAATGTATAATCAAGGGGCTACGGAAGCAAATATATAAATACTATGTCCATTGATCTGTGCAGACATACATGGGACAAAGTAATTTAAACTTTATAAGCATACTCGTGACATCACATAAGTACAATAATTATACATCACCCCATGTACAGATAACTAAAAGCAAACTGTTCATTAAGCAAGAGAAAATAAAGTATTGAACATTCAAAAAGACATAGCCACATGGCTTGACTTGATCCGGAACCTCTTCAGGAGGCGCTAAGGTTGGCTAACAAAAACTGAGACGCCAGGTCCTCAACTCTGAGCCTGGTCATGTGCCTGATCACCTATATACATAATATAAATAGTGAGCGGGAGCCTAGTGAATAATAACAGAGTAAAGGGTTAAATGAATGATGACCCATAACTAAGCTAGTTCACATTCGTATTCTTATTCAATTTATATACAGAATTCAGAATTCATACTTGATCATACATGGTTTATCCGTTAACGCTAACAGATCATATACGGAGCATCAAAAATCATACTTATCAGTTCCATAGAGGAACCTCTGGCTGGGTACGGATAACTTGTCAGTTCCATAAAGGAACCTCCGGACTGGGAACGGATAACTTGTCAGTTCCATAAAGGAACCTCCGGTCCGGGTACAGATAACATATTTGAACCACAGAATTAATGTCACAAATATTTGTCAGAATTGGACAATCATTCATTAAACAAAACATAGCATTACATAAAACAGATCTTATTACATATACAAAAAATATATAAAGTTGAACATAGCTTTACTACGTTATTACTCATAGATAACAGATGGCTCCAAGTAATGGATAGAGTAGGCAATTCAGATATCTTGTGGCACGTGACCTACACAAATACAAAACAAATACGTACTAAATTACACATCCGGAATCATTAACTTAGTTCTTTCTTGTCTTGGTGTGTTTCTACTTCTTTATCCTCATTATGGTGTCTTAATCTTGGCCTAGGAATGCCGAGAATGAAAAAAGGATGCAAAAATGCACTTGAAAATACTTAACAATAAGTGTTAAAAACAGGGGTCCTCGCTCGAGCGTGACTTCCTACGCTCGAGTGTACATGCAAAATGTGAGTGGTTACTCGAGCGCAAAATCCGTCGCTCGAGCGATCTGTAAACTTTTGTAAAAGTGCTGGTTGCTTGATTTTTCCACTTGATGCTCGCTCGATGCTCACTCGAGCATGAGAGACATGCCCTCGCTCGAGCGCAACTTTTGCCGCTCGAGCAAACTACAAAACATAAGAACTTCTGGGAGCTTGCATTTCACGCTCGAGCGGACTTCTAGTCGCTCGAGTTGGAGTATGCACACTCAGAGTGGTCGCTCGAGTGTGGATTACTTCGCTTGAGCAGAAGTGCAAAATCTGGAATTTCCAAATTGCACTCCTTAGCTCAAAACTCAAATCTAACTCATCAAAACACAACTTTTGGCCCCCAAAACTTGAGAAAACAAGTTGAGACTTTGAAACCATTAAGAATTAAAGATCCTTTCACAAAATCAAGGCCCAAGAGTAAATCGATTGTGCAAAAATTCAACTTGAAATGTAAGACCATGATATGAACGTGACATACATGTATTCACTTGGGTTCATGGCTTCCAAAACATGATCAAATGAGGTCCAATGGTGAGAAATGGTATGAGTTCTTCAAACCATGCTAGAATTACAACATGCATGAGAGAAAATCTTTGAAGACAACTTCAAAATGTCATGAAATATGCATGCATGCATGGTATGATTTATACTCCTTTATTTTAGTTCAATTTCAACTTAATTCTCTTGTATTCATGAACTTACCAACTCAAAAACAAGACTAAAGGCTTGAATTCTTACCTTATACTTTGGATTCACAAGTGTAGAGTCTTAAATTTCTAAACTCTCCTCAAGTTTCCAACAATTCCTAGCAATTCACCCATTCTCCCTTGTTGAACGCACTCTCACTTTTGGTCTCTTTGTTTTTCCCCACGTTTGTAGCTCAAAAAGAACGAAATAAGAGTGTATGGGTGCATATGAGAGTTCACTAGTGCCTTAGTTAGGCTTGGATTAAGAAATTCATTAATTAGTCTTAATTGAGCACTAATTACTCTAATTTAATCATTCCGAATCAAATTTCTATTAAACCTACCATAAAATTCTAAAAATCCCAAATAACACATATATCAAGCCAATTTCGTGATCGGATGCCGATAAGGCCTTCGATTTACGGAGCATAATAGAAATTCAAACAGATATGTCTGCGATGAACAGATAAAAACACAAATTATGCAACACATATGCAATTAATTCAAAATCTGATTTTAATAACTTATTGGGCATATTAAATCATGGATTGACGTTAATGATAGGTTGGGGTTATTATACTCGCAATCAGTTTTAATTGTGAAAGGCTTGTGTAAAAATAATCTAAATTTATTTATTGTATCTATTACCCCTAATATTTCAAAATCTAAACTAGTCAAAGTTGTATCTTTTTCTTTAAATTTTTCAAGACTATATCTACAAATACGCTATTTATTCTTACTATCATATTTACTAGGTTTAGCTAATAGTCCTGTTTCCCATCCTAAATGGCTTGCATCTGTTTTTATGACTATATACTCTGATTCTAATGCGACTTGTAAGGCAGGTAGCTTCCTACAAATATCTTTAATTTTTCTTACCAAAGGTATATCTTGTTGGTTAAAATACTTTTGTCATGTGGGTGTGGTCTTACTATATAACGGTCATATTATCTTACTTAGGTTAGATATGTACGTTCTTGTGTAATTCAAAATTTTCAAAAATGATTGAAGTTGTTTTGTATCTTCTAATTTATCTGGATAATCTAAAATTTTCTTCACTATTTGTGTTTGTAGTCTTATTTTCCCATCTCCTAACTCCATTCCTAAAAATTCGATATGAGGTTTATTTAAGACCATTTTTCTTTTACTAATTATGATTCCATTGTTTATAAACTCTTCTAACACTGTATATAAATTATCTAAATGACTATTTTTATATGGGCTAAATACTAATATATCATCTATGTATACCAATATAAACTTATATTTATTAAATATACTATCCATCTTACGCTAAGATATGGAAGGTGCATTTTTAAGTTCAAAAGGTATGACTAGCCATTCATAGTGTCCTTGTGGGCAACAAAAGGATGTCCAAGGTATGCTTTCCTTATCCATTTTTATTTGCCAAAATCTTGACTTGCAATCAAATTTACTAAATATTTTAGCTATCTGTATTCTATTTATGAGCTGATCTTTATGTGGTATATTGTCTTATCATCTTCTGTAGTATCATTTAACCTTTTGTAATTTATAACCATTCGAGCTTTCCCTCTTTTTATCCATGCATGATATCTTACCATAAATGTGGCACTTCGATGAGGGCTATTACTGGGTCAAATTACTCCTAGATCTAATAATTCTTTTAATCTATATTCCAAATTCTTCTATATCTGCTGGCATATGGTCTACTTGTGCTAATGTAATCCTGTAGTCTTTATTTTTGATATCTAAACTAGCTAAACTTTATTTCTTTTTCAATATTACATGGGTTGTTCTCCTAAAATTTCTGTTGTTTCAACTAATCTTATTATTTCATCTAAATCTTTTATGTTCTTTTATATACTGGTTTTTGCTTCAGCTTTCCTTATTTTGTGAAAATTAATTCTAAATTAACAATTTGATTAAATTCTTCTAAGCTCCAAAAATTATTTTTTTCCAAAGCTTCTAATTTGAGATCTTCTACTTCTAAATCTGCTAAATAATTATTAGTTATCTCATCACCTGGTATATACTTCTGGACTAACTCAGGAAAAATATTTTCTACTAGGAAATAAAAGACTAGCGGGAATTGAATCTACTCATATGGTACCACCACACTTCGCATGCAACTCTGATGAATAAGTGATTGTGCTAAGGGTAAAAGCTGTGGGTGTATGCACTAATTCGTTTGAAGAAACTAACACTATTATGGCTAATGAACATGTCACCTTGTAGACTGAGTATGAAATTAAGTCCTAAGATGAAATGATGGTTTTGCGAGCATTCCCAATCCAAACATGGGGTAAAGGGAACCATTCAATATGTTGGAGTTTGAGATCCTATATGATGAAAGCTAATTTGTGCTCCATTAATGCAATGTGTATATGTTTGCCTAGTGCCATTGGCTATGCTGACTAAAGCTAGGATAACTAAAAGTGAACTCCATTCGGGTGGAACTATATGTTATTCGATATATGATTACTAGCTCCTGTATCTATCATGGCATTTACACGAAGAGTTGTTTCTACGAATTTTATTACACAAGATATCTCACCTAATTTAATTTGGGTATGACAAGGTAATTAAATGGGAAATATAATTTTTCAGACTGTGCTTGGGAATATTGACTAAAAGGTTGAGAATCAACTAGGGTTAACTAATTCTAAAGAGTGCATATGTTCCTCGACAAGTTTATCTTTAAGGAGTATTTATTTTGAAATTGTTCTAACTACTGTTTAAGCTATTTATTTTCTGATGTTAAATATTCTATGTCAAGGTTAGTTCTATTTTCTGTCTCATGCATTTGTAGTTTAAGCTCTTTGACTTGTATCTCTAATTCTCTAATTCTTAATCGTAATTCTCTATTTTCTAGACTATGATTTTCTCATATCTCCTCTTTATTTTCTAGTGTTACTTTAAAGAAAATATCATTTCGCCCCCCCAAAACTTTCACGTTTTTTTCCAATTTGACCCCCAAACTTCGATTTAATATCAATTTTACACCTAAACTTTCAAAATTTCGATCAATTTGGCCTCTGCCGTCACATTATATCTACAATTAGACGGAATGTGCTAATGTAGAGGGCTAAATTGATTTTTAATTTGGGGGGAAATTGATTTTTAAGGTGTAGTTTGGGTAAAATGAAATTTCTAATGAACTTTGGTACCACGTCAGCACATTCTGTTCAATTGTAGACGGAATATGACAGTAGGGGCCAAATTGATCAAAATTTCAAAAGTTTGGGTGTAAAATTGATATTAATCGAAGTCTAGGGGTCAAATTGAAAAATAAGGAAAAGTTTGGGGGGCAAAATGATATTTCCTTGTTACTTTATGTGTCATATTCAATTTTTCTAAACAAATTTTACAATAAGTTACACTACATAATATACATTGAGTTGTCTTATTTTTAGCTGGAAACTAATTACAATAACTGAATCAAGTGATATCAACTCCTAGTCCAATTATAAAGTTATACTGACATTCATTATCTTGATTGCATTCTTCAATCATCATAAAGAAACCATTAAGGGAAGAGGGGTATTCATATTTCTTGGTTAAGTTGTCTTAAAAGACTATCTATATCAGTATCACTTTCTAAATTACTATCTAAACTCATAGCCCCTATTTGATATTCATAATCACTAACTAGTGCCTATATACTTTTGAGTCATCACTGTTTATGCTTACAATATATTCTTCTAAATCTTCTATAATATGCAATCTTTCTTGTAACCCAAACGGGAGGTGAATTGAGTTTCTTAATGAATTGTCAAATTAAAATTTTAGCGCAAATGAATAAATAGATAAATAAATATATAGGAACAATTATATATGAGAATAATAAAAAATAAAATGAAGTAAAGGGAAGAGAAAGCAAACTCGGCAATTTATAGTGTTTCGGCACAACCGGACCTACGTCCACTCCTCAAGTTCCTCCTTGAGAGGTCTCTACTATTCTTCAAATAGTAACAACACCACTAGCTTCACAGGTGCTAGTAAACCTTTACAACAAGTGATCAACCCCAATCACTCCAACTAAGTGATTTTATCTCAAAAATCATTCACAAAAAATTATCACTCTTTTTACAAGAATAATAATAAGGGATATAAGACCTTTTTACAATAAAAGCTCAAAATCTCAATAGATTTTCTCTCAATAGAAATAATTAATCACAAAAAGCACACAACGCAATATTTGGGGAACACTTCAATATCACAGAATTTTTCTCTTCAACACTTCTTATTTTTCTCTAACCAAAACATTTCTATATATACACAAAATACTAGCGCGTGAAGTAGGACGCTCCTTGTTGATGTTGGATCACGTGGACGCAAAGAAAGCATGTTGTAGCTCAAGCAGCTTGCCAGATTCAGGCAGAAAGAAAATCAAGTGGAGCACGAGGGAGTTTGAAAATTTTGGCCAGGGGTTGGTTTCAGTAAATAGTGATAACAAAATTTCAACACAATTACTTAAAAAACAAAAGCTGCACAGTAACTTACATAGTAACCTTTATTTTAAAATATTTGTATACACAGTAAAATCTCTTTAAAATATTTGTATGTATAGTAAAATCTTTTTAAATAACTTTTATAATAGATTCTCTCTCTTTTATAATTTTTGTAATTGTTGTAGCGATACACTATAATAAAAATAACCTACCATCCCATGTGGGTATATCAATTTTGTCAAAAGTAAACAACCCATCAAATTTGTCAAAAGATGACAACCCACCAATATCACATATGTCAAAAGAATACAACCAATCAATATCAAATTTCTCAAAAGATGACAACTCACCAATACTAAATTTGTCCAAAAAAAAATGAATAGTGGTGAACCAGATTTTCCAAACGTGAATAGTACAATTAATATTTTGTAAAGTCAGACATAGAAAAATACCTTCCATTTAAATAATATTTTATAACAAATACATCAAACAACATATATTTTAAACAAATAATATTTTGTGTCAAAGAATATAAAATATGTATATTAAAAAAAATTAATTTATCAAATAATATTTTAGGCATCATCAAAATTAAACTATATGATTAACATTTCTATCTATTTATTAGTATTAAGCTTATGTCTTTTTGGGCAATTTTTTATAAAATGATTAGGTTCTCCACACATAAACAATTACATTTTTTATTACTAGTTTTCTAATATATCATTGTTTACTTTTATCTTTCTCTTCTTAGGTAGACGCTTATAATTATTTATGTTAAAAGTTCTACTCTTTCTAATGAATTTTTCTTTTTTTCAAGGTTTTCTATATTTATTCTTCCAGTTCTTTTCTTTTTTATATTTTCCGTATCTTTTTTATTTTCCGTATCTTTTTTATTTTCTTCTATTATATTTATCTTCACATTGCTGCGGAGTGTATATTATGCTGCTATAGCAACCATAGTTTTGTTTTTTCAAATTTTTTTGTATTTTGACTTCTATACATTTTCCTCTCAGCCTCCTAAACGTAAAAACTATTCTAGGTCCTTTTCCTAAATCTCCTCTTATATTTACTTCTCTTGTGGCTATTCTCCCTAGTAAGGTTGTATAATAGATTGACCATTGATTCTCCTATTTCTCTTCCTAATTCTCTAGGTAACTTTCTAAGATATTTATTCCCTATTTCTTCATCAAAACTTTTCTTGTCCTGGCTGCTATGGCTAGATATTCTTTACTAAAAGGTACAATATATTTCCAACTCCCTAATGTTATCTAATCTAGTTCAGTTAATGCTACGCTTTGCGTATAATCATTTATTCTAGAGGGGTCATATCCTATAAGCATTTCTTTTATAAAACTAGTATAATAGTACAATTCCATGGATTATCTCCTAATCTTTTAAGTTGTCTAATGGTCTCCTTGTATTTTCCTTTAAAAGTTAAATATATATTAAAGGGTAAATTACACTGACCTCTCATGAGGTTTACCTTAATTACAGGGACCTCTCTTGCAGTTTCAAAAATAACACTGACCTCCCCTACTTTGAAAATAATACACAGATTCTCCCTTCTCGTTAAAATAGCATGAATGACGCTAACTTGACAGCTGAATTGACCATAATACCCTTGAACCATATTGTGAAAAGACACAACTGACCCTTAATGTAAAAAACCCCTCTCATTCATTATTTTTTTCCTAGGGTTCATGATCAGAAAATCGAAAGAAGGAGAAGAAGTGAGCAACGAAGGAATGGAAGAGAAGATGATGGCCTAGGGATTTTGTTGAAAATCTGCTCCGATTATCTTTCACAGTGCAAAGTGTGAAAGATTTTAATCGATTTGTTTTATTATTTACAGCTCCCAAGTAAGTTCTCTAACAAATCTGTTCAATATTAAAATTTCTAAAAAAATATGCAATATGTGGATTTAGGGTTTACGAATGAAGGAATTTTTAGAGTTTTAGGGAGTTTTTGTTAGTGTAATCTTGAACTAATTTTTAATGTTTCAAGAGTTGTATTTTTTTTGGTATTTAGGGTTTTTTCTAGTTTTTAATCAAATATTGTAATTTTTTGGATTATTCAACATTATTACTTACTAGATTTGGAGTATAAGAATGCTTGTTAGATTTTATTGATTTGGGGTTTTTGTTAGATTTTGTTCAATGTTGATAGATTTTGTTCAATGTTGTATTATCTGTTTAATGTTGTGAAAAATATATATGAAAATTGTAATTTTTTGGATTATTAAACATTTAATATTGTGAATTATTCATTATTCTCAATTTGTTTATCTAGTTGAATCATGCTAGCTTTGAAATTAGTTGAATCTATTTTACTAAAATTTATTGAATTGGTTCAATTGTTTATTTGTTAAATGTTTATCTATTCAAATTAAATGTTTATCTGGTTAAATTAGTTTTTAATCAAATATTGTAATTTTTTGGATTATGAAACATTATTACTTACTATAGTTAGAGTATAAGGGTGTTTGTTAGATTTTATTAAATTAATATTGATTTAGGATTTTTTTTTTTTTTTTTTAAGATTTTGTTCAATGTTTATTGATTTAGGGTTTTGTTATCTATTTAATTATATTTCAGCTATGGCTACATTTCCTTCATTTGATTTAGTCATCCATTACAAGGGTAAAGTGGGCAGAGTATACAATGTGGATCCTGATATGTATTGTCATGTTGATTTATTGAAGGATGTACATGACTTAGTTCTTAGTAACATTGGTTTGATTGAGGCTCTTGTTATTCATTTGTACTGTGATATACCTGGTACTGATAAGAGAATAATGTTAGAAAATGATCTTGATGTACTAGATATGTTTTACATGCAAAGTGTGAGTAGAACAATTAACTTGTATGTAGATGTTGTTCATAATATTGGGTTTGAAGGTGGACAAGTTAATGATAGGGAGGAGGATGCTGTAGAAATAGATCAATCAGTACAGGATGGTGATGGTGATGTAGAAGGGGATCATGAGTACCACATGGATGATTTTGTTGGGTTTAGTGATGAAGACAAAGATTGGAATGAAAATGTGGATGCTGAAAATGAATCTGATAGCACAGGTAGTGAATATGTCTTAAGTGAAGATGATGGCTTAGGTGAAGATGATGGTGCACTTAGTGATTATCAATCAGGAGATGATGCAATGGTGTATGATGTTAGTACTGATGATGGCTTAGATGATGAACCTAATTGTAGACCTAAGAGAAGGAATTCCAAGGGAAAACAATTTCATTCTCCCTATGACGATAAAGAGCCATATTTGAATCCAAAATGGGAAATGGTATTGGAAAATAGGATGATATTCGCAAATGTAAACAACTTTAGAGCTAAACTGAAGGATTATATAGTGGAAACTGGCTTCAAGATTGTGAGGGACAAAAATGAGAAGTCTAGAGTAACTGCCCACTGTGCTGTTGATGGATGTCCTTGGAGGATTCATGCATCTCCTCTTCCAGATGGGATAACTTACAAGATAAAAACCCTAGTTCCCCAACACACATGCAGTAGGTTAAACCAAAATACTGAGGCAGCTTCAGATTGGATAGCAAAAAAATTGTGTGACAGTTTTAAAGAAAATCCAGACATGGGGTTGGATACAATGCAAGGAAAATTGAATGAGATGTGTGGGATTAATGCTTCAAAGATGCAATTGTATAGAGCTAAAAAAAGATATAGAGATTAGATGCGGGGTAATCATGGTAGATAATATGTGCTACTACCAACATATGCTACAGAGATTAAGAAGACAAATCCTGGTAGTTTTGTGAAGATTAATTATGATGACCCACCCAAGCCAATCTCAAAGGATGAACCCACACCAGATGAAGAGAGTACAATCAATTCTAACCCGGTGTTTAAAGAATATTCATTTCATTTGAGGTAATGAAAACAGGGTTTGATAATGAATGTAGACCCTTCATAGGGATAGATGGTTGTCACTTAAAGGGTCCTTATAGTGGAGTGCTAATTTCAGCAGTTGCTTTAGATGGGAATAATGGGTTGTTTCCACTGGCAATAGGAGTAATGGAGTGCGAATGTAAGGAGAGTTGGACATTTTTCCTAGAACACTTGAGAACAATACTGAGTGATACATTGCCCACTAGGCCTTGGACCATCATGTCTGATGGACAAAAGGGTCTTGACAAAATTGTGAGTGAAATCCTACCAGAGGCTAGCCATAGAAGGTGTTGTATGCATTTGTTTAACAACTTCAGAGCTAAATTTCCTGGAGTGATCTTGAGGAAGAACTTTTGGAAGGCAGCAAGGGCTTGGAATCAAAGGGCATATGGTAAAGCTATGCAGGCCATTCAAGGTATCTCAAAGGAAGCATATGCATGGCTGCAAAAAGTTCCTGTTGAAGCAAGGTCTAGGCATGCATTTGATGGTAGGACAAGAAATGATCATATCACAAATAACATGACAAAATCATTCAATAATTGGTTAGGGATTTCCAGAAGTAAGCCAATTCTGACAATGTTAAAGACCATAAGATGTAAGTTAATGGGCAAGTTTCAAATGAGGTATCAAAAAGCATTGCAATGGTAGTCCAATGTCACTTTGAACATTAAAAAGAAGCTTGATAAGACCGCGTATGAATCAAGAAAGTACAAAGTAGAGTATGCAGGAGAGTAGGAGTATGATATTAGGGACAATGAAGGAGTGAGACACATTGTGCATCTAGGTAGGATGAGCTGGGAGATCTCTGGGATTCCATGCACACATGCTATGGTTACAGTCTCACACAGTAGAATGAATGTAGAACATTTTGTTCACCCTTATTACTCAAAGCAAAAATATTTGATGGCTAATGGTAGGATTATACATCCACTATCAAACCACACTATGTGGACACTGATAAATGAGTAGCCTTTACAACCACCACTTCTGAAAAGATTGGTAGGAAGACCAAAGAATTCCAGGAAGATGGCTGGTCATGAGCCTCCAACAAGCACAAGTCAAGCCAAGAGGTCTTATACTTTGAAATGCAATTAGTGCAAGGAATTTGGGAACAATAAGAGAACATGTCAAAGAGGTCCAGTCAGGAGTGACAGAGGAGATAGCACTTATATGGCAGAAGCATGGGTTCTTCATCTGACAAAGGAGGCAGAGGCAGAGGCATGGGTTCTTCATCTAACAAAGAAGGCAAATCTATTAGCAGAGGAGGCAACACTTCATCTGGCAAAGGAGGCAGCACTGTATCTGGCAGAGGAGGCACTTCATCTGGGAAAGGCAGAGGTAGAACTTCATCTGTAAGAGGTATTTCGGCTGAGAATACACATGTAAGCATCTTTTGTTTTCTTTTCCTTTGCTTTTTTTTTTTTTTTTTTTTTGACTAAAGTATTTATGTACTAATTTTGGTTTGCAATTTATGTACTAACTTTGGTTTGAAACTCAGGATATTCCAAGATGGAGCCCTTCAATGCCTACTCAGTGTGTGACACAGGTCACAAGAATATAAGGTTAGTGTAGCTAACTTCACTTTAGATTTTAGATTTTATTTATATGGTACAGATTCAAGACTAAGTTGATTTTGGTTTTGTTTTTTTTTTTTTTTTTTTGTTGGTTGTTTCTTGCAGATAACTTCGCTACTTTATGATGGTTTTTGGGTACATATGTGTGACAATGAACAAGTACAGAATATATAGATAGTGCATAGTGCATAGTGCATAGTGCATAGTGCTTATAGGATAATGCACCCACTTTTTTTATTTTGTTGTGGGCATCTTGATCATACTTTTGTAACTATGATATAGTGATAGATGAGGAGCATAGTGCTTAACAGTGAGATAGTGATTGCTTCTTTTTTGGGGATGTAAATCTTTTGTAACTCTTTTGGGATGTAACTGTCAACTAACTATGAAGTATCGTATGTAACTATGAAACATTGATATTTAAACTTGTTTATATATGTCTGAAGCACTAATAATCGGGACACATATTTTAGGATTTGCCATGCTTTCATTCCAAGGGAAAACTAGTACAATCTTGTTGTCTTACACTTAAATAGAGCGGGATTTACATATTTCATTACACAAAAGCTAGCACAAGTTTGTCATACTAGATATCCTTGCATTACATAACCCATTGAACAAGCTTTACATAAGATAAGTTGGTTACTTCATAATGGCAACAAACAGGGCAAACAAACTTATGACTAAACTTATGATTATCAGTAGCTTCATATATCCTTGCTTGTCTTCAAGTATTTGCACTCTTGTATGCACATTCTTGAAATTGCCTTGAGGTAGTGGCCTTTGAACAGTATCAATACTTTCATCAGTTGAGTTAACAAGTTTGCACCAATCCCAGAATTTGCATTTTCTTTCTGCACAAGTATAGTACAACTTTCCTTTGTTTTTGTTTCTTTCAGATTGTGTCACCTTGATAGCTACATTTTGACCACAAAGACATGTTTTGCTATATTTCATTATGTTGCTTCCATTGTTTGATGATGCCATATCACTGTACTTGTGCATGCATACAAAATATATATATATATATTAAATAAAAATAAAAATACATAGTTCACCCAAAAAAAATAATAAAATACACAGAACTAAAAGAGAGAAAGAGAGAGAGCTCACATGAAATTTTCATCCATGCCAAGCAAGGTTGTAGAGAGAGAGAGAGAGAGAGAGAGAGAGAGTTTGGAGGGAAAGTTAACAGGTGCTAGAAATTTGAGGCAAATAGTTAGAAGGGGGTGTATTGTTTTATAAAGGATGACAAGGGTATTTTGGGCATTTGCATGTTTATTGTGGCTGATGTCACTGTTTTTGTTACTTCATTAACGTCCTTCTAACAGCAGGGGGGAATCTGTGTATTATTTTCAAAAGTAGGGGAGGTCAGTGTTATATTTGAAATTACAGGGGAGGTCTCTGTAAGTAAGGTAAACCTCAAGGGAGGTCAGTGTAATTTACCCTATATTAAAAGCTGAATCTCCTAAAAGTGTTTCCTTGTATTCCCACATATCATTTCCTTCAAAGGGATTATTCATCTATGCTTTCACTACGTCTTTTTTCCATTTTTCTATCACCTCTTGCCATATCTGTGGGTCGAATTTAGCTAAGTCTAAAAGGGTTCCTTGGTTAGTAGCTGGTTGTAATTGTATGCTCATATCTGGTTGTCTACGTTTTCTATGAAACCTCTACTATTTATTGGGATCTGCTTTACTACGTTCTGTATTGGTTAGTGGTCATCTTTCTCCTAATTCATATTGCATCGGTTCTACTAAATCTTTTACTGTAGGCTATAGAGTGCTAGTTCTTGTGTTTTTTGTTATTTGAGGAAATGATTGAGTATTCATATAAAAGGGGTCTTCTATTTTAGACTGTTTAGGTGTTTTAAATATTTTACTAGGATGTATCTTACTTTCTAAAATATCATCTACATATTTAGTATGAAATTCTTGGTTTAAAAATGAAACTGTTTCATCATAGGTATCTCCCTTAGCTATATATTCATTGTATCTGATATCTAATATTTTATTTATATCCATTAGAGTAAAATTATCAAAGTCTATCTCATTGATAATATATATCTTATTTTGTGATATTATCTGCATTTTCTTCTAAAAATGAAATTCTTAGTCTAAAAATAAAACTGCTTCATCATGGGTATCTCTCCTAGCTATATATTCATAGTATCTGGTATCTAATATCCATTAGAGTAAAATTATCCAAGTTTATCTCATTGATATTATATATCTTATTTTGTGATACCATTTTTTCTTCTGTCATTACATAAAGCTAATTTATGCTATTATGATTATCTTCATTTTCTTCCTTATCTATGTTACTGAATTCATCTTCTTCGGATCTTTCCGAGGCTACATATGTATATTGAGTAAATCTTACTGCATAACTACCGTCTGCTTTTTGATATAGTAAGTTATCTTGAGGGACTAACCTCTTTTGTCCTAAGAAATCTCCTAAATTCCAATTTACGGCTGTATTATCTTTTGAACTATATTTTTTAGCTGGAAGTGCCTTTATTCCTTTTGCTCATAATAATTTAACTATCTGATCATTTGTAAGTCTATAATGGGTATTACTTTCTGAGACTGCTAAGCCTAAAAATCTTGTGCAAATTAATAAATTATTTTCTCCCTTTTTCATTTTATATCCTCTACTTTTCATTCCTATTTTTATCTTCTTATGAAAGGTTGAGGTTGGTAAAAGAAAATCTGATGTGAAATAAACTATTCCTCCTTTCGAATTCATGTCTAATTCATAGCTTCATAATATACTTTGTCCTATATCATTAAATCTATCATTATAAAGACATACAAAGACCTTAGCTCCTAAATTTTCTCTGGTTAAAGTCTGAACTCCTATTACAACTAGTCCTAAATGGGTCATTTTGAGATGTTCATTTGCAGCATAATTGTAGCTTTCTCTATTTATTAGATTTAGGTCTATTTTTTCATCTTCATGGGTTACGCTAAACATTCGTTCGCCATAGTGTTTAAATAAATATTGTTTCTTATGATTTTTTCCTAGCTTATATACATACTTAGCTAGAATTAACTCAAATTTTTCCTTTTTAAATTTCTCTATTTGGTGTTCTACATCTATGAACTCTTCTACATTAACATCTTTATCTTCATTACGCTGTGAACATTTTCATTTTCTATAAGCTCTACAAATAGGCTTTCTTATTGATAATCTGGATGGTAATTTAAGCTTTTCAAAATATTTAGCTATATTTTCTTCGTTTAGCTAAGAATGAACCTTACTTGCTTGTCCTTCAACCTCTTTTCCTTTTTGATGTACTAATCTTTCTAAAGAAGCTATACGATTTTCCAAACTATGTAGTTGTTTTGATAATTCCTCAAATTTTTCACACAACCTAATAAGTAATAAAATTTCTATATTATTTTGTCTTACAAACATTTTATCTGACTAATTTATTCCTTGGTAACTACTAATTCCCTTTGGGTTATTATGAAAATCTTCTACTTGTTTTAAAATGGCCAAATAATCTCTGTTAGCTTTCTTATCGCTACTCATAAATTACGATAGTTGCTCTAATTCTTCTAGCTTTTGTTTTAAATTATCTTGAATTTGATTGACCTGTTCAATTTGTCTAGCTATTTGATTTATCTGGTTATGGGTTTTTTTCTATTAATTGCTTAGATTCTAATTCTATTTGTTTAGGATAGCTTATATTTATGTATATTTCTAGCGTAGTAGGAACTTTTTCTAAATCTAATCTTTTCTGTAGAATTGAGCTACACTGATCTTGGATATAATCTAATTTTTTATCTTGCTCCTTAATGATACTGCGAGTATTCCGAAGATGGTCTGTAAACAAGTTAATGAAATTATTGATTTTATCTACAGCTTGTTTAATATTTTCTGCAAAATTAATCTAATAATACTATTTAGCTGAAAATTATGTTCGCTATGAAGCTGATGTGTAAAAGTACTTTCAAAATTACAACGAAATCTATTTTTATCTATATTAAGGCGATGGTTATTATAATTGCTGAGGTCTAAATCTAGATATTCTACATTTTTCATACACAAAATTGAATTCTAATTTAAAATTACTACCAGCAACTATAACATGAAACTTATAACTAAATTTTCCAATAATAAAAACTACTCTACTTCTGTAAGAAAAGTGCATAAACTAACTTAAATTGTCCTAAAACCGAACACTGCTCTGATACCAATTTATGAAGAGAGTTAGTGGTTTACCACTACTTTGGTGTTAGGCTAAGAATTATCTAATTAATTCTACAGTTATTCTACTATTAAGTTCTTAAGTTGTTGTATCAATTGCTCTAAGGCTTCTTGTTTTATTGCTAGCTGTCTGTCAATTTATGTAATTCTCAAACTATAGTGTGCTAGAGATCTACTTATTGCTAATGATAGCAGAAATTGACATCTTTGTTTCTGATCTTCTAATTCTTGTATATGTTCAGTACTAGCTTTAATTTTAACTCGAAGTTCTTCTTCCAAAGGCATGAAAATTTGGCTTTAAAATATATTATATTGAAAATATTCCTTTAGTATTTCTACTTAGGTTACTCTCCTTTTATTCTAAAATTCTTTCCTTTAGTTTGAAACCTTACTTTTAATTGACGTTTGCTTTCATTACATGTACTCCCACCTTGAGACAAGTCTAATTTGATATAGTATATTTTTATTTTTTTCCATACCTTTCCCTTTCTGCCTACAATTTTCCTCTAATGCTTGATCATGGCTCACACAGGTTCTTCAGCTAAGGTCACTCAGTAATGGAATAGAAAAAACAATAGCTACTATGAAGGTTTAAAGCATGTAATATTAATAAGCAAGCAAGCATTTTATAAACTTAGTTTTTCAAAACAAAAAATAAATAAATAAGAACAAAAGAGTTATCCCTTCAAAATACCCAAGGAAAAAGAGAAATTACTCACACTTCATAATAATATAACAAAATACTTACAAGGATTATGTTACAGACTCTGGGACACTTAGAAACTTGGAAGACAAAAATTGACACACTTGAAAGTTAGACAAAGACAAGGACTTGAGTGATTTTTTCCTTCTTGTTTGTCTAACTAAAGAGTGTTCTTTATTTATAGTGGTGAATACTCCTAAAGACCGACTATCGAAAGAATCATTCAAAGATTAAGATAATGATGCCGGGTACTACTTTGGGCCCCATCGCACATCATTCAATCCTCCCTCTCTTGGTTCTTTGTTTACAAAATATTACAAAAAAAATAAAATAAAATAAAACACGTGTAAGGATTCTCACAGCTTTTCTTTAGTGGAGCAGAGTAGGGATTGTTTGTTCTATTAAAGTAGTGAGTGAACGAGAAGCCTTGACAGACGCAAATAATTACAATAGTTTTTGTCATTTTTTGGCATGAATTCTGACACATTTTCAGGCTTAAAGGAGAAGCCTTATTTCTGACAAACTCAACTAATTATGATGGCCGTTGTCGTTTTCGGGCTAAATCCTTCTTGGTGAAGCTCCCTGTAGATGCCTACTGATGTAGATGCTTGATGGTAATCTTGGATGCATGATATTTTTTAAAAAAAATATATATTAATTCTACATATATTTGAGAGAAATTATTTTAAACACAATGGGCATATTTGATTGACAAGATTAGAGCATGGGATTGGAATTATTAATCCATAGGCCTAATAATCATATGTTTGTTTTGAAATTTTGTTTCAGGATTATTAATTCAATAAATAATTAATCCAACAAATTAGTAAGATTATTAGTAAAGGGGTATGGGTGAGATTATATATCCTGAGTTGGGAAATAAAATAAAAAAACCCTTTTGCCATTGACTAAAAATTAAAACACTTATTATTTTTATATAATTTTATATTTTAGAAGGCTAAAAGTAATTTTAAAAATTTTAAAAATATTTTTTGATATTTATTTTATCAAATTAGTTTATATTTTTTTTTAAAAAAAATTAAAAAACAAACCAAACATGGCTTTGTATTTTGTATTTTTATTTTGCTTTTATTTATTTATTTATAATTTTTTTTCAAAATCACGTTTATGAAGAAATTTTAATAAAGTAAAAATTGTGAAGAAACATTGATGGAGGGTAAGATTGGAAAAGAAAATAAATATAGTTGTAATTCTACATTTATATATTTTCTTATCCAATGCAAATCAAACAATGAACAAGTGGATAATTTATCTTATTAATCCAATTAGATAATGAATACCGTATTAATTTGATGGGATTATTAATAATTTTACTATTAATCTTGTAAATCAAACATGGTCAATGAGTATTATATATCTCATTCTTATTATTAAGCAAACATGATAGTCTAGTGAAAATTCGTGCATCTTTGGAGCTTGAGTTATTGTGTTTCATTCCTTGCAATCACTCATCTTCACAACTGGGATCTCACAGGCTCCTGGAAAAGGTCAGTCAGTAAGTCCAAATGTTTACATGTGCTTTAGTCCCACAACTCATAATTTTTATGAGTGAGGTTCTTTTCTTTCAGCCTTTATATTTAGCCCAGTTAAATTAACAGGTCAGATAATATATATAATCTTCTGTACTGTTGTAAAAAGGAGATAAATGGTAAAAATTAAAAATTAAAAAAAAAATTAGTTCCCTCAAGAAGGTAACTCTAAATGTATCCCAAAAATTAGGTTGACACCTTATTACTTGAAACATCACAAATTTAAAATTTAAATATTTATTTATTTATTTGGACACCCCAAATAATACCTATTATAACCCTAAAAATCAAAGAAAAACCGTTGAAATTCTACTTTCTACACTCCAAGTCTAATACCTATTATATATGTTTGAAATTTAATTTCGAACCTATGAAGTTTATTCGATTACTCAGTTTTGAACAATAGAAAGTTGATTGCAACATTTTCATCTGAATACTTAGTGCTAAACAAATTATATATGTTCGAATACTTAATTCGAGCCTTTGAAATTTCTTTGGATACTCAGTGTCAAACAAAAGAAATATGTTCGAATACTCAATTCCGAATAATTGAGACGTGCAAATACTTAATTCCAAACAACGGAAAATTGGTTCCTGCTTTTCCATCGAGATTGTCAATTCTAAAAATATTTGCCTCAATAGTAGTCTCGGTAATGTCACACTTCCTATGCCACTGAATATATTTATGCACTTCTTCGACGTGCATTATAAATTGTCTTAATAGTAGACATATTGAGAGCTTCTTTGTTTCAAAGTAATTAAAATCGCTCGCAGCCTCACCATACTTTTGAACATTTCAACCAATAACGAGGTTCCTCTTGTGATAACCTCTCGACATAAGAATGACCTTCAAAATGGTTTGCAGCTGTGGATGATTTTGTACACCACATACGACTTCCAACATCCAATCATCATTTGTGTCGAGTTTCTTGTCCTTTAATTGGAAAGAACAACCACATCTTTCTGTACCCGTTAGCTTGAAATTCATTTATTTTTGAACCTTCATGATTTTTCTTGTATCTTTACAAGAACGACTTCTTTCACACGCAAGGGTAATTCTCTCTCTCCTATTACCATTGCTACCTGCATCTGCCCTCTTGGTAACAATTACAAAATCATTCTCCTTTCTATGTCACAAACCCACCAAATTAATGCTTCTCGACTCTTAAATATCTACATATAAGAAAAAAATAACTAATATTCATAAAGATAGTATACATTACAATTACTAATTTTATGTATGTAACATACCTTATGAGTAACAAATTCACTAGTAAAATCCATTACACATTCTGTTGAAACCTTATTACGTCGTATAGAAATATCACCCTAAAACATAGTATGAGAAGATAGAAAATTTCAAACTATGAAAACACATAACCGAATATTTTAATTTTTTTGGGATACTTAATACCGAGCAAATCAAAAACAAATTTCTCAACATAGGTAATTTGGTTGGAGATATAATACCTTACATATATATATGTTCAATATTGGGTTGTGAAGAAGTTAAAAAATTAAATTTTAGAAAACATAACTGAACATAGACAATTTGTTTGGATATTAAATACTGAACAATAACTATTATTTTGAAATTGCTGAATATATAGATTTTGTTTGGAAACAAGTTTCCGAATAAACATAATTTGTTCAATATTGAATTTCCACATCAATTCCGAATAACCATAATTTGTTCAATATTGAATTTCCGAATCAATTCCGTAAACCAGATAATGAAAAACGATAAAAATATCAAATGAAAACTTACTTTATCTATAGAAAACTACTTAAAAACATCTTTTTTATTGTCCATTGTTGGTTTTAATATGAAATAGAATGAAAGAACAATTGATTCAGACAAATAAGATTAGGTATGAAAATGTAAAATGAAGAGTGTAAGAAGAGAGAAAATACATATTGAGCCTGATAATAAATAGGGTCAAAAACACTTTGATTTACCCTTTTTTTCAATGTCAAGTATTTTTTAATCATTTTAAATGACTTAATAATAATAATAATAAATTGCATCAAATAGAGCCACACTCGAAGACTACCCACCTCTCTCTCTCTCACACACCCACCCACACATTTCAGGACAAATTTTGTAAACAATTGAGATCAAATTTTTTAGTCACCCAAAAAAATGATAGGGACATTCTCAGGGGAAAAACCAAAAATCCATTAGTGTGAGCAGCATATATCAGTGAACTATCTGGGACAAGGGAAATTTACTGATTTTTTTCACTGGAAATCATTGCTTGATTGGTTATGGAATCTTTAACATAAGGCACACCACTTGAGTATAGCCAAAAAAAAAAAGAACACAATAAAATCAACCATTCACCGGGTTTCCTATTAATTAGAGAAGCCGTGCACAAGCGAACAAGTTTTTACAGGAGTTCAAAATAAGTAAATAAAAAAGACAAATCTCAAGAGAACAAAATTTCAGTGTCATCAAGCATTGTTTCAGTCCCTCATCTCTCTCCATTGATATACAAGCAAGCACCTCTATGATTTTTGCTGGTCAGTACCATGAAACTTCCTCCCAGCTTCAACAGCTTCCCTGCACACAAAGGCCAATTAGAAAAAATTTAATGAGTTCTACCCTTGGACAAAGGACAAGATCTTTATACTAATCGCAATGTTTCTATACCCAAAAATGTAGGTTTACTAGTTGCTTTTGTTAAGCTTTCCGTTTATATACACGATCAAAACCGCAGTGCAAATGCATTTCAGTGCATATGCCAAGATAATGATGTCAAAAGTCTTTTCGCATTTAGATATTGTTGATAAGTTGATTCACATCAACATCAACACCCAGAAATAACAAGATGTTACCCAAATTAGGTTTGCCTAGTTTTTGTGTAAGCATGAAAGATTCTAACAATATTCTTCAAAGGTCAGAAATATCAAATGATGGACAACATTCCAATGAATTAATGAAACATGGATTCAGTATTTTCAGAAGAACTCCACAAGCAGTAAACAGTGTGAATTCTGAAGAAAAATTTACGATAGCAATGAATTTGTCCGACTTTGCACTACCGTTGTTCTTGCTAGCAAAAACAACACTTGTTCTGGTTTTTGAAGACCTGAGGTTTACTCATAAGATGGTACTGATAACATAATAATGCTATGTTCGTTTAAGTGGAAAGCATTTTCTACATTTTCTGGGGTTTGATACAGGAGCAAACTAAAGTTCAACGGATAACATTTTCTGTAGTCAATGGAATACAAGCTTATTTGCATGTAAAAATGTTTTCCACTATTAAAAGGGGGAAAATGTTTTCTGGATTAAAGTCCTACCAGTGCCATGCCACTACCACCACTGCCACCATCTCACTCTCCCACATTCTACACATCAATCAATCAAATTTTTTCTCACACCCATCTATTCAACTAAAAAAAAAAACAAAACATCACTAATATAATAACCATTAGTACATTAGTTTCAAGGACACAACCAAATATAGGAAATGCTTTTTCTTGAAAAAAATTTCCATAATAGAGCTGAAACAAACAGAGCGCAAGGGAAAATGTATACCAGGTTACTTTTCTGTGCCAGATTTCTCTACCCAGTTACTGTCATTGTTATACATTTTTTTTCCAATTAATTTGCAGATTTTAAATGATCTGTATGGTCAGAGTTGCATGTAATTACCTGGGTTAACAAGACCACCTCACAGAAAAAGGAAAAAGAGCTGAAAGCAAAAAAAACCCACAAGTGCGCAAGCAATAACAGCAGTTGAAACCAGAGAATTTTCCCACTAACCTGAAAGCATCTACAAGAGCCTTATTTTCAGGGTCAAGCGTCACACCCTCATAAAAAGAATTGGCTGCCTCATCAAACTTCTATAAATATGAAGCATGAGAAAAAAACATCAGATAAGACAATAAAGATTTATTACTAAAATTTTAATTTGAAGGAAAAGCATTTAAAAGAACAAGAGCATGCCTGTAATAAACGTAAAGCTGCACCTTCCCGGTAGCAAGCCTTCGGCCAATCCGGTCGTAGTGCTCTGCAGGCCTTTGCATCATTCAAGGCATGCTCAGCTTGTCCTAAACGAATCCAACAAAGACTTCTATTGGAAAGCAAAGTAGCATCAGTGGGATCAAAATCAATTGCCTGTAAATCCATCAGCATAAAACAACTTAGTCTGACTCGATATAGCTTCAAAAGTACGAGTAACATACTTATTATTGGCACTAAATTCCGAAAACATTGTTAGGGAAGTATAAAAATAAGATTCATCAAATATTGGGGTACAGAGAACAAATTGATGTAAACTTGATTTCTACAATTTTTTAAACCCTCAACTTCTATTCAGGTAATTTCCTCATGTAACAATTTTATCACATTTCCACTACTATTTTATCTATTTCAAGAATATTTCATCATTTGAGCTACTTCTAAACATCACCATTTTTTTAGAACCTACATAGCCGACTCAGATAATAAAATTAGATTTCTCCTATATTACGTCTCAGCACTCAACTGAATTTTACTGCAGCAGTTCTTGGTGCTAAAAGCTCTCTAAACATTTCCAGTGCATGTGGGATGGGAGGACAACACATGCCCCAGAGTAGTCTCATGCTTCCAGAGGCTCTCTCCCCTCCCCCCCCCCCCCCCCCCCCCCCCCCCACCAAAACACACACACACACACACAAGACCTCCACATTCAGGCTTGTGCAAGTTAATCAAAGCAGGAATTGAATCATTCTAATCAAAACTATGACATAAATTGTCATCACCTGCATATGAAACCTATGATCTAAAATGTTAGATTCAGTACAGGACCGTGGGTGGCAATTGGAAAGTGCAAAGATGAAACATAATATCAATAGAGGATATAAACAACCTAGATGATATCAATATATCACAAAATATAGATATCGTTTGGGGGAGAAATCCAGATTCAGAAATTAAAATCATAATAAAATATATCAATAAATCAAAATATCAATATCTAGAAAATACACACATAACAACATATCAATCTCTGAAGAATATGGATACATCAATTGATATTATAAACTTCCCAACCTGAAAGAATATTCTCATTTATTTGTTTCACATAGTAAGTGTGGATGACGGGCATCCGGGATGGCTGGGACGAGGTGATATGGGGAGCTCACTCCCTCCTTGAGATTGACCATACCATTCCTTCATAGAGGCAAATCTCCCACTCTCTCTAGTAAGACTGCATCAGCTATCTCCCTATCCATCCTTGGTGTTTTGTGACATTTACTGCCTACCACTATTTCCAAAAGGTCCCCCACTTACTAGCAGGAAACTCCAACTTAGGTGACGTTTTTTAATGAGAAATGCGTTTTCGCACTCCCAAGAAACTCGCTCCCGTTGATGAAAAAACTCACTCCGAAAGGTATCCTAAAGGAATGGTAGAACCACCATCCACCCAGACGCGGCCATCATAAATGGTTCGTGCGACGGCAACGATAGCAAGTTCTGGATAATCCATTTAATCTTCTTTTCTTTCTCTTTTTTATCTTTTTCTGAATTTTCCATGGAACTCCCTCTTGAAACATTTCCAGAAACTCGAGTCTCATTTCCTCTTATTCCGGCGGCATTTCTAGATAGAAACACTTAAACATACAAATATCAAAGAAACAAAAGAAAAACGACTTAAACTTATTAAAGTGCTTTCTACATACATAATATTTATTCATACTTGACAAAGACAAATTGTAATTGACATCAATCTCAAATATTTATTCATAATTTAACACATTTTACAACTACGTAGAAAAATAATTGTCAGAATATATTTATATAGTTAATATATGAAATATATACACGCTTCAATAGGTGCTCCCGAATGCTCTCGCTTCCCCGCACCCGCACCCGCACCCGCACCCGCACCCGCACCCGCACCCATTCCCACTCCCGTCCCCACTTCGTGCAACTAAGGTCCCACAATCTACTGAACACCTGGATTCTCCATACAATTAAGGACAGAAATTGTCTCTTATAATCACAAGCCCTGCAAGCTAGCTATGGAACTTGCAAGATGATGATAATCACACACAGCAGAGCAGAGCAAATGAAAATAATTGGCACCTGTGTGTAAGCATCAACGGCCGTCAAATAGTCTTTTGTTTGAAGGCATCATCTCCTCTCAATTTTGCTTCTGCAGCTTTCTTCTTTGCCTCAGGAGTCACCTGAGAAGAGATTCAACATTTTTCAGTGTCAAACACCTACAATACAATTTTTTCAATATAGCACCAAAGTTCCAGATAACTAAGGATGACAATTTGCAGCCATGACATAGTTGCACGAACTGGGAGCAGGAGCGAGGGGCCCTAAAGAAAGGTTTAAGGTTGAGTGAGGGCAGGAACAAGGACCCTATAGGAGTTTCCTGCTACTAAGTCCAAGATAGTAAATTTTTTTTGACACAACAAAAAGAGGAAATAGAAAGATAATGATCCTTTTACAGGAGGAGGGACTATTACAAAAAATAAATGAACAATTCTTCCACTCATGAGTATAAAACAATAGCTTAAATCAATCTAAACATCAAGGCCAATTTAGCTAACAGTTACATTAATTCTTGCTATGATTATTTTGAATTTTTTTTTTTTTTTTTTTTTTTTGGTATTATTATTTTGAAATTATTTAACAATAACAAACTTTTAGCATAAGCCTACAATCTACTAGTCAACTCAGGCTCATAAATCCTTCCCCAACTCAACAACCTAACTGAACCAAATTTATCAGTTAGTTTTAATAGCTGGCCGATACAAGAAATACTTTAAAAAACAACGCCCAATAGTACACATTAATGTGTGCTTGGGAAGGGAAAGATTGGGTACATACCTAACACCTTTGGCAATATGCACAAAGGTTATAGCATCACTCTTATCCTGTTTAGATCATTCTAAATTTCTCTAATTAATCCTCAATACATTAGTTAATGAATTTGTTACAAATGGCATTTTGACAACAGAATTTGTCACTATAGATTTGCTACTAACAATTCTGTCCAAAGACATGAATGATTGTTTATGAATGTTCAGAAGAGGTCAGCAACATTGCAACAGAATCAAAGCTGAGTATGTCAAAATCAATTTAAAAAGGTCAATAATGGTTGACATTGCACCTCAACCATATCTTGCTTTGGTGTGATAGCATCCCTCTGTAATTTAATTTCCTTTTTCTCTTCCTGCAATTTGCACACTTCAAAGTTAATACAAAAAAATAGGAAATGCTGAGAGTTAGTTTAGCCTTTATTTTTTGAGTAGAGTAAAATGGACAATGTGTAGGAATTCAAAGTAGAATCAAAATCAAATCACATTCAAAGCTCCCCTCCTATGAATGGAAAACACCCTGAAAGACATCCATGTGGCTTTTTATTTTTGCTAGTTGATTTAAAATAAACAAAAAATGGCATTGTATACTGCAATATATAAACGGATACGGGAAAAAAGATACATATATATAATTGTCCAAAAAGCAAGGTTCAAAACATTGCCCCTTGTGTCTCATTCATAGCAGGTGCTGCAATGCTATTGTGTCGTGCTACAGAGTGATTAATGTTAGAATAGTTATTTCTATTCTATTGTTAATATTTACTTAAGTTGAGGGTACAATGGTCATATTGCAATATTAGGGTTTATATATATATATTTTGCTAATGTACTGATGCAGGGTTGAGCACAATATTATGAGATATATAAAAATTCCTTCCCCTTCTTCTTCCTAACCCTAAATTTCCTCATTTTACATTCTAAATATTAAAATTTAAAATATTTTGACTTGGTAAAATATCAGCAAAGATGAGCATATATAACCTGAATTGTTAATATATTGCAAAATAAAGATATAACATGTCAAGGCTTTCACTTTTTGCTTTTCAATTCAAAATAAATTAGGAAACAAAAGAGCCACTGGTGTACTAAGCATAATTCTGCTTAAAATTATGGATATATAAAAAGCAAAGCACATACACAATGTCCACCTAAAAACAAGGTTTAGAATGACAGCTAATACATATTCTTTAGCAAAGTGGGTCTCCTGACACTCAACCATTACTCATTTCTTGAGTAAACAACATGCTTTGATTTGGGTATTTTTTAACATATATATGTAAAATAATAATTTTTTTTATTTTTTTATTTTCTTAGTAAATTGACTAAATATGGAAAATCAACCAAATAGTTTATAGTCACAAGTTCAACAAATATGAACTTGGGAACACATACAACTTGGAACCGAATGTCATATTTTGCTAAGGGCCTTTTTCTAGAAAATTGGATTTTTTATGTTTTAAAATCATGGATATTTTGTGTTTTAAAATGTAACAACTAATTTAATAATTCAAAGTTTGAACTTATGTGCTCTACCAATGTCCACAAGATCATACATATCCTACTAGAAAACAAAATTGACTTGTATGCTCTTACCACATGATGCAAGACATTTTTCAGTTATATTGCTTTTTTATTACAATCTCATTCTCATTCCTATAAATTGAACAGCTTTTACCTAATTTTTATATAGAATCCACATATATACATATCTTTTAATCAATTTCAGTAGGATTGAAGACAGCACATTGAGAATGTGATTGAAAGTGCTGAGAAGCATATTTAAGGATGGTACTTAATAGCCGTATATTTGTAACTAGTTGGATTATTTTTCATTCAGTGTCTACATATTTTATATTTAATAGTATAGTAGAATAATGAACTTGGTCGCAGCTGCACATACAATTTGGACAATGTTGGATGAGTTAAATGGTGCGCTTTGCCAACTTTATTGCTCCATTATCACGTCTCTAAAACTTAGAAAATTTCATAAATTTGTTAAGATTTTTTAGCCTTGTAGATAATGTGTCAATATATATCATGCCATATGTGAAGCAACACAGCCAAGTACAAGGCTTCCTGCAGACTCCCCGCATAAGTTGTTAACAGTGATTTTGTCTCTTTTCTAGAAGCATTTGTGATAGGGCGTAAGCCTCGATCCTGAATTAAATGATAAAGAACACAAAGCTATGTAAAAAGGCAGAAGATCTGAGTACCTGTTCGTTTCCAGTTTCAGATTGCATATGTTCAAGTATTCCATCAACAGTCCACTCTGGAACAGTTTGAATTTGTGAAGTTAAGGGAAACAGAATCTCAACAGCTGTCCTGTTACCTCTTGCTGCAGCAACCTGCACAGGCTTGAGCCCATCCTATAATGGAAAGAAGATGCATCATCAGAATCAAGGAGATTTTCTGCTTGAGTTTTTCATTTTATTCTCAATTAAATAAGAGAACGATACTATCTCTTTTCGACAATACAGCATCGTATATAGTATCTAATATATATATATATTCAAATTCCATGTTAACATAAATTTGAAGCAGAGACAATTGTTGTATTTGTTGAGACAATAAAAGGCAATGTAAATAAAACAATATTACATGCTTTACTGAACTTTTATGTTTAAATCCATCCAGCATGTAAAAGATTTTCAAGCATCTAGAAGAAGACAATGGAAATTTTCAAGAGAAAAAGGGAAGGAACATCAAGTACAACCACCCAAAAGAAGAAGGAAAAAAAAGAGAGGGGGGGGGGGGGGGGGGGGTATGTAATGCATACTTAGGGATTTCCTGTTTTAGGTGTCTCTACCTTTTTCTGGTTTTTATAGTTAGATTTAGCATGGGAGATGAAAACAAGGAGAGAGACAGACAGACATACAGTAAACGGCTAATGAGAGACCCAAAAATTAGGGTTTTCTTTCATTGCATATGTATTTGTATTATAGTCATCCAAAGTACATAATTGCTGCGTAGGCTACTAGCAACTAAATAAAGTAAAAACACAACTTATAACAGTCTCCCTCGAGTTGGCAAAAAGATATTTTGCAAACCCAACTTGCAAACAATAAGGTAAAAAAACTTACTACTAAGACCTTCAGCGAAAACTCAGCTACCTGCTTTTGCTCAGCGAACTGATCTTTTAATTTCACAAAAGGCATACAAATTAATCCCTTATTCATCTTCTCGTTGATGAAGTGCATGCCAATCAATGTATGCTTCGTTCTATCAACCTGAACTGGATTATGAACAATACTAATGGTAGCTTTATTTTCACAATACAACTTCATGGTTCACCACAATAGACTCCGAGATCTCCTAGCAAAGTCTGAAGCCACAGAAGCTCACAAGTACCATGAGCCATGGCCCTCTACTAGAGACGCTGGATCTTACCACCAATGTCTGCTTCTTGATACCCAAGTAACCAATTTTTTTCTCATGACTGTCTATCTACACACCACACACAAAAAACTTGAAAAAAGTTGAAGAAAGAGTGGGAAAGTAGATTTCATTTTGCGAGAGTGTCCTTGATGACTGTAAAATAAACTAGAGGCTAGACCAAAGAGGAATCAGGTCCACCAGTCCAACAGTTCAATTGCCTGATCATGCCACAGCTCGCGTTGAATGAAAAACTCATGACAAGAGTTTGTTCCTCCCACATGAGCTCTTTTCTTTCTTTCTTTTTCTGGATGGGAGCCAGGAGGGGGTAAGTATATGCAGAAAATTATCTACTGCAATTTAACAACATCAATGTACTGGTACAGAAGTATATATGGAACCCCAAATAATGTTTACCAATAATTTATAGGTTGCCATGTTGCTCTAGAAACAATCTCTCATTCCATACCAAGACAAATTGATCGTTTCAATTATTTAACACCCATTCTGGTCCAGGTCCTAGACACTGACCAGAACCACCTTCATATAATTGTGTGTTAGAAGATATTGGAGATTATCATACAGCTCAGCATCAGGGACTTATTTGAACATTCACAGGTGAGACTCATGCAGGTTCCAATGCACCAAAAAAAAAAAAGGAGGAAGAGGGTGTTTAGAGCATTTCAAAACTTGAGCTTTTTACTTAATTTAAAAATAAAAAATAAAAAACAACAGAATGAATAATGAAGGAAAGAAAATATTTGAAAGACTGAGATGGAGAAACAGAAAATAGTCCATAAGTTAGGAAACACACTAAAAACTCTTTCTTTCAGGGAGTTCCAAGTATGAAGGAAATATGTCACTCTGTTTTAATAACAGGATCGTCTTTCAGTCCCACCAAAGAAAGATTAACTTTACTTCACCTTCACCATATCTGATTTCTAACTCTAACCTCAGCAAATTTCTCACTTCCACTACGTTCAGGTGTCACTTTCTAATATTATGGGCAAGCCCTCCAATTTAAGCTTCACAAGAAACCCAAAGCAATGATGAACAGTTAAAAGAAAAGGTGCTGACTACATAAACAGATATGGATATATACAGTAACAGTGGACATACATCAAATAAGCCAACTCGATAAACCAAATCTTTATCATAATTTAAACCAGCAATGAAGTAAGCAGAATGCCTAAAACATACTGTACTCTTCCTAAATCAAGTTTTCTAACTGCAACCGTATGAGAGAAATCTGCAAAGACAGAAATTCTGCAAGACTAACCTCATCAGCGACATTGGGATCAGATCCAGCTTTTAATAAACATTTTATTATTTCTGGACTTCCATTATCAGCAGCAATGTGCAAAGGGGTCGCTCCGCCTGCAGTAACATTCACTTTAGCCCCTGCCTGTACAGGAAAAGCACTATTAAGAGTTGTACAGTCATTGCATGAAATAGCACAATTTCTAATCAAATAAAGAAATATAATTATTTCAAGACAGGCCCAAAGGTGCACAAACAGAATCACTTGTACGCTTGTTTAGGTGTACCAACCCATGCCATTGCTGGATAGTAACACCATAAAACTGAGAGATGATGAGAACTACATGAAAGGTCACTTTAGCTCAGCCAAATTTTCAGTCAACCCAAGGATAAATGTTAGTCATAGACATCAATTAAGGACAAGCAACATCAAATGCAACCAGTAGCGCGCATGATGCTACTTCATAATCTTACGCATGACTAGGCCTCGTTTGGAAATAGGCTATTTTAGTAACTTTTTAGCTAAAATATGAGATAAAAAAAAGAATAAAGGTTGGGACCCCCTTTGGGGGTCACCCCCTTTACCCCCCTTTGCCACGTGGCAAGAGGTGATTGGAGGAGCAGGAAAAAAAAGAAAAAGAAAAAGAAAAGGTGACCAATGAGAGAGAGAGGGGGTCCAAAGGGGGTCCTAAAAAGGGGGGATGAATCATTGTTGTAAAAAAAACTAGTATGTTTGAAATGACTTTTTGACTTTTTACAAAAAGATGTGCAAAAAGTAGAGAGAAAAGGGAATCTTTGACTTTTTGGTATAAGTCATAGGCTTTTTAATTTTTTTAGTAACTTTTTGGCTTTTAAGCTAAAACTATTACTTCCCAAGCGAGGCCAAGTTTTTTCACCAGAAGGTGAGCAACCACGGGATGAGGAATGAGAATTTAAGTCTGAAAGCTCTTAATGGGGATTTTCTGGAGGATCCCAAGTTGATTAAAGAAGAGATCATTTCTTTTTACAAGCTCTTGTTAGGGTCTGAGTTCAGTATGAAAGAAGAGGGAGGTGATTTCTCGCAGGAATAGGATTGCCTCAAGTGCAGTATATGCAAAAAAGTGCTCTTCTTAGACCAATAACAGAAGAAGAGATGGAGGATGCAATTTTAGTATCTGACAAGTCCCCAGGTCGTGATGAGTTTAATGCTAATTTTTTTCCAGAAGAATTGGAATGTGATGGGGGCAGATTTAATGGTAGCCTATGAAGCACGGACACGGACACAGGACATGACACAGACACAGGGACACGCAAATTTTTAAAAAATGAGGAACGCAACACGCTAAGGACACACCCAATACATATAATTTTTTTTATTTATTATATGTAAAATTAAAAAATATATATTATTTTTATTTATTTATTTTAATATCAAATATCATTCATAATTTTTTTTTTTTTGTTTACAAATAAAAATAATTTATTCTATATGTTAATGTTTAGCAAACAAGAATATTAAAAAAAATAACATAAAAAATAAAGTAAAAAAGAGGGGAAAAAGAATTTTTTTTTTTTACCAAAAACAAAAAAGGTAAAAAGAAGAAATAACAAATAAAAGAGGGAGAGAGTCTAAGAGACAGTCAAACACAAGAAGAGGAGAGAGAGTCTGTTCACCCAAAAAAAGAGAGAGTCGAACAAAGAAGCAAGAGGGTCGAATACAGCGAGAAAGATGAAAGAAGACAAACAGAGAAAGAAGATGAACAGAGACAAAGAAGACGAACAGAGAGAGGATGAACAGGTTCAAAGAAGACAAACAGAGAGCACCAAACAAAAGGAGAGAGAGAGAGAGAGTCGAACACACATAGATTGGAAGAACATACCTCGATCTATCCTCGATCTAGGGTTTCAACAGGCTCTTCACCCTTTCTCCTTCTCTTTCTCTTTCTCCCTCTCTGTCTTCAATGGTTAGGGTTTCTCTCTCTCTATCCCCAAGGGGTTAGGGTTTCTCTCTCTATCTCGAACGTGTCCATAACGTGTCCAAGAGTGACTGAATAGTGTCTAGCTACAAAAATTCAACAACAAAAAAAAAAAAGGAAACATGTTAGGTAGAGTGTCCGACATGTCCACAGCGTGTCCGACGCATGTCCATGTCCAACACGTGTCGAACACCTATACGTTGCCTCCTAAGAAGTATCCGTGCTTTATAGATGGTAGCTGTGAAGCATTTTTTGCTCAGGTAGAATGTTGAGAGGCTAGAATAGTATTGCTATCACCTTGCTTCCCAAGACAAATTCTCCAAACACTATCAAGGATTTGTGTTCAAAGTTGACTTAATTTTCACCTATGACAGTTGATTGCGGGTTTTCTATTAGTGTTTTGACAATCTCACATGTATTCTCTATTTTATTCATAGTGGAAGTTCTCTCTCCCGTGATGTAGGCAATTTGGGCTGAACTATCTAAATCTATGCGTGATTGTTTTTTCTCTTCGGCGTGTTTATGGTGTGCTTCTGTTCTCTATTTAAGGGGGTCCCACTTTTTTTGTTAGCTAAAAATTGGTTGGCAGTGTGTGATATGTAGGCTTTTGCTTGAGATTATCTTGTTAGGGTTTTGCTCTTTGTATTCTCATTTTCCTTTTGTAAGAGGATGCCTCATCCTCGCATCCTTTTTTTTGATTTATCAATATGGAATAAATCCCAACAAATCATCGTGGCAAACGCAACTAGATTGTGCTATGCCATGTCTTGTAGGAACGTGGTATGGTTAGGGATAGGCTTCTTTAGTTTCCTCAGTCAGAACGGCATATGTTTGTTAAGAAAATGTGTACCAATATTTACACCAATGTATGATTGTGTACATACAAGATTTTTTAATGAAGCAATGTTCAACAATTTGAGTAATTGGCCTCATTCCTTTATCCTTGGAAGATGATGTTTCACCTCATCGAACGAAGCTAGAGATTTTAAATTGTTGGGATCTGATTCGAGACATTGGATTAAAAAAAACTAGCTAATGGCATAAGTTTGCTAAGAAAATGTGTACTAATATTTACACCAATGCATAATTGTGTACATACAAGATTTTTTAATGAAGCAATATTCAACAATTTAAGTAATTAGCCTCATTCCTTTATCCTTGGAAGACAATGATGTTCCACCTCATCTAACGAAGTTGGAGATTTAAAATTGTTGGGATCCGATTCGAGGCATTGGATTAAAAAAACTAGCTAATGATGTTTGAACTTTAGCCATGAAATCTTGAACCAAGTGGAGTAGGTTGATCTTGTGCCCTGTCATTTGATTGTGCATGCTCTTGTTGAGTACCTGTACCATCTTGATCATGCTCTAAAAATTGCCATATCAATCCTCTAATCTCATTTTGGGAATCATCAATCATTGTATCCTTCATATAACATCCCATTTTTTTGAACGGTCCATCACTAGATTTGTCTTAAAATCATATTAATGGCCAAATGTTGGAATGAACACACACACACACACACACACAAAAAAAACGAAAAAAAAAAAAACAAACAAACAAGCAAACCACCTTAACTAGCTCGTGATACATTCAGCCTACTTTATTACTCCCTCCGACCTCTATCTCACATTGTTAGTCCTTTTTCCCTAGTTGGTATGTCCCGAAATGTTAGTCCTTCAAAAGTCAAAGCATAAAATTTTTAATTTTCCAAAACTATCAAATATGTGTGACAATATGAATATATTTAACAATGGAAATATAAAACAATTTGGCAAACCAATGCCCTTAAATTTGAATTTGAATGCATTATTGTAGGTCCCCTTAAAAAGTTGAAACTCCCAAAAGGGACTAACATTGTGGGATGGAAAAATACAATTAATAAAAAGAACATGTAAATAAGAATAGACTAAACAAAATCCAACCTTATAACAAAACTAAGGGCTTGTTTGACAAAATTTTTGTTTTCGATTTTCTAATTTTATTCTCAAAAATTTTGAAAAATATAAAAAATAAAAAATAGTTTGTCAATTGCCATCATTTCCAAAAATAAATAAATAAATAACAGTTTCGAAAATTTTCAAAATTTTAGGAACCAAGAAAAAAGGTGTTTTTATTCATTTTCAAAATAGGTTTTCATTCCTTTCTCACTCCCCACCACATCTGTTCACGACCATTGGTAGCCACCCCCACTGCTAGCGACCACCTCCGATCAACCAACAATAGGCCACCCCCACTGCCCAACCACCTTTAGCCACTCCACACCTTTGATCACCACCCACAGCAACTAAGGATGTTCAAATTACCCAATGAACCGAAGAACCAAAACAAATCGACCTTTTTGAGTTGGGTTGGGTTGGTTTTGAGTGCATTGGTTTGATTCTGGATCTTTAAATCAGCAAACTGATAGGATTGGGCTGGTTCTTGGTAGGTCTTGCCTAAACCAAGCCAACCCGAGAATCAACCATATTTATATATTTATATATATATATATATTAAAATTTTATTTATATTTGATATGTTGTCACTTAATTGGTCTATTACAATGGACTTGGTTGCTCCTAATAAATTCCACATACAAAAATTATTAGTGAATGAACAGAGGACTAGAAGCTTGAGTTGGATTTCGTAATTGATTTAATTTGTATTGCTTGTATTAATGGATTTAATTTGTACTGGTTATGTTTAAGCTTGAGTTGGATTTAATTTGTATTGACTTGCATTAAACAATAATATTTTATTTTTTGTTTGTGTTATGTTTAAAGTTTAAAGACTTGTTTATTTTAATTATTTATTATTGATTGATTCACTTATTTTTAATATAGTGGAACCGTGGTTCTAACCCAAACCAACCCGAGCTAATTGGATTGGGTTGGGTTGGGTTGGTTCTAGTGTATGATTATTTTGGTTATGGGTCCAAAAACTTGGAACAGATTATAATTAGGTTGGTTCTAAATTTAGTGTCAAACCGAACCAAACCAACTATAAACACCCCCAACAGCAACTCATCAAATACGTTGTCATTGTTTTTGTTTTATATGTTTTGAAAACATATGAGCTAGCTAAATATGTTATCCTTTTTGTTGGTAGCATTAACAAATGCCACCAAATTGTTCCATATAACATTGTTGGAATACGGAATGTTGGAATATGGAATGTTGGAATATAGTATATTTAATTTAGGAATTTAATTTTCGGGGTTGATTGTGTAATTATTTAATTCTTTTTTTATGTATCTTATATTGATTATGTATAGACATGGTCTCACCCAAATTAGGGTAAGCCAATATTTTATAACTCTCTTGGTATTAGAGCTCAAAAATCCTAGCATCATTGTGGGCATGTGCGTACATCTGGGTAAGAGCACTCCACAACCAAGGAACTGTATCACAGTACATAAACATGTTGTAGATGCGTTCTTCCATAGAGTTGAACATCCAACCAAGTAAGGTGCAATTGTCAATATCCCATTGAACCCGCTTAGGATCATCAGCGTGAGGTTGTATCTCGGTTTCCAAAAGCCATCCAGATTTGCCTCTACCCCCAAGGTAGAGACGTATAGACCGAGTCCAAGCCGCAAAGTTGCGACCAGTGAGCAACACACTGGTAATCCGATGAACCAGAACATGGGAGGCCAAGGAAACATCTGAACGAGGTATAATGCTCTGAGTTTGTGTAACAAAATCAGACATGCTGAAACACTACGAAGCCAAAGTAGCGGCAACACACAAAAGAGATGCTACCGAACACACCGGTAGCCCAACACAATAGAAAATCAAACTAGAAAGTGCTTACCACATCAGCACACGAACCCTAGAAGGGTAAAGAGAGAAGAACAACACCCAGGAGGGTAAGCCGCACTAGACCCAGGGTAGGGAGGGCCTAGTCGGCACCTAAGGAAGCTACGACTGTGAGGAAAAGGGATTGCCGAGGGGCTGAGAAGGAAGAGGAAAACTTTTGGCTGGGAGGAGGGAAGAAAAAGGGTTGTCGGGTGGCTGGGTAGGTGGTTTAGGGTTGCCGGCAATAGAAGACAAGGGTGGTAGGTGGCTAGGGTTTGGGTGGGTGGCCAGGGTTTGGCTCTGATACCAAGAAGAGAGTTATAAAATATTGGCTTACCCTAATTTGGGTGAGACCATGTCTATATATAATCAATATAAGATACATGAAAAAGGAATTAAATAATTACACAATCAAACCCTAAAATTAAATTCTTAAATTAAATATACAATATTCCATATTCCAACCTTCCATATTCCAACACTTCCATATTCCAACATTCCATATTCCAACAAACATTGTGAATATATGAAGAAGTGCTCCAATTCTTTTTTGCTAAAGATGTAGTGCTGCCTCCATTTACCATCATAACATAATACACAAAATAGGCATCACCATATGATTGTGCAACATTTTATGATTAATAATACGATCATAAGCTCAGAAACATGGACACACGACATGACATGTGACACTATACAACATGTTGAAATGTAAATTCTAAAAAAATGCAAGACATGACATGCGGGAGAAACATACAAATAAATAGTTATAACATGCGGGAGAAACATACAAATAAATAGTTATAAATATTTATGTCTTTATTTGAATCTTTTATTTAAAAATACTGGAAAACAAAAAAGGGGAGCAAAATAACACTAACTAAAATTGAAACCATGCCTCCTAATTTATGCATTGCCAATAGCTAAGAGACCACCACACAAAGTGTATGGGTGCCTCACTTCAGTTTGTATGGGTGTGTGACTAATAAAGTTCAAAAAACATATTAGAAGGTAGAATTGTCAATTATCTACCAAGCAACTGTTGTCCAACAAATAATCAATAATATATTGCATTTTTATTATAAGAGGCTCAACTGTATGAATACTCCAGAAATATACCAAATCATGTGATTTGAAGATTGACTAACATGATTAGATGCAAATTTCCAAAATAAGCTTCCCCAACAAATCAAACATTGGCATATGCAAACAAGCAATTCAATCAAAAACTAAGTGGGAAAACTGATAGTTGAATCTTTTCTGTCACGAGTAATGAAGAAATCATCCCTGTGCAAGTCAACAAACTCAAGACACTATAAGCAACAGCAATAAGGAGGATAAGCATGCAAGTAAGCAGCTACAGAACACAGTATTAAGAAAATTACACAACCTGAATCAACAACTCTAAGCATGCCAGTGAACCAGCCGCTACAGATGACAGCAGTGGAGTGATATCATCATCGGTTTCAGCATTAGGCTGGAAAAGATTAAAGAAATAAGCATTACACTAAAGAAGACATAAAACATAATACAAAAAATAAAAATAAAATAAAAAAATGTTCCTGCTTTATAAAGAGAGAAAAACTTCCAATTAAAAGAGACAAAAATAAAATAAAATAAAATCAGTAAGTAAATCTGCACAGATGAATGTAAATAGAATGGCACCCCTTCAGTCTAGAACCTAATAAAACTGAAATAAATATAACTAGCAGCATGTTGACTTATAGAAAGCATAAAACTACAACTTAATAAAAAACCTAAATTACAATACACAAGGTCCCAAGTAGGCCAATATGAGATTTCCAAGTTCCCCTTATCCATCTTCCATGCAACGCATTAACTAATAATATATAAGGGACAACAGACAAGTGATCAAGACTGCAACACTGAACACAATTAAAATTTTAACTAAAAAATTTGCTCCCAAAACATTTTTGAAAGGCAAGATCAAAACAAGGAAATACAAAACCAACACAAAAACAAAGTTTTATGTCATCTGAAACAACAAGATATATCTCCTAGAGAAGTAAAATACAAAATTTTAGTATCTGGATATATTATTAACATATTCACACTGTTCTCTTTGTTCATTTTTGTAAAATGCCCCACTAGCTGTGGGATTTTGGCCCCTCAAAATTACGTATCTGCCCTTATCATACTTTCATTCTTTATGAAGTGAACATGTGACATGGAAATTATGTAATCTCTAAGGAATTTAAAAAAACAAACAAACAAACAAAATGCAAAGAAGAATAGCCCAAGCAGTTTTCTAAACTTTCGATGTGGTTGCCGATGTGGTTGATCAAAGAACTTTGGTGACGGAACGAGGTCCACCAATGCAGAGAATGATATCACTGTTGGGTTTTGAAGTGTCATGGCTCATCAAAAAGCCTCTAGTGGACAGTTGGGGAGAGGATATCTCGAGGAGGCCAAACGTTGCTGGAGGTTCGTGGCATTGTCAATCAGGGATTCCTTTTCAGAGGGGGGGATTTCTGGGGGAAAGAAGCATGAGATGTTATGTATGCCTCAGTTAGAGTTCCATGAATGATGGAAGGGTGTTGCTAAGGTGTTGCAAGAGTTAATCTTGGGAGGGAGTCCAACTACGGTGGGCCTATCGAGATGTTTCACAGAGGTTGTGGCAATTCGAATCTGGCCAAAGAACGCAGAGGTTCCAGTGGGTGTACAGTCTCTCAATAGTGGACATACCTTTTACCTCTTAGTATTTACGGTGATGTGGAAGCGCAACGAATATTGCAGAGAGATTAGACCGTCAAAGTCAACCCCTTGCTTGATTGGTGTCCAATAGGGGGTTTCTACAAGTCAGGATAGGAACCACAGGATGTTTGGGTTTGTGTTATGGCTCTGCTGACTCACTAATGTGAGGAGGTCTTTCAAGATGTGGTACTTGTATGGTGGCTTTTGGGGTTAGCATAAGATACAACTTGGCATAAACATTTCAGATGGCCTTCCAAGCATAAACATTTAGACGGAGAACAAATTCCGCCATTGGTCAAGATTGGTAGGGCTACTTGAGGTTCATGGTTCCTCCTTGGGCAAAGTTAGGCCTCAAAGTTGAGTATCGACAGAGTTTTGTTGAAGGGAAGTTAGATGCATCTCTACTAGTGCTAGAAACGAAGGTGGCGACTTTACAAGATCAAACAGGCGGCAACTTTCTAAGGAAGCTAAGTTGACTTGGATTAGAAGTACATTATCCAACCATCCTACTTATTTCATGTCTCTGTTTACTGTTCTGGTTTTGGTGGTGAAGCAGTTGGAGAAAACACAGTGATTTTCTTTATGGTGTAGGGCGAGGAACTTAAAAATCACGTGTTGGATTGGGATATAGTCCACTCTCCAATAAGAGAAGGAAGACTGGGCATCTGCAGGCTTACTATCTGGAATCAAGCTTTGTTTGGGAAGTAGTTGTGGATATTGCTTGTGAGAGAGGTATTGGCAGAGGGTTGTGGAGTGCAAATATGGGATGAATCCGAGAAGGCATCCAAAAACGGTGGGATTCTTTCTTGTAAATGGGGATCTAGTAAGGTCTTGGAGCCATTGCTGACGCAAGGACAGGTTAGAGGTGGTCAACCCTAATATTGTTCAAGTTGCTCGTAACTGGGAGGCTTCTGTGAGCGAATATTTGAAGATGGTGATCATGTATTTTAGGATATTACCCTTTGGACGCAGCTAAATAACTGGGAGTTGGAGGACCTAGAAGATCTTCTAGCTTGCTTATATGCTAACCACTCTGCTGATGGAGGTGATATCATTTGATGAAGGAGATCTTCTTTAGGCTAGTTTTAATGTTGTCAAGTCTTTCCATGATACTCTCAAGGGTCATAGAGGGTCTTTCTTCCCTTGGAAAGAGGTGTGGGCTATTAAGGCACCATCCAAGTTGGCTTTCTTGTTTGGTACATGACTCATGGCAAGTTCCTCATTATGGACAACTTAAGGAGGAAGCAAGTGCATGTCAATTCATGTTGTTTGTGCGAACGTGATGAGGAAGATGTGAGGCACCTTTTCTTTTATTGCGAGATGGCAAGATAATTCTGGTCCATGATCTTATTTTTGTTTGGAGTGGATTGGACGTTCTCTTGACTTGTGGGGTTATGTCTTTGCTCTTGGAGACATGATCATGTAGGAAGGAGGAAGAAGCTTTCGTGCTCGGCCCCTTTGGCAACTATGGCTTATGTGGGGAGAAGGAATAGAATTGATGGCAAAGAAGTTTCAGTTTTGAGATTGAAAAGGTTTTCAGGGCAGTTAATCCGTCTTTGAATCTATTTTTGTACTCTGTAGAGGCTTTTAAATAGGTTTTTGGTGTATAGTTGACTCAGCTTTCCTTTAATCTGTGTATGGGTTGCACCCCCCTGTGTCTCTTATTAATAAAATTCTTTTAACTTATTTAAATAAATAAATAAACCTTTTAGATATATTTAAAGAAAAATTAGACATTAAACAAATAAAACAAACTGTAAGCATAGTGGCTTACATCAGCATGGTTTTCTAGCAATACTTTCACAGAATCTGGTTGGCCATGACCAGCAGCCCAAATCAGAGGTGTACCAGCATCACTTTGTGAATCAACACCTACACCTTTGGAAATTAAGAACCTCAGCAACTCAATAGCTCCTGCAAAGTTTAGTTACTTGAAATGAGTACACATGCCTTAGTTCTTTTACCCACACAATGGTTGAACCCCAAAAAATATTGTAAACATGGATATCGTGGTCCGGCCACATTAATAGAAACCAGCAGCAACATCAGGCAGAACAAATTAAATAATGGTCTACACAGCCATGGAAAATATTCGACAAAACGCAATTCTGTTTTCTCTATTCCATTAATATTATCGAGGAAGGAAGATAGTCAGTCAGCTATTAATTCTTATTTGATATTATATTTCCAATCAATAATAAAAATATTAAACAAAATGAAAAGTAGAGGATGATATAGACTAATCATAGGAATGAAAAAGAAAGAGAAGATATGGTCAAGCAAGAAAGAGAGAGAGAGAAGATAGGAGAGGGAGGTAATGGTGTGACAAGAACCTAGAAACAAAGGCAAAGTAGATAAGCATAATAGATTAGAAAGAAAATAGATATCTGCGAGAAGAAAAATGTAAGAATTAAAGAAGAGAGGGGGGGGGGGGGGGGGGGGGGGAGAGAGAGAGAGAGAGAGAGAGAGAGAGCCCATTTCCTTGACAAGGGTACGGACAAAACTTTATTCCCATTGTAGGGTGGGTTCCTGACATTTTTTCCCATTATATGGTAAACCGGCATTTGTAAAGCTGTTTTCCAAAATACAGTTTGTCTAAAGCCATTTTCTTCCTGCCAAAGTTGATTAAAATAATAACAAAAATAACACAGAAACTGGCTTTTCTAAAAGCCATTTTTAATTAAGTTACACTAATTATCTTAACTAATTAAAAACTGCTTTTGAAAAGCCAATTTTACAACAAAAAAATTAAATTTTATTTTCAACGTAAATATTTTATTTTCCGCGCTAAAATAATATTTATGTATAAAATGTCTTTTCTAAGACCATTTTTAAATATGGCTTTTCCAAAACTGTTTTTAGATACGGCTTTACAATTGCCAGTTTTTACTTTAGATTTTTTTTCCCCTTCCCATTAGAAGTCGAACTTAAACCACTTTGGTTCCAACAATTTCACCAGACGAACACAAGGTTTACAGAGGCAAAGAAGAGGTGAAGACGAAGACGACACAATATGGAGAATAGATCACCGCGACCAGCAGCTGCTGCCCCACCCCTCTCATGCCGAAGCATCACACTGCCCCACCCCTCTCTTGCGCCGGAGTGTCGCACCTCTCCCTCCCATCGTCAGATTCAGGTTTGTTTTGTAGAAATTAGGATTTTAATTTTTTATTTGGGAAGTTTCAATTTCAAAATTAGGGTTTTTTTAAATTCAGGCTTTGATTTTGATGCTTCTTATAATAAATTTACTTACAAAAAATAATGGTTTTGTTAGGTAAACAATGGAATGCAATTTAGAACAATGTAGGACAATGTAGTAACACTTCACTACTGTTTTTGAGGGTCGACACCGACCTCCCTAACAACCAACACTCCGCTGTTTTTGAGGGTCGACACCCTCTATCCCTAGTGTCGACACCGAGCTCCCTTAGACTCAACACTCCGCTACTATTTTTGAGGGTCGACACCGCTTCTTTTGGCCGTACCCTTGTGGTTTTGGGATTTTTGCCTTCCAAATGCTTTTTTTTTTTCCCCTTTCCCGGTTGTGAGATTAAGATCTAAATGACTATGTTGTGGTTTTAGGATTTCATGACATTAGCTTCAATATATGCCACTCACTTCATATATCTTATGTTAACTGGCATCAGGCATTCTAATCGCATCCTATCCTATCACTCAAATGTCATATAGTTCTCTTCCAACAATTTGAATAATTTATTTTCCCCAAAATACTAACAGTTCAATCATCTAAATCAATTTCCCCTATGTGCTTTGTTTGTGATTTTGAAAAAATTGAGTTAGTTTGAAAGTAAAGGTTACATATGGAAGCTGTGAGCATCATGTTCTATTGGAGGAGAAACATTATGCAAAATCCCCAGGAAGGTGTGTCATACGACACCGAAGCACAAGGGTTGTATAATGTGCAAAGGGGGTAACATTGCGCGAGTTGGAGGCAATGATGGTGCCCAAGGTTGCTAGGTACGGGAAAAACACGTAATTGAAGTTTAATTGTAGATTCCCATGTATGGGGAAGTACAGGTTGTTGCCAATCAACAATAATGAGACCTTGGCTAATGTCTTGGATCTCCCAAAAAGATCAGGGGACGATTTCTTTTTGGAATTTTATGTAGAGGAGAGCATTTTTTGTGGTGTACAAATGATAATTCCGGTGGGAGGGTCATTAACTGAACTGTTGACACAGTCGCAGTCCCCTAACAATGCACTTGTACAGTCATTACCGGTGTGTAGTCAAGATTACATTCCATTCAATTCTTCGCATAATTACATTGAATTCAATTCATCACAGAGCCTGGATGGTTATCCTTCCCAAGGATTCCACTATTACAATACAGGGCCAAGTGCTCCGACATCCTATGGTCAACACTCGTACAACCTTATATGCACAGTGGAGTGAAGAATGTCCACCGTTTGTGAATGTTGAACATGCAAGGGAGATGATTGTACGAAATTATGTAGCCTCTGATAATACAATACCGGATCTTGGTTTCGATGTTCAGCCTGGAGTGAATGATGAAGAATTTGTAGAGGATTTCGATGCAACGATGGAAGGTGAAGAGAATTTACATGTTGATTATGAAGTCAAAGGGCACGATGATATACACGAGCTACACCCAAATATCCCTTTCTACCATAATGTTCATCTCGACAATGATGGTTCCATTACAAGCTGCAATGTGGTCGAACGTTGGCCATTGTGGGACCCAAAACTGCTGAATGGGAGAAAGGAATGATTTTTAGCGATAAAAAAAACTTGGTGCACAATGTTCACTTGTATAACCTAAAGCGCAATCGAGAGTGCAAGGTTATAGAATCAAAAGGAAAAAGTTGGGTGGACGAGTGCAAGCACGGCTGCAACTGGAGGGTTCATGCAGCGAAGTTAAAAGACAAAGACTTCTTTCAAATTAGAAAGTTTGAAGGGCCACATAAGTGTGTCTACCCGAGGATGACTAGGGGCAGTTGTAACCTCAAGTCCGAGGACAGATTGCGATAAGTTATGTGTTTTGTTACTTTATATGATTTTGTTATCAATTTAATATATTAAAATATACTTTGTTTTTGTAGATATCACCGGACTTGCCTCTTGCTAGCATAATTGAGATCGTCAAGGAGAAGTTCAAGTTCACGATCACATATAAGAAAGCTTGGCTTGCAAGAATGAAAGTAGTCGCAATAGTTTTTGGAGATTGGGATGAGTCACACAGAAGGTTGCCCAGATATATGGCTGCATTGCAGCCAGTCAATTCAAGCACCATTATCACGTGGGACATTTTTCCTAAATCTACCGGAAATGAAATATACATAAACTATGTTAAACTGACAATTGAAGGCTTCAAGTACTATCGTCCAGTGATATGCTTTGATGGCACACACTAGTATGAAAAATACAAAAGCAAGATTGTTGAAGTCACTACAGTGACTGGGGCGGACAAGATTATACCTCTTGCTTTTGTTGTTGTTGATGAGGAGATGCTCAAGTGTTGGGGTTGGTTCATTAGTCTCCTTAGGTGACACATTTGTCGTGATCGAGAAGGGGTCACATTGATATCTAATCGACATAAGGCTTTGCTTGATGTCGTGTCAAGAATTTGGAACAATCCATCAATGCAACCTAGAGGATATCATAGCTATTGTTTGAGACACGTGTGTAGCAATTTCAATGAAAGATTTAGCAATACAGTTGCTAAGGATCTTGTGTGGAGTGCTGGTTCTGCACGCCAATCGTGAAAGTGTAACAAAATTATGGAGGATATCTACAAGTTAGAAAAAAAAATGCTGAAAACGATAGTGAGAAAAGATGAACCCTACTCATTGGGCTTTGTGCCACGATAGTAGTCATCTTTGGGGCATATTGACGACAAACCAAGCAGTGATGTAGTGACTTTGTCAGAATCAATCAAAAAAATAAGTCTCTGTACAAAGACATTGTAGTCATGTAAATTGAGCACTTGAGAATGGGCTGAGGAGTCTAAGAAAGGTCACTGTAAGAAAGGTCACTGTAGCCTTGTTAAATTTGTACAGAGACTTATTTTTTTGATAGTGACTAGTCACATCGAATAGGCTTTTTCAACATTCAGTGACCTATCAACTCGATCAGTGACTTGTCAAATCAAGTAGTGATGTAGTAACTTTGTCAGAATGAATCGAAAACAAAGCTTCTATACAGAGTCACTGTAGCTATGTGAATTGAGCATTTCAAAATGGGATGAGTGGTGTCAGAAAGGCATCCATAATGATTTTGATTATTGATTCATTCTGACAAAGTCACTACATCACTGCTTAATTTGACAAGTCACTACTCGAGTTGATAGGTCACTAAATGTTGAAAAAGTCACTATTCTCTTAAATTCAGTAATGCGTCATTCGTTAATTCGACCAACCATTATTGTCATATCTTCCAGGCATGTCTATTTGATTTAATGCTTTAATTTGTAATTTTCTGAAAATGCTTCAACCTTGCCTCGTTGTTGATGCTATAATGCTTGTGATTTCATTCAATGCAGTTGATGAAGAAAATCTCTTATTGGACTTGACACTGCTTTCATCTTATCATTTGAATTGACTTCATTGAAATTGTCTTTTGAGCACTACATTGTTTTTGACAGGGGGAGCCTTGAGTTTTAACAAAAACTGGTATTGAAAAGATGCCCTCATGATAGGGGGAGTTTTTGTTCTTTCCAAAATTCCGTTTTCATTAATTTTCTCTGTAGTGTTGACCCCAAAAAGCAGTGTCGCAATAATGGAAATTCAGAGACCAAGTGTCGACACCGTGAATTAACAACTTATAATATTACAAATGTGTCTAGGGAGTGTCATGACATGACACGTGTCTTGCACATAAAAAAATCAGACACCACATAGCATGTTCAAAGAGTGTCTATGTGCAACAAGTGTCAGACACAGACACAGCAACTAAAATAAAGTGTTTGTGCTACATAGAAGGAATCTTATGATCTGCAGCGCTATACATTTGTAGATACGTGCAAACATAGATGCAAATATTTGTGAATCAGAACCAAGACTCGAAATCTAGGCCAGACCAGGCCCGACCCAGCACAAGTAGCACTGTGCCAAGAATTTTAGTGTTGTGCTTGTTCTGGTACAAACCTAGCTACTCACCCTTACTACCCAATCCCTTTGTATAATTAACTGAACCTTTAAATTCCATTAATGGATTGCAAAGATTACCAAAGCTAAAACTGTAGACAAAAAAAATATAACAGATCTAAAATGAGAGAGAGACTTAACCAATACATAAATATATGCATGTATCTCTATAGTAGAAGGAGAAATTAAACATTTACTTCCAAAACACTAGTAGGACACAACATAGATGCTTTTCATGCCAAGGCATCCGTACAATAAGGTGGAAACAAATTTTGTGTAATATAATAGAAAATGCAAGCAGCACAGAGATAGTCATCCATTTTTCACATACAGAGAAGATATTATATCAACAACAATATCAACAACAAAATCAACAGTGCTCCAAGGAAAATGAAATAAATGTACACCTATTCCAGCAGAATGATGCAGAGTTGTAGCCCCCAGCTCACTGGGTATAGCAGGATTAGCACCACACTCAATAAGGTATTTGGCAGTGGTGGTATGTCCTTGCCGAGCAGCATGAAGAAGAGCAGTTTCACCTGTAAAACAAAAGAAATTTCAAAACATAATCAGAAGCAGCCTAATAAGAATGAATGTGACATTTTCAGTGAAATCTTGGGTGCTACAAAAGTAATGCAAAGTGTAAGTAAATATGCTGACCATTCAAACAATAACAGAACTTTTTGAATAATATAGATATGTATAACATTAAAACCAACTCAACCTGACAAGAGAATATAATTGAATTTACAGATCTTATCAGGAGTGAAGATTTTGTGGACTAGTTATGTGAAACAGGTGACTCAAAGTTCAAATGGATTCACCATAATCCTCTGAAACACAATGACGAGTGACAATAGGAGGCCCACGGTGGAATTTCATGAGAAACGCTTTAAACAATAGCACATGATACATTTGTTTCCCCCCTCTATGAAATCCAGTGAGTTAGAAATTAACAATTATCAATAGTGACTCCAACCAAGGTTGCTTTCCTTATTTGTAAACTCGACAGAATTAGAAAAGCATTACACATGAACGGCGCAGATCTCTATTCTGTTTCAGAAACACATGGATATTGGCTTGATATCAAAGCATTATTGCTATAAAATGGTAATCCCTGAGAGATTTATGTTTTGGAAGCACACATTTCAAAACATGATATCTTTTAGTTCCAACACTAAAACATTAAGCATACAGTACTTCCTGTTTCATCATTTAGTTTTCTAATCTATATTCAGAAAATTGAAAAATAATGTATTAACCAAAAAGATTTTCTTAAGAAAAGATTTTAAACACACAGCAGATCAATGGCCTTACCTGCATAAGTTGTAAGTTTTGTGTCATTAATTTCTGAAGCAATAAAATTTACAGACAAAACTGTCATTTTAACGTTGTAATTTATCATTAATCATCAATAGCTAAGAAATGATGTAGACATCTACAAATGCCTCAGTCCTCTCTTAAGTGATCTACATATATCACAAGCCTAACCCAAAAATACCATGTGTCAAAGTGCATGGCATAATATGTTATCATTCCAACTGCAGATTACAATATACCTTGGATGACTGTACACATCATAAAGTTGAGAAACAGAAACAGAAAATACTACTTAACGAACTAAACAAAAATAACAAATCAAAGCAACAAAAACTATACATGTCTAAGAATGCATGGAAAAAGGACAAATTATTAAATTACACCATGCATTTTGATATGTGTTACTACTATTTTATAAATTGATCCATAACTAACCCTATTGACAAGATGCAATGCTAATCTCAAACATCCTATTTTTTGGGTCAAGTATCCATTATGCATCTCATGTACTTAAAATTTGACGGGCCATTGTGATCTATGAAGCGTGGATACTTCTAAAAGGGAGACGCATCCGTATCGGATACCGATACTCCTTCGATACTACCAAATACTCCTTCGATACTCCAAGTCACATATTACTTGTTTCATGAAATTAGAATTGTAACATTTCTTGCATAGCTTTATAGTATACCTTAATTCAGAGGATAAATACAATAATATTTTTTCTATACTTTGCTTAGTTTTCTGAAAAGAAGAGCATAGTAAGTTAAAAGCTATGAAGTACGGGTACTCCAAAAATGTTGTCGTACAAGTACCGGATACTTACCGAATGAGGGTATGCGTACCGGTACGGCTACACGCATACTGGGTACACCATATATGTACCGGGTACGCCGTATACAGTCGAGGGAAGTTCGGTACACGGTGGGTACTCAATAGGTGCGGGGTGGGTACTCCACAATAGCTGATTTTTTTTTTTTTTTTTTTTTTTTTTTTTTTTTTTTTTCAAAAGTTGAAATTTGATGCAAGTCTACAGCCTTAATCATCTTCATAAAATTTATGTAATTTGGAACCACCAACTCTTTACACTGTTAGTGAGTAACTTTGCCCTCTTCCACTTATTGTTGTATAGTATTGTATTTGTATTGTTGAATATTGATTTATTTCAAGTTTTGTAATTTCTCATTATAGCTATTGTTTTGAACTTTGATTTGTAGATGGGATGTTTAGCTATAAATTTAAAAAATAAATAAATAAATATTTGACGTACCCTAGTCATACTTGTACCTCACCTTTTTCGATTTTAGCATATCGGCATACTCATATCGTACTCGTACCTGTCCCCGTATCCGTACCAACACTCGTGCTTCATAGGTTAAAAGTAATAGAATTTGTCAAATTGATGTATCATTATTGTATCACGCATTGTCCCATATAACTACATAGAAAGTAAGAATTAACAAGCTAATATAACAATAGTAAAATTAAATATCAATAAATAAATAAATAAACAAGTAAACTTGCATACAACATTTTTGACTAGTGTAAAAAGGAATAGCACATGGACTAGTTCACGTGGATTGTTCACATGTAAAAACTCATGCTCTAAGATGATAGTCTTTCTACTTTTGATCTTCCACTTCAAAAAACATAATGACATCATTTTTCGAGCTCATATTGTCAATTGTAATTGTGAGAAGCTTATTGATCCCCCATTCCAATAAACAATGCTCAATCACCTTACCAAGTGTCCCTTCATAAATAATGACACACAATCCTTTGCAACCGTAGTCCTAGATGGGATTTTTAGCCATTTTGGTGAATCATTTAAATTCTTCACCTTCCACAAATTTGTAAGGCAGTTCAAATTATGATCATCTCCACTAGAGCCTTTCTACATGCATCCACACTAAAGCTTATGGCCACAATATTACCAATTGTTTCCCCATCACTAGTTTCTTTCTTGGGTTTAAAACCTAAGTTAGTTTGCTACTCATATTGGCTTGAGAGATACACTTTACATTGTGATTCTAAATGAGTTAGCATGCATTTCGTCCCATTAACCTCAGGATCACATGCATAATCCATTAACCTCAGGATCACATGCATAATCCACACCATAATAGTTATATCATCAATCAAATAACAGCACTAATATAACACATGTATAATCTATACCTTGGCTATGTACCAAAATCTACCAAATTAAATAATGCAATGTCCCAAACTAAACAGACTTCATGCACCAAAATCTATGTATAATCAAACAGTGGCTATGTATGTATGATCAAAACACAATATATACCATGCACTAAAATCCAACAATGACCATAATCAATTCACATATGCTATCAAAGATCGTAAAGAATAGTTGAAAGTCCAATAGCCTTCACCAAAATCTATGTTAATCAAACAGTGGCTATGCTTAATTAAAACACATTCCATACCATGCACCAAAATCCAACAGTGGCTATGAGTAATCAAAACACTATCTATTTAATTAATTGAAGGGGCAAAAATTTAGGCCTTCAAAATTAGGGTTTTTGAAACAAGGGTTTTGAAATTAGGACAACAAAATTGCGGCTTTTCAATTATTTTCATTTTTAGGGCCTGTATAATCAAGGGGTTTGAAATTACCTTAGAGTGAGGTGAGGGACTCAAAAGAGTCGGCTGAGCCAGAGAAGAGGTACCAAAGATGATACTCAAGTGAGATTGTAACACCGGGGAATGAGACTCGAGCACCATTGAACTTTCTACTTTTGTCTGATACGAAGAGCCACTCTCGTTTGGTCTGAGTGAGAGAGTAAGAGGCAGACTGAGAGGCAGTTGAGGGCTGAGAGATAGACGAAGGCTGATTGAGGCACTGAATGTTGAGAGAGCGAGGTTGAGTGTATTTGGCGGGGGAGCTTCTGAGTTGCGAATCGAACAGAAGCTTATCACCATTCAGGTGGATATTGAATCCAGAGGAGGTTTAGTGGAGATCATTGAGAGGAATCGATTTCGGAGTTACAATTTGAAGATAGATCTGGGGGGTGTTTCTTGGACCATTAAAGCTTTGCGACAGGTATGGGGCCAGCATCATGACCGACCTTTCTTCTCCAAATACACAAGTAGTTCAGCAGTTTTTTGGGTTCAGAAATTCAGTAACAAGGGAGGTATCTTTGTTGAGATGTCAAAATGGGAGGCTGGGGTGAAACGCAACAACATCATCATCCCAGCAGGGGTTGATGGTCAGGGATGGCAGGCAATGGCCAAGATGCTGGAACGAATCATTCATGGAGGCATCAGGGTTTCGGAGGTTGAAAGGAATGTAAGGTCGACAGACAAGGGGGACCATAATAAAAATAATCAATTTGTATTCAGTAGTCGCAGGGGAAATTCAGAGGGAAACAGGTTTATTTTCCAAAAAACAGGGGCAAACAGAGTAGCCTCATGTGCTGATGTGCTTGAGTCTTGAGCAAATATTTCGGATGGCAATAATTTCTGTTTGGAGATGCGCAAGGTGGTGGTCTGTACCAGAACTGACTTCTTCGATGATTGGGCTCAGATTGAAAAGGAATTAAATAGATCGTTTAAAACTTCAATTGTTTTGAGACCTTTTCAACTAAATAAGGCCTTGTTTTTTGCAAAAAGTTCCGAGGAAGCTGATTACTATGGTGCACAAGGAGTATGTTTTTTTCATAAAAGTATTGCTGTGAGACTGGATAGGTGGTCGGAGGAGGTATTCAGTAAGGATGCTGTTATCGCTTCAAATGGAGGCTGGATATCTGTCTGTGACCTGCCTTTTAATTTCTAGAAGGACAGAGTTTTTGAATGGATTGGGTCAAAATGTGGTGGGCTGATTGAGGTAGATTGCAGAACCAGGTATTTTGGAAATCTCTTCGAGGCTAGATTGAAGGTTAGAGGGTATGGAAATGGGTTCTTACCTGCAAAACTTCATGTTCAGTTCGACGAGATCTCGGTGGTAGTGCGATTGAAGGCTCTGTCGAAGCCTGTCGGAAGAAGGGAGGTTCATCGGCAATGGAGTTTTTCAGGTGAACCCAGTGCCGGAGAAGAGGAAGACGAGGAGACTCAGGGGACAAGTTCGACACGTGGCACGAAGAAGATGAGAAGGCAGTTGGGTGACACGCTCGAGGGGGGCGAAGGTAATGGAGGAATTGCAAGGGTCGATAGGGGAAGTCAGCCTGGGAAGTCTAATGTGAATGGGCTTGGCTTTAATTCTAATGGGCCTAGTAATGAGGTGGGCTCAACCCACGAATTGTTAGTATCAGATAATAGTTGTGCTGATGGGCCACAGTTCTCAGTCCCACATGATTGCCATACTCATAAGGATAAGGGCCCAATTATTTTTGAAAATTCAACAACTGAGTTGCCTCTTGATAGGGGTCCGAATGTTCTTAAAGGCCCAAAGGTCTCTTTTTCCAACCCGATTGAGGTTTCGGGGTCGGGTTTCGGGGTCGGGTTACGGGGCTCGATGGAGAAGAGGGTCTTCGACGTAGATCAGCGATGAAGGTGGCCAGTCAATTTCCATCATGCAAAGGCTCAGATCAAGTCGATCCTGCTATACAAATCTTGTCACCCATTCGCAGAGACATGTATATAGAGGAGATCCATTTTGGGCTGGCAGATGTTGTCGATAGATCCGTGGGGGATTTACAGGGATTCAATGGGAGGTCAGAGACTGGGATTCAGGAATTGATGGAGGTGATAAGGATCTCGGAACAGCAGATTAATGAGGTGGATGAGGGCCATTTTGAGATACACGAGGTATTGCAAAATTTGGAGGAATATGGATCATCTGCAAGCTCAGAATCGAAGTTTGAAGGGGAAATTAGTGAGGATGAGCAAGTAGATAGTGACTGGGATCTCAACCGTTTCTTTAATGTAGACTGTACCACTTTGGATGAGAATTTCGGTAAGGTTCCTGAAGCTCTGAATCAGGTCAGTTCTTCTGTTACCCAAGGTTTAACAGTTTCACCTTTCCATGAGGGGTTACATGCTATTCCAGATTCTTCCTCTTCTAGGGATGGGGTTCAGGATGGGTTGTCTTTGCCTCTGCAGTCCAATTCCTTCTGCCCTGTTCATGATGTCTCTTTAGTTGATACTGTTGTACAAGGGGTTACAGCTGATATCCCGAGGGCCACGGTGATTGAGTCTACCTTAGTGTCTGAGTCCTTACATGCAACTATATCTCAAGGTCAGGTGAATGATAATCAGTGCAGGATTTCCAGGAATCATTTTGACAAGAGGGGCCAGGGTTTTAGTGGAGAAAAGGAAGAAACAGAAAGATGGCTGAATGAGTTGAGCAAGTATGCAACTTGCCCAATTGAGGAGAGTGAGATTCCTCATTTTTTGCAATTATTGCAGGTCATGGGGTTGTCATTAGTTAGAATTAAGGACATGTTTGGGTCGGGTAGGGTGAGTAATAGGTCCACGAGGGGGTCAGTTGTTAGAAAGGAAGGTGATAGTAGTAAAAAGGGGGCTAGGGAATTAAGGAATTTAGCAAGTTCAGTGAATTACGAGAGAAGTGGGGCGGGTAGGGGAGATAAGGTTTCCTTATGAAGATTTTTAGTTGGAATGTTAGGGGTCTAGGCTCTCGGAAAAAGAGGGGTGTTATCAAGGATTTTCTTAGACATCATCAACCGGACATTGTTGTTTTACAGGAGACCAAGGTAGAAGTATGCGAGAGAAGGTTTATGCAAAGCCTTTGGGGGGTTAGACATAGGAGATGGGTGTGTTTGCCTGCAAGTGGTAGATCAGGGGGTGTTTTGATATTGTGAGATGAGAGAGTTGTTTCTGAGTGTGAAACAATAGTGGGGGAGTTTTCGCTATCAATTAGGTTTAGGAACTTAGATAATTCAGAGTGGTGGTTGACAGGGGTTTATGGCCCTAACAGGCCTTCTAGGAGAAGGGATTTTTGGGAGGAGCTAGCTGGATTATTTGGGTTGTGTTCACCAAATTGGTGTGTTGGGGGGGATTTTAACGTGGTTAGGACGGTTTCAGAAAAACTTAATGGGATTAGAACGACTAGGGGGATGAGAGATTTTGATTCGTTTATACGAGAGTGTGAGCTGGTGGATCCTCCTTTGTGTAATACCAGATTTACTTGGTCTAATCTCCAAGAGAATTTGGTGTGCTGCAGACTGGATAGATTTTTATATTCTTTGGGGTGGGATGGGGTTTTTCCCAATTCAAGACAGGAATCGTTGCCTAGAGTAGTTTCAGATCATTGTCCTATTGTGTTCAAAAGTTGTCCATTAAAATGGGGTCCGACGCCTTTTAAATTTGAGAACATGTGGTTGGAGCATGCATGTTTTAAGCGAAATTTTGAGGAATGGTGGTCCAATGCTAGTTGTCACGGCTGGGAAGGTTTTAAATTTATGAGAAAGTTGAAGATGGTCAAGGAGAAGGTAAAGTGTTGGAATAGGGAGGTGTTTGGGATTTTGGAATCTTCAAAAAAGGAGGTGATGAGTAGAATAGTAGAGTTAGATGATTTGGAGGCGCATGGGGGTTTAGTTGAGTCATTGAGAAGGGAAAGATCCGAGTGTAGATTGAAACTGGAGGAGTTGACTTTTAGGGAGCAAATTCTTTGGGCTCAAAAAGCAAAGATCAAATTGTTGAAGGAAGGGGATGTTAGTTCAAAATTTTTTCACAAGGTTGCAGACGGGAAAAGAAAAAAGAAGTTCATCAAGAGATTAGAAATAAGTCCAGGGGTTGTGGAGGACAGGGAGAATCAGATTGTCAGTGGCATTTATGAGTTTTATTCCCAACTTTATTCGAAGGAAGAGATGAGTAGACCGGGGATTGAAGGAATAGAATGGGGAACCATTGATCCGGAAATTGCAACATGGCTTGAAAGGCCTTTTGATGAAACAGAAATTCGAGAGGCGGTTTTTGATTGTGAGAGAGATAAAGCTCCAGGTCCGGATGGTTTCTCTATGGCTGTCTTTCAAGATTGTTGGGAGGTGGTGAAAGGGGATTTGTTGAGAGTGTTTTTGGAATTTTATGAGTCGGGAATTGTTAATTTGAGCTCAAATGCTACATTCATCTGTTTAATTCCTAAGAAAGTCAATGCTGTTAGAATTGGAGATTTTAGGCCTATTAGTTTGGTAACGTCATTGTATAAGATTTTGGGAAAGGTTTTATCAAAAAGACTAAGGATGTCTTTAGGGGATACGGTGTCTAGGGTGCAGGGGGCTTTTGTGAAAGGTAGACAAATTTTAGATGTTGCTTTAGTGGCAAATGAAGTAGTGGAGGAATATAGAAGTTCAGGGAGGGAAAGGCTTATTTTTAAGGTTGATTTTGAAAAGGCATATGACAATGTGGATTGGCAATTTTTAGATTTTGTAATGGATAAGAAAGGATACGGTGGGAGGTGGAGATCTTGGATTAGGGGTTGTTTGTCGACATGCAATATGTCAGTTATAGTTAATGGGAAACCAGGGGAGTGTTTTAGGGCTTCGCGAGGGCTTCGACAAGGGGACCCACTTTCTCCCTTTCTTTTTATTTTGGTGGCGGATGTTTTGGGCAGGATGGTTGATAGAGCTAAAGAAACAGGTCTTGTTGAGGGGTTGGAGGTGGGGAGGGATAGAGTTAGTGTGACCCATTTACAATATGCGGATGATACTATATTTTTTCCCACGGGGGATGAAAATCAGATACTCAACATGTATTCGATCTTGAGAATTTTTGGGCTTCTTTCAGGGCTCAAGGTTAATTTGGGAAAAAGTAGTGTGGTGGGAATTAATATGCAACAAGATCAACTTCAGAGTAGGGCGTCTCTTTTAGATTGTGGTATAGAGTCCCTTCCGATTAAGTATTTGGGCTTCCTTTGGGGGGTAATCCTATAAGTGAAGCTTTTTGGACTCCAGTAATGGAAAAGATTGGCAAAAGGTTGGAAGGTTGGAGTAAGGCTTTATTATCTCGAGGGGGAAGGTACACTTTGGTTAAGACTGTTTTGAGCAGAATTCCTATCTATTATTTATCTTTGTTCAAGATTCCGGTTAAGGTGGCAAGGTCAATAGAAAAGTTGATGCGGGATTTTCTTTGGGAAGGTAAGGATGAGGGGAAAAAGGATCATTTGGTGAATTGGGAGGTAGTGTCGTTGCCTAAGGAGAAAGGGGGTTTGGCTATCGGTAACATTGTAAGTAGGAACTTGGCCCTTCTTGGCAAGTGGTTATGGAGATTTCCACTGGAGATTGATTCATTATGGCATTCGGTTATTAGAAGCAAATATGGGATTCAGGACAATGGTAGGGATTCACGAGTGGTTTTAAGGGGTAGTTGCTGTGCTCCTTTGAAGTCAATTTCTCAAATTTTCACATGTTGGTCTCGACATCTTTCTGTTAGGGTGGGTAATGGGGAAATTGTTCGGTTTTGGGAGGATGTTTGGATGGGTCAATCTTCTTTTGCTGCGAATTTTCCGCATCTTTATCGAGTGGCTCATTCTCATAATTTTTCAATTACTTCCATGGCTTGCTCTCTCTTAGCTCCAATTGCTTGGAATTTTGATTTTTCTAGAAATCTTAATGATAGGGAGGCTTCACAGTTGGTTTCTTTATTATCTAGAATTGATCACTTCTCTTTATCTCCTCTTTTGGAGGACAAGAGGGTTCGGGCACTTCATTCGTCCGGAATATTTTCTTGTAAGTCTTTTTGTGATTACATCATCAATAATCCTCAAATCCCTCAATTTCCTTTTTCTAAAAAAGTTTGGAAGGCTTGTGCTCCCTTAAAGGTAAAGGTGTTCATGTGGGCCTTGGTTCATGGGGGAATTTTGACAAATGATACATTGTAGAAAAGGAGACCCAATCGTTTTTTAAATCCTCAGTGGTGCATTCTGTGTTGTAAGAGCGGGGAATCCGTGGATCATCTATTCTTGCATTGTCCAATAGCTTTGAATCTATGGCATAGCTTGTTTTGTGTTGGAAATGGTATGTGGGTGGCCCCAAAAAGGAGTGTGCATATGCTCTTAATTGATTTTCATACATTTGGAGGATCGAAGAGAGCCAAAATTTTATGGACTTGTGCTGTCTTTGCAACTTTTTGGGTGCTATGGTGGGAGCGAAATCAGAGGTTGTTTGAAGATAAGTTTCGGGAAGTGGACTGTTTATGGGATCATGTTTGTCACTTATCTTCTTTTTGGGCGTCGGGGAACTCTTTATTTAAGGGAGTTCCACTCTTTTTGTTAGCTAGAGATTGGTTGGCGGTGTGTGCTTTGTAAGCTTTTGCTTGTTTTTAGTCGGTTAGGGACTTTTTCCTGTTGTCTTTTCACTGTTTTGTATTTAGAGGATGCCTCATCCTCTTCCCTCCTTTTTCAGTTTTATTAATAAAGCTTTTGTTGTTGAACTCAAAAAAAAAAAGATCAACGAGGGTTGAGAAATCAAGATAGACGATGGTTGATTGAGTCACTAATGGTTGTTGAGAGAGAGATGAGGGTTGTTGAGAGATGAGAGAAGAGGGAGACATGGAAAAATTGAGTGTGGATGAAGCTCCCCCACTTGGACGGCTAGGATGAAGAGGCATGGATGAATTAGATTAAAGTTACTAAACCAGTTCAATTTGGTGCAGTTCAGCTCAAATTCATGGAAACCATAAACCAAACCGCTAAAAAAATATTAAATCCAGACCAAACCAAATGTTCAGTAAATGGGAATTGACTGAAAACCTGTTGTGGTTTTTCTTTCACCCCTAATACACATTACAAAATTACAATTTACAGCTATGTCAAAACATTAAGCATATACACTATTTCATTTGTGCTAAATTATTCCTTGTTATATGATCATAATATCAATCATCTATAGAGGGACGGCTTCAGCACTCTTCAATGTTTTTGCCATAAACAGCTCTACAAACCAGAAATGATGTCTGTTTGTTGGAAGCGAAACTAGACTTCCTCGGCTTTAAAATGGTCAAGGACTTGCATTTAGTTCCACGCAGAAAAATAGATATTAAATATTGAAATAGATTCTACTGCTGTTCTTAGACAGCAATGGCACACTTTAGTATTTTGGCTATAACTCACTCTAGGAATCCTGAAATGACACACCATTTTTAGCATTAGAAACTAGACTCACTTATCTTTCAAAGTGTGTAAACCAATGAAAGCCAAGATGTGCAAGTAAAATCAGGTTTAGATGAGAATAAACCCCACTTTCAGCTTCAGCAAATTTGTCCAGCAATGACACCTAGGTACTTTTTTTTTTTTTTTTTTGATCAACATGACACCTAGGTACTGTTTTGGCCATAACTTGTTCTAAGAATTTCAGAAATGTAATGGAAGACTTTAAAGTCCATCACTTTCCATCAATTTATGTTTGTAAATGTTCTTTTTTCAATTAAGCTTTCCTTTCAATTAAGTGAGAGAATTTGAGCATTAGAATAGTATTTCATACTTTAAACCAAGGCTTTTTTACATCTTCCATTCTCTTTGATTTCTCTTCTTCTCCCTTTCCTCCTCACTTTTCCCACTCTTTCTCTCTTTCAAAACAAAATGCCTCCAGCACAAGTTAGGAGCTCTCCCCTTTTTCCTCTACTTTTATATTTCTTATAAGACTTGCATGCAAAATAATGTATAAAAATAGTATAATTGTAATGTATTGTGCAAGAATTGTAATTGTCGAGAGTGTATTGTGCAAGCATTGTAAATAAGCATGAGGTGTATAATTGAAGCATGCGGTGCCTTTAATATATTTTGCCACCATAGCACACTTGTTGACAAATCATCCATTCTCTAATTAATCCTTATTAAACTTAATTAATTCAATTTATCCTTAATTAATCAAATGCAACTCCAATGAACTCCAATTAACCCCATTTAACTTAGCTAACTGTGGCTTAACCACACTTATTAATCATGCTTGGCTTAATCAATCACACTTGGGCTCAATTAAATGTACTCAAGTCTCAATTAATCACAACTAGTCTTAATTAATCATAATCATAATTACACACAATATACAAGATGGTAGCATTAACTCAATTCACTCAAGCCCTTTGATTAGGTTAAATAAAGCTAGGTTGATCACCATCAATCAAAATAAACAAGCATTATCTATGAAATCCCCTACAAGAACACAGTGACATTCATTTCTCACATTAGAATTTCCAACACATTTGGATGTTATTTAAACATTTAATGAAAATGGTAGGATTGGGGTATTGCACTCTGTACCCCAGTTAACTGATCAGTAGCAAAGTAATATTGCGCCATCTCCAACTAGAATTTTCACAATGAGGCTATTTGGTGCAACTTCTAACAAGTTAAAAGCTGACTAAAAGCACCTCTCCTCCTGCTTTTAACTTATTTATTTTTATTTTTTTATTTTTTTTGTTTTGATAATTGATGTTTGGGCCAGCTTGTGCACAGCTCAACGAATCCCAAAGCCCGGAGTTAACAACCGGATAAACCTCCAGTGGCCCTTGGGGTGACTGAAACTCGAGACTTTATATCTTATCCTCAAGTCTTTACCGTGCAGCTACCCCTTGGGGTTAACTTATTTAAGTTATTTTTGTCTCATAGAGTATTGCACCAAACATACACAAATTTCCAAAATTTAAAAAAACTAAATAAACTATAAGGCCCCGTTTGTTTAGAGAGTTAGAGGAGGGATTGGGATTGGGATTGGGAGTGAGGTGGGACCCACTAATATTGTGTTTGTTTTGATAGATGTGGAGGGGATTGATAGTGAGCTTCAGATTAGGATGGGCTCCCCAAGGGGATCCGGATGGGCCTCCAGGACTTTATATATTGTCCGGCAGACTAGAAATTTTTTTGATTTATTTATTTTTTATTTTATTTTTTACATGTCGGGTATTTTTTTTTAAACATTAATGTTTAATTTTTTGTATTTTTTGTTAAGTAAAAATCATTATTTTTTTTGTTTTATTTTTTTCTGGAAATTTTTTATTTTATTTTTATTTTTTAAAATTTTTTTACATGTTGGATATTTTTATTAAAACATTAATGTTTAATTTTTTTGTATTTTATGTATTTTTTTTTATTTTATATTTATTTTATATAAAAATAATTTGACAATCCCTATACTAACAACTATCATCAAAACAAACACAATTTTACTTAATTCCCTCACTATCAATCCCCCCACTAACAATCCCCTCACTATCGATCCCCTCCATTCTATCTCTGAAAACAAACGGGACCTAAAACTGCTCCACAAGCTGCATGAGTCCCAACAATATTCATATGTTGCATTGCAAATTAAAGTACCATAATGTTCATTAAATGCTAATACTAACACAGAGCTACATATATCAAAAACACATGCATTGACTTGTGCAAGTGTGAATGTTAATGTGAATATCTAGAGTATAAGAAAAGCATATACCATCCTCATCTTTTGTGTCCACATCGAGTTTCAACTCCTCCAACAAGTACTTGCAGACCTCAGTCTTTCCTTCCCTGGCAGCAAAATGAAGAGCCCCTCGTTTATTAGCATCCTTAACATCAGCAACTGTCTTGGCCAAGCCTTTCCCATCATCGAGCTGTGCTGCTAACTCTATTCAGAGCAAAAAAAAGTTGAAAAATATATTGAAATAGGCAAAACAATTTGAGTAAAAAAAACTTCATGAGAAGCGAATTTGCAAAGAAAAGTTGAAAATTACTCTTGAAAAGATCGAGATTTCCGGTACGAGCAGCGTTCAAGAACTGTTCAACTTTCTGCCTCACTGCAACCAGAGAGAGAGATGAGTTAACACAACCGCAACATCAAAATATGAGAGAGAGAGAGAGAGAGAGAGAGAGAGAGGACCTGCTAGGGCAACAGAAGCATTAGGAGCCATTATTATTGATTGATTGATTTAGGTAGAAGAAGGTCGAAAGAAGCCTGTTTTGAGTTTTCTACTTTGTGGTTGCAGTCCAGTAGTACTGGTACTTTGCGTGGTAGGGTATATATGCAAGAGGAAGAAAGGAGAGGGCTTCGACCGCACGGCCCGTTCGGCGGAATCCGGGTCACTTGTTCGAAGAGTCCTGACTTTTCTCTACGACTTATTGACCGGCGGGATCACCTACAATGGTCGTCTCTCCAAAAAAATAAAAAATAAAAAATAATAATAATAATTTGAGTAATAATAGCCGTATTAATTTTTTTATTAACACGATTTATATCTTTATCTTTGGTTATTTATTTAATTATAGTATTTTTTAAATAAAAAAAAATTGACAATATTTTATTTAGCTTTTAAATTAATATTTGAATAAAAAAATATAAAAAAATTAATATTTGAATAAAAAAATATAAAAAATTAACAAATTTTTAAAATTAATTTTCTCCCTCCTTTCTCTTTCTCTTTTTTTATTAATAAATTAATTAATCAATTTTTCTCTCTTTTTTCCTCTCTCATTCTACACATCAATTAATCAAATTTTCTTTCACACTCATATAATCAACTATAAAAAAATATATATAAAAAATTACAAATCATTCAAAAATTATTTTTAAAATTCATAATCAAACAAATTTTCAATTTTCAAAACTTTTTTCAACAACTTAGCTTTCAAAATTCAATTCAAAACTTAGGCACTATTTGGCATGTGCTAAAATAACACATTATCTTATTTAGGTCACAATCATCTCATTTAGGTCACAATCATCTCATTTGGATCACATAATCTTTCTACCACATCACTTTAAACACAACCCATATTTCACCCTTTTTTTTGTAAAAAAAAAAAAAGTATACTAATTTAGTACATGCCAAACACCTTCTTAAAAATCTTTTCAAAAACTATACCAAACGGAGTCATTATTTTTCCGTCCGTCTTATATAGACGAATTTTAAAATATAAAATATAAAGTATTTTATAACACTGTGTTTTGGTTTGGGGATTTGAGGAAGAATTTGGAAAGAGAAACGGAAAAGATGTGTGAAACTAAATAAAATATAGGCATATTTTATTCACATTTCACTTATTTTTTTCATTTCCCTTTCCAAATTTATCCTCAAATCCCCCAACCAAACACAACATAAATAAATAAATAAATAAGTCAAAAAATCCACTATTTTTGTGTTGTTTTTTTTTTAAAAATTTTTAGTTGAGCTGGATTTAGAAACTTAAAAAAAATTCAAAACAAATGTTCACTAAAAATGAAAATAAGCAACAAAAAAAATACCAAATAAGTAAACCTCAAACACCCACTAAGACTCAGTTTTTTTGGGTTAGAAAAAGGTCAAAAAATTATTATAAATAAATTAAAAGGTTAAAAGATTAACTTTGATAGTAAAAGGCTACATGATATATACATCAATCGATTATATTTTATTTTTTCACAACTATTTATTCAATTAAAACAATTATTTTTATGCATATTAATTTTTTTCATCTTATGAACAGGTCAAAAAAATGGCTAAAGTCAAATTCTTGAATGCGACCTCAATAAAGAGAATAATGGTAATGATATTACTATTTTATTTGTGTTGTTTAATTACAATTTGTACATGAAGTTATATAAATACTGCATATCTTTTACTAATTTAACTATATAATTTTAATACTCAATACAGAGTTTCTTATTAATGACTATCATTATACTACCGGGCACACATAATACGTGTCTAACTCAAAAAATTATAATATGAGAAAGAATAATTTTTCTTTGCTTATTTTTTTTGACTTCTATTTTTTAGTTCTTCTACATATTCAGCATTCACTATTGTATATATCGATGATGTACTGGTATACTCCAATTCTATCTTCCAACATAGCAAACATTTATACAAATTTTATCATGTTATTAAACACAATGGTCTCCTATTAAGTGCAACAAAAAAAAAATGTAACTTTTTCAAATCTCAATTCATTTGCTTGGTCATATTATACATAAAGGTACCATCATTTCCATACAACGATCTATTGAGTTTGCCACCAAATTCCCTAAAGAACTATGCAACAAAACCTAGTTACAAAATTTTTTAGGCAATCTCAATTATATTTCTGAATTATACAAAGATCTCCATAAAGATACTCAAATCCTTTATACCCAGTTAAGAAGCAATCCAACTCCTTAGACCCAGGAACATACATTGGCTGTCCAATACATCAAACAACAATCCAAATATTTGCCTCTATTATGTTTACCTATTCCTACTGCTTACAAAATTGTTGAAACAGATCCTAGTAATATTGGCTATAGTGGCATTATCAAACAACACTATTGTGGTAAGAAACAATTAGTTCATTTTACTTCCGCTATTTGGAAAGGTGCTAAAAAACGGTACTCCACAATTTAAAAAGAACTTTTATCAATTGTTTCTTGTATCAAAAAATTTGAAACTGATTTATTCAATCAAGAATTTTTATTACGTATTAATTGCAAGGCCGCAAAAGAAGTCCTTGAAAATGATATTAAAAATATCGTTTCTTGACAAGTTTTTACCCGATGGCAAGCAATTTTATGGGTTTTTTATTTTAAAATTGAATATATTCGCGGTGACTCCAATTATTTGCAAGGACCTCCAAACACCAGCAACTAACTGCCACAGTCTTAGTCTTAACCGTCACAAACAAGAGTTTAAATTCCATAATTTCTTCACACACCATCGCCATCGACGTCACAGAATAATTCATTATTATCATTGGATGGCAAAAAATCTTAAAAAATATCACTCTTCAAAGGCTACATCCTTTTCTAGAGGACCCAATTTTATTCCTTACACTCACAAATTCCTCCTTTGAAAACACCCACAATCAATCAAGGTAATTACCCTTCTGATAATACTTACCCTATTGTTCCCCTTATTCTTGATCATGTCCAATACCTTCGAGAAAAAATAGACGTTAAACTTGAAACCCTTATCTCTACTTATTTCCCAAATAATTGGCACTATCCCCAACATTCTGGTCAACATTTCTGACTTTGTTATAAGAAAATTCTTGAAGAAACCAACACCATTTCTGTCACCAGTATTATATAACTTAGGACTCCTTTGGTATCAGAGCCATTCCTTAAGTTAGGTCTTTCTTTATATTCCTGCTAGTTATAGCAGTTAACCGATATAGCACCCAAGTCGTAGACGTCTGTAAGCCATTTAGGTCAATTAGGTAGGAAATTGTTGCAGACCAACAAAGCTTAAGCAAAACCAACTACTGACAGCTACAACTACCTATTATTAATGGCAAGAATATTTAAGTCATTCTCTAACTTAGTTTCTGGCAAAAGTTCCTTTAGGAAGCCTGTAGTTATAAATCAAAGTGATGTAGAATTGAATGGATGGAAGAGAAATTAGCCATTTGGAAAATGCCCAAAAAAGATGTGGATCAGTTATATAATAAAAAATTTGAACTCAAACAAACCTATAAGATCAAAATTGTAGAACAAATCTTACTTGTTACTAAAGATAATCAAACATTTCAATTACTTGATAAAGAAACAATTATCAAATTTCGCAAACACTTCAATTTCTTACATCTTGATTTGGTACAAGTAAGAATTAAACCTATGACTCGAAGTCATCTCAAAAAGTTTATACTTTACAGTTTACGAGATATGAGACACCATGATTATGAAGATTCTTTATTAAATATAGTTTAGTTCATGGTCCTATATACTTTGAATGCTTTCCAAACTTTGAAGTATCTGTAATGGATACTACTATATTAAAAACCCTCACTTAATGTTCAAACAAAAAGATATAAAATGGATTCATCTACTTATAATATTATGATTGTTTATCACGTATATTTAAAGGCTATGATAACATCATGTCCATGATTCAAATATATCTCACTAAACCCAAAAGATTCCACAATCCTTTTCCAATCTCACCAAGAACACTCTGAAATCATGGTTCCAAAAGTAATTACATGGGATGAAGTTTTACAATCAAATGCTGAGGATGATGATATTTGGGTCTAGGGGTGTAAATTGGGCCTGACCCATGTCGGGCCACCCTGGTTTCCACCAAAATTCAGGTCTGTCCGGACCAACCTACGGGCCAGAAAAATTAGGCCCAGGCCCAAGTCCAGGTCCAAGCCCAGGGGGTATTCAGGCCTTGGGAGGGCCCATAGGCCAAATCAAGCTTCAAAATGATGGCCAAGGTCCTAGGTAGGGCTTAGACTCGGGCCCACGCAAGCCAAACCCACCTCGAGTCGCGAGTGGGCTTCAAACCGCCCACAGGCCACGGCCCATTTTTCCACCCCCTACTTGGGTCATCCCACATGCCATTCCTTCCACAAATACTCAAACACAAACCAACCCTAAGGCAATCATACAAAATTCAAATGGATCAGTTGTCTTACAATTCCAAAGATCCCGATCTGTACACTCTCAACCCCAGTTTCTTCAATTCACTACCTCTACTAGATTTCACACTCCCATCCAAACACCAACCCAATTATCTCGACGATCCCTAGATATACCTAATAGACATCTGACAGATACACCCTTGTTTTCCACGAGGCTGTAACCAAATCAAATCCCACACACTAATTACCAGGATTTTAGCCAATTTAACCAAGACCTCGATTTCGATATCAATTCTTTATCTATCAATGTCATCACTAATAATTTCCAAATCAATCGAGAATTACTTTCACAAGAATATAATGCTCTTTACAATTTTAAGAATCATCTTTATTTTAAAAAAAATCTCACACCATGGAACAACAACAAATCATTCGTTCTAAATATTACCTCACTCTTACCACATTACAAATCCATATTCGTTTTTTCCAATGGTATTTTACCAACTATTGCCCACATCACAATATACAAGTTCCAACTTCCCTTTTAGATGCTCATTTCAACATTGGCCAGTCCTTAATGGAGAAACAATTCAATCTGTCCATCCATTAGGTAAAACCTGTACCTTACGAGGTGCAGGTCTTACTTTTTTATGCCTGTTCATATACCCGACCTTCTCTAGAAGGCTCACAAATAGCCAAAAATACTCCTTCCACTAGTTTTGAAGTAGGATAAGTTTATGAACAATTAAATTATACAAATATGTATTTACAAACCATTGGTAAACAAACTACTTGCATTGAAGCCATTTATATATCTCTATTCCCCCAGATCAAATTCGTCAACCTCCTTTAATTCAAAATTTACCATATCATACTTATTCATTTACAAACCCATTTAAAGTATTTTTAGCAAAATTAAGTAAACACAAGTAAACTCTCTCAAAAATGATCAATGATAATGAACCAATCGTCTACCCTACAGCAGACACTTCTCATACTTCTACCCGTGAAAGCAAAGAAAAAGTAGAACAAAGTAGGAGTATCAATGTTTTACAAGATGACAATTTGTTACACAATCAATATGAACAATTTACATCAAACACTCCTACACAAATCAATGAAACATCCATTATAGCTCAGCCACCCACAAGGAATTATTATCCTCGTCCTACACCCATAGATCTTCAATTAGAGGAAAGACATTTTGACATCCCTTTTGCTTATTCTGGAAGTGATCTTCGTGAATGGAACATCGATGGCAAATCTAACTATCAAATTCTCAACCTTGGCCAACATATGGTTATGGCAGCCAATGCTACCCTTGCAAAACATCCAACTAATAACAATGATTCTGGAAGTGATCTTCGTGAATGGAACATCGATGGCAAATCTAACTATCAAATTCTCAACCTTGGCCAACATATGGTTATGGTAGCCAATGCTACCCTTGCAAAACATCCAATTAATAACAATGATTCCATCATTGCCCGCATGCTTATTTGGTTTTACAAGATAATTAAAAGGATGGTGAGATAATTACCTTAATTTAGAACAAAGGCAAGCAATTCTTACTATTGTTAAGTGAGATCAAAATGATAATTCCATATCAGAACCAACAACTATACAACCTACCAATGATGTTGTCACCACATTGGTTACATCCATCACTCAACATTTCATAGGAAACACACAAATTGTCTTAGAAAGATCCAAAGAATTGTTAATCAATCTTAGAGGCCCAACTCTTATCCATTTCCGATGGTGGAAAGACATATTCATTTCTAAACTCTACCAACGACATGATGCCAATTAAGACTATTGGAAAGAAAGATTCATCGCTGGACTTCCAAACATAATATACAAATTCCCTACAATATACTTTTGGAGAATTAATATCTGAAATTTGTGCTAAAGGATTATCTCTTTGCAATGATATCAAATTTAAGAACCAATTAAAGAAAGAACACAAAACCAGCTGCATGGAATTAGGACAATTTTACTACCAATTCGGCTATAATTCTATTTACCTCCTCTTGCAAGAAACTCTTCAAGGAAAACATCTTATAAAAGGTCAGCCAAAAATTACTCTAAGAAAAAATATTCTCCCAACAAATTCCAACATTATAAAAAGAAACCATATTATAAGAAGAAACAATTCAATAACTCAAAATCTCCAAATTTCACTAAATCCAAACCAAATACCTCCAAGAAGAATGCTACCAGTTGGAAATGTGAAAAAAATGGACATAAAAAGAAAATCCAAGAATTAGATAGTTCTAATACCAAAGGAGTCCCAGGTCATATAACCTTGGTGATAGAAACTAATTAAGGATTAAGCTTTGTAACAATTTGCATTGTCGATTTATACTAATTTGTTCTAGCTTTATTTTTAATTTAATATTAGCAATTCTTTGACTATAATTAATTATGGGTTATCCTAATGCAATTTCTAAGAGAGAGCTTAATCTTTGCAAATCATCTTCAAGATCAGAGATACATTGTAAACTATCATTAATTTGAATTCTAATTTTAGAAATCAAAAACATATTCAAAAACAAACATTTTCCATTAATGAAAGATACATTATAATACAATACATTACAATACAATACAAGAAATACTTACAAAAAGATTACAATCTTTTAAGCACACTGGGCAAAGCATGTACTGCCCTTCTTGTAATGGACTCACAGTCACACTTGCTTTCACATTGTCCTTGTAATGGACTCACAGTCACAGTTACGAGTCCTAGGTTATATAATCTTGGTGACATATTTTCTACAAAAGTCTATAAAGATTCCTGCAAAAGCAAAAGTCTAAAAAGATTCCTGCAAAAGCAAAAGCCTACAATGATTCTTGCAAAAACAAAAGCCTGCAAAAGAAACGTCAATATTACTCTGACAACCCATGTGATTCCATCAACAAAGAGGATTCCCTCCATGTGACAAGTCAGAAATCTTATCTCTTTAGACTTCAAACCAATTCAAATCCACAACTCGTCCTCTATTTAACTAGTAGCTTCACATGAAGGAAGGGTATCAAAAAAATATTAGACAGACATTTTCCATTAATGAAAGATACATTATAATACAATGCATTATAAGAAATATTTACAAAGGATTACAATCTTCTAAGCACACTGGACAAAGCATGTACTGCCCTTCTTGTAATGGACTCACAGTCACACTTTGTCATATTGTCTCCTAGTTAATTATCCTAAACAAATTAGATTCTTAATTAACCTAACTTAGTCTACTAATTCATCTCATTCCATTTCTTTCCAATCGAATCATAACCAATCCAATTCCAACCCAACCAATGGTGCTTTTGTCATTTCACACCTCCACCCTCCTCTATAAATACACCAAGCCTCCCTTCATTTTTTTTCACTCCTTTGGCCATCCTAGAGAGCAAATAAGGGAGCTTGAGTGATAAAAAAAAATAAAAAATAAAAAACAAAGGAGATGAGAGAAAAAGAGAAGAAGAAAAATAGTGAAAAAGATAGAAGAAATTTGAATGCTAGGAAAGGTAAGCTACACTCACTCTCTACCTTACTCCAACCCCTTTCTTCATTCTTACTCTATCTTCAAATATGTTTTTTAAAAGTATGTGATATGATGATATTCATGGCAATGGATTGGTGTTTGAGAGGGTTTGCATGAAAAAAAGATATTTGTTTTGATTGTTCTTCTCTTAAACACACTATTGGAAATTTCTACTAATTTTGAAAAATACCAAACCTTCATGAACTCAAGACTTATTTTTATGGGATAATATTTTATGTGTGTAGAGTATGTGTGAGTTTCGGTAGAACCTAACTAAGTGTTTTGGTAGCCTAAAAGCTTCTTCAAAATTCTAGCCTTGAGTTCCAAAAAAAGAGTGAACTTCTTTTATTTGTATAAAATTCCAGAAAAATCCCATCATGTTCATTCTTAAGTCAAATATTAGATTTTTTAATCCTCTTTCTAACAAAATTTATTTGAGAAAAAAAAAAGGTTGAGTGGTTTGACAGAAAATCCATTTTCTCCAAAGTGTGATAAATCTTAACAAAGATTAGTAAAATGCAAAAATATTGAGTTCTGGTTATGCTATGCTAATTCTACAAATTTGAGGTGAAAGTAGACTTCTTGTTTTATATCTCTCTAGAATTTCAGCCCCTAAGGTGACCCAGAAGTATGTTTTACCAATTTATTATTTTTGCCTCTGGTAATCTGAAATGCTAGAAATTTATGTATCGATGTATTGATTTGTTTTAAGTGTTTCTAATGACTTGTTTAATGATGATTCTTGCTTTACCATATCTTATATACATCCTTATGTGTTATATTTCTTCACATATACTTGTCTCATGTTCAATTTTAGTGCTAATTGATTATGAGTAACTTATATCATAACGTACCTAATAAACGAGAAACATAATGGGGTGCAACGGGTGATGCTTACTTGTATTGCTTGCATTAGACTTTGAAATTGTCATTTATGAAATAAAAGGTGGTGGAGTATGTTACCTAATAAGCTAAGTCTTGCGTAAGTGTTTGTTTCGTAGCCCTAAAATGGCTCAGTTGTATTCGGACTCTATACGGCATCTTATTTTTCGGAGGGATAAGGTTGGGTCTAGTTGGGGGTATTCTAGGAGTCAACCCGTGTTTTTAACCGTCTCTTTTGAGATTTTCAGTTAACGATACACTATAGATAACCACCGTAGGCATCCAAGGTCAGGTTTGCAAAATAGTAAAAAAAGGGGAACTGAATAATCCAAATCCATTCTTGTGGTTGGAATGATGAATCTCTTTGGGAGATTCTAGTTGTTATACTAACTTTTTGATGTGTTAGCACTATTATCATAATACTGTTATTGTTCTAAATGTTATATCATGTTATACATTGTACCTGCTTATCTGTATTGGTTAAGGGTTTAGGGTGTGTGTGTATTTATTAGTATTCCAAACTCATGGCATTTCATGCCAGGTGAAGAGGATATTACTGAAGACGGAGTTGCCAAAACATTTAAAGAATCGTGGTTGCCTTAGATATTAGATCTTTTTGTATTCGGTTAATTTTTGCAAAGAGACTTGTTTTTTAATTAGTAACTTGAAACTCTTGTCTATAATTATTAATATTACTTTTTGTAAATTAAAGTATAATGCAGCGGATGAAAAATTTCAGAATCATACCTTTTAGCAGAGCTTGAAGCGAAGAATCTCGTGGGTAAATCACGTGCTTCCAAAATGTGAACAACCAACCCAGCAGTGGAGTGATACTACAAAATGAGTATCACCTACACAAGTCACAGTGCAAAATGGCTTGATTGTTGTTTAATGGGAGAGAGTCAGTATGGGAAAAACAAAAAACAGACGTTGTTTGCTGATATCCATATCCCATATATCATATTAGATATATAGGATAAATATATCATCTATTCATATCAGTTGATATGATAGATATAGATATCCTGAGTGGTTATCCAAATAAATTTTGAATTCAAATTCAAACTTACATGGATAAGGTCCAAAAGGTTCAAAGGGTCATGCCACATGGGCGCCCAATTTCTAACATCTCCCACTCGCACATGAGTTGGCATGACACTGCCACATCTCTATCTCAATCTCCCCAAAAAAAGAACAATCTCATACTAGCCAATGCACCATGCTACCGCTGAGAACACTTACATGTGGGAGCTCTATACTAGAAACTCAATATGAGTCAGCATAGAGACATCAACCCAAAATGAATAGAAATAGTGTCTCATGTACCCAGACCCATCTAGCTACATCGGTCCAAAAACATCTCTAATCCCTCAAAGAGCATGTTTGACTCTCCTAAGTCCCGCATTATATTCACACCCAATCAGCATCCCATAAAGAGCGATGTGAGTTGTCGACGGTGAATATAGAGCAGAGATGTAGAACTAGATGATCTTCCCTTCACCTTCATATCATTCAATTTGAAATTGACCGCTTTCCCAGTAATGTCCCTCAAAGCCGAATCATACATGACCGCAGGCAACATACCAAAGTAGCTAAATATCAACTCCTCATCTTATGACATAATCAAAGGTCACAAAAGGCACAAAGTGAAGTCATTTAGGGAAAAATGACTTTTAGGACTCACACGGTGAAGAAGCAGGGATCCATTCTTTCACCTCACTAACGGGTCGATAAGTACATGCAGTACGAATGCATGTTATAGTGGAGTAACTTTTCCAAAGAGTGATGTTAAACTCACACACCATACAAATCTTAGTCTAGTCGCTCTTAAGCACACAAGTCGCTTCTTAGCGTCTAACTCGAATTCTCTATTTGCTCGCCTTTCAGGCATCAAATGAGATCTCGCATCTGGCTATCCATAGCAGGCACATCATGGAAAAGTGGGTACTCTCATATCCATGGTCGGTCTCTAACAAGACCTTATCTTGGCTCCAACCAAGGCGACATAGCTAGTGGATAATTTTAGCTTCTCTATTTGCTCCAAATACAATAAGCCACTAGTCTCATCCTTACTGGCTACCTAGCGCTAAGGGCGATTGCTCGTGTGAGTGAGCCAATCTTGCCTGTTAACATCAATTTAATTATTTTGTGTATGCTAATTCACAAACCATTGCAAAAAGTAGTAAACATAAATGTGTAATAGAAACAAATATGAATACTAATGGCATAAATATCCCAAAAAATATGAGTTCAACTGAATACACATAAATATATCACCACCTACGCAGTTCTAAAGCCCTAAATGAGTAAGATAAACATCTCTAGCAATGGGCTTAGTCAAAGGGTCCGTAACCATGCGACTTGTAGGGATGTGCTCCAGGATCACTTCTTTCTACACCATAATGTCTCTGATAAAGTTAAACCTCACATCAATGTGTTTGGTTCTGCCGTGGTATTTAGGATCCTTAGCGTAAGCGAGTGCAGCCATGCTGTCACAATGGATAGTCATAAGGTCTGAAGTGTGTATGACAACATCCAAATGCTAAAGGAATCTCCTCAACCAAACGGCTTCCTGAACGGCGGATGAACAAGCCACAAACTCAGCCTCCATAGTCAATAAGGCGATACAGGATTGCTTCTTACTGCTCCAAGAAATAGCACCATCGCTAAGCATGAAAGCATATCTTGAAGTAGACTTACGCTCATCTAAGTCTCCTCCCCAGTCAGCATCACAATAGCCAACTAGATGTAGATCTGAACTTTGGTAGCAAAGTGTGTAATCTGCAGTCCCTCTAAGATATCGTAATATCCTCTTAATTGCTTTCCAATGAGCTGGTCTTGGGTTGGATTGGTAACGACTCACCAATTCGACTGCATAACAAATGTCAGGGCGTGTACACATCATAACATACATCAAGCTTCCAACAGCATTTGCATAGGGAACACGGGCCATCTTTTCATTCTCTTCTTGAGTCTTAGGACCCATATCAAGGCTTAGGCTCTCGCCTTTCGCAACAGGAGTGTCAATGGGTTTGCAGCTCTACATCTGGAATCGCTCTAGGATAGTCTTAATATAAGTCTCTTGAGACAAACCAAGAAGTCTCCTAGAGCGATCACTAAGGATCTTAACACCGAGCACATAGCTCGTATCACCCATGTCTTTCATCTCAAATGTAGAGAACAACCACCTTTTAGTGGCGACAATCATCTCCTTGTCATTTCCAGCCAATAATATGTCATCTACATATAATGACAATATCAGAAAAATGTCCTTGGACCGCTTAATGTACACACAGTGATCTTTATCGATCATCGTAAACCCATTAGAGACAATGGCTCGATGAAATCTTAGATTCCACTGTCTAGGTGATTGCTTTAAGCCATAAATAGATCGTTTAAGCTTGCAAACTTTGCGCTCCTAACCTACTACCACAAAGCGTTCTGGTTGATCCATATAGATCTCTTCAACCAATTCTCCATTGAGAAATGTAGTCTTAACGTCCATCTGATATAGTTTTAAGTCCAACTGAGCTACTATGGCCAGAATTAGGCGAATAGAAGCAAACCTTATAACTGGTGAAAAGGTTTCCTCATAGTCCACACCCTCTCGTTGGGTGTAACCTTTCGCTACTAGGCGAGCCTTATACCTTTTTATGGAACCATTCGCTTTGCGCTTGATTTTGAGAACCCATTTGTTCCTAATAGTCTTGCGCTCTGGTGGTAAATCAACCAAGTCCCAGACATGATCCATTACAGTACTCCATTCTTTACTAGCAGGGAATGAGAGAGCCTCTTTAAGATTCTTAGGCTCCATCTCATCACTCGGAGCAATCATGAATGCTTCCCCTTCATTCTCAAAATGACGACGGGGTATAAAATCACGTTTGCTTCTACGTAGTTGAGAATCCTGAGAATCCTCATCCATTGGTTCTAATCCATGGGCAGGTAGATCGCTTCCACTGTCCCTAGGAGCTTGAGGGATTATCTCATCATTCTTTACTAGGCTACTAGGTGCGCCTTCAAGTAGATCCTCCATCTCGTAGAGTTCTAATTCTCTAGTTACCTCACCTCTGCTAGGGAAATCCTCCTCTAGGAAATCCACATCTCGTGACTCAATTTCAGTCACATTTCCATCCGGATGCTCCCCAACAAACACATAGCCCTTAGAATGCTCACTATAGCGAATGAAGATACACTTCTTTCCTCTAGGGCCCAACTTCCCAAACTTATGAGAAGCGTTGTCTATGTAAACTGCCGAACCCCAAGGCCGTAAATTGCCCAAATCAGGCCTTTTGCCAGTCCACATCTCATATGGGGTAGAAGGAACTGATTTGGAGGGCACACGGTTAAGGACGTAGGCAGCAGTCAACAAAGCATCTCCCCAATAAGAAATGGGAAGATTAGCTTGCGCCATCATTGATCTAACCATGTCAAGCAATGTGCGATTCCTTCTCTCCGCTACACCATTTTACTGCGGAGTCCTAGGAATTATCAATTGCCTAATAACTCCTTTTTCATCACAGAGCACTTTAAATTGCTCAGATAGATACTTACATCCTCGGTCAGTCCTTAGAGCCTTAATGCTCTTGTCTAATTGATTCTCAACCTCATTAACATACCGTCTAAAGCAATCCAATGCTCCTGACTTGTGAGAAATCAAATAGACATGACCAAAATGCGTGCAATCATCTATAAATGTGATGAAATAAGGGGCTCCATGCCTTGCCCTCACATTCATTGGTCCACATATATCAGAATGAATAAGTTGTAATGGGATAGATGCCCTTATGGTTTTCCCAAATGGTTTCCTTGTTGCCTTACCAGCAAGACAGTGCTCACAAGTAGGCAAAATGACTCTAGCGAGTGGACCTAAAAGACCTTCTCTAGCCAATCTAGTCATCTTGTCTTGCCCTATGTGGCCTAACCTAGCATGCCATCTCATAGAATCATTATCACAAAAAGATGCAATATTAGAAATAGAGCCATTGGCATTTTTATTATAACTAGAATCATCCACATCCAAAACTAAAAAACCATCTGAAAGATAACCAAAACCATAAAAAATTGTTCCCAAATAAATGCTAACACCATTATTCTCAAAACAAAAGCTAAAACCAAGGCTTATCATGCTAATAACTGAAACTAAGTTTTGCTGAATATCCGGAGCATAAAGAACATCATGAAGATACAAGGTGCGCCCTCGTCGCATTTCCAGCTTGTATGTGCTAATGCCAAGCACCTTCGCACTGGACTCGTTCCCCATGTAAACTTTTCTGCTTCCGGCAGGTACTCAGCGATACTCAACGAACCCTCCTCTGTCCCTCGCGATGTGGTCTATTACTCCGGAGTCTATAACCCAAAAATGAAGAGAATGAGCAATTAATGCTTGACTAGAAACAAAGCATTGAATGCGAGAAATTAAGTAAGGGAGTACCTTCTTCTGCTCAGGACAATCCCAAGCGAAGTGTCCTTCTTTGTTACAGTTAAAGCATGTCAATTTAGCCTTTACCTTCTTGCCACCTCTCTTGCCCCTACGCTTGAAATTTCTAGCGCTATTGGGCTTTAGTACAGTTGTTGCTTGCTTCTTAGGGGCATCTTTTGCTTTTCTATGTTTGAACTGAGAAGTCCTACGTGAGTTCGACTCAACCACCATAGCAGAACCATCAGACTTAGCTGCCTTAAGGCGCTCAGCCTCTAGCTCCAAATGACGCGATACGTCTTCGAATGTTTTCACACTCTCATTATGCATCATGTTCTGCTTCATCTGCTCCCAAGAATTTGGCAGAGAGCGAATCATAGCTTGTACTTGCTGCTCTTGAGTTAAATTGTGCCTAGCAGCCGCAAACTCACGTATCATGGCTGATATGACCCTCAAATGCTACTTCATCGAGTGATGTGCCCTTTTCTAATAGGAGTCAAACTTCATAGTCAGCCCACGTAGCTTTGCCAAAAAGGTAATACCAAACTTTTGCTTGAGAGCTTCCCACATCTCAAATGCAGTCGGGCAATGCTCAAACTCACTAATCAAGTCATTGTGCATGCTACTCAACATAGTAAAGCACGCACACTGATCTTTGTTATGCCAAGTCTGAAAGACTTCAAGATCACGACGATGTTGAGCTGTATTGCCCTGCTCTGGCTCAACCATCACTTGTTCAAGTGTGGTCAATACTTCTTGCTCATTGAGGAGGTATTGGATCTTACCGCGCCATATATCATAATTGTCGCCATTCAATTTCTCTCTCTTAGTTAAGTTTGCCACCACTGTCTTAGCAGCCATTTCTACATACAGAGTAAACAAATGCGCAGGGGATATTAATGATAGCAACACAAAAAATCATTTTGCAGCAAAAGAATCTAAATTAAATAATGATAATTTTACACGTCTCAAGATCGAAAATTTGCTATGCTCATAATCATCTCTTGCACCTCTAGTGATAATTATCAAAATTTAATTTAATTCCATGCGCATAATCAATCTCCTACTACTTATGGCATATACAAAGCATGATAAATTCCATACAATAACATCTTAATGTAAATTTACAAATAACTCTTGCTATATTCATTTAATAATGGAATTCAAATAAATAAATAAAAAACTAATCATGCTTCTCTAATTGCAACATATTACAAACCCAAAAAAAATATGCTGTATTTAATATTCAGATTATGCCATAATAGAATGTACATCATTCTGAAATTTTTCTGGAATTTTTTCTAAAATTTTCTGGAATTTTAAATAACGAATAAACACATATAAAATTAGAATTAAAAATTCCAGAATCTGATAAACTGAAACAATTATACCAGTAAATAGTAAAACTTTTCAGTAGTCTACAATAAAAATTTCAACCCCAGAAAATTATTCATGCAACACCAGAAGCATTTTAAAGCATAAATAATGAATTATTATCACAGAAAAAATATTTTTTATTTTCATAAAATTTTTAAAATTTTATAGAAGATAGAAAAATCAATTCTAAGTCTAATAATACCAATCACGCATAAAACAAATCTATAACAAATTATTTATGACTATTTAAACCAATTCTAGATTTAAAAAAAAACAAATAGTGCCTTATAATTAGCAGCCAAGCCGGCGGAGGAAAAAACGGCGCAGCTCAGCACGCGGCTCACTAGGCGGCTCAGCGAGCGACTTAGCACGCGGCTTAGTGCTCGGCTGTAGACACCCCATTTTTAACCGACCTTAAGACTCAGACGTCATCAACTGAGTGCTCGATGATGTTGCATATTGTGCTCGTTCTGAGGTTTCAGAGTCTCGGCTGCGAGCCTTGCCTCCAGACTTCCGGACTCTTTTGTACTTTGCCTCGGTTTGCGAACCAGGTCCCGTTTTCTCTGTTTTCTCTTCCTGAAGGGAGGGAGAGGTCTCGTAGACCATCTCTCAGTGGCCGTAGGCTACGTTTTGTGGTCGTAGGCTACGTTTTGTGGTCGTAGGCCATTTTTCCCATTTGGAGCCTAGTTTCCGGTTTTTCGGAGTCGTCGGCCGTGTGCCACGGTTCAGGACCGCTTAACTACCTCTGTTTGCTCCGGTTTTTGGCACACACCTTATTTCCTCCCTTTTGAGGGACATTGTGGCCTGAGAGACCACCTTCGTGGTTGAACGCCACTTCCTGTGCCCAACAGCCTGTTTTCGGGGCCCCGAACTGCGCGTTTTGGCCCCCGAACCTTCGTTTTGCATCCGTCTTGGTCCATTTTTGGCAAGGACCTTATTTTCATTGTTAGAAAGGTTGTAGGAGGGTGGGAGACCAGCAATTTTTCTGAAAAACCAGGTCGGACTCTTTTGTACTTTGCCTCGGTTTGCGAACCAGGTCCCGTTTTCTCCGTTTTCTCTTCCTGAAGGGTGGGAGAGGTCTCGTAGACCATCTCTCAGTGGCCGTAGGCTACATTTTGTGGTCGTAGGCCATTTTTCCCATTTGGAGCCCGGTTTCCTATTTTTCGGAGCCGTCGGCCGTGTGCCTCGGTTCGAGACCGCTTAACTACCTCTGTTTGCTCCGGTTTTTGGCACACACCTTATTTCCTCCCTTTTGAGGGACACTGTGGCCTGAGAGACCACCTTCGTGGTCGAACGCCACTTCTTGTGCCCAACAGCCTGTTTTCGGGGCCCCAAACTGCGCGTTTTGGCCCCCGAACCTTCGTTTTGCATCCGTCTTGGTCCATTTTTGGCAAGGACCTTATTTTCATTGTTAGAAAGGTTGTAAGAGGGTGGGAGACCAGCAATTTTTCTGAAAAACCAGGTCGGATTCTTTTGTACTTTGCCTCGATTTGCGAACTAGGTCCCGTTTTCTCCGTTTTCTCTTGCCGAAGGGAGGGAGAGGTCTCGTAGACCATCTCTCAGTGGCCATAGGCTATGTTTTGTGGTCATAGGCCATTTTTCCCATTTGGAGCCCGGTTTCCGATTTTTCGGAGCTGTCGGCCGTGTGCCTCGGTTCGGGACCGCTTAACTACCTCTGTTTGCTTCGGTTTTTGACATACACCTTATTTCCTCCCTTTTGAGGGACACTGTGGCCTGAGAGACCACCTTCGTGGTTGAACGCCACTTTCTGTGCCCAACAGCCTGTTTTCGGGGCCCCGAACTGCGCGTTTTGGCCCCCGAACCTTCGTTTTGCATCCATCTTGGTCCATTTTTGGCAAGGACCTTATTTTCATTGTTAGAAAGGTTGTAGGAGGGTGGGAGACCAGCAATTTTTCTGAAAAACCAGCTTTTCTTTTCATTGCTCTTCGTCGCCCGATTTTCTTACTAGAAAGCTGGTTTTTCCCATTCCCGGGCCACTTTTTCTGACTTTCCACCACACCATTGTGTTGTACACACCTGGGAGGCCACCAATATGGGTAGGCCGACCAGTAATTGTCCCTGACCCTTTTGAACCCCTCTAAAAAGTTGATTTTTCTCTCTCCTGGTTCGCATTTTCTGGGTTTTGACCATACAGCTGTGTTGCACTAATCTGGGAGGCCACCTTTCTGGGGTGGCCAGCCAACAATTGTTGTTGACCCTTTTGACCCCTGGTCGGCTGACCAGGGGAGGTGGCCGGCCGGCCACCTCGGCCTTTTGAACCTGGCCGGCCATGTTTGCCCTCCTGAGTGTATTCCAGCTGTGCTAGTTGTTTGCCATTTGCTGCATCCTCCATACACGTGTATGGAGGATGTTCAACCTAGTTTTAAAGCTTCTTTGAGAAGCTTTAGCCCCTCCCTTCTATAAATGGAGGCCTCTTCCTCCATTTGTAAGGGTTAGAAGCTTTGGGCTGAGAATCATACATACAACCTCCTATATCTATACTCCAAGCCTCCAAACACCCATTCTCTTGGCCACTTTACCCTACACTTCATAGCCTACCACCTCCATCATTCATTCCAGCCCCTTGGGGGTCATTTGCAAAGGTTAAAAGCTCACCAACTTGGCCCAGAAGCTGCTGGAGGTCGGCTCTACAAGGGTAAGCTTCTTTTTTCCCCATTTTTGCATCATTTTTCTCTATATCTTAGCTCTTTTTGATTGCATTTTTGGGCTTCGACCTGAACTGAAAATAGTCTTATTTTGAGCTCATCTTCATGTTTGATCAAGACCTTTTTTCTGTTTGAGGTCTTCTACTCCCCCTTTGTGCTTTATCTCTCTTTTAGGGCTTATCTTGCATGATATATTAGCCTTATTTGTGTGCATTTTTGAGCTTTGAGCCAAGCTGTAAAGTGTCTTATTTTGATCCCCTCTTCAACTTTGTTGAAGGGATCTTTGCTGTTTGAGGCCATCTACTTCCCCTTATCCTTTATCTCTCTTTTAGGGCTATTTTTGCATCATACTTTAGCCTTACTTGTGAGCACTTTTGAGATTTGATATAAACTGGAAAAAGTCTTTTTTTGACCTCCTCTTTAAGTTTGTTTGAGGTCACTTTTCTGTTTGGAGTCATCTCCTTCCTTGCATGCTTCATTTCATCATGCTTTGAGCCATACATGAGAGCATTTGCATTGGCCTTGTTTTGGCCTCTTAGCCACTGAAATCCCGTAGATTTTCAGTGGCTTTGATGTGCCTTTGAGCTCCAAAACCATAGAGGGGTGGCCCTCTCACCCCTCATTCTCTTTACTAGCATTGTTGGCCTTCCAAAGGGACCTTTTTTTCATGCATTGAAGTCATGTTTCAGGCCTCATTCTGAGGGTTTTAAGGTCTGCCTAAGCTCTATCAAGAGCCCATTTTGCCATATTTTATGTCTATGATGCATGTGTAGAGCAATCCCATTCAAGGCCTCTCAAATGGGCCTTTCTTTGCATGTTTCCCAGACTGATTTCAGGGCCTATTTGGTGGATTTTAGGGCTTTCATAATCCATTTCTAGAGTTGGTTTTGCCATGCTAAGTGTCTATCTTGTATGTGCTTAACAACCCCTTGCATGGCCCTCCAAAGAAGCCCCTCATTTTTGCATGCATTGGCTGCATTTCAGTGATTATTTGGGCATATTTTGGCATATTTTATTCACTGTTTTTGGCTGGTTTGATGAGTTCTCATATGCTTCATATACATGCCATGTAAACCATGCTTGCTAGCCAATGTTGCATGCTATTTTAGTCCATCATGCTAGCATCTTTTGGCCATGCTTTGAATTAGAAATGTTCATGTTTTGGGACTGCCTTGGCTCTGTCTTTATGCTTCATAGTCAAATAATGCATGCTCTGTATAGCTATAAGTCAATACATGTGCCTAGTTTTGAGTTTCGGGGCTCATCTCATGCATCGGGTGCCATGTTTCCATGTTTCAGGACCATTTAACATCATGTTTCAGTGCTGGAAATTATATGCTTGTATGCCATATTGCATCCTTTTCCATGCTTTGGTAGAGTGGCATTTGATGCCTTAGGTTCGGTCCTTGGTATTCGTACATGTGTGCACGCATTTCGGTTGTCTCATTTTCATCTAATGGCCACTGATGTGGGTGTGGCTGAGGTCCACTCATGTTGGTGTAAGTCCATCGTGCATTGTGTATGCCATTTCATAGCATTGCGTATGCTAGGTTGTATCTTAGAGCATTGTGTATGCCACGCTACATCGAGCATTGTGTATGCCATTTCATAGCATTGCGTATGCTAGGTTGTATGTTAGTCGCATTGTGTATGCCATCTCATTTGCATTGTGTTTGGGATAGGAGTTAACCCAAGCATGGGAAACGAGGGACGTTTCGTACTCCAAGTGACGGAACGTGTCTCAATTCCTGATCGCCGACACTCCGGATTACCCATGATGGAGTTTAGCTCTTGTTGTGTTTTCATGTGCATTCATTTCACATTGAGTCGTGCAATTCGACTCCTCGGCCATCATGCATCGAGATACGTGATTGGTGGCACGAGGATCGAGGACTACACTTCCTGAAGAGTAGTCATGCATACATATGTGAAAATACTTTGCCATGCCCCTTTGTTGCTCTCTGTTGCAGCAAATCAGAAATCAGCAGCCTTCTGGAGCTTTGCACAATATTCCGAGAACAACTGCAAACAGAGGCAAACCGGGGCATCGCAAGGAATTTCCCGACGAAGGCAACCCGAGCATGCATCATTCACCATTCGGAACAGAGCTGAGGCGGTCCATAGCTTGCATGCTAATTTACTTGCTTTCCTAGATTAATTCGTTAATTAATTAGGGTTTTGTATTTATTCGGACTGTATTATTCTTTCGGACCCTCCGAGCGAGGGCAATTGTGTAATAAGTGTGCGTGTGTGTGATGTATGTTTTCCAACCCCACGTCTTTCTCCCTTTTATTTACCAGCTTATGATGGTTAGATTAGGGCATGTTTCAATTAGCATACTTATGCTCGCATGTTTGCATCCATTCATCTGTCTTGCATGCACCGAGCTCGGCGCATCATACTAACTGCATTGTATTTCAATTCCAAAGTTGAATTCGTGTACCAGTTGTTGCATTTTATGCCATTCTTAGAACAGCCGAGCCTATTGTAGTTGCATTTTTGCATGTGTTGCATTAGGCATTTCTGTATAGTTAGGATCATGCATGGATTTCTAACATAGTTTTGTTTTTTGGCTTGGAGTACTCTGTAAGTGTTTATGCCTTAGCATCCTTGCATGTGTGTGAGTGACTGCCATGATAGCATACTTACCATGAGGCTATGTGCTTATGTGATATACCTGCCTGAATGCCTGTGGGTGAAGGTTGGATTATCTGAATTGGAATAATGCATTGACTGTGTGTTTTAAGCCCACTTGAGAGTGGCAAATCATCATGTTTTCTAAGCCCACCTGAGGGTGGCAAATCCGCATTTTAGCCTACTTGCGAGTAGCAAACCGTTTTCAAAACAAACATGAGATGTTTCGTTCCAACTCAGACGACCCAGTCTATACTTGTATGCTGTGCGCATCACGTAGTAACTCTAGGCTAATAACCGGAATAAGAGCACATAATGTTTTCAAAACTAGATATCATGGTTAGTAGAGGCCGATCTTTGATTGGGCGAGCGAGGGTGCTCACGAAGTGACCTTCCCCAATCGTACCCAAGTTCCCGAGTCGAGGCAACTTTGGTGATGACGGACACGTGGCCTTAGGCAACGAGTCAGGGTTTCCTAAATTTCCTAAAACAAAATATTTAGGTGACGACTCTGTATCTGGCAAAGCAGTCTATGTTTGGCACTTCTTTCAAAAAATCTGTTTTCAAAAACGATTTGCTGGATTTGGACTCTTTGATGATTCATCGGTCTTGCATTGCACTCTGTGAGATTAGATACAGGACCGTGACATTGAGTCCTGAACTGTAGTGAGCCCAAATGAACAAAACGGGATTTCCCTCCCGGGACGTTCGGGGACGTCTACATAGGCACGCGCGTGCTAGCGCGAACGACTTGCGCGTAGACATCGCTGCTGACACGCGCGTGATGGCACGTGGAAGCCGCTGGCGGCGTCAGGTGGCGCGTGCGGCCCATGCGCCGCCTTCTAGGGTGTTTTCTGGTCTAATTTCGGTACTGCCGGACTCCATTTTCCAAAAAAAAAAACATTTATGGTCTTAAAAATGACATTTAATGAACATAAAAATGAGGTATTTTACACTCTCAATCTAATGAGAATGGAAGTGCAGAAACCCTGCACTTCATCTTCCTCCTACATTAATTTTCATGCATATGATGTGTATATATTTATATAAAATTATACACATGATTTAAAATAAGCACGAAAATACCCATATACGCTCTAATACCAATGTAAATGAAAGTATAACGCAACGGATGAAAAATTTCAGAATCATACCTTTTAGCAGAGCTTGAAGCGAAGAATCTCGTGGGTAAATCACATGTTTCCAGAATGTGAATAACCAACCCAGCAGTGGAGTGATACTACAAAATGAGTATCACCCGCACAAGTCATAGTGCAAAATGGCTTGATTGTTGTTTAATGGGAGAGAGTCAGTATGGGAAAAACAAAAAAACATATGTTGTTTGCTGATATCCATATCCCATATATCATATCAGATATATAGGATAAATATATCATCTATCCATATCAGTTGATATGATAGATATAGATATCTTGAGTGATTATTCAAATAAGTTTTGAATTCAAATTCAAACTTACATGGATAAGGTCCAAAAGATTCAAAGGGTCATGCCACATAGGCGCCCAATTTCTAACACTTTTTATTGTCAATATTTATCTGTCATTCTTAATTATCTATATAATGTTTTGTTTTCACTAGTTAAATCCTACTGTATTATATTATTACGTCACCATGATGTTTTTTATTTTTGGGACGTGATTAGTAATAATCTTAAACCCTTCTAATTAATTTCTCGTGTTCAATTTTTCTGTATTAATTGAAGTTGTAAAAACTTTAATTAATTAAATAAATAGTAACTAAGCTAGTTAAAATTTAGTTAGCATGAAATCATCTAGTTAGTAGGTTATATATACACTAATAATATACTAATATATATCAAAATATATATATACTTATTGAGAAGAGATGGTCAAATGAGTTCATTTTCCTAACTAGGGTGTTTTCAAAACTTTATTCCCACAATAGAATGAATTTTTACTTTATTCTCAACATAGGGTAAAGCGGGTTTTGAAAATAGGTTTTCTTGAAAACGTGTTTTCAAAAGATGTTTTTTCAATTTTAAGGTTGATTAAAATAATAATAAAAATATAACATAAGAAATGTGTTTTGAAAACATGTTTTTGATTAAGTTATGTTTGAAAACTTAATTTATCAAAAGTGGATTTTGTAAAGACGCTTTTATAGAAATTATAAATCGCATCAAAAAAATATTTTTTAGTTTTTATTTTCATCTTAAATATTTTTATTTTTTAGAAAAAATATTTTGTATACGTAAAAGTGATTTTGTAAATACGTTTGTTATTTTTATTTTTATAATTTTTTTCAAAAGAGTGACCCACGTTTTTTCCTCCAAACACTTGAGACCAAGGTTCTGAAAAATGGTTGCGGTCGCCGTAACGGTGGTAGTAGCACGGTTGCGGTTATGGGATGTAAAGGCTGTAGCGTAATGGCTGCGGTAACCGGAATCGTGAATTTTTTTTTTTTTTTGCACGATTTGAAAAAAACTTACCGATACACATATTTTTTTTTTGAATCATATTTATTGGGTTTTAAAATAAATTTTGATCAATTTTTGTTAATTTTTAAGTATGATCCAATATACTTCATATTTTTAAATCAATATAAAATAAATTTTTTATTTTACATTTTATTTCAATAATTAATGACTTTATATGTCATAAATCCATATTATACTTGTGGCAAAATTTTCTTTTATTGGATTTAGATCTATAAAATTATTTTGTTTAATTATTATACTTGTGGAAGCATATGTAGATTTTAACTTGAACAGTTTTAAAAAAAGTATACATCCTTAATGAAAGAACTTGACAAAGTACATAACATCATATCACAATTCAAAAATGACAGAGATTACATTTTACATAATGTTACTACTAAAATTACATAATGTCACCACCAAAATGAGTAACGTGGTGCACATTGGGATTCAGGTTGTTGAGCTTAATTGCTACTGGTACCTTCACCCCAATCTACTAAGAAATATATAAGTGAATGTTGCCATCTTGTTGTCCCTTTCTGCTTGGTGTACTGCGGGAGAAAATGGATACCTTGGCTGAAAAGGATCAACATACTCTTCTTAGGTTTGTAGATAATTTGGTAAAGTATACCCTGGAGGACCATATTGTTGAGGGGGCCAATGGTAATTTTGTTGTGGCAGGTAAGGATAGCTCTGGTTATCACTGTGTAGCTGGTTTCTCATGCTTCTCGGAGGGGTTTATTTTCCTCGGATACGATAACCGTACAGTTCAGACTCCTATGGTTCTGAATCTGGTTTCACAAGTGCAATGTGAAATAGATTAAACAAATAAGAGTCCAAATCTAGCAAATATTTGGAAAATCGATTTACAATCAAAAACGCCAAAAATGGACTGCATTGCCAGATTTCAGAGTCGGCACCTAAATATTTTTGAGAAATTTAGGAAACCTGTGACTCGTGCCAAAGGCCACTTGTCTGTCATAACCAAAGTGTCTCAGCTAGGGAACTTAGGTATGAAAGGGGAAGGTCATGAATTGAGTACCCCACTCATCCGATCAAAGATCGGAATCTACTATTCATAATGTGATTTTTATATACAGTATATGCTCTTGTTCTGATTTATTAATACTAAAAATTACTGTGTAAGGCATACAGGTATAGACTAAGTCACTCACTTTGGAATGCTTTGATTTCATGTTTGTTTGAAAAGAGTTTCGAATGTGCTGCTTTATAGCGATTCCAGTTTGACCCGTCACTTGTTGTATTCCGGACTTGGGTTTGTATGGTTTTGAATGGTGATTCATATCTTGTTTCCCTTGTCTCCCCTCTATTTTGGTTATTGGATTGTAGTTGTGCGTTTGGAACAGGTTGGTTGCTTGTTTTCCCAAACCTTTGTTGCCTAGATTTTTGCTCCTCCGCTTGAGCGGCCATTATTGCGCTCGAGCGGGCTTTGCAATTTTTGCTCCTCCACTTGAGCAACCATTCTTGCACTCGAGCGGGCTTTACAAACTCTCAGTACTTTGCAAGTTTGTAAAACTACTAGAAGAGTGATTTCTCTGCTCGAGCGGCGTTTCCTACGCTCAAGTGGGACTTTCCTGCGCTTGAGCGTTGCCTTGTTGTCTGTAAAACTTATAGATGTGTGTTTTCTACGCTCGAGCGGCGAATTCTTGGGCTCAAGCGGTGAGCGTTCGTTGTGTCTTGGCGCTCGAGCGGCCTTTATTGCGCTTGAACGGAACAATTTTTTGTGTCTGAAGCTCGAGCGTCAACTCTTCCGCTCGAGCGAACTATGCGTATATTAGATCGCGAAAGTGACATTTTATATCATTTTTTTCATTCTTTTCTCTCTCTAAAACTTTCCAAGAACCTAGATCGTGACTCTTTGTCTCTAAAACACTCTCTCTCTCTACATTTTGGCCTAGATCTTTTGGGTTCTCCTAGTGCCTTTGAGAAAAAGTTAAAGCATTCCAAGAGTTTCATTTTGATCCAATTGGAACGTGGTCTCGGCGTTGTTGAGGATTCTACTTTGCTTTGCTTGGTCTTCTCTTCTTGAGGTAGGGATTTTTTATACTTTAATATGGTTTTTAACTTAGTTATTTGTCATTGTATAACGATGGTGGGGTTTGGGGGTAATATGAACAAACCTAGGGTTTGGGTGTAAAATGAAAAGAGGGTTTTTTGGTGAATGAGAAGAAAATGATTATGGGGTTTGAAAATAATGTTGTATGGTGTCAAAATTGTTGATTTTGGTACTTGGTTGATATTTGGGAAAAGAGAGAGTTTGCCCTAAAAATGATTATTATATTTATTTTGTATAAATGAATGAAATTGGTGTTGTAAACATGAAATTGAACGAGCGTTGACATACATGGTGGAATTGAGTAGATGATACGCTTCATCTTTGACAATTTTAAATAATATATATATCTTGAGGTTGTTTATCTGTTTAGAAATAACTGTATTGGGCTATCGGTGGAGAATAGCTATGATTGTTGTAGAAATTGCATGAGGATTAGGGAATTAAAACTAATCCATGATTGGTTATCATTGAATATGATCATGTTGTAAATACATTGTATATGTATGATTGTTTGGGAGGAGAAAGGGGATGTACTCCATGTATGATTATGTGTTTAAATACATTACATATGTATGATTGTTTGGGAGAAGAAAGGGGATGTACTCCACTATTTGGGAGGAGAAAGGAGATGGACTCCATTATAATTAAGTTAGACGGAGTGTCCTGGGTGAAAGTCCCAAAATTTATACATGGGTGCCGATCCTGCAGACGAAATTTTCGTAAAATGGCAGATTGAAGTGTTTGTGTGTTAATGATGTGATCGTAGAACCATTGAGTTGTAGTCTTATTTGGGTTTTTGAGAAATAATGAAATTGGCTCATGTATTAAAATGAATTGAATGGAAATGGATTAAGATTTGGTACCTTATGACTATATAAAATGTGAATGTTTTATCACAGGCATTGTTTATGCATATTGTACTTATACCTTTGTTAGATCTCATATATTGTGTTAGATTATTCCTACTAGGTTGTGGCTCACCCTATTTGAAAAAAACATTTTCAGGTAATAATGACATGCCTCCACCAAGGCAATAGCATTGGAGGGATTTTTGGGAAGCAAGAGCTTCTTTGTCTTGTTTCACTTTTGTATTGCCTAGGGCTTAAATTGTATGAGCTAGTCTTACTTTTGTTGTAACCAAGCCAAGACTTGGAAAGGTGTAAGCACCGTAGGGCATTTATTTATGCTAAACTCTTTTGTACTATTAACATTATGAAATGAAAGAACTTTACACTCTGATTCATGCAGTTATTTATATACATTTGGATTGAATTTATGATCTTATTTTGGGGGCGTTACATGCTTGAAAAAGGCGAGCTCATATGTACATTAATCAAATCATCCCAACTTAGGCAAAATAGCCTTCATCCACCGACATTCAAAGAGGTATATCAACTAAGCACTTAGCCTCATGGTAAATATGCTTGATATGGCAACACTAACACACACGCAATATGCAAAAGCAAAAGTGCTCACCTAATACTCAACTGAGGCAAGCCAAAGAGAAGAAAATAATTAGAAAATTGCATGCTCTAATATGCAAGTGACTAATGCAACATCTACAAAATGCAACTATCGGATTCGGCTCCTTAACATGATATCTGGATCAATTCAAGGCATATGGCAGCGTATGTATTCAAGCAAGAAATAATCGATGCTTATCAAGTGTGATGAGCCAAATCCTAATGCATACAAATATGGATGCAAGTCATGATAATGATATGAAATCAAAATATAGTACTACATGCAACCATAGTAAGTGGGTAAATAAAAGGGAGAAAGGACGGGGGTTGGAAGACATAGATAATATTACAAGTGTTACAAATTTACCCTCACACAAGAGGGTTTGAATGAATGTCCTAATTAACTATTATTACAGCATCAAATGAATTAATGCTAACTAACTAGCTATTACAAGTTTGAATGAAGCTACTAATTAAGTACAATATGTTACTATTAAAGCATTAATTTAAAGGACTATGGGAAACGAAGAGTCGCACGCGCACGAATGAGAATATCCTCCTAGAAACCTCTCTGTTTTGCTGTCAGAATCTGTTCTGTTTGTAGTCAGAAAATTATTCTGTTTTTGCCTCAGCCTCTGCTCTATTCTGTTCTGCCACAAAAATGACACTGCCTGCATAAACAATGGTGGCCGGCCGACTTTGGAAAGTGGTCGGCCATACGGAGTGGTGGCTGGCCAGCCACTGCTTTTGGGAACTGCCTTGTTGCCATAGAATCAAAACAGAGTAAAAACAAAGTGTTTCCAGAAGATGTTTATCCTCTCTACCCTTCTCTATCATGAAGAGGATCAAGGGAGGAGTAGATTCGATTCATTAATCATCAATTGTCGCAAATTTGTTGTGTGATGATTTATGAACCGATAGGACAAAAGCTCAATAAATGGAAATAAAAGACCAACAACACCTTCTCCCTCTATCATGGAGTTACCTCAAGGGAAATGGTTGACATTGCTTCTTGAATCACTAAACATCACCACAAAGTATTTAATGATTCAAGACTCAATGGGTTCAATATAACGTCCTATTGAACCTAACTCAATTTTATTACCGTTTTTTTACCTCTTTTCCTCCAATTTTATTAGCTTCTTTTACATTACCTTGCCATTTTCTTATCTTTTCATTTTTGTCCAAAAGTGATAACTATGTCCACTAAGTGCAAAAAGCGATAAACAGAAGTGTCAAACAAGAAGTTTGGTAATGAACCTCTAAAGAGATTAAACCATTAAGCATAGAAAGTCTCTTTCTCATGCTTTGAGCAACAAACTAGTGTTTAAGACAACTCTTAATCAAAAAATGCAAAGAAAAGAGGGAGGTTGCAGAGGTGATTATCCAAAGGTGATCATGACAAATATGAATATTTACATAGAAATTATATAAAGAAAGCTATCAACTCAAATAGACGGGTATTTATGGCCTAAACCACCAAATCTATGAGGACTTATAACAATATAAGCATAGTATTCAAAGCATAAACTAAATAAACATACTAAATAGCCCCTAAATAGCACAAAATAGTGCTAAAAATCAGTTTGAAAAGCTAGAAAAAGTAAACAAAAATGGCAGAGAACAAAGCTAGTAAGCAAGTCTAAGAAAGGGTGGCTAACCCCCCCCCAAACTTTTTGGACCTTTAAATCACATATTTTAGCCTCTAAAAACTCTAAAAAATAGTAGCTAAAAGCAAAGAAACAAGTGGAAGAACAAGGATATAAACTATGGAATAAGGTTCAAGAAAAGGTGATTAACCCCTCCACCTTTGGTAGCTTTCAAATCACAAGTTTCAACACTTAAATTCAGTCTAAAACAGAGTATAAAAAAAAACAAAATGAGAGGGTGCATTTTGTTCACAAACCACAAAGTGATCACTCTTAGGAGCTGAAATTTATGTTTAATAATCTCAGCAAAAAGCCTCAAATTTTTGTTTTAGGGAGTATATGGATAATGTGTGTATATTTCAAGAGAGAGAAAAAGAATGTTTGGCAAGCTTTGGGCTTTGGGAAAAATTTTCTAACCTACAACCATAAGGGGTGGTCATCTATTTATAGAAAAACATGTTCCCCTGTTAGAAATATCTGTAATAAGCCAGTTGGTGCAAGGCATGCACATGGAAGGACAGCTAGCAACAAAATATTTGCTTGCCGCTAAACATGGCCGACCGGCCATGGATAGGGATGGTCGGCCAATAAAATTGGCCTGCCAGCCTCCTTTTGGCCAACAGGCCTTTGAGTGGTCAGGCTAGAGAAAATTAGGTTTTGGTTCAAAGGAGGTGCCAAGTTTTAGGTTCTAAAACTCAAAATCGAAGCCTTTTGCTGAAAAAATTGAAGAATTGTACAGCATAATAATTTATCATTGAGTGTTCTACGTAAGGCGCCCAACCTTAAGTGTGATGACCGGGGTATGTTATCCATCTCATTTCTCTTTGTCTAACCTTGGGTTTGCCTTGTTAGAGTGTTGGGATTAACCGGAAATCTAATAAACGGTTTGAGGTTTGTTGCGTTTAAAAGCTTTTCTCAAAATACTTGTCCTTGTTTACTTTCGTGCCAAGTTTCACCTATTTCGGAGGATGCGAGGTCGGGTCTAGAGTGTCAGGAGTTGAGCTGAGAACTTTCTGAGCTAGAGGACCAGAGCTGCACGTGCGGGGGCTTTGGCTGCACTTGCGGGAGAGGGGCTACCCGTGCGGGAGGTGAGGCCGCATGTGCGAAAAGCAGGGGGGTGGCCTGGGTGCATACTGAAATAAATGCACGAGGCGCAGTAGGTGTGGGAGAAGGAGGGCCGTACATGCGGGGATGAAGGTCACACGTACGGGAGGCACGCTCTACATGTGCGGGCTTAGGTGCAGCACGTGCGGTGGTAGGTGAGTCCGAAATTTTTTGTTTTTCTTCTCTTTGGACTGAAGTGTATCTCACTTTTGTTGTATCTCTCTCTCTAAAAACTCTTTTCTCTCCCTTCTCTCTACATTTCCTACACCAAATAAGATCAAATCCTTGATCTCTTTAAATCCATTAGAGTTTTGCCTATAGTTTCTTTATCAATGTTGGATAACTTCTCGAGGGCTTCACTTTGTGCGGTAGAGATCGAGTTTCTACACCACTGATTTTGGGGTTTCATCTTATCTCTTCTTCAAAACTCGAGGTAGGGATTTTCTTAGAGTTATATATATATTTTTGCAAGTTTGGGTTAATTTCGGGATTTCCTCTTTGATGGCTTTGAAAATTGGTTTTTGGCTCAAGAAATTGGTAGTTTTGTAAAAAGCGTTCATCTCTTGTTTTCTTGAAAAGATTTTCTTGAGGATTTGAATCACATTGATTTAAGAATGATGTTTTTATGAGATTTTACCAAGATATGAAGAAATGCCTAGTTTTGATGAAAAACCTAGGAAATTTGAGGGGTTTGGTAGATGTTGAGAACCATATAGATTTACTGGTGCTAAATGAATGATTAAGTGGAAATTTCATGTTATTGTATGCAAATGACAATTTTCTTATTATATGAGAATTAGTGGATTTTTGGAATCTATTGTTTAAGTATATATATACATAATCATGAAATAACAAATGGTTGAGAACACATAAGATGTGGAATTATTGCTACACTTGGATAGCTATAAAATTCATATGTTATATATGTTAAAATGCATTGGAAATGGAAGTGGAAATTGTGATCACAAATGGAGAGTTTGTAGGGAAGTTTTGCAAATGGTAGGATGATACATCATATGGATAATCACTACATTACACGGTTAATTATTGCATTGCATGGATAATTGTTGCATTGACACTTCAAATACCTTACTTGTTGTAAAGATTGAATTGGGATTTGAAACTTGCATTGAGAAAGAAACATTGAGAAATGAAATTTATTGAATTGTTTTGGGATACATGTGTTGGTAAGTCCGGATAAGAGGTGTAGATGAAATTGATTAAGTCGGCCTGAGTGTTCGGGCTGAAAAATCGAAAACACGCGCGGAGGAGGTACCACTTCCCTTTCGGTTAGCAACCGATAAAGTGGAGTTTTGGTAGCGCTAGTTATGCCTACTTGCAGACACCAATCTAGGGATTACCTGAGTCGCATTTACCGCTCCCTTTGAATTAACTTGTAGATTTTGAATTGTTGAGATTTCAAGTTGGCATTGAACATGATCATTTTCAAAAGATGAGCAAAATGTGATTTTCTTTCAAAAGAGCATAACTTGGCATATGCATTTCATTCCTTGGGACTTGTATAAATGTATATATTTTGTTAAGAATTCTCTACTAGGCTTTGTGCTCACCCTATGGGATTTTGGTGCAGGAAAGGACGTGGTGATCCCGCAAGTTAGGGCGTGGACATATGTGTTGAGAGCATAGGGCTCTTATTTTTGTTGTAGTATATTTTTGTTAGCCAAGAGCTATAAATGTTTGGGTCCGAGAGGCCATTTTTGTGTAACCGGGCTTAAGCCTTGGAAATTTGTAAGCCCTTGAGAACGTTTATTTATTTTTGAATTTAATGTTCTACATGCTATAGATTCATGTATTTGGTATCATTGAATGTATAATTGCATGTGGAATTATTTTGTACAAACCTTAATGATCAATGATGTAAAGGTTGATGAATTACAACTTTTCTTATGATGAATGTTGGTCGATGTACTTATGTAATGTTATAAATTTTCGGGGCGTTACATTAAGGGCAGCCAAAAATAGGGTGTCTACACACTGCTATAGGATGGGCAAGGGACTCTTATTACTATTAGATGAATGAAACCATTTTCTCTGCTTCTTATTCTCATTTCATCCCTACATATATCACCACCACAAAACCTCCTAGGTAATTGGGGTAAAGGTGCAACAGGTTCTCCAACATTACAACGTCCTCTAATATCGCACAATCCAAATCCTCCAATGAAATCTTCACTTCCTATACCAAAACTAGTACCAGTACCATCACCTCCACCATCACCATTACCATCACCACCACTGTCACCGAGAGAAGTGCCTCCACCATCACCATCATCACATCTTCCATCAAATCGTGTCAAACTGCCACTGTTGTCATTTTAAGTTGGAGTAAGAGTTGAGCTTTGAGAAGTGCATCAAGCTTGGTATCTATGGGTGCCACAACCATTGTTTCTATTTCTGCCATCGCCATCGCCGTCATCTCCACCATCTCCACCGCCGCCGTCGCCGCCACCACCATTACCATCATCATATGAGGCCAAATCTAGCCATTTAGAATTATCCATACCATCTAGTAAAGGATTTTCCCTTTCTTTTATCCATGGACTTATTGGATCATCTTCTTCAAATATGTAATCCAAGTTAATTGGATTAAAGCTCCTATCAATCTCCTCTTGGCTTCTTCTTTTAACATGTCTCAATTTTAATCTCATGTTGTAGACGATGAAGACTAATTTTTGGATTTTCTTATTTTTCAGTATATTTCTTGTCTTCGTATGGATAAGACTAAAAGTACTTCAATTACGTTCACAGTGGGATGATGTGGTGGTTTTACTTAACACTTTTATAGTTATTTTTTGAAGTTCAGGAGCACAATTACTATGAAGAATCCACCACTCAGCTGCACAAAATTACATTACATTAGACATAAGTCAAAATAAAATAGATAAGTATTCATGTATTGTAAATTTGTAATTTTCAAAATAAAACCTAGATTTGATTGTTTCCATACTTTTTGTGCTAAAAGAGTTTTAAAAGTTTCTTGTTTATCTAGAAACAGCAACAACTACAATTTGTGATAATCATTAGAAATACAATTTGCAAAAGCAAATTATTGCTATTGAAATTTAAATAATTGGTACGTACTTGATTTGTTACTTTTACTTAAGCATCCATATTAGGCTCCAATCTAGTAATTACTTTTTAAAGCCTATCTATCATTTCTCTTATTATTTCATTGGATGAGGTAACACCATATTGGAATTGAGGATTTAAAAAAAAAAAAAAAAATCCTTCCAAAATAAAATTGTAATTAGTAATTGAAAGGAAATATACATCTTATAATTGAAATCGTAACACTTACTAGCCGCATGCATATCTTGGTGTAATTGAAAAGACCATTGAGTATCAAAATTTTTCCAACACTCGGTGTAGTAGCGACAATCTCTTTTAATTGCCAATTTGCTCTATCTATAGCTTCATATATGAAACTCATTGTTGGCTTCTCATCCCCATTAACCAACCTCAATACTCTCACTAGTGGCTCATGAACTTTACAAAGCTTTGTTGCTTTTTGCCAAAAGTCCTTTCCCAAAATAAATTTTCTGACCTTGTAAGGCTGCCCAATCTTTGCCTTCCCCCATCTAGAATTCTTCTACCCATCACTACTAAACATAACTCTCAATTGTTGTTTATATCTAACAGTACTCTCAATAGCAATCAAATTTGTAGCAAATCTTGTGATAATAGGTCGAAACAATTCTCTGTCTCCAGTGAATTTTCTCATTAAATCCAACACCCTTCTAGTATTAAAAATGAAATTGGTGATGGTTTTACCATCTTTAATCACCTTTGCTACACTTTTCTTATGGCATAAGATCGATACAATGTGTCGAACAAGTTGTCCAATATAAATGTTTTCTTTTTCTCATCAATATTTTGCCGGCAGCTTTCAGTGCAGGTTCATTATCAGTCACCACTTGAACAACGTATTGCTCTCCAATTTCATCAACAACTTTATCTAAGAACCCAAAATAATATTTAGCAGTCCTACTAATAATATTAGAGGCATCAATTGATTTGTGAAATATAGTATCTCTATTGCAGTATACCAAGAAGTTAATAATGTGTTGCCGAGTTAGATTGCTGCAACCATCACACATGATGGATACACCTGTCTCTGCCCAAATTCCCTTGAATGATCCTATCTATTCTGTCATTTCATCATGTTCCATGCCCAAATATACTTTAGAAACTTCATAACCACTAGGTCCCTTTACTCCTGGCCCTACTTCAGCAACAACATTAAGCATGGGTTGTGTATATTCTAAATAAACTGTATTGAATAGAATACGATTATAGAGTATAAACTTGGACACTGTTTGTCCCAATCTCTCCCTTAACTTCTATAAATTCATTGTAGAGATTTTTCCCTGCTTTGTACTCTTGCTCTTTTGGAGTTCTAGATCCATTGCTCTCAACCTTGCTTTAGGAGCATTGGGCTTAATCCAATTATGTCTACTCCCATTAGTTTCACACACGGATTGTGATCGACAAAAAAGCCTAACAATACCTAACCTTTTTGGCATTCTTTGACCATTACCCCCAGCCCTAAAACTACCACATACATCATATCCTGATCTATGACCTGCAACACCTCATTTAAATGTTTGCCTTTCCTTCCATTGTTGTTGTGAATGAATATTTGCTTGTCTAGCCCTAGTCATCTCTGGATCAGAGTCAGAGTCATCATTTCAAAGGTCTACAAAATCTCCTTCTTCATCCTCATCGTAGAGATCATCTCCCCTAATATGTGCTTCTAATTCAGCTTTCCTCTTTTATTTGTCTACTTTACTCATTTTCTTATTTTGTAAATATTTCATCATTTCTTGTATCACGTCTCTACTAACACTAGAACAAGAATACACTTGCCCCATTTTGACCGCCCCTAAGACTTGGGCGCCTCAATTCGAACACTCAATGATGAAAGTTACATTATGCAAATTGTTCGAATCTTCAGCAAAAGAATTTAATTTTGAGCTTCAAACCCAAACCTTGCACCCCATTTGGACCAAACCCCATTTTTTTAGCTTGACCACTCAAAAAAATAGCAAAACAAAAGGGACCGGCATGCCATATTTATTTGGCTAGCCAGTTATCCTCTTAGCTGCTCGGCCATGTTTGCTGAGAACAGATATTTTGCAGCTGCCAGCTGCTCCCATGTACGAGCTTTGGCCAGCTGGTCTCTTTTGAAGATATTTACGTTGAAGTCAGTTGTTTTTCTATAAATACAGCCCTTTACCTCATGGTTTAGGGTTAGAACATTTTGTTTAAGGCTTTCCTCCTCTCTCTTGATATAGATACACTGTGTATACACCATTGGAGCTTGACTTTGAAGCTTTTGCTAACTTTGAGATTAATTTCAGATACTTGAGAGTGTTTGAATTGGAGTTTGTAAACCAAGAAACTCTTCCTCTTCTCTAGAGGTTGATTCTTCAACTCTTTCTATTTTCTTACCTTTTACCCTCTTGTTCTTCATCCACTGTTTTAAACACTGGATTTCAGAGTATTTTTAGGCTTAAAACATGTGATTTAAACCTAATTAAAGGTGGAAGGGTTAGCCACCCTTCCATAGGCTTATTCTTTAGCTTTGCTCTCTTGTTGTTCTTCATATTTAAGCTTCATTTCCTTCATTTCAGCACAGTTTTAGGTAGTTTTTGATTGAATATGAGCTATTTGTATGTGTTTAAAGCTTACATAGATAGCTTTATTTTTGTCTCATATCTCTCTCCTTTGAAGATATTGCATAGCTCTCTTCTAGTTCCTCTTTTGTAGCATGGAAATAGATGTTTTATCTATGTTTCATGAGTAGGAAGATGAGCTTGCAATCATATTGTCTTAGCTTTCATTTATTGCTTTTGCTTAGTCTAGCCTTGTATTTGTGTTAAAGCTACATGAGAGCACTTCATCAAGGCCGTTAAAGACTCTTTTCTTTTTCCTTTGAAGCATGGAAATTGAGGTTTTAATCCATCTTCCATGAATAGGAAGATGAGTCTCTTTGGTCTTCCTAATGATAGAAGCTCTTGTGTTTATGCTTTGCCTTCAAGAATGGCTTCTTTTAAACCTATTCTCTCTAAATTTGAGTACTAACTTCCTTTTATTTTCTATGAGATGTTGTAGGTTTTGGCCTTCTCTTTGAATGCCTCTTTCATAATTTTCCTTGGCTTTATATCCATTGAATTATTTTCCTCCCTTTGCTTCATTAATCATCATTTAAATACCCTTGAAATGTTTGATGATTTGTGAAGCAAACCTACACTCTCCTTGAGAAATTTTCATGACAGGAGAGAGAATGAGGGATGAACATCTTTTGGAAACCCCCTGCTTTTGCTCTGTTCCAGTTCTATTGTAGCAAGTATTTCCCCATCAATAGTGGCCGGCTAACCACCACCTTGGACGGCCAACCACTTCTCAAGGCTGGCTGACCACCATTTTTGAATGACAGTGGGTGCTTTTTCAGTGAAACAGAGCAAATCCGGAGGCCTGAAACAGAGTGAATCTCAGATTGTGAACATAGATAACTTCCGGCAGTGAGCAGTGGGGGCTTCCGAAGGACGTTCTTGCCCTTGACCGCTTGATTCACCGCCTCTCATTCAATCTCTTTAATTTACCTTCTTTGAGTTATGTTTTGTAAATAACTAGTTAGCTAATTCACTTATATTTGTAATTTATTAGTTACTTTTCTTTCATTCAAATTTGCAATAGCTAGTTAATTTAGTTAATTTATTTTGGTGTTGTAATAATTAGTTTAAGGACTTTCATCCGGACCCTCTTGTGCAAGGGAAAATTTGTAACACTTGTAGAATTTTATATGTTTTCCAACACCAATTTCTTTCTCCCTCTTATTTATATGCTTATCGTGGTAGCATCATGTTTTCCATTCTTATATCATCATCATGCTTCGTATCAATGTTTTGCATGCATTAGGTTTGGTTCATCATTCTAATATCATTGTCCTTTTCTATTTACTTGAATACATGCGTTATTGCATGCTTTGAGTTGTTCTATATGATATGATAAGTAAGCCGAACCTAGTAGTTGCATTTTGTATGTGTTGCATTGGTCACTTTGCATATTAGGAACATGCATTTTTCTAATTATTTTCTTCTCTTTGGCTTGCCTCGATTGAGTACTAGGTGAGCATTTTTGCTTTAGCATATCGCATGTGTATTTGTGTTGTCATATCAAGCATACTACCATGAGGCTAAATGCTTATTTGAAATACCTGTTTGAATGCTTGTGGATGAAGGCTATTTTGCTTAAGTTGGGATCATTTTGATTAATGTACATATGAGCTTGCTTTTTCGAGTAGCATATATTCAAAACCCTTTTCAAATAAACATGAAATCAAAGCATTCCAAAGTAGGTGAAATAGTCTATACTTGTGTGCCTCACATAGTAAGTTAGCATAATAATCAGAACAAGAACATATAATGTACATAAGAATCACATCATGATTAGTAGAGGCCGATCTTTTATCGGGTGAGTGGGGGGCTCAATTCATGACCTTCCCCTCTCATACCTAAGTTCCCGAACCAAGACACTTTGGTTATGACGGACAAGTGGCCTTTTGCACGAGTCACGGGTTTCTTAAATTTTTCAAAAATATTTAGGTGGCAACTCTGAAATCTGGCAATGTAATCTATTTTTGGCATCTCTGATAATAAATGGATTTTCTAAAATTTACCGAATTTGGACTCTCATTGGTGTTTTTCTATTTCACATTGCACTTGTAAAATCAGATTCAGAACCATCGGAGTCCGAACTGTAGGGCTATTATATCCGAGGAGACTAAACCCCTCTGAGGAGTATGAGAAACTAGCTACAACAATCTCATATCTTCTATTCATTTGATCTTTGATGATTACAAAAGATGACATGTGTAATATATATTCACAAATCCTGGATTCTAAATCTATAGCATATAACATGGATACAAGGATAAAAAGGCAAATAAAACCAAATAATAAAGTGCCCTAATTGCTACAACTTTCCAAGACAATGCTTAGTTACAACAAAATGAGTTTAAACACAATACATATAAAGCCCGAAGCTTAATAAAAAATAACTACATAAAGAAACCAAAAAGGAAGCCTTAAGCTCGGAGTCCTCCTAAGCTATGTCGTTGGCGGAAGCATGTTATCAATACTTGAAAGTTGTTTTCCACATAGGATGAGCTATAACCTAGTAGAGATACTTTAACACAGTATATAAATCTTAACAAAATTATAAGATGAATGCACAATGCATGCCATTTTCCAAACATTTCTCTTTTTTCCATCTCAAAACAATGTAATGCCAGATTATATATCAATTCATAAAAATAATCTTTTTATACAAAAAACAGGGTAGTAGATATAACACACTGAGAATCTCTAGGTACGTGTCTAGCAGTAGGCTATAAAAGTACTACCAAAGCCATTTTACCGGTACTAACCGGAATGATCGACACCTAACCGCATAGGTTTCTAGACTTTCATCAAGGACACACAAGCTAACATCATAACCACAACCACACCCCCTAACCAGATTCACTAAGATATTCACCAATTTTTCTCAAAAAAAATGATACATTTAGAATGTTCATTGTGTAATGATGCTCAATGCATAGTGGATGAGAAACTAGTTTCAGTTCAACTTAATCCTCGTACAATGTCTACAATAATCAAGACTATCCTTCACCGATAGCCCAAAACAAATATTTTTATTCAATAGATAAATTTTAATCAAAAGATATATTTCCATCAATTACAATAGGAGTGATATTACATATCCAACTCCACCACCATCATCATCATAACCATTATCCTAATTTCACAATATTAGGGCAAAACCCCCTTTATTTACAAAATCAATTTTAAGTAAAGATTTCCATCATTTTAACACAACTTATCCCTAACCATATTCCCACAATCATTCTTAAGAGTCAATTTGGAGAACCCTTCTTTTGATTTCAAACCAGACTCTAGGTTTTATCAAAAATTCCCAAATAAATAACCCTTTCCAAAGAGCAAATAACTAAGTTAAAAATTATATAAAAGAGTCAAAGAAATCCCTACCTAAAAGTAGAAGACACAAAGAAAATATGGGTAGGACTTGGCAGTGTCAAAAACACTAGATGTTCCGATTAAAACGAAGCCCTTGACGTGCTCAACGTTTTTCTCTAAAGGACTAGGGTAAGAAAACTCACGGATTGAGAATATTTGGAGCTAAAGTTTAAGAACTAGAGAGAGAGTAGATCTAGGATTTTGGAATGTTTAGAGAGAGAAAGATATGAAAAAGTGACAGAAAAAGGTTGTCTTTCGAACTGATATACACACAGACAGCTCGAGCGAAGGAATGGTCGATCGACCAACAGACACAAAATGAAAACACCACTCGAACGACCAAAACCACCGCTCGAGTGCACAATGACCCCCTCTTAGTAGTTTAGACCTGTAAAAGTTCGCTCGAGTGATAGAAAGATTTTGCAGATTGTAAATGACCGCTGGAGCGCAGGAATGGTCGCTTGAGCGAACAAGCAAAATTCTGGGCAACAACTCTTTAAAAAACTAACTTCCCAACTTATTTCAAACACAACCAAAACTCCCAATAGCCAAACCCAACAAACAACAAGATGGAAATGAACTGAACAACAGTTAAATACACGGGTTCTCAGATCTAAAGGACATTAAAAGGGTCGGATTGAAACCAGAATCATTATTTATCGAGCTAGCATCAAGCTCAATAAACGAGCTCAATAAACAAAAAAGCCGAGCTTGAGTTCAGCAAAACTCGGTTCGACTTAGCTCGTTTGCAACCCTACTTCCAACAGCATCATCATCATCTAGGGGCACGTCTAGTACTGTTTGTGAGCATTTTGAAAGAGTATCTGTAAATAATCCTTATGGTACAATTATATTTAAAGAAAAATGTAAATATTATGCAAATTTACTTAGTGTTGCATCGGTGGGGTATACCAGTCATTTAAAAAGACAATTATAAAGTCAATAACCTGATATTAGAACTCAAATACAATTGAGGGGTTCATCAATTGGTTATTTACAAATATTTTTATATGATCCTGTACATGCACAAGATTCTATAGTTAATTATATTATTAAAAAAGAACAATCTTTTACTATTAGTGAATGTCCCACTTTTTTAGAAATGATTCATGAAGGTTTTGCACCTCAATATCAAGGTTTTTCAAGAAATACAACTAGAATTTTAAAGAAATTTGATAATATTAAAACTAAATTATTTAACATTTAACATTTTTAAATATTTGAATGGAACAGTTTGTTTAACATTTGATCTGTGGTCAAGTAGTGGTTTAGAATATCAATACATCACTGCACATTATATTGATAATGACTAGAAATTAAATAAAAGAATCATTTCATTTAGATTAGTTAAACTTCCATACAATGGTCATTCACTTAGGGTAAAAATAAGGAATGTATTATATAAGTAGGCTTTGCAAAATAAAATTTTTACCATTAGTTTAGATAATGCATCATGTTACAATTAGACTGTAGCGCATTTGAAATCAACTTTACAATTACTTATTGATGATGATTTATTTCATGTTCGTTGTTGTGCTCATATTTTAAACTTGATTATTAAAGAAGTTATGTATGTATATGAGACTTTTTAATGGTAATAAACCATGCGGTTCTTAATATTATTTTTTCTCTTAATCGAATTTCGAAATATAGGAAAATTTGTCAACAAGAAAGTATGTCATTTAAAAAATGAATTTTAGATATAGATAGCAGGTGGAATTTAACGTATAATATGTTAAAGAGAGCTTGTAAACAAAGAAAAACAATTGATTTATTTTTTGCAACAATAACAACAGGAGGAGTACTAACTTCCACAGAAGTTAATTGGCGCTACGAAACTTATATAAGATTTTTTTTAAAAAAATTCATACTACAACAAAATTATTTTCTTATATATATATACCTACTTCACCATTTGTTTTACATATGTTAGCAGAAATAATGAAAGTTTTCACAAAATATGCAAGGTCGACCCTGGTACCAGGCCCACCAGGCCATGGCGTAGGGTCCCCCAAAATATGTCCAAAAAAGGCCACCTCCTATTATGGGTTAATGTAATATACTAGGTGTCTTTTAAGCCCAAAAAAAATAAAATAAAATAAAATAAAAGGGCCCCAACTAACTTAAAATAAGCTGGCCTATTCGATCAACCATGTCACAAGAAAGATTGAATGGATTAGCAATGTTATCCATTGAAAATGATTTTGCAAAGAAACTAGATTATGCAAGTATGATTGATTTATTTGCCTGAAAAAATGTTAGAAGAGTAAGGATTAAGTGATACTTATTAGTTGCTGTAATGTAATGCTAAGTAATTTTTGTGACTTTGACACAAATCTTTTGTCCTTTACCTCCAATTCTTGTAATGCTTTGGATGATTTGTATGTATCTTTAAATGTGAAGGGCCTAGACTAGCTTTCTTTCTTGTTGTAGCCTACTACTTTGCCCAGGTTGTGTTTTCTTTTAGGGTTGTTTATTTGCTTTGTAAGAACTATATTTAGTTACTCTCAGTTCTCGTAGTTTATAAATTTCTATTGAATAAAAAATAAATAAATGTGAAGGGCCCCAAATGATCAAGTGATACTTATTAGTTGATTATGGGCTTTGGGCTTGGGAAATCTCAGGGCCAGGCCTGAATATATGGGTAATAATTATTATGTAATCATTATTATTGCAATGAAAGAAAATTTTGATAAATATTTTGATCCATTGCCTCATCTCTTAGGTTTAGTCATCATAGTTGATCTTAGGTGTAAAGACACTGATTTACAAGAATTTTTACAACTTGTTTTCGCTGATGAAAAATAATTTGGCCCTATTATGCAAACATGCAAAAAAATATTTGAAGAGTATAAGGAAGTTGTATTTGCAAATAGACCTACACATATTACACTGGCCTTATCTCAAGGTGGAAGATTAAGTATTTTTTCAACAATAAAAACCAGAAGAATATCTCAAAATGCAAGCTTAAGTAATTCTAAATTATAACGTTATTTGAATAACCCATCTGTGGATGATGACGATGATTTTGATATTTTGGATTAGTGGAAACAAAATGAAACTATGTGGCCTGTACTTTCACAGATGGCTCGTGGTATACTAACCGTTTCTATGTCTACAGTGGCTTTTGAAACAACATTTAGTGCAGGTGGATGGGTGTTAAGCGATTACCACAGCAGACTTTCACCCTAAATGGTTAAGGCACTTATGATATCAACAGATCATATGCATGCGCTTACAAGAAGACAAAATTATGTGAAAAAGATAGAATTCAAGGTGATTTAGATGATATATCATTGGGCTCCTCTAGTGAATTGTCTAGCTCCCCCGATGATTGATCACCAAATTTTTTTCACTATTTAATTTCGTAATGATTTTATTAGATTATTAAGGTAGAGTACAATGCAAATGATTGGGAGGCTAGTGGGTGTCACCCTAGTTGGGATGTACTTGACCTATGGTGATACAATTTCTCTACCATCTTCAATAATCTATATCTATTTTATTTAATGATATAAAGTTTTGTAATATTTTATTTCATTTTGAAATAAAAATTATTCATTAAATGTTTACTATTTAATTTAATGATTGTAATATGGGCACTTGGGCGGAAAGTCCAATTTTAAATGTTTATTACCCAAAAGTCCAAGCGCTTTTTAATCTTGTCCATAAGGACAAGCTATCATACAATGACCAAAACACCTCCATTTTGGCCTCACTTTTATTTCCTCACCCTCATCTCACTCTCACTCTCACTCTAACTCTCTTTTTCTCTCTCTCTCTCTCTTTCTCTCTCTCTCTCACAGACTCACAACTTCTCTCTCTTGTAGACTCACAAATCGATGACCTCGATCTCTTCACTGCGGCCGTATGACTACCACTGACGGACCACCACCTCCGTCGCCGCCAATCCATCTCTGTCTATATTGGTGTTGTCGATCTCCGAGTTCACATTAGCTTCGTCCGATCTATCACATCCAAACCCCTTTATGCCGCCGTAAACCATAGCCCTACTCTTCCACAACCTCTCTGCTGTCTCTCTTTTCTCATTGCTGTTGCAACCCATGCTACCATCTCCACCATGAGTTTGACCTGCCATACCCACCATCTCCTTAACAAATCTGTTTGTTCACCGTCTCCTCCTCAATCACCACATTCGTTATCAGTTGTCAAATGTGTACTTAAGGTGGAAGATTTGCAATGTGGTAACGTGTGAGGGTTCAAACCGGGTCGGGAGGCACGAGACTTTAGCTTAGTGGAGAGCTTGGTTCAAATCAGCCAGGTTCGAATTGGTTCACCTTGGCTCAAATACGTTCAAGCAAGCGAGTATGTTGTTGGCTTTGTTCAAATTAACATTATTCTAATTTCGTTTTTTTTTATTCTAATTTTTCATTTTTTTCTTTCCATGGATTGCAACAGAAAACTAGCATCCATATATGGCTTTTTCGAGCAAAAAGACTTGAGGATTGAAGGTTGCATTATTGTATACTTTGTTGTTAAGAAACATATTGTAGCAGATAAAAAGAAAAAAGAAAAAATATGAATATGAATATGCTCTATTTTTTATATTTTTTTTTTGGTGTAGTTGAATATGCTATGTTTTTTTGTTGTTGTTGTTCATGATGAAATAGATTAGAAAAACATAAAAATAGATATAGTTTAAACATATAAACAAATTTGAATTCAACAGATAAAACTTGATAAAATTGAACAAATAATAAAATTTGAATAGATGTTTTAACAGATAAAAGATTAAAATTGAACAAATTATAAAATTTAAATAGATATTTGTTCAGATATGGGGAAAAACATATAAGATTTGTTCTTTTGTTGATCAGATGATGATGAGGAAGCGGAGAAGGAGGATGAGAAGGATAAGAGATTTGTTGGTCTGTTGTTGCATTGGATAATTCTAATCGATTAAAAACAAGTTTGTGAAATTTTAAACAAATAGATTAAATCTTTTTATTTTTTTAAATAAATAGAGAAAGAAACTTACATATTTTAAATAGTTAGATACAGAAATTCACAAATTTTAAAAAGACAAATAGAGAAATCCAAAAAATTTTAATAGGTAAGGAAAAAAATTCAATAGATAGATATAAATTTGAACAGATAGTAAAAAAAATGAACAGATAAAAAAGAATTTGAACAGATAAGGAAAAAATTCAACAAACAAATATAAATTTGTATAGATAGTAAAAAAATTGAACAGATAAAAAATAATTTGAACAGAATGATATAAATTTCAACAGATAGTTAAAAAAATTTAAACAAATAAAAAATAATTTGAACAGATAAATATAGATTTGAACAGATAGTCAATGAAAAGTCAACAGATAAAAAAAGTCAATCGATAAATTAAGGGGTTAAATTGAAAACAAAATGTCTTCCAAAACTAACAAAAGGACTTCTAACCAAACTATTTCATAAATGGTGGACTTCTTACCAACAAAAAATATTCAGTGGACCTTATGCCTCATACTCTTTTTAAATTGGACTTATCACTAATTTTCTTTTGTAATGTTTTGTTTCATTTTGATATATATAAAATTATTCATTTCATTTCATTATTTTTGAAAAAAACTATGTATGCACCTTATAACTAAATTAAAAAAAAAATGACATAATTTTATACTTTTTGAGTCATAACTACAAAACATAACATAACTAAATTTCTCATTAATCATAACTAAAATAATGTCATAAATTAGAAGAAAAAAAAAATAGTCATAACTAAAATAAAAAATGACATAACTTGATTTCTTAGTCATAACTACAAAAAAATAAATAAATAAATAAATAAAAGGGTCATGACTAAACACCACACGAGTCAAAACCAAATAGCTTTCATGAATCATAATAACTAAAATAATGTCATAACAAACGAAGAAAATTACATAATTTCATGTTTTTTTTTTGTTTTTTTTTTGGTGATAACTAGAAAAAACATAAGTCATACTCATACATAACTAAATACCACCAGAGGAAATATAACCAAACATTTCATTAGGAATGATACTACTTACACCACTTATTTATCTCTTTACACCCTCTTTCTTATTACACCACCAAAAAAAATGTGATTCTCATTACCTCCATTATACTACCAGAACTAACCTTAAACTAAAAACTCTTCCTTTAATTTTGTATTTTTACACCAATAGCTTTTGGTAATACAATGCTAAAGAATTTGAATTACTCTAATGTTGTGTTAGTAGACAAACTAATTTTTTCCAACCTTTTGTTGTTGTTTGATTGGGTAATTTTACTTTACTTTAACAAGAAATTAGTTGGAGCTCATTTGTGAAGTGACTGTTCAGTGATACATTCATATACAAATTAGATTACTCCAGTGTCATATTGCTAAACTAAAATAAATTTGTCCAGCCACCTGTCGCTTTACGTGCATTGTAGATTGTCTTCATTATTGTCGCATTAAAGGCATCCATTCATTTCAATGTAATCAATATCTCTTTTGGTCGCACCATACTCTTTGACATGTTAACTAACAAGGATGTTTCCTCCTCAGATAATCTACCAGCACATAAGTGCCTTTCAAAATGTTCAGCAGCTGGATGATTGTACTTGCATTGCTACAATGAGTAAAAGCATAATCCTTCCAAGCAAAAAAAAAAAAGCAAAATAATGTTCAACTTTGGGTTACCAAAAATGTATCTTTTATTCGGTAGTAGGTTATCGGATATATATTTTTTGTTCAGCAATGTGATTCCAGACTATTTTATTTTGTTTGATTTTGACACAGCGAACAAAAATTGAAGAACTTTCTCAAAAAAATGAAATGAAAACCTACCAAACAAATAAAAAAACTCACCATTTCACTTTTTTTTTTTTTTTTTTTTTTTTATGGTTCTTCACTACTATTTCTCCATCCATTACTTTCTTTTATAATCAAAATACTATGATTCTCACTTTTTAAAAAGACATATGTAGTAAAGAAGAAAAACTAAGAAGGGAAGAAAAGCAGTAGGGATTGAAGAGCAATGGGTTTAAAACGATAATAAAATATATTTAATTTTAGTCTTTTATCCTTAAAAGTAATTTCACACATGGGTATAACTGGGGAAAAAAAAAAAAAGGTCATATAGAGGGTGTAAAAAGATAAAATAGTAATGTAAGTAGAATTACTCCTCATTAATCTTAGTTAAAATACTATACTACAATTGTTCTTTTATTTTTTATCCGTCATAAATAAACTCTATATATAATATATCTATCAATTATTTTTCTCAAAAAAAAAAAAAAAAACAAAACAAAACAAAACAAAACAAAATAAAAACAAAAACAAAAACAAAAAAAGGCCCATCAGGCTTGGCCTGTGGCCCCAGCCCAGGTCTGCACCCCTATTTTGAGTGGACCTGAGCCTAATTTTTTGACCCACAGCCAACTCAAATTTTGCCAGGAACCCACATGATCCGATAGTGAGCCGACCTGAGCTCGGGAATAGACCGAGCCAAAATTACACCCTATATAGGGGTAAAATTTTGCCTTAAATCTTATATGCGACTTAGTTTTAAAATTAGTGAAAGTGTATTTATAGACCATTAAATTCTTCTAGGAGATATTTTTTTAAAATTTTATGTCCTGTTTGGCAAGTTAATTTTTTTTAGTTTTTTTGGGCAAAAATAGTCAATAAAAATAAAATAGGTAAAAATAGTTAATAAAACAAAATGTCACATCCAACCCATATTCATTTCACTTTTTTTTTTCTCACAACCATTAAATGAATAGGGTGTTTAAACAATCTCTTGATGAATTTATCGTTGTATTTATTGGTGATATACTGATCTACTCCAAAAGTAGGGAAGAACATGAAAATCATCTGAGAACTGCCTTACAGATCTTGAGAGAAAAGAAGTTATGTGCAAAATTTTCCAAATGTGAATTCTGGCTTGATAGCGTAGCATTTCTGGGACATGTGATCAACAAGGATGGTATATCAATGGACCCAGAGAAAATTGAGGCCATTGTGGATTGGCCAAGACCAACCAATGTATTAGAAATAAGAAGCTTTCTGGGACTTGCTGGCTACTACCGCAGATTTGTGAGAGATTTCTTAAAACTTACCATGCCATTGGCACGGTTGACTTAGAAAAATATACCATTTGATTGGAATGATCAAAAGGAGTCTGTCTTCCAAGAGTTAAAGACCAGGTTAGTAACTGCACCAATTTTGACTTTGCCTAATAGTACTGATGAGTTCCAAATTTACAGTGACGCTTTGTACAAAGATTTGGGATGTGTGTTAATGCAAAATGGGAAAGTGATTGCTTATGCTTCTCGGAAACTTTAACAACATGAAAAGAACTATCCGACCCACGACCTTGAACTTGCAGCTGTGCTTTTTGCTTTGAAAATCTAGCGTCATTATCTAAATGGGACAACTTGTGAGGTGTATACTGACCATAAAAGCCTCAAATATTTCTTCACTCAAAAAGAATTGAACATGAGACAGAGACGATGACTTGAGTTGATCAAGGATTATGACTTGCAGATCTTGTATTATCCGGGGAAAGCCAATACCGTTGCAGATGCATTGAGTAGAAAGTCAATTGGGAATTTGTCATGTTTACTCATCGGTCAAACGGACTTGTTATGCGACCTAAAAAGAAATGCAATTGAAATTGAAATTGTATTATGGGAATCTGGTGGGATTTTAGCCGCTATTTCTGCCCAACTCACAATTATTGAAGAGATTAAAGAGAAACAACTGCAAGATAAATTTTTGAAGAAAATTGTTGATGAGATTGACTCAAAACCAAGGCCAGGATTTGTGTTTGAGAACAATGTATTGAACTTTCAGAATCGGCTTTCTGTACCAGATTGTTTTGAACTAAAGAAATGAGTTATGACTGAAGCCCATAATTCCAAATTTGCCATGCACCCAGGTAACACGAAAATGTACAAAGATTTGAAACAAAACTTTTGGTGGTCTGGAATGAAAAAAAGTATTGCTGACTATGTGGCTAGATGTTTGCATTGCCAACAAGTTAAAGTTGAACATCAACGACCAGCTGGATTGCTTCAGCCGCTTCCAATATCGGAATGGAAATGGGAACACATCACGATGGACTTCATTGTTGGACTACCTTGCTCCTCCCAAGGTATAGATTCTATTGGGGTCATTGTTGATCGTTTAACTAAATCTGCCCACTTTTTGCCTGTCAAATCTTTGTATAATGCGGATAAGTTGGCTAATTTATGTGTAAATAAGATTGTGAAATTGCATGAAGTTCCAATTTCCATAGTATCTGATAGAAATCCCAAGTTTACTTCAAGATTCTAGTAAAGTTTACAGTAAGCTTTGGGGACTGAACTGAGACTAAGCAGTGCGTAGCACCCACAGATAGACGGCCAACCAAAAAGAACAATACAGACTTTGGAAGATATGCTTAGAATGTGTGTCCTAGATTTCCAAGGCAATTGGGAGACCTACTTACCATTGGCCGAATTTGTGTATAACAACAGCTATCATTCGAGTATCGGTATGGCTCCTTGTGAAGCTTTATATGGTAGGAATTGTCGTTCTCCATTTTATTGGGCCGAGGTAGGTAACAGGCCTTTGTTGGGACCAAAACTTGTGCAAGAAATGATTGAAAATGTGAAATTGATTCAGCAAAGCCTGAAAACTGCCCAAAGTCGTTAAAAGAGTTATGCAGATGTCCGAAGAAGAGACCGAGAATATGAAGTCGAGGATCATGCATTTATCAAAGTAACTCCTATGAAAGGGCAAATGCGGTTTGGAGTGAAAGGCAAATTGGCACCGAGATATGTTAGGCTATATGAAATCCTTGAGAAGATCAATCTAGTGACATATTAGGTAGCATTGCCACCAGTCATGAAACATATGCATAATGTTTTTCACGTATCAATGCTTCGGGATTATTTAAGAGATCCTTTCCATGTGATTGAACAAACCCTAGTACTTTTGAAAGATTACTACACATACGAAGAATGACAAATTCAAATCGTCAACCGAAGAATCAAGAGATTGAGGAACAAAAAAATACTGTTGGTAAAAGTTGATTGGCAAAACCACAGAGGGACCTATGCAACTTGGGAGACAGAAGAAGATATGATAAGGCGATACCTTGATTTGTTTCCTCTGGATTCGATGTTCTTCCAAAACGAAGATAATTCGAGTTTGGAGGACCAAACTCTTTAAGGGGGGAAGACTGTAATAACCCCGACCTGTGATTAAGTGTTAAACCCCGATTAAGGATGCCTAATAAGTACTTAAGAGGAAATCATGTGTTAATTGTATATGTGTTGCATTATTCATGTTTATATTTGTCTGCTGTAGGAATATTTGTTTGTATTTTTGCTTTGTTCTGCGAATTGAAGGCCTTATCGGCATCCAATCACGAAATTGACTTGGTTTATGAGGTATTTAGAATTGTTAGACTTTTATGGTAGGTTTAATTGAAATTCGTTTCAGACCCCATTAATTCGAATAAAATAATCCTAATTCATTAACTCAAATTAATTAAGGCAATCTAATCAAGTCTATATAAGGCCACTTCAAGCACTATTTAGACACTTTACACTCTTGTTCCCATACTTTTAAGCCTTAAAACATAAGAGAGGGAGAATTAGAGTGAGAGAGTTGAATTCAAGAATTAAAAGAAAGATTTGCTAAGGAATTAAAGGACAATTGGAGAATTGAGCAAGAACTCACTAAGAATTCAAGGAATTGAGAACTTTAGGTAAGACTTTCAATCCTTAAGCTTGTATTTCACTTATTCATGCTTGAATTCAAGAGAAGTTGGAGATTTAGAGCAAGAATTGAGCTTAAGAGCAAGAATTCAGCTTAAGAGCAAAAAGTTGCATTGGAATCAATCTATGCATTACATGTATAATCCATGATTTTTGAGTTCTATTATCACATTGTCACGACCCTAACCCGCCCCCGTGGGTTAAGGACGTAACCGGCCAGTAATCATGAGATTACCTACGGCCTCAACTAATCCAAAAGTATTTTAATAGAGTTAATGGGGGCCAAACGGAAGCAAATCAAAAGTTTGTCCATAGAGCTGTGCTTACATGGCGCATCAAAACAACCATATACATAGACATTAATAACTCACAACAGTAAAATAGTAACATGAGTTCTGTATAAACAGGATCATATAAGTCCAAGTCAACCCATCAAAACTATATACAGAATCACATAAAGTCTTCGCCATCATGACAACATAAAATAGATAACAAAAGGCGATGACAGGTCTCATGCGTGAGACACGAGGGCTGACTCTTCAAAACTTAGGTTGTTCTACACAGGCTTCACTGAGGCTAGGTCTGGACCTCTCTTGGCTCACCTACAAGGACATGAATGAGCGTGAGCGATAGCCCAGTGAATAATATCAATCACAGAATTTATGCGACAAAACGTAGAACAACATTTTCCGAACGGCCTTTGGCCCATTCATTCATTTCAAAACGGCCTTTGGCCCATTCATTCATTTCAAAACAGCCTTTGGCCCACTCATTCATATCAAAACGACCTTTGGTCCATTCATGTTCTTCAAAATGACCTTTGGCCCATTCATGTTTAACAAAACGACCTTTGGTCCATTCGTGTTTAACAAAACGACCTTAGGTCCATTTATGCTTATATATCAGACTTACGTCCACAATCCCAATTAGCAATTCATAAAGTTTAAAAGGGAGTAAACAATTGGGCATTCACAAGCATTCAAATATCGATACTACTCACAGTGATCGGCTTGTGGATTTGCCCTGGAGCTTGACCCTACACATTTCATGAACAGAAAAGGGTCATTAACAGTTCAATCCGTTCTTTAATTCACATATTCCTCTTTAGGCTTTATTATTATCTCATTAACTCATTTACAATGCTTAACATATGCCTAAGAGTGCTTACAAGTGGAAGAGAACGGAAAACTGAACACAAAATGCAAAAGCAGGATTTCAGAAAATAGGGTCCCCGCTCGAGCGTGGACTTCCCCTCTCGAGCGGACCCTTAGGTCTGCAAAAGTACTGGTTGCCTTCAATTCCAGCTCGAGCGTGAACTCGGCCGCTCAAGCGGACTGCCCGTCTACATAGCTCCCCGCTCGAGCGTCAAATTCCCCGCTCGAGCGGGAACCATGTCTGCAGAAAATGCTGGGAGCTCGTTTTCTCCGCTCGAGCGGCACTTCCCCCGCTCGAGCGGACGTCGAAAATTCTGGGTTTCCCAGAACACTCCCTTGAGTTCAAACTCGACATTCAACCAATTTTTCTTGCATACTAAGGCTCCAATCTCACATATATTCATGCTAACATGGTTCTCTTGCAAGATTATAGCATTATGAAGTTCAATTTCTTGATTTACCTACATGCATGTCTCAAAACATGACAAACTCCTCACCAATATCATAAATTCATGCATTCAAGCTCATATCTTTAATTATTCAATCATGCAAGGCCATCTTGACTTCCTTTCCATTTCAAAGATGCAAATGGTGCCAAAACTCAACAAAACCAAGCTTGCATGCATGATCAAACTTCAATTCTTGCTTAATTGACATGATACATGCTAGATTATGCAATTCTACAACAATTATATACATGCATGCCTTCATTGACCATCAATTGAACACAAACAACTCCATTTCCCTAACATCAAGCTAACTCATGTTCTTGATCATCAAACACACTTGAATCTACACATTTACAACAAAAATCCATGAGTTCACTTACCTAGAAGCTTTGATCTTTCAAGCTCTAGACAACTCTTGAGCTAAACCCCCCAAAATTTCTAAGCCTCAAGCTAAAATGCACAATTCTCCTCCTTTCTCTCACTATGGCCGGCCTCTCTCTCACTCTCAATTGTCTAACTCAGATTTTGAGTTTAAGAGAGCCAAAGGAGGGTGAAATGCAAATATGCAACAAGCCCCACTAACAATTATTTTAATATAAAATAATAGGGCACTTAATTTATCAATTTAATCAGTTTAAATTGACCAGAATAAATTTTCAATTAAATTTCACCGTAGGCGCTAAAAATTATGCCAATCACAATGGCGCAATCAATTCCGAGTTTTGTGGCCGACAAGGCCCTCAATTTAATTCCCGAAGCGGACTATTCAAACAGACATTCCTACGATGAACAGATAGAATCCCAAAATCACATATATCCACATAATGGTACACAAAATCATATCAAAACATATAAGCACATACGTATTAGGGACCAATTAACATAATACAGAACAGGGGTATCACACACATGTTCTTATATGCAAGTGTATAGCTTTGCTATATCTCAAGAGCTCACCATGATTTTTCTTGAAAACACTTCATCTATTCATGTTTTGGAAGCTTTGCATTCAAGTTATTGCATGCATGTTATGTTTTCGAATGTTTAAGGTTTACTTTGAAAGAATTCATTTGCTTTTAGGCTTTGATTTTGTGAAATGGTTTGAATTCATGATGTTTTGCACGTTTATAAGTGATTTCTTAAGTTTTGGGCCCAAAAGATGTGGTTTGAACCTTTGAATTCGAGTTTTGAAGCTTGGAAGTAAATCTGGAAATTCCAGAATTCTGCTTTTCCACTCGAGCGACAGATTTTGCGCTCAAGTGACCACTGCTGATTTTGCACATCTGCTCGAGCGACCAAAAGTTGGCTCGAGCATAAAATGCATGCTTCCAGAAGTTTTCAATTTTGCAGACCGCTAAAGCAACCAAAGTTGTGCTCGAGCGAAGACCACAGTCATATGCTGGAGCGACTGTTGAGCGGCCGTCGAGCAGAAAATTCACACAACTAGTACTTTTGCAGAAGTTTACAGACCGCTCGAGCGACCGAAATTGCGCTCAAGTGACCATTCTTATTTTTGAACCTCTGCTTGAGTGAAGGAAGCTACGCTCAAGCGAGGACCTTGTTTTCAGCAAATTTGACTAAGTGTTGAACAACATGTTTTGGCATCCTCATTGCATCCTAGGCATTCCTAGGCTATGATTAGGACATAATAATAAGGATAAGACTTAGAGACACACTAAGAACGAAATACAGTAAGTTGCGTACTATCCGAGTGTGTGTTTCAGTATGTTTATCTGTTATGTTTGTGTAGGTCATGCGTCGTAAGCCATTTGATTTGTCTGCTCTGTCTATCTGCTTTTGGAGCCATCTGTGAGTAATAATTTTGTAAAACTATGTTTACATTTAAGAATTTTCTTATTTGATATATTAAGAAATGATCTGTTTTCTGAAATGCTATGTTCTGAATCAATAAATGATTGTCTTTATATATTGAAAGGTATTCGTGGCATCCTTAACACATGGCCCTTGCCCGGGGGTAACAATACCGTGGTCTATGAGCAGGAGGCCCTTGCCCGGGGGTAATAATCTCAAGGCCCTTGCCCAAGAGTAGCAATATCGCGGCTTAAGTATGTTATCTATTCCCGATACCGGAGGTTCCTTTATAGAACTGGTCAAGTATGACCTTTAATGCTCTGTATCTATTTTGTTAGCATTAATGGATGTACCATGTATGATCATTTGTGAAATTTAATAAGTACATGCTTCTGAACTCTGAATAAGAATATGAATCTGTTTCTACTTTCCGTATCTGATATGGGACGTCATTCATTAAACCCTTACTCTGTTATTATTTACTGGGCTTTCGCTCACTATTTATATTATGTATATAGGTGACCAGGCGCGTGATCAAGCCTAGAATGGATGGCCTAGAGTTCCGTTTTGTCAGCCAGCCTTAGTGCCTCCCGAGGAGGTTCCCGTTAGAAGAAGTTAAGTTTTGTGGATCATGTTAAGGATCTATTTTCTTTCTGCTTTGTTTTGTTTACCCATATACTAGACAAAGTCTTTTATAATAATATCTGTATGATGAGGCATGACTTATGTAATTTTGACATCATATATATATATATATATATTAAGTTTTAAATTTTCTGTCCCATGTATGTCTACACAGCTCTATGGATGTTGTATGAATGTATTTGCTTCCGCTAGCCCCTTATATTTTGCTATTATGTTCGGAGGCCTTTGGTAATCCTGGGATTACTAGCCGGTTATGGCACTAAACCTAAAGGGGCGGGGTTTGGGTCATGATAGGAATTATAAGAGGCCAGAAGTTTGCAGTGGGAAGGGACATCAACAACAACATAACAATTTAGCTTTTAGACTTAGGAGTAGTTGAGATTATAATTTAGAAAGTAGTTTCACTGTAATTTGTATTTGCTGAATGACTATATGTGATTTCAGCATGAAATTGCTTTTGTTTGTTTAATCTACCTTGTTATCATTCGTTGTTACAAAAAGTTTGTTTTCCTTCTTGTTTACTTTGTTATCACTGTTTGTTTCAAAGAAGTTCTTATTCTTTTAAGGCATTTGAACCAGAACCACAATTGCTTGATTGTTCCTGTTTAAGTTGTGTAGTTTGAATTATTGTTTGGTGGTTGTTGATCCAGTCCTAGCATAATTTTTACTAACAATTTTTGGCACGCCCAGTGGGACTATCTTGCATAATTTGGACAAGAAATGGTGAAGGCAAAGAAATAGGATGATAAGCATGCTGAAAAGAGGCCTGCTAAGTTTGAAGAAGAAGAGGTGGACCAGGACTTGGTCTTTGTTGATAATGGTGATGCTCAACATATAGGCCAGGCAATGGCCCATAAAGGCCAGATGGGTGGCCAAGCAGTGGGTACAGAAGGCCAGACAAGTGGCCATGCCAAAATTCCAACAGGGGTTTTGGTGGCTCAGATATGGGATGCACTAGCAAACGAGTCACTAGAAGAGAACCAAATCCTTTTAGAAGAAGTGAGGAGTGTGTTAAAAGTTCTATCAATGGAGTATGCAAGCCAGAATGAAGTAAAGGCATAGAAGGTGTCCTGAAGAACACACATGGTGCCACCAACTGGTGTGCCACCCCAATCTGTGGGTGACCCAATGTCCTTTTATAGGGACCCAACTGCAAAGGAAAGAATGCATGAGGTATTTCAAACCCCAAATGTTAAAATTCAAGGAAATTGGCCTAGGGGGCACCTTGGGTCAAATGTTTTTTCTAATCCATTGTATGGCCAAAAAGGGTGTAGGAGACAGAGATTTATTTAACACAGAATTTAATGGTTATCCTAACATGAGGCCAAGAAATAATATGGGTTTTGAAAATTATAATCAAGGTTTTGAAAATCAAAATGTTGGGTATAATATGGGTTATGGACACCAAGGGGTAAATAATTATGGTAATATGGGTGCATACCCTGAAATGCATAGGCCTAACATGTATCATGAACCATTTGGTAATGGCCCAAGGCCAAGAGGTCCAGCACCCTCTGTACATGTCGACAGACATGAATTTCTTGAGAACAATTATGGGTATTGGAGCAAAATGCTGTTAATCATGGTGAAAATCTTCAAAGAGACCAGATTATTCAAATTGTTCAAGACCTTTATGGTCCAAGGATGAGAAGGCCTGAAAGGCCTAGGTTTAGGAAACCATACCCTCAATGGGTAGATGAGGAACCTTTTCCTAGGAACTACAGGGCACCTGAGTTTTCTTTGTTTCATGGTGAGGAAAACCAGTCAACAATTGAACACATAGGGAGGTTTACTTTACAATGTGGAGAAGTAGGAAATAATGACATACTTAAAATGAGATTATTTCCATATTCTCTGTCTAGGACTGCTTTCACATGGTTCATTAATTTGCTTATTGATTCAGTTCATACTTGGGTAGAAATGGAGAGTCAGTTTCATGCTCAGTTTTATAGGACTAAGCCTGAAGTAACTCTAGTTGATTTATCTGAAATGAGGAAGAAGTTTTATGAGATTGCAGAACATTTATTAACAGATTTAAGAGGGCAAAACACAGGTGTAGAATGTTTATGCCTGAGGTTGAAATTGTAAGAATGACTCAAAATAGGTTGGAATTTGAGTTAAGAAAAAAGTTTGAAGGGATGGAATTTAGGGACTTGTTTGAGTTGTCATCTAGGGCAACAAGATATGAATAAATACTTAGAGATGAGAGACATAGGAATGCAAATTCTTATAGGACTTATTTTCAAGAGGTTGATGTGGAAACAAAAATTGATGTTGATGTGGCTCAAATGGTTGGCAAAACACCAATGGTTTGAGGGACTTTGAGGAAAGTGGAAAAACCAGTGAACATGGTAGCAACTCAACCAGCCAAAAGAAATACAAACCCTACATTTAGGCAGTATTCTTTTGATTTGTCTAAGGCTGATACCATTTTTGATGAATTATTAGCTAATAAATTTTTAACATTGTCCCCTGGACATATAATTCTAAAAGAAAATCACAAAGTAGGAAAAAAATATTGTAAATGGCATAATACTTTTAGACATTCTACCAACAATTGTGTAACTTTCAAAAATTGTGTGCAGGACTTAATGCAGAAGGGATTGTTGAAATATGCAGAGAATGAAAACGGGCTTATGACAATCAATAGTAATCCTTTTCCAGAAATGGCACCAATTCATATGGTGTCAGCTAGTATTAAAAGTAAGACACTAAACCCAGTTGTTTTGCTATCTAAGTTGGAGAGGATTCACAGGGAGAAGTAAGAAAAGGAAAAGAAAGTGATTGATGAGGACAAGTTTGTGTGCTCAAGATGTGGAACTGAAAAGGAAAAATTGCAAGCAATTTTAGTTGATAATTATGAAGGATCATGGCATAAGGTTTAATACCTTAGGTGGAGGTGACCTTCAAATTTTCAATGGAGACAAGTTATTGTTTGATGGGCAGGACCCTGGGATTTTTGGGCCTATCGACAGGTCATATAGTGAGGAGAATGGTCCATTTTTGTTCAAATGGCAACTTGTCTATCCTTCTCTTCATGGTATAGAAGGGGTCAGAGTTAAAGTAAGACAGTTGAAAGATCAAAGGCCATCTAGTGGCCCTAGTCATGCTCAAAAACTAGTATTTATGCCAAGACCATTTCAAAGGCCATTTATTAGCCAGGGTCAAAAGTTTTTCAGGCCAGGACAGTTTCATGGCCAAGGGGTGAGATTTCCACATGTTTATCCTCTAATACAGCGAAGGATGGTGAAGCCACCAGTGCCTACACATGTTGGTTGGCAAGGTGTGGTTCATCCAAAATTTCCTTTGTCAGATTGGAAGCCTATGGGTCCAACTAGGACTCAAGTAAGAAGGGAGCAAAGAAAATTTCATGCTATGTTTTTAACAAAGGAGGGAGATAATCCAAAGAGAGATGACCAAAACAATTTGATTTGGGAGAGAGAGAAAAATAAGGAAGAGTGTGGTGAGTCAAGCAAAATAGAAAAAGTAGTAGACAAGATACCTAAAAAGGTTCTCCTTAGGAGGCAGTTGGAGGAAATATCTAAAGCACTCATATTAGATGAGCGGAGTGAGGAGGATGAGGTAATGACTGATGGGAATGTTGTGACAGACAAGTTAGATGAGGTTCCTGTCGATAGCAAAGAAGGCATAAGGGAAGATACAAAGTCTGAAAGTTCTGAGGATTTTGGTGAAAAGTTAGACGCAATTAGGTTTGGTTCTTTGCCTGCAAACACTTATTGTAATATGATTTGGTAAGGCATCTGAGGCCTTTGTATGTGAGTGCACACCTGATTGGTTGTCCTTTGACCAGGGTGTTAATTGATAATGGGGCTATTGTGAATATTTTGCCCACCAGAATTTAAGTGTGATTGGTAAAACTGTTGATGATTTAATTTCTTCTAATGTATCTATGAGTGATTTCTCAGGTGGTTCTTCTCATACAAGAGGAATGATTGCCTTGCAATTGCAAGTGAGAGTCAGAGTGATGAGAGCAACATTTTTTGTGATTGACTCAACCTCAAATTATGACTTGATATTGGGAAGGGATTGGATTCATTCTAATGGTTGTGTACTTTCTTCCCTTCATCAGGCTTTGATTTTCTTAACTATGGAAGGTTAAGAAAGACAAAGCATGGAGGTCTTTTGGGCAGAGGCAAATCCCTTTAAGTCAGATATTCACAATGCAGAAGCTATGTTGTATGTTGAAGAATTTAGCCCTGTTGTGCTAGAAAATGAAGAACTGAAATCCAGAGGAATTAGATTGACTTATGATCAATTCCAAAAATTTGTTGAGGAAGGTTTTCGACAAATGAGCTAGGAAGTGGCCAGGCCAAATGTCTTGCAGAGTAGGCCTGTAGATGAAGTGCTGATTGAAGACATTACCGATGAAGATGAAGAAAAGTGAGAGTGAATATGATTCTGATGTAATTAAAAGTACTTTTGTTAGACTTTTTTTTTTTTTTATTTCTTTTTGAAAAGAAGGTTAGGTGGTATGTTGCCCCACTGTTTTTGGGCCGAATGTGTGGTGGATGATAGCCCTCTAGATTATAAAGAGGTGCAGGATCCTTTAAAGGAGTTTAACTTAGGAAATAAGGCTTGTAAGAGACCTATTTATCTAAATGCTTGTTACCTAATGAATGTAGGGTAGAGTTAGTTGGCTTGATTTTAGATTATTCTGATTGTTTTGCATAGAGTTATGATGAGATGCTAGGATTGGATAGGTCCTTGGTTGAACACAAACTACCAATAAAATCAAATTATGTGCCACACAAGCAACCTCCAAGAAGAATGACAAATGAGGTTACTCTCATGGTAAAAGATGAGATTGAGAGGTTGTTGAATGCTGGTTTTATCAGAACAGCCAAGTATGTAGAGTGGCTGTCAAATATAGTTCCATTTCTTAAAAAGAATGGAAAGATTAGAGTATGCATTGATTTCAGGAATTTGAATTTGGCCACACCTAAGGATGAGTATCCCATGCCAGATGCAGATTTATTAGTGGATTTAGCTACAAGGAATAAGGTTTTATCATTTATGGATGGTCATGCTAAATATAATTAGATTTTTCTTAGCCCAGATGATGTTCATAAAATTGCATTTAGGTGCCCAGGAGCTTTAGGAACTTTTGAGTGGGTAGTAATGCCGTTTGGGCTTAAGAATGCAGGGGCTACTTATCAGAGAGCTATGAATTTTATCTTCCATGATCTAATTGGGAAGTTTTTGGAGGTATATATTGATGATGTGGCAATCAAGTCTGATGAATTTGAAGAGCATTTAGAACATCTTCGACAGGTATTCCAAAGGATAAGGAAATATCAGTTGAAAATGAATTCTTTGAAGTGTGCTTTTGGGGTATATGCTGGTGGTTTCTTGGGTTTTTTGGTCCGTCAGAAGGGGATAGAGGTGGATACAAATAAGGCTAAAGCTATTAGAGCAACATAGCCTCCATCCAATAAGAAAGAGTTGCAAAGTTTCCTTGCGAAAATTAATTTTTTGAGGAGATTCATTGCTAATTTGGTAGGGAAGACTTTGGCTGTGTTTGGAACGATTTCCAAACATGATTTTACACCCATATTCCAATATGATGTTTGGAACGAATTCTCAAATCACATTTCTACAACATTTGGAAAGCTCTGCAAAAAACTCTGCGTGGGGCACGTTTTTCAATTTTTTTTTTCAAATTTGTCCTAACCGGTCATCCCACCGAATGTCTTACCGGTCGTCCGGCCGGTTGACCGGAACAGTGCATTTTTTTTTTTTTTTTTTTGCAATTGACCTATGTTAATTTTTATATATTCGAAAAAAATATTTTTCGAATTTCTGAAAATTTTTTATGTGCTTTAATAGAATTTTGAGTTGTATGTTTGGTTATGAGTTGAAAATTTTTATATCAAATATCATATGTCACATCAAAAATTCCCCACTCAATTCAAAACTCTTTTACCAAACAAATTTTTCACACTCAAATCATAATTCCAAAACTCACAAATTCAAAATACAACTCCTACTCTCAAATCATATTTAGAAAGCTCTACCAAACGCAACCTTTAGTTTTTTCTCCTTTGTTAAAGTTGAGATTTGATAAAAACTTTAGACGGGAAGGTGAGCATCAAAGGGCATTTGATGCAATTAAAGACTATTTGTCTAAACCTCCAATTTTGATGCCACCCATTAAAGGGAAACCTTTAAAGTTGTATATATCAATAGGAGAGTAGTCGATTGGGTGTTTGTTGGCTCAAGACAATGAGGAAGGGTGTGAGCAAGCTGTGTACTACCTGAGTAGGAAGTTGGATGAAGCAGAAACTAGGTATAACTCTATAGAAAAGCTATGCTTAGCTTGTATAACTCTATAGAAAAGCTTTGATTAGCTTTGTATTTTGCAGCCATCAAACTGAGGCATTACATGTTACCTGCAGAGGTTAATGTGATTGCTCAGACTGATGTGGTAAAATATATATTATCTAGGCCAGTTTTGAGGGGAAGGCAAGGAAAATGGTTATTGGCCTTAATTGAGTATTGCTTTAAGTATGTGCCTTAAAAAACTGTGAAAGGCCAAGCACTAGCAGATTTCTTGGCTGAGCATCCATGTAGCCCTGTCGAGGTAGACTTGTATGAGGTATTTTCAGTTGAAAAAAAGCCATGGAAGTTGATGTTTGATGGTTCAAAAACTAAAGAAGGTGTTGGTGCTGGGGTAGTGTTAGTGTCACCCCAAGGACAGATGTTTCACTCTTCTTACCAGGTGGATGAAGCTCAAGTATTGTCGAATAATCAGGCAGAGTATGAGGCCTTGATTATTGGTCTAGAATTAGCAAAAAGTCTAAGGATTCCACACTTTAAAGTGTTTGGAGATTCACAGTTAGTGATAAGGCAAGTAATAGGCCAATATAAGTGCAATAGTGCAGTTCTTGGAGAGTATTTAGAGCAAGTATTCCAGTTAGTTAAAGGTTTTGAAACAGTAGAGTTTGAACACATGTTTAGACTTGAGAATAAGGAGGCCAACAAGATAACCCAAGCAGCCTCTGGTTTGAGAATTCCATAGGGTTTTCAAGAGAGAATAATTAGGATTCAGAAGAGAATAATGCCTTGTGTTAGGTGTCGACAATTGCAAGGTTTGACAATATTGACTTTGGAGGTGTCAGAAGATGATTGGAGGTTACTTTTGATTAAGTATTTAGGAGACCCAGAGGCAGAAGTAGATAGGAGAACAAGGTATTAGGCTATGAATTATGTGATTATGGGAGATGACTTGTTTAGAAAGACCCAAGATGGCTTGATATTATTGTATATTGGAGAAATAGAACAGATACAGGTCATGGCAGAGGCCCATGAAGGAATTTGCGGTGCTCACCAAACAGGTAAGAAGATAAGGTGGTTAATTAAGAGGCATGGGCATTTTTGGCCCTCTATACGGAAGGATTGTATTAGTTATGCAAAAGGGTGTCAGCAGTGCCAAAAACATGGCAATGTGCAAAAAGTGCCAGCTAGGTACTTACATTCAATTGTCAAACCTTGGCCATTTAGGGGTTAGGCAATGGATTTGATTGGCCAAGTATTTCCTCCATTATCAAGACAACATGCATTCATATTAGTGGCCACATATTATTTTACTAAATGGGTAGAGGCAGTCCCAATGAAGGTGGTGTATCAGTCTTATGTGATTGATTTTATCAAGAAACACATAGTACATAGGTTTGGCTTGCCACAAACAATTACTGTCGATCAAGGGATAGTATTTAGTGGTGATGACGTAATAGAGTTTGCCAAAGAGTATGGTATTCAAATGTTGAACTCATCTCCATATTATGCCCAAGCAAATTAGCAAGTAGAGTCATCAAACAAAACAATCAAAATGACACTGAGTAAAGTAATAGAAGACAATCCAAGAGATTGGCATGAGTTATTATCTGAGGTTTTATGGGCCTACATGAATCCAAAAAGGGATAGTATCCAAGCATCCCCTTGTGAATTAGTTTATGGTCATGTTGCAGTTTTACCCTTAGAAGTGACAGTACGGTCTAGTAGAGTGGCTAAGCACTATGACATTCCTGTCAATGAGTATGTAGAGGCCATGTTCATGGAGTTACAGGATGTAGAGTGCAAAAGGATTGATGCCTTTGATTATATGGTGGCTCAAAAGAAAAAGATTAAGAGAGTCTATAACAAGAAGGTTAAGTTGAAAATCTTTGGAGTAGGTGACTTGGTGCGGAAGACCATTTTGCCATTAGGAACAAAGGATCCTGAATTTGGCAAGTGGTCACCAAATTGGGAAGGCCTCTTTAGCGTTCATAAAGTCCTTAAGGGAGGTGCATATCAGTTGGAGTCCTTGGAAGGGCAGCCACATAGAACGAATATAAATGGAAAATACGTTAAGAGGTATTATCCAACCACGTGGGAAACGTTCAAGAGGAGTTGATTAATTCATAACGAAATAGAGGAATGCACAAAGAAAGAAAATTTACACAGGAGTACAATAGGCCATTCAAAATAAAATATTGATATTTCATTAATAAAGAAGTTTGTGCAGTGGTTTACAAGATAGTAAATGTTCTGTGCAATACAAGAAAAAATTAGTATAGGTTTTGGGGAAGAGAATGGCCAGAAGACCCCATTTTGATTAGGCATCTGCCAGCATGGCTTGGGCTTGGTCCAACTTAGCTTTGACTATTTGGATTGAGGAAGGACTAGGTGTAATTTGAGAAAGCATAGTCCTTGCCTCTTAATTAAGCTGATCTTGTTGCTGTTATAGATGGAGTTTTCTTCGTCTGATAGAGGCCAGTTCTGCCACAAGCCTGGCTTCTTCAAGTCCAAGTACTGTGTACTGTTCAGAAATGGCTGAAGAGGTTTGATGACTGAGTGTGAGGGAGGCAAATATAGTGTGGGCTTTGTTCAGAAAGTCTCTTTTGGTTTGGATGTCTTTGGAACAAGTCTGAACCATTTCCAAAAGACTTGGCCATTCTATGATAATTTTGGCCAATTATTTTAATTGAATTGGGTTGAAAGGATTGGGTGAAAGGTTTAGGACAACAGTAAGGTAGGCCAAGGCTTCACTAGATTGATAGAGGATGATTTCTTCAAGTGGTGTGTTGATGAGGTTGATAAAGGTGGCTAGTATTTGTTGGGTTTCAGTTTGGAGGTGATGTAGCCTTTGAGGAAGAGGGGATATTTGGTCTAGATGTTGTTGGAGGATAGAAAGTTCTTCCCAAATGCCCTGAGGTGGAATGATGGCCTATTAACAGTAATAGATGGGTAAGTTTGTGTTCTACAAGTAGTAGAAAATGAAGAAGGTAAGGTTAGAAGTAGTACCTATCCTGGAATGAATGAAGTGTTTACAAGAGGTTGGTCTTGTTTTGTTATGGTTGTGGTAGCAGAAAGAACTGGTTCAGGAATTGATGAGGTGGCAGCCTCCAGGGTAGGAAAGGCAATGGTAGTTGCTGAGCCCTTAGGCCCTTTTCTTAGTTCTGGTTCATTCATTAGTGGAGATGGTTCAGGGATACCTGTAGTTTTGGAAAAGAAGAGCAATTAGTTAAAAGGAATAAAAAGGATTGATGGTCAGTCACAATTGTATTTACACTTACCTTGGGTGTTTTGAGTTTAATGTTGGGATTTCTTGGAGAAGATTGATGACTAGGAGGAGTTGGTTGTTGGTTGAATTGTTAATATCAATCCTCTCTGATTGCTTGTTTGAAGTTTGAGAGCTCGATGAATTGGATGGTGATGGTTGAGGGGTAAAGACTGGAGGGAAATTAATAGGTTTAGTTGCCCCTAGGTAAAGGACTTTCATTGGGAAAACCCCAAGGGTAACATCCTTAAGGGCAATAGAAGGAGGTTCAGGATGTGAAGGTTGTGAAGATGGTTGTGGTGAAGGTTGTGAAGATGGTTGTGGTGAGGTTGTGAAGATAGTTATGGTAGAGGCTGTGAAATGGTTGTGATATAGGTGATGATTGTGGAATTGGTTTTGTTTCTCTTGGTTCATTGATAGGATTCATTGATAGGAAAAAGAGAAGATGGATGAATGTTTTATGGGGAGTTAGAAGGAGTGTCCTCATGATCAGCAGTAATGATATGTATTCTTTTCCTTTTTCTCTACAAAAAAGGAGGTTGTCAGTCAGGTATAAATAGAAGGTGGTGTGATGTGACAATGTGACAAGTGATAAGAAAACATATATGATAAAGTTGCCCTGGGGATTTGAAGCTGTTTGGCCAACTATTTGGCTAAAGGGTGTGTCCTAATCATTGGGATCTGCCTCAGGGGCAGGAGTGGTTGAAGGCTCTTGCCTTTTCTTGGCCCTTATTTCTTTCTTGACAGGGGCAGAAGTGGTGATCCTCCTCTGGGCCCTTTGTGCTTGTATGTAGAGGGCTGAAAGGGAGTCCTCATTAATTTGGGAATTGAGGGTGTGTCTTTTGTTTGGGTAGTTGGATCCATTGGAGCTTTGCCCTTGTGTTGGTCCCTGACCAAGGGTTCAGTAGCAGGCTCAATATTGGTTACCAAAAAATCAAGGAAGTTAGTATTCCTAAAGAAAGAAAAACATGAGATAGTCAAGGTTATCAAGCATGTGAAATGGAAGGCAAAATAGTACCTGCAGACTTGAACTTAGAAGGTGATGATATGGGGCCTTGATTGTCGATAGAAGTGTCTTGGAGGCAAACTTCAAGTGGCTTGAAGAAAATGATGGCAGTTATAAGTTTCCACCAGTGCTCAAAAATGGTGGTATGATCTGAGACAGGTTTGAAGAAAAAATGACTAAAATCTTTGAGAAGTCTAGTGTTTTTTGTAAAGATGGACTCAGCTTGATTAGGATCCTTGAAGTTGATTCTAGACCCAATTTGTTCATGGATGGTTAGATGGAAATAAGGGTGTGAGATGCTTTAGGAAAGGCCAAACTGCCTGGACCATTGATTGGGACAATTTGTCTCAAAACTGCAGTTGGACATTTTGGTGGAAAATATAGAGCAACCAATCAAGATATGTCTACAGGTCAGAATGTGTCTCCAGGTTTCAGTTTGTGCTTAGACTTGGTCAATAGTCAAAACAGAGAGGTCTGTGAAAAGGAATTGAAGTCTGTTGGATGAGAATTGGCAACTGTGGAATGGTCTGTAAAAGGTAGGAGGTCTGTCAAAATGACGATTGTAAAACATGGTAAGGTGGTTTGTGAAAGTAAGGGTAGGCTTGTTGTTAAAGGTAAGAAGTTATTCAACATAGGAGTAATGGATTGGCCTTATGGTGTTAGGTGGTGGGGGTTGTACCTCAGGCTAATAGGCATACAACCAAGCTTGAAAGAGCCAGAATGGCCCACCATAGTTGGCAGAGATTTTCTTATCAACAAGAGAAAAAAGACCCTTATTAAGGGTAGTAAGAAAGTAAGGGGCAAAGGCCATAGCTTGGCCATCCTGGATATACAAAGCAAAGGGAAGGTATTCTTTGGTAACCTTATATCCAGGGACACAAAAAAAGAATTGATAAAGCCACATTAAGTAGAGGGCAGTTCTTTCTTAGTTCTCGACAGAGGAACCAAGTTGTTTGCTTTTGTATTTTTTGGTAAACTCTATGTAGCTCATATCAGTATTTAAAGTGAAAGTCACTTTTGGGGGGTTCAAGTAAGGCATGAATTTGGTTGCCTATAATTGGAAGGCCAGTTAAATGGGCTACATCTAGGATAGCGAGGGCAATCATGCCAAAACTCAGAAGTAGAGAGTTACAAGACTGGGACCAGAAGCATGTGCCAGCAGCAATTAGCCGCTTGTCTATGTCATATTTCATGGTCGATAGTTTGATTACCTCACTGATGCCTTGGTGTTTTCATACTTCAGAGTCATGGGTTTCGATTCTCCTGACCCAGCTTTGCCATGTGAAATCTGGTGACCTCCAGGATCTAAGAGGGTTTTTGCTGGTATTCCAATTAGTCCAACTAAGTCTAGGATGGTTGAGAAGTAGGTTCTCACCATTAGCAAAGGGATAATATGGAGGTAACTCGTCTGGAAAATGGGAGAAGAATGTAGGGCCTAAAGTGGCTTTAGCAACGGAGTGGCTACTGGGCAGTAAAGTAATACCTAGCTTCAAAGGGATGGTGAGTGTTCTGATAGAGTTTGGAAAGCGGAGGATGTCTTCATTGCTTTCTTCTAAGGGAACTAATGTTGATTTCTTAGGTGCCATGGCTTAGGGTTTCGCAATGCTTTGGTTTTCAGATGGAAATGTTTGAGAAGAAGGAGTACAATCTGGGGAGTTCAAATTAGAGGGAAATGAAGTTGAAGTGGTTTGAAGTTGAAAATGTGGGTCTTTTATAGTTTATGATGGGCCTAGTATTTTTTAAAATATTAAAGCAGTCTTGTGTTGGGCTGTGGTTACTTTCTGTTCTGGGCCCGAAGAAAGTAGCTTGTCGTTTGTTTCATCTTTTGGGCCCAGGGAGATAAATTTTTTGTTCTAAGTCCAAGTTGGGCCTAAGTGGCAAGTTTGTTCAAGTTAAAATTATTTGACATTTAGTTAACTTGAACAAGGGGGCATTGTTTGCATTTATTTTTGCCAAATCTTGTCGACAGGTGGTTCAGATTTTGTAGTGGTAAACAGTGAACTCACACCAGTTGTACATTTTTGAGGGATCATTACAAACGAGAGCGGCCCCCATATATTAGCCCCTTTAATTCATTTCCTTTTTTAAATGAAGAAGTAAAAAAATAGGCAGAAAATAGTATTTTATTTGTAAGTCAGAATTTTGTAAAATACGAACTATGTCAAAATTGTTGTTTATCTATTTACAGTGAAGACGACAGCATTAGAATAGGGATACACAAGAATAATATACACGATTTATATACTAACGAAGAACTCTCATCATTATCTGATAACAGGTTTCGGAACAACGGCCCATTTGCCCAATCTCCCTCTATCTTGAAGAATCCTCAAGATCAGGCAAAATTGCCTGGGCTCTTTTGAGGCATTCGAACCAAAACCACAATTACTTTAATTGTTTCTGTTCAAGTTGTGTAGTTTGAATTATTATTTGGTGGCTATCGATCCACTCCTATCATACTAACAGGTGCACTAAAAAAATGTATTTTTTTTTATCTTCTTTAAATCATATCATTTTTTTACTTTTCTACACATTATTTTATAAAAAATTAAAAAATATATTTATTTAGATCATTTACAGCTACCCAAAACAACCAACTACAATAGCCATTTCCCAAACAAGGCCTACTGCTGTTAGTTTACTTCCCTCCTAATCTCTCACAACCCAGTTTTCTTTTGTCAACCGCTGGCTGGCCTGCCCAGAAATTTCTTTACATCACCGTCACCCCCAAAAATGACTCTATATTATTGACGGTTGTTTAAAAAAATTCTCCATTTTTTGAATTTCTCCGACCTGACTCAATGGCCGGCGGGAAATGGCTACCGACGGCCGAGCTCACCAGCAGCGGCCGCCCAGTTCTGCACCCGGGCGAGGTCGAGTGCTCCCTCCTCTCCTCCGTCGACCTCGACTGCGAAGAAAACCCTAGCTTCCCTCTCTTCAAATCGGGCCTCCTCATCCTCACCACCCACCGCCTCCTCTGGATCCCCGACACCACCGGCTCCTCCTCCGCCTCCGCCATCCCTCTCTCCGCCATTTCCCACATCTTCTCCACCAAAAAATCGATCAAGTCCATGTTCGCCAGCCCCAGGGTTCGATTCCAGGTCTCTTCCAACGCCCAAGGAAGAGTTGACGATAAAGGCTCGAGGTTGACTGTGATCACCCTCGTCTTGAGGGGGAAGTCCGACCCGGATTCGTTTTTGGCGAAGTTTTGGGAGGCTTGGAGGGGCAGAGCATGGGAGAGCTCTGGTCCGAGTGGGTCCGAATCGGGGAAATTCGGTCCGGGCGATGTTGGTGGGTCGAGTGCCGGAGGGGGACTGAGAATGCCGGTGGTTGGGGTTTCGGGGATACTGAGGAAGGAACAGGAAATGTGGGAGAGTACTGATAAGAGTTTGCAAGATGCTTTTCAGGACTTGAATGCTCTCATGGTATGTACACCAATGCATTCACTTTCATGACTCTATGGTTGGTTGCTCTAAAAAAATGTAGATAAAGAGAATGAATTGAAGTTTTGTATCTAAGATATCACATTGTTTTGGGACTTGAGAATATACAATGTTTAATTGAGCCTTGTAATATATTTGGCTTCACTATGTCGCGTTTCGTCTGTCTGTGCAAACTAAAATTTTTGATTACTTTAGTTTTGTTTGTTATCATTTTAGCAACCTCCACAGACAAAAATAGCTCCAACCTCCCTGAATTTTGTCTTAACTAGTAAAAATAGGTCCTTATTATGTGTCATTAAATGGAACACTCTACAATTGAAAAAGAGTACAAAATGAGATAAATTGATGAAACACGAGCATGGAGTCTTTTCTTTCCTTTTGTTTCTCCCTTTTATTTGCAGCACATGAAATTGTAGCTGTATGAGGTACATGAGTTGAGTACAAATTCACCACTTATTGCTAGTGTTAATACTAGCATTAGATTGGCAGTTTCAGGACTTGTATGAGCAACCTTAGGTAGAACTAGGGGTGTTCATGGGTTGGTCCGGGCCAGGTTCACCCCTAGCCCGTCAACTGAACCTAATATGTCAGGTTGGAATATTGATTTCCCGCTGTCGACTGCCACAATGTTTGAAATTGACCGAGCCATACCATTTGATTTGGTGGTCGGTTCAAATGGGTGATTCACACACCAATCTTCTCTCTTTCAGCTTCTCTTAGCATGTAAACAAATTTCAAAATCAAATATACAATTACTATATATAGTGATTCAATTCAAATACAACTCTCATACACACCAAATTCAGATATAGAGTGGAGGATAAAAAATGAAAATATAAAGAAGAGACTCACACCACCATTGCAAACACCCAATTGCCACAACAAACCTTTGCCACTATGACATAGCATCACCACCATTGCCACTATGACATGGCATCACCACCATTGCCACTGTACACTACCGCCATACACGAGTTCTAGGGTTGGACAATGGTTTAGGAGAGAGAAAAATAAAGCTTTTTGTGTGAGATTTCATCAGTCATTGTCATGTTGATCGATCGCTGTACTTCGCCACAAGTGTTTTGGTAGATTTGAGAAATTAAGATAATGGTTCAAATACATCTGTCTTGGCAAGAGAAGAATGTTTTGTATTGGAAAGATAAGCAGAGATGAAATGATTACATTGACGGGAAGTGTACAAGCCTCTACCTTGGGAAGATAAAAGTTTAATTTATGTGGCTTTCCATGTTGTATATAAATAATTCGGATGGGTTCGGTTGAACGGATTGTCCTCTATCAAATCCAATGTCTGACTGAAACTCGAACAAATTCCATGAATTTAAAATTGCAAAACCATTTGTAGTGAGATCGTTTGGTCGGTTCAGATTGGGTACGCTTGGTGATTCGGATTTTTGAACACCACTAGATAAAACCCAAACCACTACCTTGAGAAGAGCACATTAGATTGACTGCGTCATCTTGGAAGCTTGACATGCTATGGGAGATCTCCACGGTCATCAAAGGAGTGCTATGGAAAAGCTTAATTGATATGAAGAAGAATTTGAACAAGTTGGAGACCAAATTTGGACAGATAGGGTTACAAAAAGGCCGACATTAGTTTGCTTGGTTACCCATGCTGCGAAGGATGGTCGAGAGAGCAATCTATCAAGACCCACAATATGGTCGATCATCCTAATGGATGTGATTGGCTATAGTGGAAGTCCTGAGAGCCTAAAAGGCCTTTCGACAATATGGTCAACCATCTAAGTGGATGTGGTAGATCATAGTGGTTGATGGTCAATCACGATATTGTATGGCTAACCTTGTATGGGCAAAATTAAAAAATATGACCATTAAATAGCCGTAGGAGGCTTGACTATAAATACCACAATACTCCTGATTGGGGTTTGTTGACAAGAGGAAGGCACCTAAGGCTATAATAAATTCTTATACATCCTTATACACTTCTTGAGTATGAATTCAACCATGGATGGAGATTGTAACCTTCATATCTTAAATTCTAGTCTTGGAAGAGCTTACGTCAAGGGAGTCTTGAAGTTCTTTGCTTGTGGAAGGTAGAATATGCATCCCTGTAGTGTAAGATATACTCTATTGTAACACACACCACACTTGTCTCACAAAGAGACTTCATTGGGGCTAAGGGTATCAGTTCCCCTTGTGAAGCCCAATTTGTGGACAAAATTGATGTAACGGAAGAGATCCGACTGAATGGAAAGGAAAAAACTCTTATTATAAAGTTGATCCATCCTGAGTTGGTCTGTCAGTCCAATGAAATACAGTATCATAATTTAAATATGCACCACTAGCCTCCACAATGTAAGTTAAAATAGGTATTCACCATATCATGATTTGTCTAGGATCTCATTCCTTCACCAATCTTTTTGTCTGTCTAAGTATTCACCCCCCCCCCCCCCCCCAAAAACAAAAAAAATAAAAATAAAAATTGTTGTTTGTCTAAGTGGTATTTTCATGGACAAATTTCTCAGATTCTCTCAACATGAACAAGTTTCAAATATAGGCTACAACATATTATGTTACTTACTGATAGGTAGTCAAATTATTTAGCTATGTTGAAGATACTTTGTGTCACCATTAGGCTCCAGAAGCAATATTTGGATTCTCTCATGAAACTAAAGTGTTCCATGCAACAAAAGATATGGAAAAAAGAAATAAAGCATGTATTGGGATATCATTTTCAAAGATGATGTGCCTCATGACCAGCATCTTAGTTTGGGTGTGAGAACCTTAGAGATTGTAAAGAGAGTTCAACTTCCAAGCTGTCTTTCTGAACCTTCTTGGACATTGCACATAGCATCCAATTTTCCTACCAGTCACTCTACATATTAATCTTTTGGTTGGAAAACCGACCCATTGTTCCTACTTTTCTTAATTTCACAAGGATGAGATTTTGTGGCATTTGTTGGTGTTGAAATGCTCTGCTGTTGCTAAATAAATATTTTTTCATCATATATGCTGGTTCTGAAATGTCACGTTCACCTGTTAGGATACAGTCAAAAGAAAGCAATAGATGTTGTTTTAGCTGACCCTAAGTAATTGGGACAGACTTGTTGAGTTGAGAAAAGATGTTTCCTAAGAATTCTTTTGGGAACATGAAGGTGCTCTTTTCCAGTGTTTCGGGAATGTAGGGGTAATTTTGGTGCTTTGTTGGCCAACACTGGCTGCTTTGCATGCTTTTGTAAATTGGTTGTGTATCTATTCATAAAAAGAGATAGTGCTTTCTTCTTCTTCTTCTTCTTCTTTGGTGGCAGTTTAGTTTAGTTTGAATAGTAGGATCAACGCTAAGGGGTAGGGAAATTAAGTTTAAGTTGTTGGCTTGTTCCTGTTTCATTTTTTAATGGACTTGCAATAGTAAACTTTGAAGTTTCTAATTCAGTTTTCTTTCTTCATTTTTTTGATTGATAAATATAATATGTTCTTGGTATTTTGAAGGTGTTAGTTCCTAAGTCACCGGCCAGATTAATTTTCTGAGTTATATCAAATTTTCAAAGAAACCCTCTAATAACTTAGGATAGTGCTTGAGGTGGAACGGATTTTTAAAGCAGTTATAGTTGATTACTTAGCACAATGTCTTTGGACCCTGGTTTGTTCAATCTCATGGTCATAGGACATACAAATAATGCTTGCAACCTTCTTGTCCACATTTATAATCTAGGCAACCCCCTCCTATTCTCCTCTTCCTCTCCCCCCACATAATAAAAAGAAAAGAGAGACAGAGGAGAAGATTGAAGGCATGATTAGCTTTTGTAGCATAGTGGATCATTCAGAATGTGACGTACTATTGTGGTTTTCTATGCTTCATAGTGAATGAAATTGCAAAGATTGGGTTGTTGCTTCAGTTATGGATTTCTGTTATTTTCTTGATTAATTATCTTTGGAAGTTATAAATGCTGATGGGTTTTACAGAGTAAGGCCAAAGAGATGGTATTGCTAGCAGAGAAAATGAGGCAAAAACTTTTATCGGGCTCAAATAATCAAGCCAGTTCAGCAAATGATGAGGAGATGGGTTCCAAAGAAGAGATGCAAGATTGGTTATTGAGTGTTGGTATTGCATCTCCAGTTACAAAAGAATCAGCTGGTGCTTTATATCACCAACAGTTGTCCCGTCAGGTACTCTTTCTTATTTTTGTGTGTCGTGCAGATTGTTTGGTTCTGTTTTTGTTTTCTATTTTCTGGAAAACAAAAATCTTAATTGGCTTTTTGAAGACTATTTTTGTGAAACTTTTCTGAAAACAACCTACTTTTAAGGAAACACCAAAAAGTTGTTTTCAAATTGTTGAAAACTATTTTTACACAAAAACAAAACTGATACGAAAACAATGGGTGTGTTCAAAATTTCCATTTTTTTTTTGTTTCCAAAAACATGGAAAGTGAATGAAAACAAAGAAAAACACCAAACAAGCCATAATGTTTTGGATTTGTAATGTTTTGAAGTAAGTTTGTCACTGCCAACTTCAATATTTTCATGTCAACACTTTTGACAAATGCAAAGTTCATTCAGATATTTCTTGTGTTTGAAAGTTCTATTATTTTAACTTATCAAATTAAGTATTCGTGTATCATTAGACAAAAGTTGCATATTTACGAAGGCTTTTTCAGAATTTTACAAAGGCTTTTTCCAGAAATAAATTGTGCAAAGGACTTGACCTGGAGGTTGACATAGCAAATGCAATTGAAGACTTGAGATAGATTTTTAATGTTTTAAATTATGTTCTTACTGCCAACTTCAGCATTTTCATGTGAAGTTCATGTAGAAATCTTGCCTATCATTAATAACACCTCTAGTGTTTGGAAGTCTTAAATTTTTAAGCTATCAACTCAACTATTTGTTTCTGGATGCTGCTTAAGAATTGTTGCATTAAACTAAATTATGGGTGCTGCTTTATACTAATTGATGTAAGACTTCACTAGCTTCCACTTTCATTTGATGGGCAACACGACAACTTGGCATGCAAATTGGTTTTGAGGTAAATTAAAACAAAAAAGCATATGCTAGAGGGTTCTTGTTGGATATTGTTCCTATGCTTGGGGATAGGTAAAAGTGAATCTACTAACGGCGCCAAAAAGCCTGCAACCTTTATATACTAGGTGTATACAAAACAAGTCCCGCACATCCCCCAAATAGGAGAGCCTGAAACCCACCCTAACTTATGTGTATTTTGATAATGTCAAAAAGCAATGTTTATATTGTAGTTGCAAAAAAAGTGTGTGAAACACAAAGCAAAGCGAAGGAAAGACCCACAATCACTTTTCACATGCAAAAGTAAAGAACAACGCTCCAGCTCGCTTTGTCTGTCTGTCTCTCTCTCTCGGGCGATCTCTCTTCCTCTCTGACGACTCTCCCTCCCCTACGACTCTCTTGTTCTCTCTAGCGACTCTCTCCTCACAGTGACTCTCTCTTCTGAGTCGTTGTTGTTGTTGCTACAAGAGGTCCGTCATTGTTCTATGGATCTCTTCGTCATTATGGTCGGTGGTCGAAACTCGTCATCGTGGTGGTCAGTGGTGTTGTCGTCATCAGAGGCGAGAGAGAGAGAGAGAGAGAGAGGTGGTCAGATCTTGTCATCATGGTGGTCTAGGAAGCACGGATACGGATACGATATGGGATACGGCGATAAGCCAAAATAAGAAAAAGTAGTATATGCGTACGGCGGAAATACGTTCGTAAAAAAAAAAAAATGTTTTATAATTTTAATAATGTAATATGCATGAAAATAAAACCTAAAGTAAATTAATAAATAGAGGGATTCCTATTAAATAAAGAAATACTAACATTAAAGTTCCTAAAATTAAAAAATTGGTAAAGAAATACTTACATTAAAATAGTGTACGGAAAAAAAAAAAAAAAAGAAGGAAAAAAAAAAAAAGTAGCCTAATTGATAAGGGGGGGAAAAAAAGAACGAGAGTAAAGAGTATTGACCATTGAAAAAATATAAATATAAAATGGGGAAAAAATTGGGAAAAAAAATTATATACTTATTTGGCATATTATAATATAAAAAGTAAAAAAAATAAAAAATTAGAAAAAAAAGTGGATACTTATTTGGTGTATCACTCGCATATCCGTCACGTGTCATCACGTATCCTGCCGTTTTCCTCTCAAGTATCCTTTGTGTATCCCTCCCGTATCCGAAATTTAAAAATAAATAAATAAATAAAAAAAATTGGATACTTATTTGCTGTATCCAAATCCAATACGTATTGTATCAGATGCTTATCCGTATCCGATATGTGTCTGATACTCGTACACCACTTTTTTTGGAGTATTCGTGCTTCATAGATGGTGGTTGGTGGTGTCATCGTTGCTAGAGGGGAGAGAGATGAGGGCGAGAGGAGATAGAGAGAGGAGTGTTTGCGGGGAGAGAGAGAGAGAGAGAGAGAGAGAGTTTGGGCAGAGAGCTATCAGTTTGTGGGTAGAATTTCACGTCGCTCGGCCACGTCATTCAAGGAAGATTTGGGCTATCTTGTTTGGGGATGAAGCATTTTTCCAAAAGCAATACCCAAAACCCTTAACAAAATGAAGTTCACCTATAAAATCTATGAAAGAAAATAAAGATTCAAACAACTAGCTTTTAAGCCAAATGTGAAAGTTATGATTTATGAAGCCATTTTCAACCTATGTAACCCCATTTGTACGTCCTCAAAAGTGCACCTATTCCTCTCCCTTCACACACTACTTGAAGCATGAAGGAGCCACTCTCCAAGATTTCCTTGCTCTCTTCAAGTGGCACCCATTTATCAGTTGAAGATCTGCTGGGGAAATTTATTGGTTTAGGATTTTAAGATTGGACATCTAGGTGTAATTATTCCGTCTTCCATGAATTCCACATTGACAGTGTGTCCAACTAATAACAGAGGGCCTAACAATTACATGGACCTAAAAATAAGCAAATAGTGGAGGAATGACAATATATTATTGGATGGGCACACGGCCATGTGATCTTCCTGACCTGTAAGATAATTTTTGGGACATCTAGGGTTTTCTTTGATGTGGAAATTGGCATCAATACTCTCCTTGTGAAGTGATGTTTGGGATGAAAGAAGTTGAAGGACTCAGATTCACGAAAGGTGGCATTCATTCATACTTACGAGATAGAGGATCATAACATTTATATCTGAGTAGTAGAATAACTAATAAAGACACATCTCAAAGCCTTAAGATAAAGTTTTCCATGAGTGTGTTTTTTAATATGGACAAAACAAACGAACCCAAAGATCTTGGGAGGAAGAAAAGAAATGGAAGTTGGTAAAGGAAGAAGTTCTAAATGAATTTTAAACTAAAGAACACTAGAGGGCATGCGATTAATAAGATAGGCAACTGTAAGGAACATCACCCCAAACAGATTTAGGAACAATCATGGTAAACAATTGGCTTGATAGAGAATATCAATCTCCTCAAGAAGATGACAGATTTTGCGCTTAGCTACTCCATTCAGTTTGAGAGTGCCTACACAATTGGTTTGATTGAGAATACAATTCTCATCAAGATATCCTCAAAAAATCCCTGTCAATATATATTCAGTCCTATTGCCACTCAGAAGGATTTTGATTTTTGCATCAAATTGATTTGTCACCATCTTATGAAAGATTTTAAAGCAAGGGAAAACATATTTCTTAACATGAAGTAAATAAACCCAAGTAACAAAAAAATATCAATATATATGTGACAAACCAACGATCATCAGAAAAAGGAATAGAAGAAGGGCTCTATACATCAGTACAAATACGCATAAAAGGAAAAGTTAATAAAAGAAAAGTAATTTTATTTCGAGCAAGTTCACAAACATCACATACAAAAATATTCCTACGCTATGCTTACATGGACTTGGATGGGGGTCAGGTGCAGGTATGTGTCTAGGTATTGGATTCATATAATCTGCAGATTCAGCGACACTAGGACTTGGGTAGTTTTCTTTTTAAACTTCTTTTACCATTTCTCGGTAAAATGGTGTTTACAAACCAATATAGAGTATTTTATGAATAGGAATCTTATGCATAGTTATATAGAAAACCTGACTACTTAGGTACAATTAAAAGAGTGCATGTCCAACTAAGAATGCACACATATCTCGTACCTTTTTGTCGAGTGTTTGATACAGGTACTTCACAAAATTAGAGAAGTCTATATAATATAGTTTATACGACAATCCTTCACTAACTAAGAAAATAGTTATTCTAAAATGCCAAAGGAGGGGTAACCCAAGCATCAATGCCACTGATGTACGAAATGTAGAGATGATCCAATAGTATCCTGAAGAACCTAACAAAGAAGGAGATGCAGCATCATAGATATTATATTGGTTAAAACGATTCTTAGAGCAGGTTTTCCCTTATAATTTAGGTTTTATGAAGCTAATACATAGCTAAAAAATGCGAAAAAGTTGTTTTGCTTGTTTAATAACATTTTCGTAGAAGCTTTGTCTTTTTCTTCCGAGTCTGTTGAAATGTATTTGTGCCACTCTATTAGCTTAAGCTTTAGAGAAGCAGTTGTGATGTAATTTGCTTGATTCTAGTGGAGTGCTTTTGTCTAAGTCGAAGACAATGATCTTTTTGTTTTCACGTGTTATGTGCAGTTCTCAAATGTGCTTATACAATTAGGTTAATTTGTACGAGGATTAGTTTGTTTTTTACGCTAGGTTGCTGATGTGGAACGTGTGCACACCAATTTTGACATGAAGATTTTGTTTACAATTTAATAATTTTAGGTATTTAGTATTTTATTTATTTTCTTTTTTTATTATAGTTTAATTAGAAGTTTTATTAATATTGGTTTCCTATTTTATTTGGGATTCTAGCTTCTTCTTTTTTTTTTTCCTATTAGGATTTAGTTCCCTATTTTAATTAGGGTTCTTAGCCTATAAATATTAGATTCATTTGCCTTGTGTTATTCAAAACTTGATTAATAAAATAAAATTGAGAGTTTGTGGCCCTTGTGTTTTCTTTTCTTCTCTTCTCTTCCTTACTTTTTTATGTTTTTGGTGCTCTATTTTTCCCTCTTCCCCTTTGTCACTCAGTCTTCTTTCTTAATTTTAGTCCAAAATAATCCTTTTCTCCTTAACCATGGTAACCAATTCCAAATTAAATTCGAAGTTTGATGCTTTATATCAATATCAACCAGTGTTAAAAAAATCACGACAACAATTGCAGTTGCAGATGACACAAGAACAAATGATAGAAACAATGAGTAAAGATGTAAGCAACTTTGGACAAATTGTTAGCCCATGTTTTAAGAGGTGATCCATGTAATCTACATAAATATTGTGAAGATCTAACAATAGTGTTTTATCAAGCGCCTGTAAAGTATAAGGAAAGTGATTATTTTGGGTGTAAATTTGAAATGTGTTGGATCCCAAGAAGTCTGAAGGGGAAGAAAATCCCACGCAGAGCACTAATTGATCATTTAATTAAGTTTGTAAGGATTGATTTTATTACTGTTGAAGATTTTCTTTGCGTGTTTAATCCATATTGGTGGACCTTGTCAACAGCTTGACAACAAAGATTAGTTAGATTTGGAACTGAAAAAACAGCTAGCATGTTCAAAGTACTTGATCCACTGGCATGAATGGAACTTGAGGCCAAGTTCCTTTTTTTTTCTTTTTGTCTGTGTTTTCCTTTTCCAGTTAGGGAAAGTAGTGTGGAATGTATGCACCAATTTTGGCGCGGAGATTTTATTTTTCATTTACAAATCTATAATTTTAGGTCTTTAGAATTTTATTTATTTATTTTAAATTATAGTTTAATTAGGAGTTTTATTAATATTTGGTTTCCTCTTTTATTAGAGATTCTAATTTTCCTTTTCTTATTAGGATTTAGTTTCCTATTTTAATTAGGAGTCTTAGTCTATAAATATTAGGTTTTTGCTTTGTGTTATTTAGAGTTAGATTTGTAAAATTGAGAGTTTAAGGTTGTGGCCTTGAGTGATTTGGGTTGTGGCCCTTGTGTTTTTCTTCTCTCATTTTTCTCTTCTCTTCCCCCACTGTATTCTGTATCAGTTGCCTAAGGGCTTATATCATGTTTATGGCTCTAAGGAGAGAGAGGGAAGTTGAAGAGTAGATAAGTATTTATTTGTGTTGTATAGAGTTTAAGTTTGAATGGCAAATGCTCAAGTTATTATGAATTTATTACTTCACATGGAAATAGGTTGTCCTTGAACTCCTTTTTTTTTTTTTTTTTTTTTTTTTTTTTTTTTTGCATTTTGAAACTTATTTTGCTTGAACCTTAGTTGGCAGATTTTGTCAAAATCCCACTAGAGAGAGCTGGAGGAATGATCAATTTAATAGATATCTATTGTCTCTTCAATCGTGCACGTGGTACAGGTCTGTGCTATAGTTCTATTATTTCTCAATGGTCATTTATTTATTTATTTTGAAAGTCCTTTCATTTCTTGTTATATATCTATTAGAGGTGCTAACCAAATTTATCTTCCTTTTACATAGAATTGATCTCACCCGAGGATTTGCTGCTAGCATGTTCTCTTTGGGGGAAGTTTGATGTGTAAGTTTTGCATATATCTTCAACTTATTCATATAGCATTGTTCCGTAAAGTAAAATTGGAATTACGTTGCAAAATATTGAATCTAATTCGTATCAATTACTCTTGTCTGATGCATTTTTGTCAATCATAAACTCAGACCTAAAGCTTGGATGTTTATAGTTAGTTACTATACTTGATTATATTGAACAGTCCAGTAATGCTTCGGAAATTTGATAGTGGTGTAATGGTCATCCAGAACAAGTCCCACAGTGATGAGGAGGTAATCTCTTTTATCTCTAATCTGTTCAAACTTTTCTTCTGATAATGGTGGTTATTCTCTTTTGTTCATGGTATATCTCCTGTTTTCTGTTTTGGTGGAAGTGGTGGATCATGACCCAAATTTGTGGTTGATTGTTTAATTTTACTATTTGCTTGTCCTTGAAATGTGTGGTAAGTTTGTAAAGAAAAAAAGTAGAAAGTATGATCATACAAATAATTAGTTAAAAAGTACTCCTATTTTTATAGAGGGTTAATTACACTTTACCTCATTGTGGTTTGGCCCAAAACACATAACCTCTATGATCCAGAAATATACACATAAACCCCCAAGTGGTCTGGAGTAAATTATAAAAGCAGTGCAGTGTGACATTGTTTTGTCAAATGTCCAAATTAACGTCATTCTTTTTTCTCATTTCTCCAAGTTGTGGGTCATACCCAACAACTCGAGCCAATAATCAGCTAGCCCTATGCACCCCAAAAAAATCTAGAGTCACCATCTATGTCTCCCACCACTAACCTATTTTGGGAACTAGGTTAAAGCCAGCTTATTGGCTTTTTTTGGGTCATATCAAATCTCTATTTTTTTGTACATTTTTTTTCAAAAAAAAAGCCAGCTTTTAACCTACTTTACATATTATATACCCAAGCCTCTTCACCATATGTGTGTATATACATGTGCTTAAAGTTACTCAATTTGGAACAATGCCACCTTTTGCTGCATTGCTTCAAATTCAGTTATATCTTATAGTAATTGGCCTTTTGAATTCTAATAGAAGTATTTGTGTATTTCAACACACACACACACACACACATATTGGTTAAATTACACTGACTTCTCTTGAGGTTTGAAGAAATTATGGTTTGCTCCATAGTTGTAATATAATTACAGTAACATCCCTTTTAGTTAGGCTAAAGGGACAGAAACTAATGCAGATGGTATGAAGACACAATGATAAATGAGGTAAAATATACATTTTCAATGTAAGAGATGAAACCATCATTTTTCACCCATATGACTAGCGAATTATTGATGAAAAGGGGGTTAAGTGTTATGTGAATTAAAATCTTAAGAGAGCCAAATGTAATTATGCCAAACTTCTGGGGTTGACTATATTTTTTCCAAATCTCCAGGGAGCCAAGTGTAATTTACCCATATATATTTGTGTGCAAATAAGTTGTATTACAGAGGCCCTGTTCTCACCATCACATGTCAACATTGTTCTCCTTTGTTCTTTTTCTTCTTTTTCTCCATCTTTAATCATCACTGTGCAAAACCCTCACCTCAGTGGCCTCCATCTTCTCCAACCGGCCACCAATTACTGCCACCCTCTACCACCACCGTGAGCCTCTACCACTTCTAGCACCACCACTGAAGCCAATCACTTGCATCTGACCCACCACCAGCCAGCCACCATCTTCCTCACCTATGGTAATCGCTGTTCTCAAGTTCTCAACCATATGTACTCCTCTCTCTGGAAAATTTATTTCTCTCTTATTCTCTCTCTCTCTCTCTCTACAATTACTATGCCAAGCACCATTTGGTTTATTGTTTTTGCTGATGAAGATCAATGGTAGTGGCAACGAAGGCAATGACAATGGCTGCAGTATTGGCAGTGTTTGTCGTCCGATGTTGGGGATGACGGCATATTGAGGTGAAAAGGGGTGAAAAGAAGGATGAATAAAAGATGTAAAATCTGAAATGGGCATTAAAGGAATTTTCACTCAAAGTTAGTTCCATTGTAGTTAAATGCCCAAACATTTACTGTCATGTTCCTGATGGTGTTTCTCATGTTCCGCCTCAATACTGTCATGGTCAGATAGAGATACAAGTGTCCTGTTTGTGAGATAGTTTATGCTGAGTCTGTTGGGAGCATGGAAAATTAAGAGGGATGGAAGATAGAAAGAATACAAAAGTTATCCAGGGAAAAGGAAACTTCCTTTCCCTGTCTTTTTGGTTCTGCAGGAATAAGGACATGCATAAATGAAAGGGTGTTAATCTATTTTATACCATACCCGTACAGCGGGTTGTTTGAATGGCAAAATTGTAAAAGAAAAGGTTTCTTGCTTTCCTCCTTCACATTCCATTTGGACAGAAAAAATGTTAGGTTTGGAGATTCTCTTTTCCTTTCTGTCCCCTTTTCTTTCAAACAAACTGTGGCAACACTCTCCATATACCCACCTGCCTGTAACCAATTCCTTTATTCTATTCCTTCTCCTCACTCATTAGTTTTTCTTTAATTGTTTCTGTTATTCTTCTTCTTACCACTATTAAATGACACCTTTGGTGAATTTAAACACTTCCTCATAAAAGAAAATGCATCTCTGTGAAAGAGAGCTCATCACATCTTGCAAAGATGCCCATAACAGAAGTTAAATCGTAGGTAGTGCATGCACATCCCAGCATCAAGGAACATAATTTTTTTTTTTCCCATCGATATGGCTAAAATGTTTCTATTTCTTAGGAAATCAATACTAAACATTATTGGAAAACCAAAATTTCAATGAAATGCACCAAAACTCATTGAAACACACAGTGATTTGTTTTGCACATCAGGATCTCCAAACAGATTTGTTTTGTTTTTCTCTTTTTCTCATTAAAAATAAAAAGTTTTGAGAACAAAGAAAACGTATGAAATTTGAATGAGAATATGAGAAAGAAGAATTGAGAAAAAGAAAGACAAAGAGAGCAAAAAAAATGTATATACTAGTTACAGTATACTCGTAAGTTGGAAGATGATTTATACTATATGCAAACATTTTAAACTGGAAGATAATTTGCATGTATATACCCACAGAAGGTAAATGTAGAAGATAGCTTAAGAAAGAATGACCAATTAAAGTTTATCAGAAACTTTCTTAACCATGTTCTACTTAGCAGGTTGTTGAATTGCTTCGATGTAACAACCAAATATTATATGCTTTTCAGGAGAGTTATGAAATTTGGTGTACTAGATTAACTTAGGATAAGAAAATGGATGGGATAAATTTATGAAGATTTTTGTTCTTCCACTACATAACAGGAAAGTATGTTAAAATATTAAAGAAAGGAAACTAAATTAAAAGAAATGAATTTCGGTTGAAGAACATGCTAAGAATAACCCAATAATAAAAACAAAAATGTTGTAGAGCCTTTCAATGGAATCATAGCAGAGGCAAATGGCACCTTTGTGGCTACATCTTGGCCAGTGGGATGAAATTAACTTGCGTGAATCTTGGGTTGAGGTCAGCTACATGGCAAGCCTTACCTTTTAAAACAATTAGTTTGGCAACCTTTGTTTTGATGTTGACTGGTAGAATTGGAACATATTTTGATTGTGTTAATCTTAGTTGTAGGAACCTTCTACTGGGGATGATGAATCTGCTCTAGAATCACAATTCCGTGATTCAGAGTTAAATCTTGTAAGAACTGCATTCCCATCATGAAAGAACTACACTATGAGCTGGGATGGAACCTCGTAAACATATGAATCCCAAAGAATCAAAGGAAAAGCTATCCAATAGGAGAAAATCTATAGCAACCATCATATTCAAATTTATTTTAGTACTTGGTATTTATATAATATTTATTTATAATTACCAAAAATAGTCTTTGGACACAGGAACTAGAAAGAAAGCACAAAGAAGAAAAGGTATGTAGGTCTAGGTCCTTTTAGCAAAATCGAGGTTTTGAGTTGACTTCTAGTTTTGGACCTACAACAAAAGTCAAAAACAGCAGAACAGCCTTGCTCTGAAGAACCAAAAACACGGAGCAAGCAAACCAAAATGTAGTTGACATCGATCTCAAATATTTATTCATATTTTAAGATTTATATTACCACTAGGGGGGAAAAAAAAATTTGTTTCTTACAATATATTAATATATTTACTGCTCCCATAGGCACTCCCAACTATAGAATCGTCTATGTGCCCTCACTCCCAATCTTGCTCCTGTTCCTTCCCCCGATCCCACTTCCGCTTCGTGCAATTAAGGTGTTAATATTATATCAGTATGTCTGGTGCCGTTTGTTTGTCAGCGCATGTTCACAACTTGAAATCAGGAACTGCTTAAGATTGCACCACAATAATCAAGTTGCTCTGTTAATTGTAGGTTTTCTCTAGAATCAAAGTCCTTGTACTCAAGCCTGATGCTCTACGAACTGGCATCAGTGCTAGTGATGCTGCAATTACATTGGGGATTGCTCCGGCTATGGCTAAGGAGCATCTTCTTACAGCTGAGAGCAAAGGTCAGTTCTTGGCACTCTTCTTTTGGGGAAATTGCTAGCATACTGAACAAAATATCTACCATTTACTTTTGCAGGTCTGCTATGCAGAGATGTAAGCCCTGATGGCTTCCGGTTTTACATCAATCTGTTTCAAGAAATCAATCTAGACATGTGAGTAGAATATAATTCATTGTAATTAGTTGCTGCTCCTTGATGTCGTTATTTATTTTTTCTTTCTTATGTCTTTGAATGTTCCTCATTAACCTAGACTTGCAACTGCTATCATTTTGCATTTACAAACTTTTGCCTTTACAAACTTTATATGTATTTTATTTGTCTTTATCTCATTATTGACTAGGTTAAAGGCTTATACTTAATCTTTACTTTGTTTACCTCACAATAAGCACGCTGTGAAGCAAATTCTCACATCTCCTAAGTACTAAAGTAATGTTAAGCATATAAGCATGAGGGCACGCTCACCTCAATAGCTAGCTTTTGGGGTTGAGTTCTACCCAATACTGTGTAACATGGTATCAGAGCCAGAGTACTCAGGAATGGGTAGGGTGCATGTCCTTGGTTTGCACGCCGTAGGTGCAGCCGAGTGAGCACGCTAGGCATAAGGGAGGGTGTGAAGTGAAGTCCCACATCGCCTGAGTACTAAAGTAATGTTAAGCATATATAAGCGTGAGGGCACCTCACCTCAATAGCTAGCTTTTGAGGTTAATTTCTACCCATGACCGTGCAACACACATCCTATGTTCTAATTAACTGAATCGGTTCTGCATTGTTTTCTTTCACTGTGCTAAATTTTGTCATATCTTTCTAGATATACTCTGTTCTCTATAGGCCTTATTTGAGGCAGCTTATTGTGCTTCTTTTGGTATTTTTTGTTTTGAGAATTTGAGTCAAAAGCGTTTGGTGCAACTTTTGCATATGAGACAAAAATAGCTTAATTAAGTTTGAAAAAACTGATTATCTGGAAGCTGGGGAAAAAAGCCGATTTTAGCTTCTGATTTCAAATTATCAATTTCTAGCTTGAGAAAAGCTGCACCAAACAGGCCCATACTGTTATATGGTGCAGACTAGCAGCTGTCAAATTAATGCTGGTTACAAACACCCATGATAGCAGCTCGTGGGGTGAGTAATGAGAACATGGACTATAGCATGTAGCATGTCTATAGGTGTGAGGGGACTTCTCTGAAGCATCACAAATTGATGCTTGTTGATCTTTTTTTTTCTTTGTTGGGGACAAGAAGCATCACAAATATTTGAGTGGGCATGGGTTAGATTTTTCAGAGAGTAATGACATGGATTATTTATGCAGGAAAACTCAGAAGCTTGTGTTAATGCTCTGCCTACAATAGGGAATATTTATTGTGGTGGGTTTTGATTATGGAAAGCTTCTAGGGGTATACTACGTATATTTACAAGTGTTACGAGGGAGGAGAAAGGTTTTAGGGTTTCTAGATGTAAAAGGCTAGTTTGGGCTTGATTTTCAAAAGTTGCTAGTTGTAGGATTTCTGAAACTGGGCTGTAGCTATTTTATGGGGTTTTAGTATGGATTTAGTGACCAAGGGGTGATGGAAAAGGTTAAGTACGATTTGAACTTGATTGGTTAGGGTTTAGCGGTTGAGAAGGGCTCTTTTTGAGGGCTGTGAACAGTAACCCTTGACTAGTACTTGGTTATTTGCACAAAGAAGAAGGACGAGAAGAAGAGGAGAAAGGAAAAGAAGAGCTTACCCTTACAAGAGTGAACAAATCTCACTTATTAAATTAATGAGATCATTTGGTATCTAAAATGTTTCTAGATCAACTAGAACTTCAAATAAAACTCCGGTAATTTATAGCGTGTGGACTATGACTACTAATGTCTTAGCAATTATTTATATCACCAAAACACTGTTCACACAAAAAAGTAATAAAACATTAATACATTTTACTAGTAGAATAAAACTCAGATGGATGATCAAACATAACTAAAAAAAATACTCAAGATTAAATAGTATAAGGTCTAAGATGAGTCCCGGTCTTGATGGCAGCCAAATTTCAGATTTCGGCTTAGCTCAGTTAATTAGGAGGTAAAGAGTTCTATTTTTGTTATAGGCAAGACCTTTCCCTCCTGTAGGCCACAACCTCCGATGTACCAAAATAAAAATGTTGAATGGTAGTTTTTTGTAATTATTTATGACATTGAGGTGTACTGCTATCACTCTACAATGACCACCGCACTGTCACCACCTCTCCATGTCCACCATCGCAACTGCTACCACTACCCCTCCGCAACATGAACTGCTACTGCCGCCACTATTATAACCAACATCTTTATCCCCAGCCTACTGCCACTGTCGCAGCCCCCATTGCCACTCCATTACCAACACCATTACACTACCACTGCTGCCGCCATCACCATCACCATCACCATCACCATCACCATCACCATCACTATCACTATCGTCGCTACCATTATCCTACTACCACAGCCACTCACGCCACTGTTGTTACCAACATCAATCCACTACCACTGCCACTGCCACTGCCACAACTATCACCACCACCAACCACAACCACAATCACAATCATCTTCACCTCCACCTTACTGCCCCACACAACCACTGCCATTGCCACCACAACACCACTGTCGACTTCGCCATTGCCACCACCGCCACTCTATTACCACCACTATCACCTCCACCCTTCCACTACTATTGCCATAGCTGCCACCATAATCCCATCACCACACAACCACCACTGCCATTGTTGCCACTACCACCATCACCATGACTCTATCAACCTACCACCACACCATAAATAGAATTAGAAAAATAAAAATTTAATAAATCTCAAACTCCACTTTCTTGTATGTATTAAACAGATTGATTAAATTTAGCACTTAAACTTTAATACATACCAAACTATTTTTCAAATTAAAAAATTCAGTATTCAATACTTAGGTGTTGTTTGGCAATGTTTACAGTTTGTTGTGTTTAGTTTACAGAAAACATTAAACATATTTATATTTATTTTAGGTACAAAAGAAAACAAAAAACATGTTTAGTACACAAGTATTTTATTTTATTTTTTGAAAACTAGTGAAAAGGAGTGCTTGTCAATGGTTGGAGATGTTGGCTGAAGGTGGCCATTGGCCACATGAAGTGGAAGTTGAAAGTGATTGTCGATAATCGGAGATGGTGGTTGATTGCTTACCTAAGGTGGCTTTCAACAAGAGGTGGTGGCCGAAGATGGTTACCGCTGGTGTTGGTAGTGGTGATAGGTGGTTGCCGGCTGAGGAAGGTGGTGGTTGGAGGTGGTTGGCGAAGGAGGTCATCGAAAATTGTAGCCGGTAGTGATAAGCAATGGGTATTGGTAAAAAAATGGTGGAGAGGAGAAAGAAAAAAAAAAACACAACTTTTTTGTGTTTGCAAAATTTACTAAATTTTATAAACTGTTTACAACTTTTTGTAAATGAAAACAGGAACCAAATGAGTTTCGTGTACAGTTTTCAAAAATTTTGTAAATATAAACAGAAAATTGTAAATATATATATATATATATTTTCAAACACCACCTTATTTTGATGCTTTATTGGTGGTTACTTGTTACTAGGCACTCTAAAGCATAACAATTTTGGACTTGAGTCCTTTTGCTTTATTTGGTTCATTGGAATGAAAACGAATAGAATGGAATACTGATTCCTCAGGTTTTCTTATAGAATGACCATTCCCTTAAAATAATAAGAGATGATTTCATTTGTAATGCATTTGTCGTTATTTTTTTTTAAGCAAACCAAACATAGGAATGCATATTTTGAAGGAATGATCATTTCATTCTTCCTCATTCTGGTGAACCAAACACTACCTTAGTAATAATGGTGTTTCCTGCCTTTTCATCTTCCCAATGATTCTGTCTTGACAGTTGTTTGGTGGCAAGTAAATTTGCTGAGAATTCTAGCTCTGTTTTTTTTTGGGTGGGTAAGGGAATTCTGGTTCTCATTCTTTGGTAAGGGCACTGTGAGCTATTGATAATATTTTCTTAACCCTCAAGTATGAATAGTAGGAGCGAAGTAAAAAAGTAGCAGAGTTGGATTGTTTTTATGATTTGAAGAAGGCGCTTGATGTTGTGCGAGTATTCTTATCATTCTTTAAGTGATATTTCACCAAAGATTGTTGAACCCATTGCTCTAAATTAAACCTTAATGAGGAAAGATGCTGAATGAATATGGACAAACTTATGTAAACTTGGCATTTGAGCTATTTCTAGGTGGAAGTGCTTTTGGGGTTCCAAAGATGATGCTATGTACAAAATTTTCATTTTTGTTGCTTTTAAAAATGGAGAAACTGAAAATTGAAAATGAGAACAATGAAAACGAAAGTGAGACTGCTATGCTGCTGCTGATGATTTCATCCAGATATAGTGATGGTGATAAATTTGTTTCATTTTAGTTTATCAGCAAAATGGATTCCAGTTTGTATTTTGAAAAATGCGTTCATTGTAAAGTATGTACTGTTACAGGGTCAAGGATCATGGGACCTACAGTGCATGGATTACAGCTACCTTTGCTTCTAGGTTAGATTCTTTAGTTTATTAGTCCATTTGATTTATTTTGCTGTATTGTTGTCCTTTGTTTTATATCTAACCCACATTTTCTAAGTAGATGAAGTGCGGAACTCAGAGACCTGAGACTAAGAACTGGACAATGATGAAGAATTTTAGCAGACGTGCGCTGTTTCAGTGTTGGTCTTGTCCTTGGTTACATGTTTGTTGAGCCAATTGATTCGAAAGTAACAGCAGGTGAGGCAAGCGTTGAGAAAGGGAGCCCATGTTTTACATGTATTTGTTTATTGTAACATAGGGAAGAGTTCATTTTTTTTCTTTTTTCTTTTCTTCTGTTTTTTGGAGAGGCATTCTTGGTGATTTGTAGCTGTGGGGCCCGTCCCTGTACAACTGTACTTGAAATCTTAAATTGTTAATGCTATCTTTTATTAGGAAATTTTATAATACACACCTTAAAAAAAGTGTACTACTTGCTCTAGTTATGAGCTTTGTGCTTTTTGGTTAAGATTTAGTTATAACTCATTGTGATATTAGTTTATTTAGTTATGACCTCTTGTAATTATTATTTTGGTTATGATCAAAGATATTTTTGGTTATACCTCAAGTGGTGTTTGGTTATGATACATTGTGGCATTAGTTATCATCCAATTATGATGTATTTTGATTGTAATTTTGGTTATGACCAATAAAGTCTTCAGTTATGTCTCAAAGGTGTTTGGCTATGATCCATTAAGTTATAACACTTTGTGATTTGTGATTTGGTTATGGACGTTGTGTGGTATCAACCCTACAAATCATAATTTGCATATGATTTGTAGTGTGTATTATATCATAACCCTTATTACTAGTGGGGGTTGTACTTCGGTTACATTTGATTTGTTTTTAATTAATTTGTTTATTTATTGTACTTCTGCTTGAATTTCATGAGAAGGTCTAAATGAATTTTACAGTAAAGTTTATGACTAGAAATATTATTCAAAATTTTACTCAATAAAAAGTAGTTGAGATTCAGTTAATGTATTGTGGAGTTTATACATAAAATAAGGGGTAAATTACAATTTTAACTTTCGTAATTTGATATAAATTATACTTTGCTCATTATTTCAAATTTGAATAATTTGGTTTCAATTTGATCATTCTGGTCAAATTATATGTTAAATTTAATGATTTTGGAATACTTGTCAATCTCCTGAGGTATATATGTGAAAAAATATAATAATAATGATTTTCGAACACTTGTCAGTCTCTTGAGTTGTACACGTGGAAAAAATTAAATAAAAAAATGGACTGAATTATTAAATTAAAATTGAACTTAAAGCATAGATTAAATTATTCAAATTAATATAATAGATATCAAAATAAATTTTGAGTCAAATTATAAGATCGAAAGTATAATTTAGCCTAAAATAAATCTGAATCAGGCATTAACATTTTTGAATAAAATTATGAGTACATAGTATTATCAAGTCCACGTAGATCCATTGAATATAGGTAAGGTTTATGAGTGGTTTTTTTTTTTTTTTTTTTTTTTTCTGAGGAAATCTGAGATGCATATTTATATATATAGAAATAACAATCTTAACATACAACCAAAAAAGTGACTAAGAAATAGCTTGTAGAGAAGCTATCTTAGCCATCTTATGTGCATATATTACAGAATTTCTAGGCACCTTAGTAATACAGACATAGTCCATGCACATACAAAGATTACATATACCCAAAATAACATAACCCACTTCCCAATTATGCACGTCTCTTGCTTTAATTTTGTTAACCAGTAAAAGACTGTCTGCGTAGATTGATACGGTTTTAATGTTGTTCATCGAACACCATTGCAAAACTTCTAAGCATGCTCTGGCCTCAACTACTAATGCGGATGAGGCATGTTAGGTTTTTGTAATTAGTAATTTTGTTTGACAAAATTCTTTTAGTTGTAATTTTATTCGTTTTTATATTTCAGTAAGGATATGAGTGTTTAGATGCGAATCTAACCCGAATTGTGTTTTTATTTGGCACTTCACTGACTATGTATGGAGATCGAGTTGCCCAGTTAGCTCGTAGGGGTCTGGGACAGTGCCCAGGCGAGGTCGAGGGGTAGCACCCCCAAAGCAAAAAGTAAAAATGTAGTCGAAATTGTTTGACCGCTTGAGCGGTCATTTGTGTGCTCGAGCAGAGAAAAAGATTATCCAGTATTTTTGCAGAGCGTCTTAATTTCTGAGAAACAAATTTTATCACTCTAGCGGTGAAAGTTGCATTTGAGCAATTAGCCTATATATTATGCACCGCCTTTACTCACACCACTCGAGCGCTGAAGTGTGCGCTCGAGAGGTCTTTGCGATCTAATTTACTATAAAGTGCGCTGTTTGCTTGTTTTAGGGTTAGAGCCATCCAAATTTTCAGAGATGAAGAAAAAACAAAGTGTTTAATATTTGAGGGTGCTTTATGAGTGTTTCTTTGATGATTTAAAAGTGATCAATAGATTCTTGCACTTTATATCAACATTATCAAGGGGTCGTTTGTTTTCTTTTATTCACAAAAGAAAGAGTTGTTCTTCGGTAGATTCCAAGGAATTGCGGCCTAAAACTTTGGCGGATTCCGGAGTAGCTCATTGTCGTAGATTCGACATCAGTGTTGTGGATTCAACGTTGAGCAAAACAATTCCGAGATAAAGACGGTAGTGGAAGAGATACATTGGGGTTGGTTCAATTCAAGCGTAGATTCGCTAGGTAATTGAAAGTACACATGTGTAATTCCTTTTTGTCTTCTTAGTGGATTGTTTTGTGACTTTGGCCTGTGATTTTTTTATTACAGTTGGAAGCGCTTCAATTGTGATTTTTTCATGTTAAATCGGTGTGTTTGATTTGTCTTTGATTGTTTGATTGAGATTGTTATTCTTTGTTTGAAATTGAAACATAATCGCAAATTAATATGTCAGGAATTTTAGATTTTTCAAGGCATAAAACAAAAAATTCATTGACTGAGTTTGTTGTCCTTCGGTGTTGATTGCAACCCATGCTGCTTCTGCTTTCCTTGACAATTGATTCCATGATCCATCTATTAGAAACCTGTCAAAATTAGAATTTGGACAGCATTGTGCACAATTAGAAAAGACAACGGAATTTTCCAAGGTAGGTTCAGCAGTAGGAACCAACAATGATGAATGGATATTCAGCACATTTTTATTACATTCCCATTCCATCTGGTTAATAGAAAATACAGTTTGAGCTGGATCTTCCACAATGAAATCAAAGGCTGCTTTGTTGCGATGAAGCCAAATACCCCAAAGAATTTTAATAGATTCAACAATGGCTTCCTTATTCGGAGCAGTTTTGATCCAATGGAAAAACCAGGCATCAGCTAATAAACTACGTCCCACCTCAAAATCTAACTCCAATTAGGATCCTCTCCAAATACGCTTTGCAAAAAGGCAACAGAAAAAGACATGTTCCAGAGTTTCAATTTCGTCCTTGCATCTTGGACAAAATGGATCAATTTGGAGACCGCTTTTAGCAAGAGAAAGACCAACGGGAAGGATTCAATGAATGAAATTCCATTCGGCAGGTAAGTTAGATTCCACAACTTTTTCAAGACATCATCCATATTCATAAGTAGTGCTGCTATTAGCACCCCATGAATTATTTTGGACTCTCTAATTTTTAGTTTTTTTTATTATTACAATAATAACCTCAAATAAAATTACTACAAAGAACATTATTAGTTTTGGGACATCCCACTAGCAATTAAACCTATACACCCACTACATGATGAATTAAGTTTTATGAGAGCACTCACCTCTATCACCACCCATCCATCTTTCCCAAATTCGAACATGAAAATTTGTTAACAATTTCAATGGTTAAAATTCTTGACACTCCGAAAAGTTTTCATTTTTTCAAGTTCAGGAATACAGGTCCGAACATTACTTATTTGTTCGGAAAGACATTCTTGAACATAGCTTATTTGTTCAGGAATGCAGGTCCAAACATGGAAATTCGTTAACACTTTGAATGGTTAAAATTCTTGACACTTCTAGAAGTTTTCATTTTTCCAAGTTCGGGAATACAGGCCCGAACATTACTTATTTGTTCGGTAACACATTCCCAAACATAGCTTATTTGTTTGAGAATGCAAGTCCGAACATGAAAATTTGTTTACACTTTGAATGGTTAAAATTCTTGACATTCCTAGAAGTCAAAATTTCAATTTTGAAGAAGCAATGACAGAGAGAGTGAGAGAGAGAGAGAGAGCTTATTAAGAAACACTTCATGTATGAGAGAGAGCTTATTAAGAAACAACAAATGTAAATTTACAAAGAAACAAGAAAAAGGAGCAGCTTATTAAGTCACCAAAACTTCTCATCCATAGCACTGCCGTTGTCTCTTATACATGAAGTGTTTCATTTGATTGTTGGAGAACAAGTTTCGGGTGCACAGCAGGCGAAGATAACTTACCCACCCCTTTGTCAACAGCACTGCTAACGCCCTTCAAATGTGTGGGTTTTCATGGGATTTGAGTTGATGGAGGAGTGAGGTCTATGGGAAATTAGGGAGGAAGTGGAGAGGGGATGAGTGAAAACGAAGATAAATTAGAATGAGAGGAGGCACAAGAATTAGGGTTTTATTTGAAATGGAGGTTTTTTTGGGAGGTGTGGGGGTGTTCAATGGGTGGAATGTGTGAGGATAATTTTAGTATTATTGGGAGGGGTAAAAAGAAATTTAAAGATTTCAAAATTTATAAGTAGGGGTCTAAAAAAATAGAAGATCCAAAATAATTTATGAGGTGCTAATAGCACCACTCATTCGAAAGTGTTTTAATTTTCTTAGTGTGGTCTTCTAGAGCCATATAATAACCCGACTTAACCGAATAAATTACATTCTTATTTGTTCACCACACAACAGTGTCTGGTTGATTGTCTAACCGTATGTGAACATTAAGAATATGATGGACCATATCAGATGGAAACATTGATTTGACTAAAGGCTTCCTCCAAGTTCTAGAATTCTGATCCATTAGGTGAGCAACTCGAAAAGAGGTGAACAAACTACCCAAACCCCGATCATATCATTGTTCAATTCTAGTACCATTTCCAACAACCCAAAACAGCCCCTTTTTTAGAAGCTCCTTCCCCCACAAGATACTTCGCCAACCCCACGAACAACCGGCCTTAGGTAAACAACTAAGGCCAAGTTTGGGAAGACTAAATAAATGTACTTTTTGACTTTTATTGAATTATGTGTAGAAAAAGTAGAGAGGAGATGCTGATTGATATGACCCAAAAAAGATAAAAAGATAAAAAGTATGGACTTATTTAGTATAGCCAAACTTGGCCTAAAAAAATTGCCATTCTCAAGAGATAATGCCATTCTCAAGAAAATTACAAATACCTTCATATCAGCATTTTTTATTTAACAAAATTAATTGAAAAAGTAAAATTTCTAACTGTTCACCTATACAATAATAAAATTATCTGAATTATTAATAGAAATAAAATTTGAACATTATTAAAAACTGTTAATTAACTTGATGATTTATTAATAAAAGGAACTATTAGTTATGAAATTAGAAACCTTAGGAGGCATAATGTAATTTTTAGAACCACATGGGGTAATTTGTAATTTAAGTAAACATCAGGGGGTGTGTTTGTAATTTACCCTATTTTAATCTATTTTACAATTGTCAAATCTTTATTAATTTCCAATTTACAAAATATAAGATGAGAGTCAAAGAGAATTACTTTAAAATACAACCATTTCACTAGTCCAAATGTTTATCTCTTCTCATTAAATTTCTCATAGAAGTTACATTTAAACTTTACAACATTAGTGTTCAAATAATAATACATGATAGCTCAAGGAATAAAAGAAATACAACAAAATGCCTAAAGGGACTTATACCTTTCAAGATTGAGGTCTTGATTACACAAGAGTGGAACACTATCCCAGACAAGTAAGCTCGGTAATTGTATAACACTTAAACCTCAAACGAGCGTTCGTGCTCCATCAAAAGTCTCCATATATCCTCGTTGGGGTGGAGGTACATCATCAAGACCCGTAAATGTTTGTTCATGATAGGAATGAGCAATGATGCCCAATAGAAATACATTTAACAACGTATGTAAATATTTGATATAAATATGATCATGCTAATGCAAATGCCATGCCAAAATCCATGATTTTCTTCTTTTTAAAAGAATGATGCTTAATGCACTTCTATTAAACCAAATCCAACCGAAACAACGGGGCAGTAATACGCACTAGAATCCCAAGGTAAGAGTCAAATACATATATATTCATTTAAACAAAATTCAAAACTAGGGTTTCAAGAAAAGTTGAGATTTTTCTCATTTCTTCAATCAAATGTTCAAATCATCAACTATTAATTATCTATATGTCAAAATATCTAGAACATTTCAAAAATACCTGAGTGAAAAGCCATTTCTATACATTTACATCCTTTAACAAAAAATCTCTAACCCATACATTATTATAGCTAAAAAATATAGCATTATTATATCAAAACATAGATATACAAAGTTAAAAGTATTCTTACCTCAAAATGAGAGAGAATGGGTCAACACCCAAAAGTTGAAGGTGACGAAAACGCGATCGAATAGGCTCAAAATATTGATCTTGACATGCTCTAACTTTTGGTCTCAAGAAATAGGGGTAGATTTTGATTCCAAATTGATGAAATCCAAGGTTGAAGAGCTTAGAGACTCAACAATAATGGAATGAGAGAAGAAAGAAAGAGTGTGTGTGACGCCCCAATTTTTTTTGAAACATCATAAAATTTAAATAATAATAACTTGCTAGATAAAAATTTTAACTACTAATTTGGAAATTTTAAATTCTTACATAGTTAAATTCCAACAACAAAATAAAATTACGAGTTCACATACAGCCACAACATTGTTAAGTACTAACACAAGAGATAATAGAGTTTTATTTTGATAACATCTTGACTTTAAGTTAGCCAAGGTTCAATATTAGCAGCAGCTCCAAATTCAGCCTCAGTCTCTTCTTCGACATAATCTGGCATGAAACGCCAGGGCAACAAAATATATGTCATGAGTTTTGCAACACAGTAAGAAAATATAACTAACCTACCATTCTTTTTAAGAGAAAAATAATGAGATTATAAACATGAGATAATAATATAATTGTAACATAAATTACAACCATTAAAATAATTCATATAATTTTAATAAATTAGGTGACTCTCGAAATCTCACAAAAGAGATTTAACTTACCAACCACTAAGCCATGACCACGGTTAATTTGGAAACCTCCCTTGGTCAAATATTCAAGAACTACCAAAGATGCACACACCCGGAGTTATATACCCAAGCCGTGGCATCCGTGGTCTGCCCCAAGGGAACGGTCTGCCAAGGGTATGTAACTTCCCTGCGTGCCACCCGCATATCCACCCTTATTCCAAAACCAAATACCGATAAGGGTTCAAATAAGCCCCATGCCATCTTAGGGTTTCGCGACACAATTTACATAAAAATTATTAAAAAACCAGAACTCACCCTGAATAACCGGTATTAACCCTCTATCGCTAACTTTATATATACCATTAATCATTTTGGTTAATTTATGTATTAAACACAAATTATTCGAATCTCAATCACCATTAATGTTATACCAACTCAAAAAAAAAAAAAAAAAAAAACTCCCAACATAAAACATTACACATGTCACAATAATAATTCAATATTCAAAATTTAATAGACAATTAATTTAAATCATGGTATGAACATAATAACTTAGATACAAGAAATAAACCATAATCACACACATGCACAAATTTTTTGATTTACAAAATTAGACTAGCACAATATTAAATAAATCACAACACACCCATACATGGATTACTAATTTATAATAGTTGATGGATTAGACCAACACAATATTGAAGTGATGATTTCATCCTGTCCAGAAAATTCCAGACTGTAACTTAGGTATTAAAAATTATAAATAAATTATTTACACAATCCTAAAATTCGTGCAATTGAACAGAATACTCAATAGGGATGTTTAGGTCATTTTTCAGAAATAATTTAAAAAAATGAAGTTGTAAATAATCCTGTAAAATTTCTAGCAATTTTTATAACACAGATTTGTCACATTTCCTTAATTTAATTCCATGCTTAAATTTATAGATCAAATCCATAATCTAAAGATTTATTATGAAACTAGACTTCTCAAATTTCATCTTTTAGTTAGAAATTACCAGATTTGGCTTAGTATAGAATTTTAAATAAATTTTCAAACATATAGTAAAATCTGTCTCACAGTTTCAGATTTAATTAAAAATTTGTATAAATTCGTAAAATGCTCAAAAATTGTGGCCAAAATTCGTGGATGAACTAGACATCATTCTCAACAACTTTGTAGAAGAAATCATCTCAAAATTTTGAGTATAAAATTGTCTAAAAATTAGCACTAACATTCTGGCAGATTCAAGAACAAAAAGATTAATTTCAATCTTTTCTTTAATGGTATAAACTATACATGTAAGCCTATTTTCACAATAATACCATGATTTTAAGACTATCAATATCTTCAAACATTTGATATACACATCACAAAATTCCTACACATATATATAAAATTTCTATCTATAAGTTAGTCATTTTATCACATGTATATAATCTGAAACTTTGTTAATAAAAAGAAATAAGAGGGTTAAGAGGGTTTTCTTACTTAGTTGTAAGATTGGAATGGAATAGTGAAAATATGCAACCTTAATCTCCCCCTCTTCTTCCACAAGAATTCCCTTTTCTTTTTTTTTTTTACTCCCTCCGATTAGCCTTGAAAATATGGACCCTCTCTGTGTATGAACACTAAGTGCATGAATTTATAGAACCTTTTCTGAGGCTCTCTCTCTCTCTCTCTCTCTGGTCTAATCGTATCTCTTAATTCCAATGCATATAATGAATACATTTGCATGCTATCCAAGTGTTGTTTATTTGCCACCATCAAATCTCTGCCGAAATCTGAATTATTTTGTTTTATTTTATTTTATTTGGTGTGTGTATTTGCATGGGTTTTTCAAAATTGATACACTAAGATTTTTAACTAAGGTATTTAGTAAGAATAATTATCATGTTAGGTCTTAATTAAAATAATTTATAAACAATAAATATTGAACATCCACAAAATTATTATTCTTCTTAATGTCTTTGTTGGTGATTGAATTGGGTTAATTTAAAACTAGCTTATATACTAATATAATTTAGGTAAACTCTGGATAAAATTAATTAATTTATTTATTTATTAATTTATTATTATTATTTATTTATTTACTTATTTATTTTATTTTATTTTTTTTGAATAATTAAATGCAGGTTTTCACAGTGTGAAAAAGTGAGAAAAGAGAGAGAAAAAGGTCCTTTTTACGTACAGATTTTGAATAGAGCACTTGAGCGCTCAATCCTGCACTAGAGTAGTGAAAGCAAAATGAACGAACCGCTCAAGTGCTTATTCTTGCGCTAGAGCGGTGAAAGAAGGCTTGCAAAATCTCATACTTCTGCAGAGTAGACCACTCGAATGTTCATTCTTGTGTTAGAGCGGTGAATTCAAACTCTCAATATCTCAGGCCTAGAAGTTCAAAACTGGTAGAATTAAAAGACTGCTCGAGCACTCATTCTTGCGGTTGAGCGAACTGTGCAAATCAACCCAATGCTCAAACTTCAAATGACATAACTCTCTCGTCTGAACTTCGTTTTAGCCAATTCAAAGTCTAAAATGAAGCCCCAACAACAAGCTATCCAATGACATAACTCTCATTCTTGCGCTCGAACGAACTTTGCAAATCAACTTAGTGCTCAAACTTCAAATGACATAACTCTCTCGTCTGAACTCCGTTTTAGCCAATTCAAAGTCTAAAATGAAGCCCCAACAACAAGCTATCCAATGGTTCTATTTCTACACCAAGATTCAAAATGTGAGGAGAGAAAAATTCAAAAGAAAGAAGATTCAAAACGAACATCCGAATTTAGGTCTCGATTCAAGTTTCACTTAGCCGATGTGATAATGCACCAACCAAAGGATTTCAATGACGAAAATAATAAAGGTAAATGCATTCCCAATAACTTATAAAAGCACAAGTGTTACAAAATCTTTCATTTCCAGTCAATTGTCCTCTTTAAAGTGAGACACCAATTTCTTCGCTATACAAACTTGTGGGAAAAATCAAAATTCAAAATACTGGTCCATATAATTAATTAAGTGTTTGGGAACACCTAAAAAAGTCATCTCTTTTTAATTTTTTGATTTTATTTTAATCTTTAGTATTTTTTTTCAAAATTATGTCATTTTTTTTACTTTTTCAATCCGTCTTGTGTAGATGAATCTAAAAAGTAAAAATGAAAAATTAAAAAAGCCAAAATAATCCAAAAAAGTTCATTATTTTTGTCTTTTCTTGGCTTTTTTTTTGAATTTTTTGGTTTGTCTCGTTGAGCTTAATCTAGAAGCTTAACGCTTTTTGAAAATTTAAAAAAAAAAAAATCACTAAAAACAAAAATAAGCCACCAAATAAGCAAACTCTGAATATGATATCCATCATAGAAAAATATTTGCTATTCTGTTCTCGATGTTTATTGTATTTTTTATCTCTAAAATATGAATTTTGTGTCAGTTTGATTATTAATATTTAAATTGTGTAAATTTGATCATCAATGTATTAAAAATATTTTAATTTAGTTTTTAATATTTAAATTGTATCAATTTGATTCTTCAACCAAATTATGTCAATAAATTTTGTTCAAGTCAAGGAAAAATGTGTAATTTTTGATATCAAAATGACATAGATCACATATTTTGTAGAGTTAAAGTATACTTTTTTTAAGTGACTTTTTTTATTTAAATGACATATATCACATATTTTTTGGACTAAGAGTGTCTTTTTTAAGTGAGTTTAGCTTGTTTGATTTCGCTTTTTTGAAAACAGTTTTCACAAAATTCTACTTTTTTATTTTTCATATTTTTTTGTTTTTACTAATTTTTTTTAATATTTTAAGCAATTTTTTAAAAAATTTTTAGACACATTTAATATAAGGCCAAGTTTGACAAGTTAAAAAAAAGTTAAAAAGTCAAAAAGTTACTCAAAAAGTTAAAAAGCTATTACTATTTACCAAAAGTCAAAAATTACGGTTGCATAACTCCCAATCCTAATTTTCCCCTACACACTAATTTATAAAATTTTTTAATACACATTTTTCCATAAAAAGTCAAAAAGTTAACCCAAATATCCATATTTTTTTTCCTCAATTTTTTAGTCCAAAAAGACAAAAAGTGCACTTATTTAGGACACTCCAAACAACCCCTAAGTACACATAAAAAGTATAATTTTTGTGAAAAATCTTTTAAAAATTTAATAAATACCAAAAATACAAAAAAAATTATGAAAATTTAGTATGTTTTTTGTATTTTTATGTATTTGTTAATTTTTTAAAATATTTTTTCACAATTTTTTTTACTTTTAGATACATCTAAGTAAGGTACATCTAAAAAAGTAAAAAAAAATACTTAAAATTTTAAAAATATTCACTAAAAATAAAAAACTCAATTTTCAAAAAACTTAATTCAGAAAACTCAAACCAAACAAACAAAGATTGGAAGACTAAATTGAAACATTTTTTTTTTTTTTTTTTTATATATTTGGGACCAAGTTGACACAAATTAAATATTAAGGACCAAATTGAAATACTTAGGGTGTGTTTGGTAACGTTTACGTTTTCAGTTTATATTTACAAAAATTTTATAAACTGATTTTTGTTTATTTTTTGTTTATTTTTAGAAAAACATAAACTACAAACGCGTTTGGTAATTGACAAAATATTTAGAAATTTTTTAAAATATAAAAAAGAGTGAGAATTGGCAAGTGGTGGTAAGTGGCGGCGGAAGACGGTGGTGGAAAGTGGCGACGGTGGCGGGCGGTGGGTGGTGGCGGGTGAGTGGCGGTGGCAAGTGGGTGGCGGATGGCGGGTGGTGGTGGGTGGCGGGTGGTGGTAGTGGGTGGGTGACGGTGGGTGACGGTGGCGGGTGGGTGGTGGGTGGTGATGGTGGGTGGGTGGGTGACGGTGGCGGGTGGTAGCGAGTGGTTGGTGGGGGGTGGTGGTGGCGGGAGCGGGTGGTGGTGGCAGGTGGGTGGCGGATGGCGGGTGGTGGTGGGTGGTGACGGGTGGGTGGTGGTGGCGGGTGGTGGTAGTGGGTGGGTGGGTGGGTGACGGTAGCGGGTGGGTGGTGGGTGGTGATGGTGGGTGGGTGGGTGGGTGACGGTGGCGGGTGGTAGCGAGTGGTTGGTGGGGGGTGGTGGTGGCGGGGGGCGGGTAGTGGTGGCAGGTGGGTGGCGGATGGCGGATGGTGGTGGGTGGTGGCGGGTGATGGGTGGATGGGTGACGGTGGTGGTGGGTGGTGGGTGGTAGGTGGTGGGTGGTGGTGGCGGGGTGGGTGGTAGGTGATGGTGGTGGTGGTGGTGGTGGTGGTGGTGGGTGGTAGGTGGTGGTGGTGGTGGTAGTGGCGGGTGAGTGGCTGGTGGTGGTGGGTGGCTGGTGGTGGATGGTGATGGCTGGTGGGTGGTGAGTGGTGGTAGCAAGTAGGTGGCGGGGTGGTGGTGGCAGGCGGTGGATGGTAGTGGCGGGTGGTGGGTGATGGCGGGTGGATGGCAGGTTGGTGGTGGTAGCGAAGGGTGGGTGGTGGTGGCAAGTGGGTGGGTGGTGGGTGGTGGTGGCAGGTGGTGGTGGAGGGTGGGTTGTGGGTGGTGGCGACGGAAGACGGTGGTAGAAAATGGTGGCGGGTGGTGACTAGTGTTGGGTGGTAAAAAAAAAAAAAAACTGAAAACTCAAAATGGAAACACATTTTTTGTGTTTTCATTTTTTGGCCAAATTTATAAACTGAGACCACTGATTTATAAATCAAAAATTTTACCAAACAAGTTTTTATTTGAGTTTTTAAAATTTTTGTAAATATAAACAGAAAACTGAAAACGTAAGTGTTACCAAACGACACCTATAATTTAGGGATCAAAATGACACAAAATTAATACTTTAGAGATAAAAAATGGTTGGCTCTATTTGCATCTCAAAAGATTGGTTAGATACGTTAATCTAAGACTTGAAATTTATTTTATTATTTTGAACACTCCAAATAAAACCTATTATATCCTCAAAAATCCTAGAAAGATACTTAGTACACTCTACAAATCAAATAGGCTCTCAAACTACTCAAATCCAAGCTCTCACGGTAGAGAAGAACAATAGACCGAACATCTCACGGCAGAGCCCAGCCATCGTTGTCGTCAGTTGGATCGTTGCCCACCCCGTTGTCGGTCAAACAAATCGTAGGAGAAGTTAGAAAGTTTATAGAAACACAGCCGGATATTTTTATTTTTTTCGGATATTTAATACTGAACAAAATTGAAATTATTTGGAAATAAGTTTCTGAACATATATAATTTAATTGCTTAAAAATATAATACCAGATATGCATATATTTTGTTAAGAATTAAAATATAAAGAAGTTTGAAAATTAAATGTTCGGAAACGTCGAACATAGACAATTTATTTGAATATTAAATACTGAAAAATGTCAGATAATTTAGAAACATAATGTTGAATATATGAATTTTTTTTTGAAAACTTCCAAATAAATATAATTTGTTCAGTACTAATTTTCTAAACCAATTTTAAAAATTCATCGACAAAAAACGATGAAGATAAACAGATTACTTACATTCTCTATGAAAAAAACTTGGAAATGTTTTCTTCATTATCTATTATTGATTTCAATATAAGATATAATGCAAGAATGATATAGATTAAAGATAAATAAGATTGAGTAAAGTGAAAAAGGGAGAGAAGAGGAGAGAAGGGAAGATTGAAACAAATTATAAGATGAGGTGTTCAAAACGGGACAAGCTTCCCTCCATACTTACATCTCTCTATACTTATCTATACTTCTCTTGTGAGTCCAAATTTAGACTCATATTGATGATCTACACCGTCTACTTTGTAGGCTTTGTAATAAAGGTCATTCATACAAAAAATCAATTTCATCGGACATTTATAAACACAAGAACAAATCACATTTTATTTTATAAAATGAATAGCAAATAGGATTGTAAACTTTAAACATTTCATTTTGTAAAAATAAAACGTGATTTGTTTATGTTCTTATAGTTGTCCGATAAATCTAATTTTTTAGATGAATAATCTTTATTGTGAAACCTATGAAGTAGACGGTTTGGATCGTCAAAGTGAATTCGAATTGAGGCCTACAAGAGGAGTATGGATGGGTATGGAGAGATGAAATATGGAGGGGAGCTTATCTCATCCAGAGCACTATGATTTATATTTTTTTCAATATAAAGTACTTTTTAATCATTTTAAACAGGAACATAATAGTAATAAATTTTTTTTATATTAAATTAGGATGTCCAACCAATCTTTTGAGGTGCAAGCCATGGAGATAAGGTGACTGTTGTGTTGGGGGTACAATAGCCAGTGCTGTGCAGCCATATGGGCCAATTTCGGAGTCCATTTTGATGATTTGAACCGTTTACATTTTAGAGTACATCTAGTAGAATATATCTGCAAAAAATTAAGTTAATCGGATATCGTTAACCCCTTTATCCACTCACATTTGTATCGCCCAAAATAAATGACAATTGTGATTTGAAGTATTAAAATGAATACAAATGTGGGTAGATGATGGGGTTAACGATATCCAATTAACTTGATTTTTTTCAAATATGTTCTACTTGATGTACTCTAAAATGTGAACGGTTTGAATCAAAACAAACTCCAAAATGGACACATATGACTGTACAGTAGTAATTGTTGTGCCCCCAACACAACAGCCACCCCATTCATTCAAGCCACCCGCCAAAAATGTAACTAACCCATTTTTCTCTTCCTAATTTCTAATCTATGTTTCACAAACATACTTTTTAGTTAAGGGGTAATTACAAGTGGATGTCAAAATATATATATATATATATGAAAAATTTACAATTTTAATTATTAATATTTATAAATTTTTTGATAATTTTTAATTATTTTCTCAAAATCCCACTGATTTGATATTTCTCCTTTAGTTAAAGGGGTGGTGGCTTCTAGGATTTTACCATTAAGTTACGCCTGTGTATTAGAAAGATGCTTATAATTAAATCCTTCAATTTGAGAACACTTGTCATCTTTTTTGAAATGTTTTATCTTTGGTGTTTTTTTTTTTTATTTTTTTTTAAATTATGTTAATTTTTTTTACTTTTCCTGTTCATGATGAATCTAATTTGACTTTTTTAAAAAAAAAATTAAAAAGTCAAAATAAGCCAAAAAAATCTACTAGAGTACGTTTTTACTGTTTTTTTTTTTTTTTTTGAACAATTATTTGATTTTTTAAATTTTTTTGTTCATCTTGTCGAGTAGAGTCTAAAGTGTAAAACTTTTTTTATTTTTATTATTATTTTTGTTTTTTATAAAAATGATGAAAATAAGCTAACAAAAAAGTCACTAAAAAAACAAACTAACACCCACTATAACCACGGGTGATTATTCAGTACTCTCGGAGTATGGACACGTGGTACTTCATAAGGTTTTGATTGGTGGAGAGACACAAGAGCCCACGATTTACGTTAGAAATGGGGGGACAACATGTGGCTAACTAATTGGCGATTGGTTTGGAGTATGGACACGTGGTGTCTCCGCGAGTATTGAATAATTTCCCCTATAACCACACACTTCTAAGATTTCACGGTTAAGTTAAACGTGTGTATTAGAAATAGAGGAAATTTCATTTTACTCCCAAACTATACCTCGATAATCAATTTAACCCCTGTACTTCTTATAATTTTAATTTTACACCCAAACTGTTTGATTTTAGATTAATTTTACCCTTGTCGTTAACTACCTTTTATAATCAAATGGAGTTACTGATGTTGCACCGGAATTTTGTTTGAAATTTTATTTTGCTTCCCAAACTATCTTAAAAATATCAATTAGACCTCAAAACTTTGTATTGTTTAGGGGTCTAATTGATATTTTGGGGATAGTTTGGGGGTAAATGAAATCACAAATGAAGATGGCAGCAAGTGCCATCTAATTATAGACAGCAAAGGTGAAATTGATCCAAAATTGAATAGTTTAGGTTTAAAAATTAAAATTATAAGAAATACATGGGTTAAATTGATCATTGAAGTATAATTTGGGGGACAAAATGATGTTTCTTCTAATAAACATACTTATAACTAATTCTTGACGCATGCATATATAGATATATATATATATATATATTTTATTTTTGAATATAATTTTGTGAGGCATTTATTATAATTTTATTAAGGTGTAAGAGCTTAAATGCGATCATCAATACATTTTCATGAAAGCGTGATTTGCAAAGAGGGTTACTGTTAGCACCTAATTATTATCTTAGGACCCCACTCTCTTTAATTTTTTTTAATTCTAATTTTGTCCAAACATGAAATTTTATTTCTACCTTCATCCCTAACTCTCTAACCCTAATTTCCCAAATCCTAACCCTAATTCCACCGCTGTTGTGACCACCCATCATCGTCGGCGTTGTTACCACCCAACATCGTTTGCACTGCTATTATCGCCCATCATCGCTGCCTTCTGCAATCGTTGTTGGGCTGATGGATCATCTCCATCATCGATCGCAGAAAGTGTGTGTGTGAGAGAGAGAGAGAGAGATCGCTGATCCTCTCCATCGCAACCCCTACATCTATAAGCCATCGAAATTTACCTCGTTGTAGACACCCTATTTTGACCGGCATTAAGATTTGGGCACTTCCTTCCAAACACCCAATAATGAAAGTTGGAATGTGCTATCTTAGAAATTCCTTAGGAGGAGAGTTGGGTTCAAGCTTTAATCCCAACCTCACACCTTTTTTGGCCAAACTACTTTAGACCTATTCAAAACCCTTTTCCAAAATGTTTTGGTTGTATGGTTCTAAACATCTTTACATTGTTCTAAAGATTGCATTTCAAACTTCAAGTGTTATACCTTTTTCAGTAAATTGAGCAAAGAACAAAGTGGAAATGAGTGGAAAGGAGGGTAATTCTCTTGAAAAACCCTATTTTCCCTTCAAAACAGTATGGCTGTACAAAATTTGGTCTGGCCTTACATTTTCTCGCCGTTGTGGGCGCTGTGCCTTTTTCAAGTCTAAGGCATTGCTTCGCACACCGACTTGCTTTATTGACATAGAGTCGCCACTTAATTTTTTTAAAGGGGAATTAAGAAATCTTTAATGAAAAAAATTAAGTTAAGGCCATCATAACTAAGAAAATTCCAGTTTGGGAGCTTAGGTACAAAAAAGGGAAGGCCATCTGTATGAAAGCACTCCCTTTTGCCCAATCTAAAGATTGGTCTCTACTCACTCTCTATTTTATGATTTTAGAGGTTAATTGTTCACAAAAATTCATTTTGGACTTAAATCCCTTGACTAACCTAAAACTAGATGATTTGAATAAAAATAAGCATCATTTATTTTAGATTTAATGAATAAGGCCATATATTTCATAAAAAGTGATTTTTATTATTATTATTATTAAAAATGGTTATTGACAACCCATGGCCTTAAACATAAAATAAAATAAACAATACTCATAAAAATCAAACAAAACACATAACACAAAGAGCATATAGACTTGGATTATTGAAAAATAATGCACATAACACCCATATGCCAAGGAAGAAAGAATGACTTACCCGATTGCCCACTTCACGCGTCTTTCATGCAATACATAAATTAAATATGACCTAAATGCAACTAATATGAACCTAGACTCGGTTTGAGGCTACTACATGATGAACATGCAGGCAAAGACAACTAACACATACAAGTATAAAAGAAAAATACAAACTATCTATATGATGATCAAACCGGGCCATGCATGGTTGTAATGTGATTAAAAACAAACCTAAAACATGCTGTTTTAATTAGAAAAAGGAAAATATGCAAGAGGAGGTGAGAAAGTGAGAAAAACCAAGAAACTACATGATGGAATGATGAAGCTAACAACCTAACATGAATATATACTGAATAATAACAAAAAAAGAAGAAGAGAGATTGAAATAAGAGAGGTAAAGAGGTTTTACTTGTTGGTTTAATCAACCGAAGAATACACGAAAAAGAACGCAAGAAAGCTTCCAGTTCCTTGCTTGCAAGCCTTCCTGAAGCTTAGGTTCCAAGTTAGGGTTGAAGTTCTTCAATCCTTAGAGGCTCTTAGAGGTTTAGAGATGTTGTAGATAGTGTGTATTTCAAAATTAGGGGAAAGAGGAGAGAGAGACTGTGTGGTTGTTTAGCTCTTAAAAGTTCACAAAAATGATTCAAAGTCTTAACCCCTTCAAAGGGAGGGGGAGAGGGCATTTATATAGGTAGTGGGAGGTGTGGGGGCAAGCTAGGGCAACCCCCATCGTTTCCTCTACTGTCTCTTTTAAAAAATGCTCCAAAATGGAGTTTCCATACTTGGGTCTGTGATGCTTCAATGTGCGCACACGCAACGATGGTGCGTACGTACTAACAACGTGTGCACTCTTGTCTAATGTGTGCACGCATATTTTTCCTTGGTATGCATGCATGCACAAGTACGTGGTCCCATGCTTTTGGCTTGCTTGCGACACAAGTAAGCTTAAATTGTATTATGATCAATGTTTTTCATATTTTGGAAAATATGATCAATCAAAGCACAAGTACGTGGTCTTATGCTTTTGGCTTGCTTGCGACACAAGTAAGCCCGAATTGTATTATGATAAATGTTTTTCTAATTTTGGAAAATTTGATCAATCAAAGCACAATCGGGCTTTCTGGGGTTAAGAAGTTGGTTTTTGGCTAGAAATGGATCCATGGGTAAAATAGCCATTTTTGCAAAAAGTTTATTTTTGGCTAAAACAAGTTTATACAACCTTTAAACATTCTAAGGATGAAGTAAGTACCATTTCATCATCGGGAGGCTTGCAAGCACTCGAAGTCTTAAGGTCAGTCAAAATAGGGTGTCTATAGTCGTACATAAACCTACGGCCGGATGAAAAGTGGTTGGCTGAATGAAATATGTGCCAGCTAATTGTTTTGTCCAGCAAACAGAGTATTTTCAAGAAAGTCAAGTCCCATGCACGTGCAACAAGCCACCTGTCCACCTTTTCAGATATTTTCCGTCAAAACTCTATAAATACCACCTCTTGCTTCATTTGCAAAGAGAGAAAAGTTGTTCTTTGAGAAGGTAGAGCTCCACCTCACTTGTCTTGGCCAACACACTACCTCAACTCAAATCCTTTGATCTCTTCCACATCTCTCTTGATTCATACACATCCTAAACACCATTAAAACTTGTCCTTGGAGCTTGTTGCTAAGTGGTCAAGCTATCTCTGAGAGCTTTGAGGGTGTTAAGAAGGAGGTTTGGCAACTAAAAGTTCTTCCTTTCCTTGAAAGTTAAACTTTGAAGCTTTTCTCATCTCTTTCTCTCTTCTTTCCCTTATTTTCTATAGTTTTTGTTGCTCTAGCATGTGATTTTTCTTGGGTTGTGGAGGAATTGGCCACCCACCCATAGAATTGTGGTGTAATCTTTCTTTATTTTCATGCAACTCTTATAGCTTGTAATTATCTTAGCTTTAGGGTGTGGAGGGCTTTGCCACCCATCCATAGAATTGTAGTGTAACTCCTCTTTCATGTAATTCTCTTAGCTTTTGGATGTGGAGGGCTTTGCCACCCATCTATAGAATTATAGTGTAATCCCTCTTTGGTTTCATGTATTTTTCTCATCTCTTTTTTATCATTCAAGTGTTTTGGTTCATGTGATTCAACTCATGCTCAATCCTAATGGGTATTTGTGGTTGTTTCATGGGATCCCTTGGATGTCCTTTGCTATCTTCCTCTTTCTATTTGCTTTCTTTGAAATCTAAGTGAAAGATTCTCTATCAAAAGTGTTAGAAACTCTCATCTCGATCAAACTTAAGCATGGAAATGGATGTTGAATCCATATTTCATGGGTAAGATGATGAGTTTCCAATTACTCTTGATAATATAATCCCTTACTTAAGCTTCTCCGATAGAAATTGTGGCAATCTGCTCTCTCCAATTGATAACATAGACTTGGATATTAATTTACCCTTGTCCACAAAGAGATGAATGCATGTTTCCATCTATTTCTTTGGGCTTAACTTTCTTTTTAGCTTCAATTCATGTACATATTAGTTTCTGTTCATTTAATGGCTTTAGTATATATCTTATAGCATCTTTTGTTGTGGTATAATGAATGAAGCCTATCTATATCTTCCTTGATCATCCCCATGATAGGAATGAGTAGAAATGATGAGCATCATTTGGAAATGTTTTGTTTGCTCTATTTTGGTTTTGCTGTGGCACCCGAATTTTTAATTTAATTCAACACCGTGTTAATATCAATTAATCATGATTAGGAAAAATATAAAAGAAAAACAAATATATATATATAATAATTCATAAATAAATAGAATTCCTTATTATATCAAAAAGTGCATAGTGGAAGCTTGTGGTTTAAAAAGTTAGTTGTTATTAATTTTCAAATATTAGAAATTGAAGGATTAAATTGTTCACGGGGTAGATTATGGGACACCGCACTTTTAAAATATTAAATATTTTAGTAAGCGGTAAATGATGTTGTATAGTTTGGTGGTGAGGTTTTTAGACATGAACCTAACTTATAATCAAACGTAATTTTAGGATTACCAAAAAAGGCAATAACCTTTAGAATTGTAAAAAGAAGCCAAGTAAGATTTTCGTGAGCCAAGGATTAATGTGGCTCTTGGTAATTCTTGGGGTTAAAACCAAAGGTCAAGGCCAAGAATAGGTGGCAAAAGAGGGAGCTTCTACGTGTATAATTCTTAGCTTGGGCCTCACACTTGGGTAAGTATAAATAGTGAGGGTGTTGAAGTAGAATGAGAGGAAGCAACCAACTAAGTAGAGTGTAAGGAGGAATAGCACATCAAGAAAAGGTTCGGGAGCAGAGGGAAAAATAGGGATAAAAGTGAGTAATTTTATACCTTGAGTCACCATAAAATATTTTAAGTATATGTTGAGTTACCACGATTTATTTTATGCAATTCATGTTTTATAAATTATATTAATGTTTCAATTACGTTAATGATTTTATAAACCCTATTTGCTTAAATTGAAACCCATGGATATGATTTGTTTAAATTTAGAAATTATTTGACAATGATTAGATAAATATTTATTTTTGTAAGTACCACCATGGGAGTCCCATGCTTTGGGGAACTTAAATAACCATTGGCCTTTGATTGGTCACTTTGTAGCCCTCTGTTTGTCATGGATCCATTGACCTCTGTTTTAATTGTCACTTTGGTGACATCTGTTCTGTTTTGTACTGTGGTTATGATTATTTTGCTTATATGATTTCTGAATTAAAATTTTGTTGTTTAAATAATTTATTTATTCAAACTGAATTGTTCACTTTTTTAGCCTAAATAATTATCCATAGTAATTTTTGTAACCTCATGCTCACTATATAATATTTCTCACCCTGCCATGTGCTTATAGCTCTTATCCCCTTTCAGGTGATGAGATTTAGCAGGATCGAGATTGGGAATAAATCGCTATGTTTTTATTTTTATTTACTATCTGTAATCCTGATTAGACTTTTGTAATTAAATAAGGTCCAAATGAATATTTGTTTTTCTGTTAAATAAACTTTTTGGTACCCATTTATTTTATTTTATTTTATCTGCTTGTGCTATTAATACAGAAATTTTGGAATTTTTTTTTTTTTATTGTCGTGACGCCTAACCTCTGGATACCAAGGTTGGGTCGTGACAAAAGTGGTATCAGAGCAATGGTTTAAAAATAAAAATAAAAACACCTTAATTTGTCCAACACGATTAAACCGTTTTATAAATCATTGTTAGGCTAAGTTTTCCTGTGTTGTAGGAAATGGAAAATCTGGTAGAGTTATTCTGGTTCAGGCCCCCGAGAGCCCACCATGTCCCGAATCTGTTAGAGGGATGGGGAGATTCAGAGAGTATCGTCAAACAAACCCACCTAGGACTTGACCGACTCATGGGGAGACTTGTATACTTACAGGCTGACCCCAATGAGGATTTTTGGTTTTGGAGACTTAGCCGTGGCAACACACGCGGGAGATACATTGGGCCAAACCACATTGTTGGTCTTACTTCAGATCTAGGACATCTGCACTTTTTGGTTGCACCTTTGCCATCGGGCTTTACAGAGAGGAGAGGGCACGCATACCCCAGTAGCCACATACGTACTACGACACCTCCCCCACAGCACATTATCCATGTCCCAGTTGTGGATTTCACTAATAGCACGACATACTTGGAGGTACCTATACGGATTATTGGGTAGGAGTTCTGGAGATATGATCATGGCTTTTTTGTCGATATGGTCCAGGTTGTATGGCGTTGTTTTAGGATAGAGTATAATGGCTGGGAGTTTGAGTCCCTTATGCAAAGTGAGTTTGCAGGGCTGTTTCATGTCCCAATCTTTCAGAGCCAATTCTTGTGGTTGCTTAATGGTCCAGTTTAGACGCTTGATTAGGAGACTTTTGTAAACTGACCAAGATTAGTCTGATCCTTATTTTTGTATTAGTAGGAGTAGACACTCATTCATGACTACTATATAAGTATGTTGTACTAACACCATATGTATAAGTAAGACAGGTATTGTGTAAATTATATATGTTTTGTTATAGTATCTTTGTGAATCATAGAAGTAATATTGCAATAATTAAGTATGTAATAATTAGTTTAAAAAAAAAAAAAAAAACCTTGTAGTAATTGCTTACGATGGAAATGGAATCAGATCGTCGGTCAGCGATGCTGACCCAATGGAGTAAATCGTGGGAAGAGTTGTTGCCAATTTCCAACAAAACTTGCAAAATAATGTAACCAATGGAACGCCAGAGCCACGAGGTGGACCGATTACAATTAAGCAATTTCAAGATCTGAAACCTACTACATTTAACGGTGGTTCAAACTCATTACTAGCCGAAGCTTGGGTCAAAGAGATGGAGAAAATTTTTCGCACGCTACCTTTTATGGAAGAATAGAATGTGTCTTTTGCCACCTTCAGTCTTAAAGAAGATGCACAGGAATGGTGGTTGTTTACTTTGGAAAAAGAAGGGATTGTGACATGAGCAAGATTCTTAGAAGTATTTTACGAGAAATATTTTCCAGACTTGTTACGGGAGTAGAAAGTGTTGGAGTTCATACACCTGATGCAGGGAACGACGTCGGTAGGAGAATACGAAAGTAGGTTCACCCGACTCGCACGCTTTGCAACATATGTCATCCCGACAGAAGCCCGAAAGGCTAGGAAGTTTAAAGGAGGTCTGGAGGATGAAATCAGAAGCAAGATAGAGGTTCTAAAACTACCAACCTATGTAGAAGTGGTAGACCGAGCATACATTGCCGAGAAAGGAATCAAGATAGCACGATCAGGATAATTAAGACAAAAGAAGGGATTTTGGGGCGAGCCAAAAGGAGTATGTAGTTCCACACCACCAAAGAAGATGAACGTAAGACCTGTGAAATCATCCAATTCTAGTAACCAAAGTACCACCACCTTTAGAAGAAGCACCATCCCTAACTGTCCAATAGGCGGAAACACTCACTGGGGTTAGTGCTATCGAACAGTAGACACATGTTATAGGTGTGGCAAAATGGGTCATTTGGTGAGGGATTGTCCAAAATTTGTCAATCCTGTGACAAGTACCACTGAATTGGTCTAGAAACCAAGGGTATCTGTAGAAGAAAGAAAAGAACAAAAACGTCGGGGGAGAGCTTTTGCCTTGGTACTTGGAAACTCCGATGCTACCGAGAACGTTGTGTTAAGTACACTTTCTATATGTGGTCATGCAACTCATATCCTCATTGATTCTAGATTAACTCACTCTTTTGTTGCCCCACACTTTGCTTCTAAATTGGCATTAATACCTGAACCCTTGGGATATGCATTAACTGTGTCTTTTCCATTTGGTAGTTCTGCACTTAGTACTAATATATATAAATTTTGTACTATATCCCTAAAAGATGAAACCTTCTATGCAGACTTGATTCCGCTCCACATCAGTAGTTTTGATGTAATCTAGGGAATGGATTGGTTGGTTGCCAATCATGCCTCAATCGACTGTACAACCAAAAAAGTTTTTCTCCGATTACCAAACCAGTGCAAACTTGTCTTTGATGGAACTGGAGTCTTTACCCATCCATGTTTAATATCCTCTATGTCCATCCGACGGCTTTTGAGGAAGGGTTGTTATGGTTGTATATGTTACATAGTCGATACTCAACAAGTAAACCCGACACTCAATTCGATACCTGTAGTTCGAGAATTTCCTGATGTCTTTCCCGAAGAATTACTTAGTACCCTAGTTGACCGAGAAGTCGAGTTTTCCATTGAAACTCAACCCGGTACTCAATCGATATCAAAAACTCCTTACCGCATGTCAACTACGGAATTAAAGACTTAACTTCAGGAAATACTTGACGAGGGCTTCATTCGACCAAGTATCTCACCATGGGGAGCTCATGTACTATTCGTGAAAAAGAAGGACAACACGATGAGATTATGTATTGATTATCGAGAACTAAACAAGGTTACCATCAAGAATCGTTACTCTTTGCCGCAAATCTATGATTTATTTGATCAACTACAAGGGGCTCAAGTATTTTTCAAGATTGACTTGCGGTCTGGCTATTATCAAGTGAAGGTCAAAGTTGAAAGTGTCAAGAAAACTACATTCTCGTATACTCTAGAACGCCGGAGGACCTTGAACGACATTTACAATCTATGTTGCAAACACTACATGATTACAAACTTTATGCTAAGTTGAAGAAATGCAAATTTTGGATCACTAGTGTACACTTCCTTGGTCATGTCATTGACAAGAATGGATCTCCGTCGACCCACAAAAGATCGCAGCAATTGTGGATTTGCTGTGACCCGCTAATGTGTTGGAAGTTCGGAGTTTCTTAGGGTTGGTAGGATATTACCGACGTTTCGTCCAGGACTTCTCGAGGATCGCATCTGACTCAATTAACCCAGAAAAATACCCCGTTCGAAGAATGGACTGACAAACGAGAATGTTGTTTCCAAGAGCTAAAGGATAGACTTGTGACTGCTCCTGTATTAACTCTCTCGACTGGAACAAATGGGTTCGTGATCTACAGTGATGCCTCTTATAATAGACTGGGTTGCATTCTTATGAAAATTGGAAAATCATAGCATACGCCTCACGCCAATTAAAGACCCTCGAAAAGAATTGCCCAACTCATGATCTAGAGTTAGCAACGATGATCTTCGCCCTTAAAATCTGGTGTCACTATCTTTATGGAGTAACGTGCGAAGTCTACATCGACCACAAGAGCCTTAAATATTTGTTTACATAGAAAGAACTAAACATGAGGCAACGATAATGGTTGAAGTTCATGAAAGATTACAATGTGAAAATTTAGCACCAACCGAGCAAGGCTAACATGGTAGTAGACGCGTTGAGTCGAAATGCTACTAGAAGTTTGGCAAGTATCTTCACTTATAAAAGACCACTCATTCAAGAACTAGAAAAGTTGGATCTAGAGTTGGTTCAACACAAGGCTGATGGGTTGCTCACCAATATAGTTATGGAACTCACTCTAATTGAGGAAATTAGGGCATGTTAGTACGAGGACAAACTTTTAAAGAAAAGATATAAGGAACAAGGAAGTACGACCGATCCTGATTTTGCTATATGCAATGGAATACTAAATTTTGAAACCAAATTTGTGTGCCTGACATTCCAAAGATTAAGAAGAAGATTTTAGTAGAAGCCCATAGCTCAAGATTCGCAGTCCACTCGGGGAACATGAAAATGTATCACGACTTAAAGAAACATTATTAGTGGATAGGAATGAAAAGAGACATACCAAGCCATGTTTCCAAATGCTTTTAGTGTCAACGAGTTAAGGTATAACATTAAAGACCTACAAGGCTGCTATAACCACTTCTGATTCCGGAATAGAAGTGGGAGCACATCACCATGGATTTTGTAATCGAATTGCCACAATTAACTTCAAAGCAAGATACGATATGGGTGATAGTAGATCAATTAACGAAGTCATCCCATTTCCCACCTATCAGAGTCACGTGCTCTCTTAATAAATTTGCTACGCTATACATCAAGGAAATCATTCGATTGCATGGCACACTCATATCAATTGTATCATATCGAAACCCTCGCTCCGTATCTCAATTTTAGAACAAGCTACAAACGGCTTTGGGAACAACCCTGGAATTTAGCACTACTTACCATCCACAAATAGATGGACAATCTGAAAGAACGATCTTGACATTGGAGGACATGTTATGAGTATGCGTGTTAGACCTTAAAGGCAACTGGGATGAGCATCTGCCTTTAGTGGCATTCACCTACAACAATAGCTACCAAGCCAATGTCAGAATGGCACCATATGAAGCGCTGTATAGGAGAAAGTGTCAATCACCTGTATGTTGGACGGAGTTTGGAGACAGGAAGCTATTGGGTCCTAAAATTGTTCAGATGACAAGTGACAAGATCCAACTCATTTAGCAACGAATCTGCACTGCACAAGGCTGCTAGAAAAGCTATGCCTATAGACGAAGACGAGATTTGGAATTTCAAGTAGGCGGCCATGTTTTCTTGAGAATTTTGCCAACAAGAGGAGTCATTCGGTTTGGAAGACAAGGAAAATTGAAACCGCATTACGTTGAACCATTTCAAATACTAGAAAGGATTGGCCTCGTAGCATATCGTCTTGCACTTCCACCAGAGTTATCTAATGTGCACAATGTATTTCATGTTTCAATGCTCTGACAATATCTCCGTGATTCAGAACATGTTTTCAATTATGAAGACCTAGAAGTTCAAACATATCTCTCTTATGAGGAGCAACTGGTGCAGATCCTTGATCGTCGTGATCAGATTCTCCACAACAAGACTATACCCCTCGTAAAAGTACTATGGTGCAATCATCGCGTCAAAGAAGCTACGTGGGAAACTGAGAATCAAATGGAAACCAGATATCCTCATCTTTTCGAAAAACAAGGTATGACAAGTTTGAGGGCAAACTTTTTTTTAAGGAGGGGAGAAATACTTGCAAATCAAACTTTGAGAAGAATATTTTAATTCATTTTAATTCAATTCATTATACAATTACTTATTTATAGAGAAGGATCACCAGTAAGTAATAAGTCCTATAATTGAGCTATTTCTATAATCAAGCTACAATCAAGCTATTTCCTAATCTACAGATGGAATAAGAGTATCTCCAATAATAGCAAACAATCACAAGAGATAATTCCTAAAATCTCTACACTCCTCCTCAAGTTGGTGCATAGATGTCACACATGCCTAACTTGCCCAAAAACTTTGAGAACGCTCGACTGGACACTGCTTTAGTAAGGATATCGGCCAAATGATCTTTTGAACGAATCTTAGGCAACTCCACAATTTTCTCATCCAATTTCTCCTTAATGAAGAATCTGTCTACTTCCACATGCTTTATACGATCATGTTGAAGCGGATTATGAGCAATATCACATGCCATTTTTTTGTCACAGTAGAGTTGAACTGGTTGTGTAGATGAATAGCCTAAATCCCCCAAGAGAAGTTTTAGCCATAATGTTTCACATATTCCAAGTGTCATATCTCTAAATTCAACCTCTGTGCTTGAACGTGCAACAACATTTTGTGTCTTGCTCCCCCATGTAACGAGATTACCACCTACAAAGGTGAAATATCCTGAAGTAGATCATCTGTCATCTACTGCTCCAGGCCAATCAACATTAGTATATGCATCCACACTTTAACAATCTACATTTTTTGTAAATAAAATTCCTTTTCCAAGAGCAGACTTCAGATACCTCAAAGTGTGCATAACTGTATTCATATGTTGCTCTCCAGGATTATGCATAAACTGGATAACAATACTCAAAGCATAGGCAAGGTCTGGCCTTGGGTGGGCTAAGTACATCAATCTTCCGACGAGTCTTTGATATCTCCCTTTATCAATAGGTACTTAATTAGTCTCAATACATAACTTCAATCCTTCTTCTACTGGTGTATCAGCTGGTTGACATGCTGACATACCAATTTCCTGCAAAAAATCTAAGGCATATTTTCTTTGAGACAAAAAAATTCCTTTATCAAATCAAGACACTTCGATCCCAAGAAAATATTTCAAGTGACTGAGATTTTTCATTTCAAATTCTTTTATAACTCTGTAGAGCCTTTCTTTCTTTAGGATCATTTCTTGTGACCACCATGTCGTCAACATACACAATAAGGGCAGTGATCTTACCATGCCGTTTTTTCAAGAATAAAGTGTGGTCCGAATTACTTTGATGGTAACCAAAGGATCTCATAGACTTTGTGAACCTTCCAAATCATGCTCTAGGAGATTGTTTCAACCCATATAAAGCTTTCTTTAATTTGCACACCTTCCGACAATGCACTTCTAGTATCATGCATCCTGGTGGCAAATCCATGTAGACTTCTTTGGACAACTCGCTATGTAGAAATGCATTCTTCACATCAAATTGTTGTAATGGCCAATTCAGGTTCATAGCTAGAGGCAACAAGACACAAACTGTATTGATTTTAGCTACATGTGCAAATGTATCTATATAATCAATCCTATAAATTTGGGTGTACCCTTTTACCACAAGTCTTGCTTTAAAGTGTTCAATTGTACCGTCTGCTTTGTGCTTCATAGTATACACCCACCGATATCCAACTGTTTTCTTCCCCGGTGGACGATCAACAAGGTCCCAAGTTTCATTTTTCTGCAAGGATTTCATCTCCTCATTCATAACAGTTTTCCACCTTGGGTCGGTTAAAGCTTCCTGCACACTGTTAGGAATAGATACAACAAATAATTGATTTACAAATGACTTATTTGATTTTGACAAATGATGGTTAGACACATAATGACTCATGGGGTATTTAACTTTACTAGAAAGTTCGGGTTCATAAGTGGTTTTAGGGATACCTCTAGTTTGACGAGGTGGTAGCTATTTTTTGGATGGTTTAGGAACATCCTCAGCAAACGATTGGTTTGGTGTATCAGCGGCTTGTGGTGTGAGGGATTCGGATGGAGATAGAGCTGCAACTTCATTTTCTGGGTGTTCATCATTGTCTGGTTGTTCATCACCACTTTGGTCTGAAGGTATACTACGCAAATCTAATTCACCCGCATTGTTTTCAGCCGATTCAGAGAGTTCCTCATTATTCACATCCTGATTACCAGGTTCAAAGAGTTCCCCTTTGATAGAGATCAAAAAAATTATAGTTATAGTCTAGAGCTTGAACTTTTTCCCGGTACTCCCCTTGAAGTTCAGGCTCAGAGGAAAAATATATAGAGTCTTCATGAAAAACGACATCCAACGTAACAAACATGCGTTTGATGGGAAGGTGATAGCAGCGGTACCCCTTTTGAGAAGCAGCATATCTTAGAAAGACACATCGCAATGCTCGAGGAGTCAACTTGGTGCGTTGATGCTTATGAAGGTATACAAATGCTACACAACCAAACACATGGAGAGGTAAGTTGGGGGTAACGGGAACAACAATTGCTTCAGCGAGAGCCTGAGATGGTGTTCGAAAATCAATGTTGCTAGAAGGTACTCGGTTGATCAAATAAGCTGCAGAGGTAAGTGTGTGTCCCCAATAAGAAACCGGCATATGGGTTTCTATCAACAAAGCACAAACAACCTCCAACAAGTGCCGATTTTTTCGCTCCGCGACCCCATTCTGCTGGGGTGTATCAGAACAAGTAGTTTGATGAATAGTTCCATGGATTTCCAAATATCGCTTTAATTCAAGATTCAAATATTCACCTCCATTATCACCGCGGAAAACCTAAACCTGTGCATTGTACTGACTGTGAACAATTTTATGAAAATTTTGAAATAACAAGTTTACTTCACTTTTGGACTTCATCAAACATACCCAAGTCATCCTGGCACAATCATCAATAAAAGTAATAAACCAACGTGATCCATCAAAGTTAGTAACTTTAGATGGACGCCAAACATTAGAATGTATGATCATAAAAGGAACTGGGCTCTTATTCAAAATTAATGGAAACGAAGCACGATGGCTCTTTGCAAGTTCACAAACATCACATTTGAAACTGGAAATATCAATTTTTGCTACCCCAAACGTTGATGCCATAACCATATCTCAGATTTCTTCTTTTCACCCTCAAAATCGCCTATCATTAAAGCATGACGCAACCGGTTTGAACTCTTTGACACCAAGTCTAAGTAATACAGCTTCCCTCGCCTAACACCATAACCAATCGTCGGCCTTGTTTGGATGTCCTTAAACACACAAAAATCAGGCCAAAAAATGACAATACAAAATAAGACAGTGGTTATTTGGGAAACTGGCAAGAGATTATAATCTAAAGATGGAACAATCAAAACAGAATCTAAATTCAAAGTGTTAGTGAGGGACAAGGATCCTTCTCCAATAATCAGAATTGAGGTACAATTGGCAGTGGAAACAAAATTTTGTGCAGAAGGTTTAAGTGGAAAGACTTGTTTAGAATCAAATGTCATATGATCCGTAGCACCGGAATCAATTATCCATGCACTATTAGAAACAAGTGCAAAAATATTTAAAACCTTACCATCATTACCTACCGCTGCTGCTAATGCGGAGAATGCTTCAACAATATCATTCTCTATCTTTGTTTCAATAACTACAACAGTGGAGGTTTTCTTAGAATTCCTCTTCCGTGAATCACGACTATGATCCCACCATTTTGGATACCCCACAAGTTTGTAGCATCAATTTTTGGTATGACCACTTTGATTGTAATGAGTGCATTTGTAGGAAGATTTATCGACACCAGTAGCAATCTTAGGAGAGACGGGCTTCGGTCGGTTCTGCTGGTGTTGAGGAGGCCAATTCTGATTAGAACGGTTTCGAGTCACCATGGTAGAAGCTTCAAAATTTCCAAGTTCAACATTCATCGTTTCATATCAAACACATTCACGGCGGACCAGTGCATGACATTCCACTAATGCGGGGATTGGATCCTTCCTCAAAATTTCACGGATTTGTTCGAATTCACCATCTAATCTAGCAAGAAAAAGATGCATCCTTAGTTGTTGAACTGATTACGATGATCCTTAGTTGGGATAGGATGCAACATCTTTTTCACTCTCCATGATCACCTAATCACGATGATCCAATTCACTAAAAATTTCAACAAACTCTCCATAATACACAGAGAGTGTTCTGCCACTCTATTTGGCAGAGAAGGCCCTCTGGTTCAAGGTAAATACTTGTAATTCGTCTGCTTCATCATAAAAAGCTTTAAAAAGAGCTTTCCAAATATTACGAGCGGTGGGTAGGCGAATGTATCGCTTTATAATGTCTGGGGACATAGAAATCAACAACCATCTCTTAACCCTTTGATTGTCTACATACCATTTCTCATATCCATCATCCGTCTCGGTTGGTGGCTGTGAATTGCCATGAATAAATGAGAGTTTCTCCTTTTCAGCAATATGCATCTCCATGATTTGAGACCACATATCATAATTGGTTTCGTTGAGTACAATCCCTGCATTGAATGATAAGCCTTCAGATTGAATGATAATGGGAGCAGACTTGGTGCCTGATGTTTCAGAATCTAACTTGGCCATGGTTTGATGGTGATATGGATTCAATGAAAGGATGATGATGATTCTTTCAAGGCTCGGATACCAACTTGCAAATCAGACTTTGAGAAGAATATTTTTATTCATCTTAATTCAATACATTGTACAATTACGTATTTATAAAGATGGATCACCAGTAAGTAGTAAGTCCTATAATTGAGCTATTCCCATAATCAAGCTACAATCAAGCTATTTCCTAATCTACAGATAGAATAAGAGTATCTCTAATAATAGGAAACAATCATAAGAGATAATTCCTAAAATCATAATTCCTAAAATCTCTACAGAAATGTGACATCCGAATTTTTAATTTAATTCAACATCGTGTTAATATCAATTAATCATGAGAAGGAAAAATATAAAAGAAAAACAAATATATATATATAAATAATAATTAATAAATAAATAGAATTCCTTATTATATCAAAAAGTGCATAGTGGAAGCTTTTGGTTTAAAAAGTTAGTTGTTGTTAATTTTCAAATATTAGAAATTGAAAGATTAAATTGTTTAAGGGGATAAATTGTGGGACACCACACTTTTAAAATATTAAATATTTTAGTAAGTAGTAAGTGATGTTGTATAGTTTGGTGGTGAGGTTTTTAGACGTCAACCTAACTTATAATCATACGTAATTTTAGGGATCATTGTGGATTACCAAAGAAGGTAATAACCTTTAGAATTGTAAAAAGAAGCCAAATAAGATTTCCGTAAGCTAAGGATTAACGTGGCTCTTGGCAATTCTTGGGGTTAAAACCAAAGGTCAAGGCCAAGAACATGTGGCAAAAGAGGGAGCTTCTACGTGTATAATTCTTAGCTTGGGCCTCATACTTGGGTAGGTATAAATAGTGAAGGTGCTGAAGTAGAATGAGTTGAAGCAACCAACTAAGTGGGGTGTAAGGAGGAACATCACATCAAGAAGAGATTCGAGAGCAAAGGGAAAAACAAGGGTAAATTTATATTAAAAGTGAGTAATATTATACTTTGAGTCACCATAAAATATTTTATGTATATGCTGAGTTACCACGATTTATTTTATGCAATTCATGCTTTACAAATTATATTAATGTTTCAATTACATTAATGATTTTATAAACCCTATTTGTTTAAATTAAAACCCATGGATATGATTTGTTTAAATTTAGAAATTATTTGAAAATGATTAGATAAATATTTATTTTTGTAAGTACCACCACGGGAGTCCCATGCTTTAGGGGATGCTTTAGGGGACTTAAATAACTATTGGCCTCTGTTTGGTCACTTTGTAGCCTTCTGTTTGTCATGGATCCATTGACCTATATTTTGATTGTCACTTTGGTGACCTCTGTTCTGTGTTGTACCATGGTTATGATTATTTTGCTTATATGATTTTTGAATTACAATTTTATTGTTTAAATGATTTATTTATTCAAACTAAATTGTTCACTATTTTAGCCTAAGTAATTATCCATGGTAATTTTTGTAACCTCATGCTCACTATATAATATTTTCACTCTGCCATGTGGTTATAGCTGTTATCCCTTTTTAGGTGATGAGATTTAGCAGGATCGAGATTGGGAATGAATCCTAGTGTTTTTATTTTTATTTAATATCTGTAATCCTGATCAGACTCTTGTAATTAAATAAGGCCGAAATGAATATTTGTTTTTTTGTTAAATAAACTTTTCGGTACCATTTTATTTTATCCGTTTGCACTATTAATACAGAAATTTTAGATTTTTTTTTTATTTATTATCGCGATGCCTAACCCCTGGGTACCGAGGTTGGGTTGTGACATTTGTTGCACAAACTGGGTTTTCCAGATCTTTTGTCCAGTTGGCCAAATAAAAGGTACAGCCAACAGATCATTTGTTCAGTCAAATGACTTTTCTAGGAAAAACAGAGTAGAATAGGGCAATTTCTGGCAGATGATCTCCTATTATGCTTCTCTCTCTATCTTCTCATGATTTGTTAGATTTAGCTTTTATTTAATTAAATAAATTCATTGTTGTAATAATTTACAACCCCACTTTATTCTATTTAATTTATTATTATAATAATTTCCAACCCCACGTTTTTTATTCATTTCATTGTAAAGGCATATCGTGATAACTTCCAACCTCCATTTCTTTCTATCCTTTTGCTATGTATGTCTTCCAATCACCATTTCTTTTCTATCCCTTTTATTTCCATACTTCCTGATCTGTTAATAGCATCATGTTTTCTTTTTCACCATTTCCATGCCTTGCATCTATATTTTATGCATTCGGACTCGGCTCATTTGCATTTGTGGGCTTATCATTTCCTACTTGATTTTGTGCACTGCTCCATGCTTTGAGATGATCCACATGTCATGTATCAATAGCTGGGTCCTTAGTAGCATTCTTGTGTATGTATTGCATTAGTATTTTGCATCTAGGATCATGCATATTTTGCTAACATTTTTCTTTATCTTTTTACCAGATGTGAGTAAATACTAGGTATGCATTTATAGCTTTAGCATCTTGCGTGTGCATTATTTTCTTATTATGTCTAGCATCTTACTATGCGTTTACTTGTTTAATTGATCTATCTCTATGATTACCGGTGGATGGAGGTTATGTCGTTTAGATTGAACCAGTATTGATTTTATGCTTGTGAACTTAGTTTTATTTGGGTTGTACATTCTTCAAAAACTCTTTTAAAATGCATGAGATCAAGACATTCCAAAATGAATGGCACAATCTATACTTGATTGCTTCACATATTAATTTATAGCATTAATAATAATCGGAACATGAATATATATTGTTAATAAAATTCATATCATGGTTTAGTAGAGGCCAATCCTTTGATCGGGTGAGTAGGGGTGCTCAATTAATGACTTTCCCCCCTCATACCTAAGGTTCCGAACCGAGGCATCTTTGGTTGTTAGAACATTAACCTTTGGCATGAGTCACAGGTTTCCTAGTTTTCCTAAAAGAATAGGTTGCGACTATGAGATCTGGTGATGTAGTCAATTTTTGGCAAATTTTGCGATTAATGGACTTTCTATGGATTTGTTGGATCTGGACTCCCATTTATGTTTCATATTGCATTCGTGAGACTAGATCAAAGATTGGGAGTTCGAACTATCAGGTGCTTTCGGGTACCCTCGGGGCATCCTACATTCGTCATCGCCGTCACCACCGTCCCATCTCTCTACCATCGTGGCCAGATTTCCACTTTCAGATCTAGGGTTTTAAGGAAAGAAAAAGAAGAAGATGAGAGGAGGTTGAAGGATCTAGGGTTATGATGGCGACTAGGTCACAATTTGGGTCACTATTTGAAGAAGAAGAAGAGATGAGGAGGATATAGTAGGGTGGGTGGTTATGGAGGTGGCAGTGGAGGGGGAGACAATTTTCAGATCTTGATTTCTCAATTGATTCATACACTAAATTTTTTTGTTCATTTTTTTTAATAGGAATACGTACACTATATTAATTTCAAATAAAAATAAACATATGTAAGTCAAATATCACATTGTTATATGCCTACTATTACACATGACCATGTTATGGGAACTATTGGATTATTTCTAAATTATTGATTAGAAAAATTGTTGAAAATTGGTATGAAGGATGAATAATTGCAAAATAGATGAATCTAAAATAATTGTATTTGAAATGAAAATTTAAAAAAAAAAAAATAGCAAAGACATGGTGAAGATTACTTTCTTGCCACTTCCTTTTTTTTTTTTTTTTTGCCCTAATTTCTCACTTCCTTCACTTTAATTTCTTTTCCAACCTCACTAACCACTATTTACAATTGACGGCTACCCCATTCCTACTCTTTTCGGTCGTAGACCACCACTTCCCCACTCTTTTCAACCTTCTTTAATCGCTTTTGACCCTCCATCAACCTCCATTACCTACCTTTGCCTATTTCCCGTCTCCCACCACCTTTGCCACTATCTCCAACCCCCATTGGCCTCCTCAACTCATTTTTTTGCCATCATCGCCATCCCTACTGCCCTTTGACATCCTTAGTCCCTTCATATTCCCCTTTCCTTGCTACAATCATTGTTACTCATGCCCTTGCCTTCCCTAGTCCCTTTTTTAATGAGAGAGAGTGTGAGATTGTGCGAGTGAGAGAAAAAGAGATTATGGTAATAGTGATCTAGTTTGCAGAGGGTGGAGAGACGTGTAACGCCCAAATTTTATTACTCGAATGTCATTACCCAATTCCTAATTATAGTCAATTTCCATAACAATAAAAGTGCAAGCAAAAATAAATAACTAAATAATAAATGTTCTCTTTCTTATATACGTTGATGAATTGTTCAAATACAGCAATTTACAACATGTGCCTTTAGGCTTATAATGAAGAAAATAAAACAAAACAAATGAAATGGAAGGGTTTAACCCTCTTTACAATAAAATGGCATTTTGCCTATAAGTAATAGGCCCTTGGGCTAACAACTAAAAAGACTCCTTAGTCTTGAACAATCCTTTAAACTTCGTTCCTGAAAAATGGTCAACAATGTGGGATGAACAATAGTATTCAATAGGAATTCCCAATGATTCTAAACAATATATATATATATATATATATTGATATGTAAATATATCTTTTCCAAAAGAATCCTTCTTAAATATTTTAGGAAAAACCTTTTATAATCTTTGCGACTCATCATTAATAATTCAAAACAATTTCCTGAACTCTGTTTATTTTCCAAACAAGTACACAAATACTCAATTATGCTCTCGTTTTACTCGTTTACATCCTATAACATTCACACAATTACCAATCTAAACGTTTAAGTTATTACCAAGATTCTACAATCATCTATCATTATAAACACAAGTTACAATTCCAACATATCACAACACTATCCCAATTACACGTTAACCATCTACCACAACAACAAGTACTAACATATAACACAATCCAACTTCGTCAAGCCACAACCATCCACTTTACAAGGCGCTAGTTAGAAGGAACTTGGAATCTATCATTAGAAGCACAAACCATCTCAACATAGTTTATCTGGTGCTAATCAAAGGGAAACTAGAACCTATCTCAAAGTGCTACGCTTTTTTGGTGGCTAGTCGAAAGAAAAGCAAAACCTCTATATAGCCCAACAGTACACACGCCTTATCGAGTGCTAGCCGAAAAGAAAGCAAAACCTATGTCAATGCGCCATGCTTTACTGGGTGCTAACTGGAAGGAAAGCGAAACCTATGTCAATGTGCTACGCTTTACCGAATGCTAACTAGAAGGAAAGCGGAACCTCTATATAGTACTTTCATCATCTAGTTCAACTTGTTTCCACATCATTCTAAATTACGTAAACAAATCGACAATTCAAAACACGCACGACCCATTCTACAACAAATAATGCCATCCTCCATCGATGGCCAAGAACGAAACTTCTAAACAATCAACGATATAAACTCATAAACTATGCAATATGATTCTCATAATCTCAATATCATTCACATTGTCCAAACTTAAATTAACAACCATATTATCACATAACTTCTATAATTAATTTCATTAATCCCAATCATCAATAATTTTGTCATAATTTAAACTCATGACAACCCCTTCATTTTCTTTCCTTAACAATTTACATTTTTAATTCACAATAATCAATATAGTTCAATTACTATTAAAATCATCAATTTATCTCATACTCAAATTTATTAAATAAATAAAATTAGGGCTTTTTATTTAAATCATCACAATCATGTTCTATTAGCAAAATTTTCTCATAATCAACACCAAAGCATGAGATTTACTCTTTAACACTGTGTTTGGTTGGGGATTTGGGAAGGGATTTGGAAAGGGAAATGAAAAAGTTAGGTAAAATATGAATAAAATATACTTACATTTCACCTAGTTTCATACACATTTTCCCTTTCTCATTTTAAATTCCTTCTCAAATCCCTCAATCAAACACATCGTAAAGTCAAAACCCTTACTCATCTCTACATGTATTTCAAAATCCTTTCACAAGTCATGATTTTTATGCAATCAAAACTACCACATAGCTATCTATAGCGATGTATTAAAGAGAGGCAAAGAAATCCCTACCTCTTGAAAAGAAGAGGAGAATCAAGCTAACAAATTCTCAGTTTTGAACTCGCTGGAAATTGATCTTCACCGGTTAAAACATAGCCCTCGACATGATCGTTATTTTGGCCTTGAGAACTAGTATGAAAATGTTACTTATTTTGATAGATTAAAGAAAATATGAAGTTTGGTGGTTGTTTGGAAAGAAAAGAGAGAGAGATGAGGGTGTTTAAAGAGAGGGAATCAAAAGAATAGTGAGAAAGAGAGAGATTAGTTTTGTGGAAGAGAGCATGAAATTCGAGACAAAAAAACACAAAGTCTCGTATGTGTGGAGCCCCTGGCCTCAGGTGCGGTGCCCTCAGCCGCATGTGCGGTTTACTACAGTGTGTGCCTGGTGATGCCCTCATTTGACACATGGTGTAACCCAACTCCCTGCACGTGGGGGCCCCTACTGTATGTGCGGGCCTGTCTTGTAACGTCCCCAAAATAATACAATAAAGATAACTCATATGCGGAATAAATATAAGAAACAACATACTTTCATATATCAGAGATTTAAATGCCATGTAGGCTTACATCTTTCCAAGTCATTGCTTGGTTACACAAATTGAGTCTCGCTCATTACATCTTAAGCCCTTGGCTTTACAAATAACGAACATACACACATAAGGCATAATTAAAAAGCTCTTGCTTCCCGAAAGTCCATCCAGGCTATTGCCTTGGAGGTAACATCTCACCTGCACCCGAAAATGATATTCCCGTATAGGGTGAGCCAACAGCCCAGTAGAGATAATTTATCACAATATATGAGGTTTAGCAAAGGTATAAATACCACGTGCATAAACAATTCCAATACAAAATTATCCACAAGGCCTGCATATTCATATGCCACTAAGACCTAATCTCATTTCCATTTTCCTTCAATTCATATATGCTACTCAATTCATGAGTTAAATTCATTAATTTTCAACCACCAAAATGAGACTACAACTCAATGGTTCTCCAACTATGCAAAACACACATAAACACTTCAAACTTGCCATTTTACGGATATTTCGTCCAAAGGAACCGTCACCTATATATATATGAAATTTCGGGTCTTTCACCTAGGACACTCTGGCCAACTTGTTTAAAATAGAGTCCATCCCCTTTCTCCTCCCAAATAAATATACATGTGCAATGTATTTATAAACATAATCACATATGGAGTATATCCCCTTTCTCCTCCCAATAAATATATATATACAATGTATTTATAACATGCTCATATTCAATGACACCAACAATGGACTAGCACTAAATCGCCTAATCCTCATGCAATTTCTACAACAATCATAGCTATCCTCCACCGATAGTCCAATACAATTATTTCTAAAAAGATGTTCAATCTCAAAGAAAATATTTTATTCAAAACTTACATAGGTGAGATAATACATATCCAATATCACCATCTATATCCATAACCTTCCAATTTCACATTTTCAATGTTAATTCCCAATTATTTATACAAAATAATAATTTAATCAAAAAATAGGGCAAAATCCCCCTTTTTCCAAATATTAACCCAAACACCAAAATTAACTAATTTGGCACAACATGATCTATTATTCAAGCTTCATATTCATTTACCTCATATTCATCAAAACCCCTCTTTTCATTTCACCCCCAAATCCTAGATTTTGTCCAAACCACAACCAAAATCTCATCATCTACACACAATATTAAATAACTATGCTAAAAACTATATTAGAGTGTAGAAATTCCTTACCTCAAGTGTAGAAGAAGAAAAGAGTTGAAGCCCCCAAAATCAACGACGATGAAACTCAATCTCCACCGCACACAACGAAGCCCTCGAGAAGTTACACAACTTTGACGAATGAACTATCGCCAAAATCCCAATGGATTTGGAGAAATCAAAGGAAGAAGATGGTTTCTAGAGAGAGAGACTCTAGATCTGGATATTTCTGAGCTTTAGAGAGAGAGAGAGAGGATTGCAAAAAGTGATTTGAAAAGCTACATTCGCGACCTGATAAAGCACGGTCCGCTCGAGCGTGGAAAGCCCCGCTCGAGCGTAAGACACAGACTCCCGCTCGAGCGTGAAACCCTACAATCGAGCGTGAAATACGCTCTCCAAGTATTTTTTGCAGACACAGGTCAAAGTGCAGGAACTAAACATTCTCCGTTCGAGCGGGGAAATGGACGCTCGAGTGGACAAGCAACTTCGAATGCATTTTTCCTTTTTGCTTCGAGGGGCGTTGCCCTTCGACCCCGCTAGGGCGCTGCCCCTTCGACCCCCGCGAGCTGACCGGGCAGCTCGACCCCCGACCGGCCCAGTCGAAGTGGCAAAATGTGAAAGAAGGATCAAAACTGAAATCACTATATGTCTGCTCCAGCCCAATCTTCCCGAGGTGATTTCATGACTTTGTTTTTCGTTCGTATGCCCGAAACTCAAAATTTATAACTCGTTCAATCGTCAAGAAGGGTAATCCAGATTAAGTTTTCAAACACTAACACATCACATGACACTCAATCCTCCGAAAGCAAGACGGTAGTTTTGAAAGGCACACTCAAGTTAGGTCAACAACTCGGGATTTCACAAGATAGATGTGAAGAGAGATGAGAGGAAGAGAAAATGGAAGGCGAGTATTAGAGGTGGTAGTGGTAGCGATGAGAAAATGAGTAAGGATGTAGAAAAGGGTTAGAGAGGGACTACAACAGTTGATGGGGTTTAAGGACAGGTAGCAGGAAAATGGGTTGGAAAGGTCAACACATACTGAAGATGACAACAACGATGGTTGTTTGCGTGGGTAAATGGACTGGGGGAGAGAGGACCAAAAGGGGTAAATGAGTGGTGGTCGGTGATTGGGAAGAGTGGTGAAAGGTGGCCACTAATTGGAGAGAATTGAGAGAAATTAAGACAAAAAATGAGAGAGGGCAACAAAGTAATTTTAATAATGTTTTTACAAATTTTCTTTAGGTAATTCTATTTACACAACAATTTTGTCCCTTTATACCTTCATTTTTTTTATATTTTATTACAATTTTGTCCTTGTAGGAAACTACATTTTAGTTCACAACCCTAATCTAATTTCTCCTTTTACTCTCAACTCCATCAAGCCATTGGATCCTACTTCGCCATTGCCAGCACCGACACTAGTACTTCCATATTTGTAATACTTTACTCATCTCTCTTAGGCTTTATAGCCTCAACGATTACGCCTATATCTTTCTTCTACTATAGATGACCATCACCCTGTAACTCTCTACCTCCAAAGACCATTCTTTCCCATCCTCACGACCACCATTGTGAATTTGCTTCAGATTTAGGATTAGGAAGAAGAAGAAGAAGATAAAGAAGAAGAAAAGAGAATAAGAGAGATAAAGGCCTTGTTTGGTTTGTTTTTCAGAAAAATTTTTGGGAAAAATTCTCTACAAACAAATTTTGAAGAGTAATCAAACCAAACAAATTTTTTCAAAAAAATTCTCAAAATTTTGTTTGTTTACCAACTTTCCAAAATCACTCTCTCTCTCATATAAATAAAATCAATCACTTTTTTTAAAACTCTCTCCCCAAAACAATTTTCCAAAACCATTTCTGAAAAAAGGCAAACCAAACAAGTTTTGTACTTTTTATCTCAAAAACTACTCTACAAACACAAACCAAACACATCCAAAGAGTTTGGTTTACGAGCGCACAATATGTATCTAGAGTTTCGACTACTAGCGCCGAATATGTGGCCTTCGTTTAAGTTTGTAATGCCCAATCAATGGTGTTTGTTTAAAGATTGATCACCAAATGGACCAGTGACTTTATTGTTTTACTTCTTCTTTTTCTTCTTTTTTCTTTAACTCTAATCCTAATTTCTTGATAATGGGTTTGTAGTAGGAGAAAGAAGGCTGGGACATGGAGTCACCGATGGGGGTTGTCAGTTGGAAAATGCTGTTAGTGGAGGGGTCTGAGAGGAGGAGAGAGTGGGGGCAAGAAGAGAGGTCATGGTAAAAAAGGGTTGGAATTTGGTGGCTGGAGGTGGTAGCAATGGCTACTGTTGGTGTAGTGGCAACCGAATGTGGAAGGATGTAAAAATAAAAACAGAAAAGAGGAAAATAGTGTAAGGAAAGAGTGTGAGATTGAGGATAATGAGAAAATTGGTATAATGAAGAGTATAAGAGATAAAATAAAAATTTAAATTTTTTATATGAGTGTAATAAGAAAATAGGTGCATAAAAACCTTAAAGGGTTGGCTTAGTGGGCACAACTCAAGACTTGTGGGTTTGCTCCTTCTAGATCTGCAATAAGCTCGTTGGAGCCAGTCCACACATAGTTTTTGCTTTGGCTTTAAATGGAATCCCTATACATGGATGATATGATTGATCCTTCAAAATTAATTAAGGTACACATAAACATATTCAGACACCTAATTATAGAAAAAATTTGGTGTAAAGAAGCCAAATTCTTGTGTACGTTTTTTTTCTTTAAACTTCCCAATCAAATGCAATTAATTTAGATTGCTGCCTATTTTGTAATTATTTATTCTTTGTACTAATTTTGAGCAATTTTGGTTTCATATGGTATTTAAAGACAAAAATAATCACTTTGCTTAGTTACACTTTTTCAAAACAACATTTTAGAAAATTTTACTTTCTTATTTTTCGTATTTTTTTTTTGTTTTACTAATTTTTTTTAATATTTTGAGCAATTTTTTTTTTTTACTTTTTAGACATACCTAACATAAATATACTTAAAAAACAAAAAATTTGTAAAAAACCTTTTAGAAATTCACTAAATACCAAATATATAAAAAAAATGCGAGAATTCAATATATTTTTTGTATTTTCATGTATTTATTATTTTTTTAAAATATTTTTTCACAATTTACTTTTTACATACATCTACGTAAGGTGCATCTAAAAAAAATGTTTAAAATTTTAAAAATATTCATTAAAAACAAAAAATACGAAAATCAAAAAATACAATTTTTAAAAAATTTAATCAAAAAAACTCAAACCAATGAATAATAACCAAAAATAAATAAATAATAATAATAATAATAAAAATAAAAAAAAGTGAACAGCTTTCGGTTCCATTTCTATAACGCACACAACGGGAGAGTGAGAGAGAGAGAGAGAGAGAGAGAAGAGATGGAAGATTTTGAGAAGAAGGTGACAATCACAGATTCAGATTCAATGGAGGCGGAGGTCGATAGTCGCTGTGATTCCTCCAAAATCATCTGTCTTCTTCGCAGGATCCTCGAAATTCAGGAGCGAAGAGCCCAAGCTTATGCAAAGCTTAAAAAGTAGGTCCCAAACTCTCTCACACAGTCTTTGTCTTCTTTTCTTTGTGAAAACATTCTTTATCTATTTTATTGATATAAATTCCTCCTCAAATTTAATCTCTTGTGTTTGGTCTCATAGAAAACCCAATCAAATGAAAAAGTTGTTGATGAATCTTTTCTAACATGTATTATTAGGGCATCTACAATGGATGGCTAAAAAAGTGTATTAAGGTATGTGTTATATGACAAAATGTAATAAAAGTGGGGCTCAAAAATGTTTGTTGAGATGTGTTAAGAGTTTGTTAATTTTAGAGAGTCAGTGGTGGTGTAATGGATGTGTTAAGGGGTGTGTTAAGGTGTGTGTTAAATATATATATATATGCATATAATAAATAAAATAAATAAATAATTTAGTTTAATAAAAAATTTCAAGCCCAAAAAAAAAATCCCAACAAGTTAAAAAAAAAAAAAAAAAATTGCCGTTGACCGGTCAACCGGCCGGACGTCTGGCCGGTCAACCTGTAAGACCAAAAAACAAATTAGCAGCTCTCTCATTCGCTCGCTCTCTCCTTCGCTGGCTAGAAGCCTCGCTGCAGTTAACAAACAAACTAACAACTGACACTAATAACTGACACTAACACATCCCTTAACAGCTCCATTGGAGCATCATTTGACCCATTCAATAGCTAAAATATTAGCAACTGACACTAACAGGTCCCTTAACAACTCCATTGTGGATGCTCTTAGGCATCAAACGAATTATATAATCTTTGTTTTCTAAAATAGTGTAAGCGTAAACCAATTGAAAAGTCTTATATATTACCCCTCTCAACTATGACCCATTGTCACTTTACCCCCCCCCCCCCCCCCAAACTAAAAATTGCTATACTATTTTGATTTTTTTGAATCTCAACCTTGTTGATGTTCTGTTATGACATATCATTTGTACTTATCTTTAGTTATAAAATTAGCATGTGCATATTTTTTCATAGGACATTAGGGATATATACAAATAATTTAGATATTGAATGGGCATTTTTGTAATAAAATTAGTATGTGCAGCTCACATACCATTTTTCATTCTCTTTCATATCAAAATATTAATAGAGGGTTGGGATTGAAACAAAGAAGAAGATCAAGGGAGTAAAATGTAGCAAATCTTAGTTGAGGAAGGTGAAATGATAACGACCCATAATTGAGGCGGGTAAAGTGTAATTTTCCCATAAATGTATTCTAGTACATGTATATTGATATATTTTTAAATTTTTTTTTACCATTAGATACAAACGTAATAGGACTCATGTTAATAAATACCCATATTATCCATTTTCTTTATGTCGAATGGTAAAATTGGGTAATAAATCCGTTTGCATATAAAATTTTTCATATATTATATGTATAGAATGTATGTATGCATGTATTACCCACTTGCATGTTACTTCAGTTGTGGTTTATATGTAAAACCCTGCTAGCAACACCGCCCAAGCTACCACCTAGTTGCTGCCTCTCCTCACATGGGGATGGGGTCAGCTCCTATGTGAGGGGGAACTAACCTAGGCTCTATGAAGCGCGGGTGCGGGTGCGGGTGCGGGTGCGGATACGGGTACGATACTGGTACACCGATACGGCAATACCTAAAAAAAAAGGATACGGATAAGGTTGGGGTACGTCAATAAATTTTTTATTTCTTATAATTTATAATTTGAAATTTAATCTACAAATCAAAATTCAATACCAAAACTAAAAAGAGAAATTACAAAACCAAAAAAAAAAATCATAGTTCAACAATACTAATACCAAAGCAAAGTCTCTAAGTTATTTTAATGCCATTAAATAGGAGAAATTATAAAATGAAGTTTCATTCCAAAAGCAAGCTAAGCGAAATTTGAAAACTTGAAATTTCAGTTTTCACTTCCATCAATTTTATCTTTGAATAATACATCTTTCATCTTTGGCACATCGAGTAAATGATTTGCAATTTCAAGTAAATTAGAACTCTCTAATAAATTAAACGTATCTCCACTAATATCCAATAGCTTGGTGTACTCCTGATGTTCCCATCCCGTACCCATGAAGTATCTGTGGAGTACCCAACTGCTAAAGGGCGTATAAAAAGTACTTGGTACATATTTTGAGTACTCGGTACGCATGCAACTCTATTAGTACGAGTACCAAATTACCAATACCCGGTAAGTATCCGGTACGAGTACGGCAACATTTTCAGAGTACTCGCGTTTCATAGCCTAGGCTAACTGTAGTGGGTGTCCAAACATTTTTGATATATGTATGCAACTCTTTTGCATGTATGTACTTGTCATGAGTTTTGCATGTATGTACTTGTCATGAGTTTTGCATGACATTGTAATTTCAAAAACACGTGCTTGGGTCACATTAAATTTTATTGCATGTAGTTATGTTTAAGCTGTGATGGAGGAAATGTTTTTTGATTATTTATTTGTTCTTCAAAATTTAACTATGTTAAAACCTAATTGGTGGGATAGATATCAATACTATTGTCTGGCTTTAATTTTGCAATTGTCTATCTTCCAATTTCATTCTCTTATATTTCTTTGTTGAGTCAACTAAAAGGTGCAGATTGGAATCTACCTGTCTTCCAACCTCCAAGGGTGTCTACAAAAAAATTGTGAATTATCCATGTCAAACACGACACAACACGACATGGGGATGTGTTGGAAATATAGAAGATTTAACCTAGTTAACCTCTAAATCACCAAAAGTTCTATAGATCACCCTCTTAAAATGCTTCCTTGCCACATGAATATACTGAAATGAGAGAGACCTAGGTGCTTTTGATAATTCATTCTTGTCCATGCTTTCTTAGTTTTCAAAGATTTCATGGCCATCAAAACATTCCTTCAACAAATGTTTGTTACAACTCCAACTACATTTTGTACTTTTCATTTTGTTTTGTTTTTTCTTTTAAATAAAGGTTGTTGAAAACCATAATACATAAACTTGGGATAATGTTCTTGTTTTAGTTGTGCACCTTGGTATCTAAATCACATAATGTTTTTTGGTCTTTATGAGAACCATTTGAATCAAGTAGTGTAGTGATTCACATGGTTCTTGCTGGCTTAAACGAATTTTTTTTTATACGCTCTATAATTGTTAGACTTTCTTGAATTCAATTAGGTGTTAATGTAAATGAACCATAACTATGTAGCCCTATTCCTAAAAGATTGACTCCAAAATTGCATATCTAAATTATAAGAAAGCCTGTAGAGGCAACAATTGCAAATTGCAAGGGGAAATTTTTTATTTGTTCGAGTATGTAACCAAACTCCACTATTTGAATTGAGAGTTCATATTGAAAGACTTATATGATCTTATCAATTGTTAGAATTTTTGGAAAAAATCAAGAATTTTCTAGAATAATATTAAAGATCTCATCGTAGAAATTGAATCATTTTTGTTTTGATTTTCTATATAAAATCCCATAACATAATAAGCCTAAGTGGCATAATTCTGTTTCTAGGTGTTGCTCATATTTTACAAGAGATGTTTACTTATAAATCTGATCATATTAGAGCTCGACAGGAAGTATTTGGTTTTGCATTTACTTTCATTTGGTATTTTGGCCTAAATTCCTTGACTCCTCGATAAATCCGCTTTTTTGACAAATGAATGTACATCTATTGTCCCATAAAGGGGAGAAAAAAAAAATTGAAAAGTACAAAATATAGTTGGAGTTGTCTCATAGACATTTGTTGAAGGAAGGTTTTCATGGCCATGAAATCTTTCAATGGTCGTAAGCTTATAGGGCTGGATCGGATTTCTATTTCCTTTTTTTAGTAGTGTTGGGATGTTGTTAGATGTTTTGTGCATGATGACTTCGTTTTTTGATTGTGATGAATGCGAGAAAACTTGAATGCCTCTCTCATGGCTTTAATCCCCAAGAAATGGGGCACACATTAGGGCGTTTGCACCCATCTAATCCCACTCTCAGCTCGAGAGAGGCAATGAAGAGGAGTGTTTTTGGTGCTGGTTCCATTGTTTAAGTAGCAGATGGGTTGCAAGGGGGACAAGAGGTTTTTGGTTGTGATAAAGGAGTTAGGGAGGAGCATGTTGGGTCTTTGACTTTGGTCCTTGGTATGGATATTCTGTTGTTCTTGGGATTAGAGGTGACAGAAAGGATGGAGGGCCTTGGTACCTAGTTTGATGACCTGGGTAAAAGGGTGGTAATTTCTTAGGAGGATGTTCAGGGGACTTTTGGTGGGGGTTGATGTAACCACCAATCCTTTGGCCATCTTGTGAATGGTTTGGGGTCTTTTGAGGGTGGAAGGAGAGGTGGTTGGGAGTGGTGAGAGAATGGTGTTCGATTGGGTGCTCAAATGAATTAAGGGTTTAGCTGCTTTATGGGGTTGTCTTGTGATGGGGTGGAAAAGGAGGTGCAACTGTTTGAGATGATTGAGCCTAAAAGAGCAAAAAGGAATTAGTTGGTCTTTATGGATTGTGCTCTCCTAATTGGTGTGTTGTGATGATTTTAATATCATTAGGTTCGTTTCATTTCATTAGTGATTGTGACTTAATTGATCCCACGTTTGGTTAATGCTTGTTTAACGTAGTCAATTCTTCAGGCTAGTTTGGTGTGTGTAACAGGTTGGATAGATTTTTATTTAATGTAAAGGGAAGAAAAGTTTTTGGATGTTAGGCAAAAGGTGATTCCTAGAGTTGCATCATGTCACTGTCCTATGGTTCTGGAGTGCTGCCCTTTTAAATGGAGTCTTACTCCTAGATTTGAAAGCATCTGGTTGGTGCTTTAGTCTTTTAGAAAATATTTTCAATAGTGGTGGGATAGTGATAGGATTCGTGGTTGGGAATGTTTTATGTTTATGAAGAAACTCAGAACAACGAAGGATAATTTAAAGGTTTGGAATGAATTTGTGTTTGGGAACTCGAGAATAGTAAAGAATGAGATATTGGGAAGATTAGAGGAACTAGATATTTTAGCATCAAGGGGTGGGTGTCTCCTATGTTGATGTTCTGTCAATGCCCTCTATTTCTAAAATATCCATCTGATAATTATTTATTTACAATCACCCACATCTAGAATAACTGCTTTATCTAGAATAACTACTTTAGGTTTAATTCGTGGGGACTAGAATAACTGCTTTAGGTTTAATTCATGGGGACTACATGATATCATAATGATAAAGTTATCATTGTATAAACTTTCAAGTCTATTTATACTTTTCTTTTGTTATAGGAAGAACATGACATATATCATAATGCAAGAGAAAGATTTAGAAAAATATTGATAGCTGAATTCCAAATAAAAAAGATCAGATAACTTGATAGGACTATTTGTCAACCTCTTGTAAGCAAAGATATTCTTCAAACAACAAGTAATGTGTTATTGATTAATGAAATTATTAGTTTAGGGCAATATGTAATGTGTTACTGATAAAGTTTTGTTCGATTTCATCTTCATGTTCACTAATTCACAACTTATGATATTCATGAGTAACAAACGTGCTCTCCATTTTGAAATTAAATGATTTTTTTGAAATAAAAGAAGTAAAATGCCGTTGTCTAGGGTTTTGAAGAAGAAAAAAATGGGAAAAAAAAAAGTTAGAAATTATAGGGTTTCCTTATGTTTTATCGGCATGATTGTTGGAGATGAATGTTTGAATCACAATGCTATCACGCTGGAGAATCACACCGGAATCAAACTTCTCACTTTGGAATCGCTGGAGTGAAAATCGCTTTGGAAATCTCGTCGGAAATCGCTTGAGATTTTTGTTCACGCTTGAGATTTCTGTTCTTGCGTTTTGTTCATACATGAGAAATCGTGGCAGTGGAAACGTTTCAAACAATATTGAAGTCGGGTAAAATTGGAAAGCGGGAATAATTCATTTGGGTCAGGACTTGTTGGGAATTAAGTCCGGTCCAAAGGACCGGCTTGTAACCCCCCCCCCCCCCCCTCCCAAAAAAAAAAAAAAAAAAAAAGGTCAACAACCAAGCCCACTAGCCCAGTCCAACCTAACACTAGTCCACTCCAAACCCAACTCAACCCAATCCATCCCAACAAATCCTGAAAGAAAAAGAAAACAACCACTCTTCCTTCCCTTTAGCTATGGTTGCCAACGCCAAGTTAAATTCAAAATTTGAAACCCATGCCAAGTGTTAGATAGCTTGATATACATTGTTGAGCCCATTTAGCTTAAGCTTTAGGAAAATTGGCAACTTAACATGGTATTAGAGCTCAAGTTGGGAGAGGTCTTGAGTTCAACTCTCTCCGTTTGCATTTTGTAATCTTTGCTTGTTTGGTTTCTTCTTCTCTATTTGGTTGTTTGCTTATCCTTTTGTAATCTTTCCCTGTCTGGTTTCTTCTTCTCTATTTGGTTGTTTGCTTATCCTTCTATTTAATTATTTATTTGTCTCTTCATGGCAAGACGGGGTTGCACGTGAGGGAGGGTGTTAGATAGCATGATGTATATTGTTGGGTCCATTTCCTAATAGCTCATGTTTTTTGGAAAAATTGGTAACTTAACACCAAGATCAACAAGAATAGAAGAAATCACATAAACAAATGCAAATGAGACAGGATCAATGGCAGAAACATAAAAAATGCAGATGACATATGATCAAAACATTGGCACAAGTACCAGTTACTTTAGAGAAATTAGCTGCTTCCGTGTTGGCAGACAAAAAAATTAGCCGCTTCCGTTTTGGCAGACAAAGGAAAGGATAAGGCTATCGCTCCTCCACCTCATATTTTTGGGTATTAACACCAAGGAATACTGGAGGATCATCGCTTAACTGATGTAGACACATGTGCCGAAGTCCCTATTTTAATGGAGATCAAAACACGAAGTTATTTGTTAATTGGATGCATAGCTTTGGAGAATTTTTTTTGTTGGTATCGGTGACTAATGAAAGGTAGCTACTTTTTGCCGAAAATTAGTTGAAGAGCACAACCAGAATTTGGTGGGAAAAATATTAGCAAGAGGATCATGCTGTCATCCAAACATGGGAAGAAATGAAGCTTGCATGAACTGTTACTTTGTTCCACTAAGCCACAACCAACAAGCCTACTTACAGTTTATTCAATTGACTCAAGGAAACAAAGAGTACACCAGGTTGTTATACAATGTGGTTACTAGATTTGAATTTTCTTGGACTGAGGATGTAATGATTTCCATGTATTGTTAGGGATTAAATCCATTGAGTTCTTGTGGATTAGCTGATAGTAGATTATATTTGATGGCAGATGCAGTACAAGTAACTGTAGCTCTTCAGATGGAGGAAGAAATACAAAAATAGAACTCCTGTGTGCACTGACATCCTTACAAGGAGTGGAAGGACTTTTATGGATTCCAACCATGATAAATTCCTTGGCAGGTCACCTCGTACTACTCCCAGTCCTCATTCTTTGTACAGAGGTAACACCAGACCCAGGTTCTTTTAATTGCCAAGGTTTGGGACATCATGCTTGAGATTGTCCTCCTAAGATAATTGTGCCCATTAAGTTAGTTGCTGTGATTGAAAATGAAGGCACTATACAGGGAGTAGTTGGCCTTGTTGATCCTGAGTCCAATGATGATCTATGTGATGATGTGATTGGCACTATTCGACTTTGTTGGCTTTTACTAAACATGACATATAAGAACATGAAAAGCTGCAAAAAATGAATGGTTTTTTATGAGAGGTTGTACTGTAGTGATCAAGTGTGCCCTCTGCTGACTGATACAAGGAAATGCACTAATGTTGTGTCTGAAGATTCTATGAAAAAATGGGGTTTGTAAGTGGAGCCCCATTCTGAACCTTATCATGTGGTATAGATCACCAATACCAAAATGAATGTTGACAAACAGTGCCTCATGATGTTCAATATTGGCAAGCTCAAGGAGATGGTAATGTGCAATGTTTTGCCTCTGAAGTTTTGTCATATTCTTTTGGGCCATACATGAATTTGGGACTATGATATTGTATATGCTAGATGTGCCAACATCTATTCTTTTATTGATGGCTCAAAAAAATATACTCTTACTTGTGCTACCAATTCAAGAGTCGTTAAATTGAAGAAAAATTCCTTATGATTCGGCGTGTTTCTTTAGATGAGGTTCTTTGACATGCTGCCAACTTGCCAGAATCAAGTTCTTTTTGGCAGAGGAGAATTGATGGCGTGACCCTTACACTATCCACTTTGGAAGCTTGGGGTGAAGCCTGTGGGTTCATTGTGTGGACCAAAGGTTTTTTTGTCCAATAAATGTGAGTGGCAGATTTCTATTTTTATTATTTAACTAGGATTTAAGTAAATAATTGCCTAGGATATTTGACCTTGTTTTCCAAATTATGTTAGGATCTAGTTTCCTAATTTAATTAAGGTTTGGTCTATAAATATTAGGTTTTTGGCATTGTAATATTTAGTTTTGGTTATAATAATATTGAGAGATTTCAGCTGTGGCCAATTTGAGTTTGTCTTTCCCTTTCCCCTATTCCATTCTACATCACATATTCAGCTAACTTGCTGAAGATAAACTTGAAATCTGTCGTATTACTCAGCTGACAGCTCTTATAAGGGTATTAATATCACATTCATTTTCCTGGGAATGATCTAGCTATGTTGTCGAGAAGTCTTATTACAAAATACAACATTGATAACACTTGAAAAAGCTGATTAGGTCTTTCAATGATGTGAGAAGTGTTATAAAAAATTAGCCATGAGGCTCTATCAAATGTGCTCATATTTTTCTGTCATGCATATGAAACAAATTTTCTCTGTTGTTTAGAGTATGTTCATGTGTTGGTAGAATGCAAGCCTTTCTCATACTGTTTTCATACATCCTAGTATCCAATCTTAAATAAACTCATGTTGGTAACTTATATATTGCTTTGTACATGAAAATTATTTGACAGGGGTTTTGCGGACTATATGGTTTCAGGAGGGGAATCAGTTTACCAACAACTCTGCAGTGAGATCACAGTAGAATTCAATGAGTGTTCAAAACAGGTCTATCACATGATTGCAGCATCATTGTTCAGATTGTTTTCCTTTTTCCTTTTTTTTTTTTTCCCCCTGTTCCCTGGCATATTGTTTGATTCAGCCTTGCCTTGCTGTTAAAGGTCCTTGAAATGGAGTCACTATTTCTGAGCCCTGATTGCTTCCGAGATGATCTAGCTCACCTTGTCAGATCTATTCAAGTACAGGAAAAGCAGAAACTGCAACTGGTGTGTCTTTCTCCCTAGTTCACAAAATCTTTTCATATTTTTATTCTTAGATGATTGAGATCATTTACAACTGCTGAGAATGGTTACCTTATCAACTTAATCCTTTCTATTTCAAATTCATAGGAGCAATTAAATAAGATAAGGTTTGAATATTACAGATGTGCCATTCTTCCTCCCCCCTTGGAAAATATCAAATAAGGTAACTTAAAAAAGGGTAATTACAGAAAAAGTAAACATTAACTACCAAAATATCATAAAAATTAGCCCATAAAGGTCAAATAAGGTGAAGAATCTAGCCATGTTAACCACCCTAAACAACTATTGTTTTCCAACCAGTTAGATGTCTTGAAGCTAAACTATATTCTTCTCTCATCAAGGGTTCTGTGCTTCATGTTGGCAGAGAGGATTTAAATTGGAATGGGGATCCTAGATTGCTTATTGAGAATTGTAGTGTTGCTGGCTCGCTGTTGTCCCGAGCTGGAAATTAATATTGAATTCCGTGAGACAAGAACCTGAGGAACTTTGATTTGCAAGCTTTCCATTCTTCAATATCAATCCTCAACACTCACACTCACAAAATATGGGAAATTTTGAAGGATCAATCTACATAAAAAGAAAGCAATGGAGAAATTATGTCTGGCAAGAGTTAAGGGATAAGAGAATTGGTCAAAAACTTGACGGAATCATCACGGCCTTTAATAGTCTCGGGAGATGCAAAAAAAATTAATTAATAGCTGTGTTACATGGACTCGGCACTTTGGGGCGAAGTACCTGTGTCGACACGACACGACACAACGACAATTGGGTAAACCGACCACTTGGCCGTGAGTGGGTGCCGGTGTGGGATCTGTTTCAGATTCGCCATGTTCTCACTTGGACACACGGTTCTTATACAGACATCACAAGAAATGAAAGAGGAGAGAGCAAGAGAGAAACCTGGTCGAAGAGCTCCATCCAAGCAAAGATCGAAGACCTCCAGTCGAAGGCTCCATCCGGTCGATTCCAGTCGAATATCGAAGCTCCATCAATCGATCGAGAACAGTCGAACACCCCAGACGACTTCGAAAAGCCTCTCTCTCTCTCTCTCTCTCTCTCTCTCTCTCTCGCCTTCTCTCTCTCTCCTTTGCGATCGCGATCGATCGCTTCACTTTTCTCTCCCTCTCTCTCTCTCTGTCGTTTTATCTTCTTGACTTGATTCATATCTCTGTCTCTTGATTCATATCTATTCGTATCTCTACTCTATATATAATAATAATAATAGTTAATAACTGTTATTATAATAACTATTATTATATGTTATATAATATATTTATAAAATAATATATACTTATATATATTAATAAAAAATAAATAAACACATGTATGTAAAATAAAATAAAAAATTAATTAGAACACATTATTTAAAAAATATAATAAATAAATAAAATAATTAATGTTGTATTAAAATAAAAATATTTATAAAAAAAATTAAAAAATTTGCTGTGTCCCCTGCAATGTTCGTGTCCCCATTTTTAGAAATTGTCGTGTCCCGTATCCGTGTCTGTGTCCATATGTGTGTCCGTGTCTGTGTCCATGCTTCATAAATTTTTATTTGTTATTTATATAATATAACTCATGTTCATATAATAAATATATTTAAAAAAAAAAAAAAACTATTTAACGTATCTCCGTACCCGTATCCAAATTTGGATACATATCTAAATTTGGATACATATCTATGTATCCTTAATTTTAATTTTGAAGTGTCTGACCCCTAGATATGCACCCGCACCCGATACTCGTACCCGAGTCCGTGTAACATAGATTAATAGAATTATTATGCTTCTACTTAATTTTTGGCAAAGGAAAATCTTGCACATAGTATGTTTGAGCATAAAAATAAGATATGCATACATACCTATTGAGGGTGTTATATTTCTCAATTAAAACATGTAATCTAATTTAAGTTTTGATGAAGTTCCTAATCTCCTTTATTACTAATGAATTGATGTTACCATTGGGGGTTTATACCATATCTCACCAATGCGAATAGAAGCACACCCACGCATCACACCAAAGAGAAAAACAAACACAGAGATTTACGTGGTTTGGCTCAAATTGCCTAACATCCACGGGAAAGAGAGGTTCTACTATGAATAAAATAGAGAATACATGTGAAACGGCTAAAATATTCAACTCTCACCCCCTTACATCTCTATTTTTTCCCTCTCAATTTCTCATAGAGAAAACCCGTAGTCCACATGATTATTTATAATAGTGTACCCATGAGAATCCTAGTTCCATATAATTAGGTAACCAAATCCTACACATATTAGGTTTCCCAGTAGATTCCGCATTCTACTATTCTAGCTCAAATACATGTATAAACTAACCTAATAATTGTATGGTATCCACTTTTATCACATGAGTGGACTAATCTTAACAATCACCCTTTCCACCCATGTGGGGTAAATGTTGTGTACCCTCCAATCTAGATGCCCTGGTTTATGTGACACTACCTTCGCCTAGAAGATGTTGTACTCCCTGGACTGAGTGCCCACGTTATTTGTACATCACACAATAGTGCTCAAACGTGTCCTTCATGGCTTCCTCTGTCCTCGTGCTCAAGCCTATGAGATTTGCACCCACCTCCCTATGGTGTCTCCCTTGCCACAGAACAAATCTCAATAGAAAAGAGACCCGACTTCCTTCTGTGTACACCTTATCGTAAAACCGTCTCAAGTTCTATGCTGGTTCCTTTTGTGAACATCTAGCAACCTATTGTCTTCCTCTTGGTAGCCACCAAATATCCTTCTAACTGTTGCTTACCACTTTTCACTCATAACTCGTACTACTTGTCTGATGCTTGAGATGATAGCAACTCCCCTGTTGTCATGGCTTACTCCACAAGCTTGTACAAGTTGTCAGTCATGATGTCCAATCAAAAAAAAAAACGTTGTCTGATTGACCTCACAATGACTAGATTTCCTTGTTTGAATCAGATTACTCCTAGATCACCCACGTTCAAACCCGATCACCTAGATTACCGCTGAATCTGTCCAATCTTAGTAAACCATGTAGAATCTAAAAATTCTAACCGTACCGATAAAAGCGCAGCTCCTGAAATCCTCGAGAACCACCTTTGCCTTGAATTTTCTACTACATATATGCATTGATATAGCAAAAACAATTTAAAATCATTAACTTCATGCTTGTGACGCATTGGATTGTACCTCTTTGCAAGCCAAAACCACAACCTAACCTTGCATTATCCAATCAAAGTCTTCATCAAGCCATTTGTACCATGGTGTTCTGCAGCAAGACGAAAAGAAAAAAATGTCGCATTTTTTCTTCTTCTTCGTGCATGTCCTTGTGCTATAACCACGCCTTTACCAACCGTAACTAGGATCAACAACCTTTAGCGCTGATATCACTTGCTGAGATTTATACCATATCCCACCAATGCAATTGGAAGCCCACCCATGCAGTTGGAAGCCCATCCATGCATCACACGAAAGAGAAAATCAAACACACAAATTTACATGGTTCAGCCCAAATTGCCTCCATCCACAGGAGAGAGAGCTTTTACCATGAATAAAATAGAGAATGCATGTGAGATGGCCAAAATGTTCAAAACCTACACTACTACCTGAACCCCATGCTCAAGGGTAGAACCCTTGCTCACCCGGTGCTTTCACGATATTTTTTCTCTCACCTGTTATCTCTATTTTTTCCCTCTCAATCTCTCTAAAAAAAAAAAAAAAAACCTATAGTCCACATGGCTATTTATAGTAGTCTACCCATGAGAATCCTAGTTCTATAGAATAGGCAACCAAATCCTACACATACTCTACTATTCTAACTCAAATACATGTATTTATCAACCTAATAACTGCATGGGATCAACCTTTATCGCATGGGTGGACTAATCCTAACAGTTACTATTAATTCTTATATGTTCTATGTGCATGTGAAGTTGCATTTTTCTATTCTAATAATTAATAATATAAGCCTATTGATTAATGGAATTATTAATTATACACTGGAACAAAGTTGGTTCCTTGAAAATTATTAGTTATTAGAGGCTATTAAGTTATAGAATAGTATTATTAGAGGATCAATTGTAGATGTTGCACTTACTATATATTTTTGTAAGCTACATTATGTTTAGAATGTTGCTCATTTACATGTGGTGGGGTGGGGTCTCTCATTAGTGTGTCATTCATGTTTCAGTCATCGCATTCTTGACTACTAGAGTGATGGGAAAGAGAGCAATCTTTCTGTTCTTTAACGTTTGGTTCCTTGGCTCAGTCTAATCTAGGTGTATTACTCCATAGAAAAATGGAGAGCTGTACCTGAAGTGTGGGTTGCATCACCTATTGCATTTGAAAAAAAAAAAAAAATTAAATTCCATTCAATGTGCAACTTGCAGCACTAAAGACAGCAAAAATTAAAACAGAAATTTGAGGGTAAGATACCATCTAGTTATTATTAATTAATTGATGACTGTTCACAAATAGCAATCATATTAAACCTTTTATTTTCCCTTTTTTTTAAAAAAATGATTTTTCCTATTAAAAAGGTGCAATGTCGGAGAAGATTGATACCTTTATTTTAATTGGTTCTTTTTACTAGTTTATCTTTTTTCTTGTGCTCAAACTGCTTTTGTTTACAGAATAGTATTAGATGAAATTTCTCCTATACTGTGTCTCATGTGAAATTTCCTTGATTGGTCAACAGACAGCCACAATTCAAGTGTTGAAGAAGGCAGGTCGTCCCTCAGAACGTCTGGTAAGCCATGAGAACTGCGGATTTAAGAGGCCTATGCAGCATGAGTGTGTGCATGTCCATGAGATAACTGAAGCAGCTGGTACTGAGGAGGCTGAGGCTGATGCAGAGTATGATAATGCTCTTAAGGAAGCCATTAGAGGAGTGCAGGATGCGGTGACCACCATAAATGAACATTTGGAAGAAGTTAGGTATGAAATTGCAGCCCTAGAGGCTGAATGAATGAATGACCTTCCTTCTTTCTGATTTCAATAACTTGTAAGTAAAGTTTATTGACTTAAAGTTGTGTTACCCATAAATGTTTAGAGAAGTGACTAATCCAAACTTGTTATGACATGCGAGCTGTCATTAAAGTTCAATTTAGTGGTTTCATCAAATGTAAAGAGATAATCGTATTTAGCAGGGCCTTTCCTCATCTTGAGAGTTGGGTTTCTTCCCGTTTTCCTTTTGGTGGTCAGGGCTTTCTTACAATCGTATGAAGCGCAGCTTTGTGTACACGTTACTTGAAGGAGCAGCACAAGTAGATATTAGACTACACAGAATTACTATAAACCTCTTGAATGCCTAATTAATCCTCTACATGCAGTTTGTAGTTCTGTTCCGATACAACAGGAACAAGCAGCTTGGTCAAATGCTCTCTCTATATAACAAGATTGAATTGTTTCCTGTCTCGTATTGCACAAATGTGATAGGTCTATTGATGCGTATTCATGTTTAAAATGAAAAAAAGCAAAAAAAAACCACAATTTGAAACTATGAAAAGAAAACAGAGCAATGGTAAAATGAAAAACAGAGCACTGGAGAAGAGGATGCAAAAAAGAAAATCTTCATTAAACAATAAGGCTAAGATGATTATATCAAAAGTTGTTGACCATCTCATAACGTATCACTATTGCATTATTTTGTGTCATTACAATATCTATCCATATCCCTTTTGTATGATGGAGTCAATCTCTTATTTATGGTCTTTCCCAACCAACACAAGTTGTGTCTCAACTTACAGTGTAACTACTACCTACTAACAGCCTTATAATCTAACAATGATTGAGCTTGTGTGCAAACACGAGTGAGTATTGTGTAATTGCATTTTGACCTTGTTATGAGAGACAAGTTTGGGAAGTCTGGATAATAATCAAAAAGTCAGGTCGTCGTTAAAAAAGTCAAAAAATTAAACAGCTATACAAGAAAGTTAAATATTTATTTTCCTCTTAATTTTGTGCACGTTTTTTTCGTAAAAAATAAAGAAACATCTTAAACATATTAATTTTTTTCACTTCATATTTCAGTCAAAAAACAAAAAAATTATTAAAATAGTCTATTTCCAAAACAATTCTAAATAATAGACTAGGCAATCTATGCCATCTACCTATCGGATCTGGATTATCTCTGACATTTTTTTCATCCAACCATCATCTAACACTTGATTTAAATGTTACAATTCAATAGCTAGTCATTATTACTAACTGTGATATTTGAGTCAATTGTTGGGTGATGACGAGAGAGGATTCTCTTCACTATCTCTTGCCCAAGAATTGCTACAAGGGATTGTTCAGTAGAAAGTACAAGTATAAAGATGGTGGGCTATAATGACTAGTGGGAAAATGAGTGAGAGTACTAATTAGTGCTACTACTAATGATGTGGCAGTGACCCCACCATGAATGATTTGATGTTTTGGCCTTGGTATTGTATTTTTTTTCTTTTTTTATTGAGTGCCATGTCATTAGTGATCTTTTTAGAGCTCCAAAATTAGTGGTCTCTATCATTGTTGATGACTTGTGTATCTTAAGAACCACAACTTTAGGGTATTCAATAACATCTATATTTACTATTTTTTGTCTATGTTTTTCAAATTTTGTATATTATAAACGAAAACACGTTTGACAACTTTTTTCATTATAAAAATTGATGTAAATAGTTTTTAAAATTCATTAAAATTTAGAAAATAAAAAATTGTATTTTCACTTGTTTTGAAAGTTAGTTTTCATTCCCTCCTTCCATCATCTCCTCCCACCATTCCCTTCCTACTAGAAGACCAACTTTGACCACCTGCAGCCTTTTTGAGTAGTTGTTTTTATCAAATTTATGTTTTATATTTTTATCTTTTTTGTATTAAGAATTGGGTTGTGGTATTGTAATGTTAAACTAAAAGCTATATTTAATCAAATAGTTATATTTTTAGCCTTGAATTGTATAGAAATATGGTTGCCATCTATTCCAGTAACCAAAATTGGATGTTTCATTAATGTCCATTTTCTTTTGGTATGGCATTCCATTTACATGAGCTAACTGTGGCTCCTGTATCTATGAGAACACTGAGGCTATAGGGTTTATAACCTGTAAAATTAAATGTTCCCAATACATATGTATATCTTCTTTTTCCTTGACTAGGAGAAAAAATAATATCATCATTTTTTGTTTGAAAATGATACATATATGCAGATTTAATATGTTCAAGTTTTCTTGTTCTTGGAAAAATAGGAATCTGAACACTGTTGGAAGTAATAGATTCTTGATTAGAATTATTACTTGATTCTCCAATGCTTAATTTTGAAAATGATTTATTAGTAAAATCTTTTTCAAATACAGAAGTTGTTCTTTTAATTTTTGGAACTGTATTTTCAATATATAAATTTTTTCCTGATGCCTGCATTTGTAATTGTGCAGGTTTTTTTGTTTTAGAAGATTCTCCTTGTCCTACTAAGTCTTGGATTAACCATTGCCGAGGGACTTCTAAATCACTCCAATTCATCTCCTGAATATCCATTGTTTCCTCTTGGTCTAGAGGTCTTCTGCAAAAATTAAATTTACTTGTTTAGTAATTTAATTTTCTGAAACAATTTCTGCTAAGAAAATCTGCAAGAAAATTGTTAGTACCTTTAAGATGTTCTACTTCAAAGGTATATTCAGAAATTTTATTATACCAGGCTAATCGTCTTCCTTGATCAATAGGTTTTTTATTGATTAAGAAATCTCTTACTGCCTTATTATCAGTGTGTACAATAAAATTTTCTGGGGCTAAATAAATATGAAAACTCTTTATTGCTAATTTTATTGCAAGTAATTCTTTTTCAAATATAATATATTTCTGTTCATTTGGTTTAAATGTTCCAGAATTATATCCGCAAATTAATTCTTCTTTTTGTAATTTTATGGGTATTGGATTTTTTCTTGGTCTAATCCCATTTTCTGATAAAGGTATCTCTTTATCATGCCATAAATTACTGGGTATAGCTTTAAGAACACATCCCCAACATGCTTCTGAGACATCTGTTTCTAAAATTAATTTATCACCTGTTTTAGGAAGATAAACATCTGGTGAAGTTTTAACAGTTTCTTTAATTTGTTTAACTAAAGCAACATTTTCTGCTGTCCATTCAAAAATAACATTTTTCCTTAATTTGGTTAACCAAGGAATTTCTATTTTTGAAAGATTTTTAATAAAATTTCGTCTATAATTTAAAATGCCCAATAGACTCTGTAATTGTGTTATATTTTCAAGAGTATTAGGAAAATCTCGTACTTTGGACAAAATATGTTCTTGTAATTTTAAACCTTTCTGGTCTAAAATTATTCCCAAAAATTCAATTGATTCTTTTTCTAATTCAATCTTTTTTGGGGACAAAATAATTCCATGTTTTTGGAATCTTTCACAAAGTAATTTTAAATGTTTCTTATGCTCCTCCTTGGTTTTAGAAAAGATAAGTATATCATCAATATAAACTACACAACAATCTTTAAGGTCTTTAAAAATTGTATCCATCCACCGTTGAAATACTTGTGGTGCAATGTTTAACCCAAAAGGCATAACATTCCAGTGGTAATGTTCTCTAGGTGTACTGAAAGCTGTCAATTTTTTTGACTCTTCAGTTAATTGAATTTGCCAAAATCCACTTTTACAATCAAATTTGCTAAAGATTTTTGATCCTTTGGTTAAGTTAATCAAAACATCTTTTCGTGGAATAAAATATCCATCAAATTCTAAATTTTCATTTAGCCGTTTATAGTTGACTACCATTCGGGCTTTTCCTCTTTTAATTTCAGCATGGTTTCTTACCATAAAAGCTGGACTAGAATGAGGGCTTTTAGTTTCTTCAATTAACTTTTTGTCTAAAAGTTCCAGGAGTTGAATATCAAATTCATCTATATCTTGTCTAGTATAGATCATTGGTCTTACTCTAATGATAACATTGGGGTCTTTCAATTTTAAACTACAATAACGTGGACTACGTTGCCATAGTTTTAATGGATATTCACTAAAATTTTCTTCTAAAATTTTATAAATCCAGTGTGATTCATCAATGGTTTTGATGATGGGAGTTAAATCACCACGCGGCACGGGCGCAAACTCTTTATCACAAATGTATTTATGTTGCTCTAACAAAGGAATATGAATTAAGACATTGTTTATGCTTAATGAAATAGCTTTTTCCTGTATTTGCATTGGAAGGTATTTGTATATAAAATTATTGCCAAGAAGGAAATCTCCATGCATATACAGAAAACATAAGATTTTTGGTATAATGAACTTGCTATCATTTAACCAAATAGCTATATTTTTAGCCTTGAATTGTATAGAAGTATGGTTGCCATCTATTCCAGGGCGAAAAAACAAATAAAAAATCAAATTTCCAACTCACAATACGGTCAAAAATGTTGTGATAAAATTTTAAAAGAAAATTGGAAAATTGGTTGTAATACATTTCCTAAAAGAAAAGGATTTTCCAAAAAACGCAGAAAATATAAATGGAAACCTTGGAAAAAGAACAAAACTTTTTCAAAAAAGAAAAAGTATATTCGAAAAAAGAAACCAACAAGTGTTTTAAAAAAGAAAACTTGTAAATGTTACATTTGTAACGAAGAAGGTCACTATGCACCCGAATGCCCAAAAAGGGGAAAAAGTGCAAAAAAAATGATCAAAGTCCTTGAAGAACAAGATTTTGAAATAATATATGGCGAAGAAATTTCTGACGAAGAAGAAATCTTGCGATGAAGAAAGTTCAGATGAAGAACTAATCTTCATGATGACTACTAATAGTCAAGAAATATCTCAAGAAGAATCACAGGCAATTCGACTTGGAGATGTAATCGGGGAAGAAAAAACTTTTACCGACGAAGAATTAGCAAAATTTGAAAAAATGCAAGAAGTTGCTGGTCCAGAAATTTATAAACTTTCAAAATTTAACTTTTTTTCAGCAAGAGTGTTTGAACAATACAGTGGTAACACTCAAGCAAAATGGTCAGAAGAAGGAAATATTGATATTCCTTTTTTTGATAAGAAAAAGGTTGCAAGATGGAAAAAGAAATATCCTGAAATTCAATATATTCATATTGGATTAATTCAAGTAACCATAATAGCCTTATTTCGCCAAGGGATAGATACTCCTATTTTGACAGTAATTTTTGACAAAAGATTTTCCGACCCAATGAAAGCAATCATTGGAGGAATTCAGTCTAATTTGGCTAATGGAGTAGTTTGGTTTAATATTAAACCAAATTTCTTTATTTCCATAAATGATCCTAATCTTGAAGATACAGTCAGAATAAGAATTAAAACACAAGGATTAGGAATGAAATCAAATTCTCATGATTTGGCTATTCGGTGGAAAACAATTCACGAATTAACCAAATTTCCTGAAACAAAAACAAAATCAAACGATAATAAAATCGTTGAAATCTTTGAACCAAGACCATTTGACACGGTAATACAACCTCGTCTAATGAATTGGAGTGATTTAGAAGTCCCTCGGCAATGGTTAATCCAAGACTTAGTGGGACAAGGAGAATCTTCTAAAACAAAAAAACCTGCACAATTACAAATGCAGGCATCAGGAAAAAATTTATATATTGAAAATATAGTTCCAAAAATTAAAAGAACAACTTCTGTATTTGAAAAAGATTTTACTAATAAATCATTTTCAAAGTTAAGCATTGGAGAATCAAGTAATAATTGAAATGGCAACATAAATTTTTGGAAATTTATTATCTTTTCTAGATATTACTAGTTCAGGTGTAGGATTGGAGGTACTTCCAATATCATTTTTAACTTCATTTGTTTGAATAAAGTCAAAATTTTCTCCATCTCCCCATGTGCCAAATAATTCGGGATTAATTGGCTCTTCTGCCTTTCTTTTCCCTTTATTTATTTCTGATGAAATATCTCGATCTATTGATTCTTCAGATGAGGATGATTGGCTGTCATCATCGTTAGTTGACATATTAATATTATAATTAAAATGTTGTAAAAGGGCTTCATTTTCTAGATAAGTTTCTCTTATCTGATCTAGTAGCCTATTTCTTTCATCAATACCTAAATATGGGTCTTTATATAATTTTCTCCAATAATCCAATATTTCAACAATATTTTCATATTCAGTTCTATTATAGGTATTGGTTTGAAGTACCATAATATCTTCTGTACCATAAAATAGCCTAGGGATATCACTATCTCCTGGACTATTCATTCCATCATTGTTTATGAAGGATATAGTTTCTAATTTTGTCACCAAATTGTTTATTTGGTTTTTTGCTTCTTTATTTAAGTCAATATTTATTATAGAACCCAAATTGTCTATTTTCGATTCTATAGACTCAACTTTAGTCTCTAGATAATTTTGATTTATTTTTTGATTTTTATCTAATTTAGAAAACCAAGAACACATAATATCAGTAATATTATTTAAACTAGAACACACATTATTTATATTTGCAGATTCTTTAGTAATATGCAAACTATGATCATATTTATTATTAACATTATTTTTTGTATTTCCAAAGCATATTATATCGTCATAATTAATTGCCATTTTAGATTGTTGTTGGTACCTAAGATCCTCCTAGTGTATTATCGGGTGCCTAAAACCTCTCTTTTATGATCTTAAAGATTTAATTATGGCCAATAGTCAAAAGATCTTAATGAGTATATGGGCTTTGACATACACTAAGCATATATGTTTTACAGACTGGAATGACGCCAAACTGCAAGTTTGTGGATATTCAGGAGCGAGCTATAAAGCATATGATAGCATGACTAAAGCTAAAAAAGCTTTTTACAGTGCACCAGCCATGCCTGTTTATCAAAAGAATTTTTGTCAAATGAGAACTAGCCCAGTTCCAACTAATGTTCAGACATCTAAACCAGATGAATCTGAAATAAAAGATTTTTTCAACCCTGGTATATCCAGAGAAATTTATACAGAACTCAATGGTTTGTAATGTTAAAATTTGACCAGGTAATCCTGATAGGGCTTTGGGTAACCTTAACGCAATGAAGTATTTTTCCACCCAAAATAGGGCGGGGAACTGGAAGCTGAAAACAAAACCCTAGCTCTACTTTTACCTTTTTCTTTAATTTAAAGGGCGGGCATTGATCAGATTGCGTTTAGTTTGGATCCGTCCTAAATTAAGAAGAACGAAAGAATGTGTTTCAAGACTGGTCCGTTCCAATATCAGGCTTAAAAAATTTCAAGTGTAACTCTAAAATTACAATACAACATGAAACCTTTATGTTGGCACCCCATTTTTACGGGAGCTTTTATTTCCACACACCCATTCCACTCTTTGCACACATTTAATGATAATTATTTTTATTATAATTTTATCCCTAAGTGAAATAACTATTATGGACATCGCACACAATTCAAATAAACACAATTTCTTAATCCACATCCAGACTCACGTTGAAGCTGTTGAAGCTCCACAAGTCCATTGTAGTTACTCTATTCTTCCATACTCAGTTTGCTAAACCTCCACATTCCATTCTCATCATTTGAAATCCTTCATTGTTAGCTTCCATTCATTAGTTTGCACACTAAACACCCTCATTCTTGATTCTTAGCTTTTCATTAGTTTACAAACTAAACCTCATCCTCATTCATCATTGTTATGGAAGATTTTCCTCCTAAAAATTTAGATTTTCAGAAGCAGATAAATGTTTATGAGAAAGATAGTCAAGGAAAGGTGAGTTTTACTATGTAAAAGTCGTTTTTGTTTTTTTCCAGCGTCTTTCGGAAAACCAGGGTCGAAATATATCAATTTATTCAATAGTCTACTACCGAAATAATTATTTAATTTCGGAAGTTGTCGTCCGAAATAATGTAAAGTGTTCAACATTCAACTACCGAACCGGTAAAAATAATTTGGACAACTACATTCGAACAATAGCATTTTTTTTGACACTGTACTTCCGAATGAAGTAAAAAAAAAAAAAAAAAAAAAAATCAATTTATATTCCAAATTCGTAAAATGCATACTGAATTTGCAGTTTCAAATTGCAAATTTGTCTTTATAATGCCATTTCAAATTTGTAATGTTATAAAAAACGTGCAGGGATATGTCACAACTTAAGGAAATCAAGTTTGTGTGGATAGTGTGTTGGATTGCACTACTCAATTCACAACTGAATAGGTTCACTCTACGAAATTATAATGATTATGTTTTAAATATCTCGACAAATATAAATGTTTGATAATATTTATTTGACTTTGTAGGTATTCAAAAGTAAGGATGAATTGCTCAACTGGGTATGTGAAGTTGGAAAGAGAAATGGTTTAGTCATTATAATCAAAACATCAGACTATGGTGAAGGAAAAAAAGACCCAAGATTATCTTGCTTGTGAGAGGAGTGGCCAATATAGAGCGACAAAGAAGTTAAAAACATGATAGCAACAATACATCAAGAATAACCGGTACAAAGAAGTGTGGTTGTCCTTTTGATATGAGGGCTCACAGGTTGACCACAAATGATGAATGAACATTGATCGTAGTATGTTAATTGCATAATCATCCACCTGCGGCGCATCTTGAGTGACATTCATATGCGGGAAGGCTGTCAAAGGATGAGAAATCATTGTTAATGGATATGTCAAAGAGCATGGTTAGGCCAAAAGAGATCCTAATAAACTTGAAACAGCGAGATGCCCTCAATATAAGCACACTTAAAACCATTTATAATGTACGCCATCGAAACATGGTGGTAGAGAGAGCTAGAAGATCACAGATGCTACATTTATTGGGTGAATTGGCCAAGTATAATTACATTGAGCGCCATCGATGTGAAGAGTCCACGATGACTGTGACAGACTTGTTTTGGGTACATCCTACTAGTTTGGACTTATTTCGGTCTTTCCCAGTTATATTGATTATGGATTGCACATATAAAACCAACAGATATCGTCTTTCTCTTCTTGAATTGTGGGAGTGACATCAACTAAAATGACTTTCTCGGTAGCTTTCGCATACTTACAGTCTGAGAGGGCTAATAACTATGCGTGGGTGTTAGCTACATTGCGTGATGTCATGGATGGTTTTGTTTTGCCAACGATTATTGTCACTGACAGAGAGCTAACCTTGATGAATGCCATACGGAAGATATTCCTGGCTACTCATATTGGATGACTATGCTAGACATGGGGCATCTTGTTGCATCGTGCTACAATCTTGTGTTATACCACTTGTCATTATAACAATGTCTCACCTTTTTACCTCTTAGAACAGTGCCAGTACCTCAACTTGATAGATATGAGATTGCCATTGGGTTTGTCAACAGAAATCATTTCGTCTAGGTATAAGAGAAACTTATCATTTTGTGCATGTACAGGAAATTATGAGGTATGACTACTAACTCAAGTGACATTTGGTGTAGGTTTTTTTGCAGTCAGGCCATCCAGTTCCTCCTATAGCCACTAATTGGCGAAAATACTGTCATGCTTGTGTTGTTAACTGGGATGATGCATATGTGCGCCTCATTCAGTATTTCAGGGACATCATTCATGATACTGTAGCTACTTGAGAGACATTTGATGTTGTTGATGTCAAATGACACATGTATGTATTTGACAATGTTAGAACTATAGAAGAAATTAATGGATGTGTTTTTTGATGTTGATGTGTTCTATGGTATGGATTGAATGTTATTGACCATTGTTACCATTCCATTCTAATAAGAAAATATCATTTACAATGTCATCGATCATTGTTACCATTCCATTTTAATAAGAAAATATTATTTACAATGTCATCGATCATTGTTACCATTCCATTCTAATAACAAAATATCATTTACAATGTCATCGACCATTGTTACCATTCCATTCTAATAACAAAATATCTTTTATAAAGTCATTAAAAGATGTGTACAATAATGTCAACTTACAAAAACACTACAAAAAATTCATCAACTGACAAATAACATATCACGAATCATCTGTATGCTTACGACTAGGCCTACGACTGTATGTCAATGTCGGAGATGAAAATTGACCTCCAGTACAACTAGGTCCAGTTTCGTCAATGTGCTGACCTTCAAGGACATACGCCATAGCCTCGATAGCCTGGTAAAGTCAATGACGATGTCGAATCTCGTCCTCATAACCAGCCTCGATAGCCTAGTGTTGTTATCTACTAACCACCATGGCCATGCAAAGATCTTTGAAGAGTTATTATGACACTTTAAAGGCCCTCGTTCCTATAAAACAAATGAATATCTCTTTAGAAACTACCATATAACAAAAAAAAAAAAATCATATATAAATGAATTTCACTTCTACTTAGGAATGTTTACCTCCCCCTACCAAACAGTTGCAGCGATATGACTATTGAAACTTCGCATTATTGATGGATCAGTCGGTCCTCCTGGAAAAGCATGAGTAGGGTCCTCTTCCTGGACAGTAGGAAAATCGGGTAAAGGGGATCCACGGCAATGCCAGGAATATCATTTCCTTCAACTCGTCTTTGGCTTCGGCTCCGACTTTGATTGGCACTGGGGATATCATATTCTACTGAAACTGGATCACGACCTTGACCACAACCCCGACCCCGCCCTCGCCCACGCCCACGCCCACGCCCACGCCCTCTTCCTCATTCATGGTCAACATCCAATTTACGACGTCGTCTATTTGAAGCAGTAGGTGGGACACATTGTTGACATTCAGAATCTATATTATCTGCAAAAATTAATATATTTAATGATTATACAATTGTAAAAAGAATATACAAAAGAGGGGAGGAAAAAAAAAATCGTTCGGAAGTTGAAAATTGCAAATATCTATCCTGTTCGGAAGTTGAAAATCGAAAAACCAAATTCATTTCGGAAGTTGAATGCCATCCGAATTAAATATATTCGAAAGTTGAAGGTCGAAAAAATGAAAAAATTTCAGAATTCTATTGTTGAAATAAATGCTAATTTTCATAATGCTACTTCTGAACAAATTGTTTATTTTTGGAAAACAATTTCCGAATCAGGAACATATTGCTCATTTCGGTGGGCTATGTGTTCGTTCATTATGAAAATGGTAAAAACAAACCCTACATTACAAATAAAATAGGAATGAGGATTGAAATAAGTAAACTAACTTGAGTTCTCCAAATGTGAAGAATTCCTTCAATGATTTACGTAAGGTGTCTTTAATGGTTCAATGAGATGTCTTCAATGAATGGATGCAGCTTTTGGGGACGAAAGGTAGACTATGAGAGATGGGTGTGAGTGTGTGAGAGACGGGGCTGATAGTGGAATGGATGTTTGCAAAACTGTTTGGAGAGATGGGTTTGGGGGTCTAGGTGTGTGTATGTGCATGAGGGTAGATATGGAATAAAAGGTGTGTGCAGTGAGCAAAATAATTTGGGATTAATTTTTTAAGTGTGTGTATTGAGAAGGATGTACAAAGAGTGGAATGGGTGTGTGCAAATAGAAGCTCCCCATTTTTACCCCACCTCTAAAAAGAGACGCTTTACCACTCTTTTTCAGTGAATAACATTTTCCAACACATCTTGCTCAAATTGCTTAACCCATATCCAGATTGTGTTTTCTAACGTTTTTAGTCTTGTGTGGCTCACCGTTTTGCATGGAAGAGAGCACCATGGAAGCTTTTTGCTACTCAAACTAACTGGCTGGAAGCTCCACCTAGCTCAAACAACTCACTTTATGTCAAGTATGACATTAGTTTGGTCAAATGAAGTTATCTCCATCAATTTCCATAGTTGTCGTCCCAATCTCACAAGGACTTCCCATGGATAACCAAGAGACAAATCCAGGATAAGCCAAAATGATCCAGGGCATAGTAAATACCCCTACATTCATCAATTGACCCCACAGAGTTGAAGTTAAAAATTGCTCGAACTCATTTTCAATAAAGAAGAAGCCTAGGGAAGCAAGTCTGCAAACTGAGGAAGATTCAAGCTAAATGGACATCACCATTGAGTTTGGAACACTAAAAAGCCTTAGGTTAGGTCTTGAGAGGTTTGAAAATGCCTTTGGCACTCCTAGTCACCCTCTAAATGGTAAAAAATCGAGAAAAGACAACATAGTCTCTATTAAGAGAAATTGATATTCCATTTTGGCAAACAGATATCACCATTAAATCCAAAACATAGAAAAACCTCAAGTAATGTCCGGAGTGCCCATATATTGTGCAGTTAATATTGTTGGGCTTTATGCCCTCAAGCAATTAGATTCATGCATTTATTTATTTTGTGCAATAAATATTATTGTAATGGCCCAAGGTCAGAAAACCCGACCTAGTTTGTTTTTGGATGGGACGCATGTTGTCCCAGTTGACTTTGACCTTGCCTTGTGTATTTGGACCTTGGGACACCTTGGTTTAGCTTCAGAAAGCAACCTAGAGTTTTCTGTCTGAGCTTGGTCGCGCCCGCAACGTTGAGGGGTGTAGGTTGCGCTTGCGATGGGCTGCGACTGAAAGTGGCCTTCAGGTCTGTGTATAGGGGAGAAGTTGCATGGCCCGCAAGGATCCACGAGCACGGCTGCGAATAAGTTGATCGCACCCGCTACTTGTTTTATTGGGTGATCGCGGCCACAGTCTATTCCATCGTGCCCACAATGAGTTGTCTATAAAAGTCGTCTGTGAGTTGAAAATATTACTTTTTCGGGTTCTCTCTCTCATCTCTCTCTCTCTCTCTCTCTCTCTCTCTTCTATTTGCAAACCCTTTACGCTTTTAAGCTTGGGTTTCATCTATTTTGAGTGATCTTTGATCCCTAGTTCCATAGGCCAAAACGTAGCGGGTCGTGAGGGCTTTGATTTAATTTGAGCAGATCGTATTTTCATCGATAATGGATTTTTGGCTTTTCTCCTCTGCGCTTCAAGAGGTAGAGATTCTTCTACTCCTTTTCAATACCTCGTTATAGGTATTCATGTGGTAATTTTCATTGCATTAAAACATGATTTTTGATATTGATTTTATTAAAATCATATGAGTTGGTTTGGGTTTGAGTTTATGAGTTATGGGTTATGGGTTGAATTGGTAGTTGTGATGATGTTTAGGACATGGGGTTGGGAAGTCATAGCTTCTAACCATGAGATTACGGAAAGTGGAATGAGAAGTGTTTAGTAATTGTTGAGTTATGTTTTATCAAAACGAATTGGGGTTTTTTTTGAATGAATTGGGTATTGTTGTGTAATAGGCATGTTGGAGGTGTGGAAATTGGTTTTCAAAACAAATAGATATTTTGTTAATTCTTTTACATACTTGGGAATTGGAATTTAGTTTGTACATATTTATTGTTGTTATTAAATAATTTGAGTCTGTAGAGTTTTGTCCTTAGCCATCGGTGGAGGATGGTATTGATTGTTGATTAGTAGATGCCATGTGTAGGGTTTGTGTATAGATTATATATTCTAGATTAACGTATTGTTGGTTGTTAGTGGACATTGTGAATAAACAATTCCACTTGTCTGTTATTGCAGGTTATGTTATTACAAAGGAATTGGAACAATTGCGAATGTTGTTAGTGTTATGAGATTGGCGTAGATAGAATGTTTGGGTGAATGATAACCATTAACTAGTTATGGTTTGATAATTAATAACTCATACAATATTTAATGAAATGTTTTGATGAGATTGAAAACTTGTTGTCGAACGATGATGCAAGGAGCACATTTTGGGATGTGTTGGCTCATGCCTTGAGGCATTGGTTATAACTAAAAATAACTTTGTTTTAGTTGAATGATTAGAGTGAGTTCGAGTCATGTTCTGTCATGATTGAGTGATGTGGTACTCATATTGACCACGGGATTGGTGACGCTCAACGATGGTCGCAGTGACACTCAGAGATGGTCACAGTGGCGCTCATCGATAGCCACTAGGTTTTGGTAGTGCTTAGTGATGGCTAAGGGTTATGGTAATGCTTGGCGATGGTCACGGGGTTACGTGGTGCTCAGCGATGACCACAAGATTTGGGTGGTGCGCAGCAATAACACAGGGTTACGCAATGGTTTAATTTAAACATAAACCTGTGTTGTGTAATTTGTGTTGGACGTGGTGTGACCTCAGGTTATGTGTTACATGTGACTTTAGTATCTACGTGTATGTGTTAAGGTTGTTGTTGAGTTTGGATTAGATGATGTGGTTAGTTAAGGAAATTGTGTTGAGTTGTGTTAGAGGAGTTGTGTTAGAGGATGTGGTTAGAGATGTTTGGTAATGTTGGAGTTGAATCAGTGAATTGAAATATAGGAATGGGTATTCGTAAGTGAATGGAAATGAACTTTTTGAAAAGAAAGTATGGTATTTATATATGTATATTTTGGGTGTAAAATATCACATTATATATATATATATTAGCGGTGTGCAAGCAATTGATTGGCCTGATGAATCTGTTCGATCCGAACAAAACCGATGTTTTACGGTTGGCTTCCTCACTTTGAACGTTTGGCAATGGTTCGATATTTTATAAATTTGTTGTTTGTCGGTCGATCAACGAATTCATCTAAATAATAATTACTGAAATTGAACCGACGGATATATATTATATATTCTAATAGCAACAATGATAGAGACCACTAATTTTGGAGCTCTAAAAAGACCACTAATGACATGGCACTCAATAAAAAAAGAAAAAAAATACAACACCAATGTCAAAATATCAAATCCCCCATCATTAATGGGAGCACTAATTAGTGCTCCCACTCATTTTCCTTCTAATAGATAGTGTCATACTTGGTTTCAAACTATTAATATTCTATCTTATCAATTAAGAGACCTAGAAATTTTCTATTGGCTCTTGGTATTACATTTGCTATATCCTTATCATTCTATTAGTAGGAGTAAGTGGCAATCTGAAACAAATCACGTGATCCTCTATCACTGTCAATTAAATTATGCCTCTCTTTCTTCTCACATATTTCCAGGTTCAAAACGACTAGCATTCCACATTCTCTCTCTCTCTCTCTCTTTCTCTCTCTCCTTCTCTATTTGCAACAACACTTCCTCTCTCTCTCTCCACAACAGCATGAAGGCATGACGGAGTGATTAGAGGAACGAAGCAATAAGAATATTGGCAGCATGAGAATGACATTTGCTTTTCCGCTCTCACTCTTTGATCTCTTAACCTTTCTCCCAATCCCCTTCCTCTACCCCTACAAAACCCCTTCTTTTTCATCTCCTCATCTGATTTACCTCCCATCCCTCCTTCATTGATTTTTGTTTTTCTGGATATTATTCATCCGAACCAATAATCGACTCTTGAAAAGAGACCCGCTGTTTTGCGGTTTCAAAGGGTGATCGGTCGAAATTGGGTCGGTTTGAGTGACAGTTTAGTAGCAAAACCAACCCAGACCAACCCATGCACAACCTTATATATATATTGATGTCAGCAATGGTTGGTGGCCCAAAAATATATGGCTCGAATGGCTCGAAACATCTAAAACGACGTCGTTTTGGGTGTAAAACGACGTCGTTTTGGGTGTAAAACGACGTCGTTTTACAGAATTCGGGCCACCAAACATTATTCATATTGATGTGGAGCCCATGATCATAGCTAGCTATATGTTGCGATTGTTTAGGAACTTTGGGATTTCTACTGGGCTTTGTGCTCATCCCATGTGTTGACAAATTATGCAGGTACATGACTGGAGGATTGTTCAAAACTTGAAGTCTTTTATTTGTTGGCAACGGGGCCTTTTTATTTGTTGGCCGAGTGCCATGTATTGTGTAACGATAAATCCCTTTATTTATTTAAATTCAATGTAAGTCTAAGGGCATTGTACCATGTTTTATGTATATATCATTATCATTGTCGTGAGAGAATGTTATTATTTATTCATTAGTTATGTTCTTGAATGGATGGAATTATTGGATTTGGTAATAAAATAAATGATTTGGTAATGGATTCGGATAATAAAAGTTAGGGCGTTACAATTATTAAATATTTTCATACATAATGGACATGATTCATGAGATGAATGGTTTAACCTTTCAGTTATATTGAATGTGATTTATATAGGTGAAATAGTTTCACTTACAGGAGATATAAATAAAAAATCTTGTAACTTAGAAATTTCATAGTTGTTAATAGATTTATGGACTCAATTAGGACAACTGCAACATAATTAACCCCTATGTGAGGATTGTTTATCTCAAACATTGAAGTAGAAGACTAAGATAACCATTGAAGTAGAAGACTTTGGATTAATATGTTGGTGTTTTTGGAATATATTAAAGGACTAGAATAAGATTCACACTAAGTAAAACCTCCTATCTATTTTGGTGTGAACCTTATAGTGCCCAATGTAATAAACTTTTAATCATGACAGAAGTTATGGACTCAAGTTTCTAGTCAAAGTCACTTTGATTACCAATGAGTCACTTGAATCTGGGACCGGTCATTCTTATGATTTGTTCTTCAGAATGCGAGTAGTGACTATGGTGTTTGGGACTAGTACTCAATGTAAATGAGTAAGCTTTGGTTAGACAATAACATTGTATTTATTCCATTGCTACTTATGGACATGGTTATGGTGGAAGGGTTGCATTGTGGTGTAGACGCCCCATTTTGATTGGCCATAAAGATCTAGGCACTTGGAATTGCTTTCTGATAATGAAATGGTAGGGACTTCAACCATGGAGATACTTGAAATTGCTATGTGCTACTGCGCCACCTTGTTTTTAGCCAAAATCATCTTTTTGCCAAAATGACCATTTTCCCCCTGGCCAGTTTTCATCCAAAACCTATCTTTCAGCTTCCTAGAGAGAAAGAGAAGGTGAAAAAGTTTGGTTTAGTTCGAGTTGATGATATTTTCAAAAGAGTTTGTCGATTTTCATTTAAAAAGACGATTCGAAGTCAATCGAGTTTACCTAGGCAACAAGTGAGCTCGAAAACTACGATTTTGAAGAAGGGCGGCTGCACATGTGAGAGGAAGTACGGCCGTAGGTGCGGTGGACAGCCACATGAGCAGCTAGTCCAAGCAGCTTCCTAGTTCATTTTGACTTTTCTCACGTTTTGAGGGGCAGACGCAAAGAGTTAGGGATGGAAAAACCCTAGGATGACTTTTCTCGGCCTGTAAGCCTCCTCCATGCCTATAAATACAACCCCTTGCCCCCCCTTTTGAGAGGACCCAAGATTTGGAGTGATTTCAAAAGTTGTTTGATTGAGATAGAAGTGTGATACACCACCCCTCCCTCTTAAATCCAAAATTCCCAAACCTTAGAGGCAACACATCAGTAATCAAAGTAGATCTAGGGTTAAAGAATCTTGATCAAAGCACGACCAGAGCTTAAGGAAAGCAATCAAGCTGGTTTTCTCAATTTTGCTTAGTTTCTTTGGTTTGTTTCAAACCAGTGAGTAAGTCTTTGATTTTTGCTTAAATACAGTACTTTTAATCATATTTTACTCTTTGATAATGGTTAGGGTGTTTAGCATGCATTCATGATCATGTTAGTTCATAGTTTTGTTAGTTTTTCGCTTTGCTTTGCATGTTTTAGCCTTGTATATGTCAGTTGCATGTTAGGGTTTGTTTAAGCTTCATATTATCATGCATATGGCCTGGTTTATTCATTGTGTATCTCAGCATGTTTACTCTTTCTTATGTGTTAGTTGTTATCTTTGTTAAATCATCATGTTAAAAGCCATTAAATCAGGTTTAGGTTCATGTTGTTTGATTAGTAGCATGTTTAGATCATGTGTATATCATTCTAAGCATCAACATCATTGTCATGTTGCTATGGATTCCGGGTAAGTCTTCTTTCCTTCCTAACATGTTGCTTGTTTACTTGATGTATTAAAGCCATCTTTTGTTAAGAAAATCCATTGTTTTTATGAAAATTAGTGGCTTGATGTGATCGTATTGATGAATCCAACTTAGGCAGTGTCTTGTTTATTCAATCATCTAGTTGTTAAGGTTAGTAAAGGTTTTAGGGTTAATAATTGAGTTCATAGAGTCAATTAAACTTTAAATCTCATAAATACAATATTAGTAGAGGCTAATCACTTGATTGGGTGAGAAGGGGTGAATCAATTAATGACATTCCCCTTTCATATCTAAATTTCTGAGCCGCGAATGTTTTGGTTATGGCTAATTAGTGCCTACATTTTCAAAGTCAAACGATTTCTTAGTTTCCCATAAAAGACTAAGCGGTGACTCTTTGTTGTGAGTCGATCTATTTTGATAACTTGTGGGATGAACGATTGTGGGATAAATGATTGGTTATCACTATAGATCATGAGATTCACATACGATATGGAATAAAAAAGTTTGGTACAATGTATGGAAACACACCCTAATAATAAAAAAGGCAGAGTGTCCACATGTGGTATTGTGACACATATTATATTATTAGTAACAATAATAATTAACTCTTTGAGGACTAGAGTGCAATTGCAATTATACAATGGAGTTAAATGCAATTAATTAATAGCTTTTATCTTGTGAGATAAGGTGCAGCGTCTAATTGGAGCTAGATTTAGAGAGGCCTTAGAAGTATCAATCCAAGACTACACGGGAAAATTTCTTAATGCCTATTAGAAGTGTAAAAATGATCCGCCGGCCTGAGGTCTGACTAGACCCGAGGCCCAGCCCAACCCGATCCCCTTGGACTAGGGCATAGGCCATGCTTTTTCTAGCTCGGCTCGATCCAAGCCCAACTTGAGGCCTAGGGCATAGGCCATAATCTTATCTTGGCAAGAATTTCCAAAGGACATTGGTTTGAAGACACTATAATATATACAAGCAATTCATGAGTTCATCAGGTTCATCAATAATTATTCCAGATTCAAGTGTTCTTGAAGATCATCATCAACATTTGAAGTAAGAAATTACAAACAGTCAAGACATAAATAAATCTTGATCATTATCTCATAGTTTGGCTTGCAACAAGAGTCGAAAAGGTGTGATTCTACATATTCATCATCTAGAACATTATGAACACATGAGATAAAATCTTTTTTTCTTTTTTTTTGGTTCAAATTATCAACTTCCACATGGTTTTCGAAACCAACAAATATGTGATAGTTTCTTACAATTAAAATATATTAAAATTATGCTATTTTAAAGCCATGCATGTAATGAAATTTATACAATTTTTATTTTTATTTTTCATAATTCTTTAATTTTCGACTCATGAAATTTGTGATGAATTCTAGTAAAAGAACTAAATTAAGAAACCCTAATTTAATTGTATTTATTTCATGGAAAGTTTATAATTATTTTCAAAACTTATTATCTTGTACAATTCTAGAAAATGTAAATTTCTTATTAATTCTTTGCATAAAAAAGAGATTAACCATTTGCATGTTATATTTAAGTTAGAAATTTTATATAATGAAAATGGAATTTTTGTTGAGGATGTAATTGGAGAAATTGATTTGGTTATCTTGAGAATGATTATAGATGAGAAATTGGAGATATGTGAAAATTATTGTATCTTGAATTGAAATCTTGATTTAGAAGGGAATTCAGGTAATGTATAGTTGTTGAGAATTAACTTGGTTTGATGTCCTTGATGAAAGATCGAAAATTTGCACGGAGCACAGGATTGACTTGAGGGCACAGAAGATGGGATCTATGTCAGAACAGCAGAGTTATAGTAGGACATGCAGTTGCAGGTCCTAGTTTATGCGTTCGCGACCCTATACGTGCTGCTGAGTTGAGTCACGTGATCACTTAGCCTTTTTCTTATTTTCTTCTTCTATACACGACTATACATCTTTTTCCTTGTATTTATGCTCTTCCTTTATTCCTTTCACTCTAATCCTTCAATTTTCTCTCTCTAAAACCATGCAATGCGATAACTCAAGTTTTGAATACTTAAAGTTTTATTTGATCTCTGGGGTGAGAACTAATGTCGTATAGCTCATCAACGGCTAAGTTTCTATCATATTGGATTTTCAATTCCATTAACTAGGAGATTTTAGGGGTTTTTTTTCCATTCTTTGAAATTGAGGTAGGATTTTCTTTTTCTCTTGGTAAATATGAGTTATATTGTGTATGCATGTTTTCTTGTACAAAATCTTAGCCATTTTTCATGTATTCATGATATACATGTTGGGTTTTGAAGAATATCTATATGAAATTCTATACTAGATTTTGAGAACCCTAATTTGGTTACAAACCTTAAAGTCATCAATTGGGAATTCTTTGGAACAATTGGATAGTCTTTTATAATTAGCTTGCAAAGATTGAGGAAGGAAGAATACTTTAACCACGCTGAAATCGTGAGAACATGTCCTGAGAAAATCGCTCAGGGTTGCATTCCTGTACGTCCTGAGATAAATTCCAAACACGCTAAAATCGTGTGAGGAAGGAAGAACACTCTAACCATGCCGAAATCGTAAGAAGAAGTCTTGAGAAAATCGCTCAGGGTCGCGTTCTTGCATACCCCAAGATAAATTCCAAACATGCTGAAATCGTGTGAGGAAGGAAGAATACTCTGACCACGCTGAAATCGTGAGAAAAGGTAATTCATATTTGTTTGAGATAACTTAGAACTTGATTTGAGAACCATAGTAAATGGTAATTGAGGAGCTTAAAGACCTTACTCTAATGAACTTGTTTAATTCATGATATTTGATGTGTTGCTAATTAGGATTAATTAAATTAAGCAAGATTAGGTTAAATTTGGATTAGTTAGCACAAATCTTGATTAATTAAGTTAGTTAAGTAGGATTTGTCAAACCTAGGAAGCAAGCACCTCCCCATTCCTTGTCCTACCCAACCTTTGTTTTACTTGTTGAATATAAGCCAAAAACCAAGAAGAAATCTGTTGGAAATTTGAGAAGAAACTAGAGAAAATGAGAAGAAAGGAGAAAACATAAAAGGAAGAAGGGAGAAAGGAAGAAGGGGTAGACAAACCTCATCAAAATCCATTCTTTAAGAGTTCTAAGGTAGGATTTCTAGCTTAAATCTTGTAGCCAACACTCCTAATATTTAAGAGTGAAAAGAAACTAGAATTAATTTGGTTTAGGAAAGAAGAAATTTGAAAAGGAATAAGAGAAGTTGAGTTAGTTGAACTAGGTAGAAAACTTTGCAATTCATATTTGTTTGAATTAGTTTATGGTGTTTTTAGTGTATTTGAATCTCCATCTTCATTTGTTCCTTTGAATTTCATGAGGTTGTAGCTTGAATTCATGCATGGAAAGGAAGAAATGATGGGTTTCATGAAAAAGAAGTTTTACTTAAATTCTTGAAAGTTTCATTTTTATTTCTTGAAATCAAATGAAGTTTTGATATTTTGAATTGGAAAACAACCTTAATCTCATGTTTCCTTCCAAGTTTGTATGATTTTGATTAGGTATGCATAAGCCGTAGCTACAAAACCAAGCTTAGAACCTTTAAAACATGTTGAATTTTTTGCACAGGTCTGAATTCCTAGAACTGTACATGCGGAGGGAGTTCTTGCACGAGTGGCCAGCTTGCTCTGTTCTCGAATTGATTTCTCAAATAATTGCACGTGTGGGGCACATGCCCTGGCCAACCGCACATGCGGGAATGCTCATTTTTGTCCGATTTCTTATATCGAAGGCCCTGGTCATGTAGAACACCTCTTTTATGCATTTGGCAATTAGTATACACTTGTTCAAGATCTAAATTAAGCTCAGGAAAACAATAAAGAGATTAAAGAAATTTAAGAAAGCATTAAGCAAAGTTAAGCATTCAATATGTTAAGTTTGTTTGAGTTAGGCAAGTACTTCATTGTTTTGTTAATTTTTGATGTAGGTTAAGCTTTGGAAGAAGGAAACCTCTTGTTTGACTGACCAATTTGTGAGTGGTGATTTAGTAACACTATGTTTAATCAAATATGTTTTCAACGCAAACCTTGATTATGTTTATAAACTTTGTTATGTTTTGCTATGAATGAACATTCTATACACTTTTATCATGTATTTAGATGACATTCATGGATCGTGGCCCATAATTGGGGGAATATCCAATCATGTATGATGGTTGAGCTCACTTTATTACGTTTAGTCGATGTTCGGGCCAGTTAAGCACCTTGTAATCCTTGAGATGTTCATCATTATGTATTTTGTTTGCAAGCCAAGCTATGTTTTGTCTTATACAAGCTAATATGTTATTTTGAAGAAATATTTAAAACTTACAATGTTCATTCATTTGCCGCCTTACTTTATTATTATTCACTAGGCAAGTAAAGAAGAAAAACAAGGACACAAAGAAGAGTCGCACTAAAGTTCTACTTTTATTTTATTTTCATTTCTTTTTAGGAGTTGTAACCATGAGACAGTGGTTTTGTTATGTGTTTATAGTTTTTGTAAGGACGTCTTTTGGTGTTGTGTTCTTTTCTTTTGTTGCTTGGACATGTAAATATCAAGGCAGATAAGTAAGAAATATGCTTGTTTTGTTGTCATCTTACTTACGCACTTGTTTTGAATGGATACTTGATTAATATAATGAATAGGCTATTCTGCTTAAACCCCAAGGTTATAGTTCTGTCATGTCTTGTCTTGCCTGGCCTTTGGTAGTTAGATACTACTAGCTGGTCATAGCTACTATCTTGTTTGGGGTAGGTTGGAGTTGTGATAGAGTGGTATCAAAGTACAAGTTTGTGCACACACACACACACACTTGTTCTTCAGAGAATAGGATTTCCCTAGAAGAACTTTAAGAATGCATTCATGATGTGTGTTTGTGATAAGATGTATATCGTGTATGCCATTTGAAGCATCATGTGCATGCTTACAAATGTTTAACCCATGTTTCATCATCATGGTAAGAGAAAGAGTAGAATCATCTACTAGCTGCATGGATCGAATGGAGAGATTGTTAGAAGGCGTAGTAGAGACCATGAGACAAAGAGAACAAAGAGAACAAGAATAACAACAATAACAACTACAGCAACAACAGATTTCGTTGCAGATGGACTTCCCAGATCAGGGGACTATGGCATTGATTAAAGAATATAAGAAGATGAAACCGACCTAGTTCAAAGAAGGCATAGATTCGTTGAAGATGGAGGCTTTGTGTAGACCGCCCTTAAGACTTCGGTGCCTCACTTTGAACACTAGATGATGAAATATTACATTGTGCAAATCATTCAAATTTTTCAGCAAAAGGCTTTGGTTTTAAGTTTCAGAGCCTAAACCTTGCACCCCCATTAGACCAAAACCTAATTTTTTCTAGCCTAACCATTCATAGAAAAGCTGGCTAGCAAGTGGCCGACAGACCATTTTTCATGGGCCAGCCGTCCTCTTTCATGGCCTGCCGGCCATGTTCAACGACAGCAGATATTTTGAGACAACCAGCTGTCCCCATGTGCATGCCTTGCACCAACTGTCTCATTGCAGATATTTTCGACGTAAGGACTTGTTTTTCTATAAATGCATGACCTCCCTTAAGGGTTTGGAGTTAGAAAAATTCTTTAAGTGGCTATAGCTTGCTCAACACACTATTTCTCTCTATTACAACATACATACATTATACATACACTTCCTAAGCCTAAACTCGAGGCCTCTTGCTGAGATTCTTGAACATAAATTTCAGCTCTTGAGAGTGTTTAACTTATGGTTTGTGAACTAAAAGAGCATTCTCTCTTTAAAGGATAATCTTTAAGCTTTTATACCATCTTTCTTTATCTCTTTTCTTTGCTTTTTCATACTATTTTTCAAAGTGTTTTTAAGCTTAAAAAATGTGATTTTAAGTCACAAAAAAGAGTAGGGGCTAGCCACCCTTCTTTGGCTTGCTTACAAGGCTTTTTTCCTTCCATTTTTGTTTAAGTTTTCTACCATTTTCAAAATGATTTTCAGTATTGTTTTGTGCTATTTAGGGGCTGTTTAGTGTGTTTATTAAGTTTATGCTTTGAATACTATGCTTGTGTTGTTGTAAGTCCTCATGGATTTGGGTGTTTAGGCCATAGCCACAAATCTATTTGAGTTGATAGCTTTCTTTACATAGTTTTTATGTAAATATTCACACTTGTAATAATCACCTTTGCATAATCATCTCTACAACCTCCCTCTATTCTTTGTTTATTTTGATAAAGAGTCTAATCAAACAAAACATTGATGTTCAAGGCATAAGAAAGAGACCTCCCATGCTTAATAGTTTAATCTCTTTGAATGTTCATTACCAAGGCATTACATCTCTCTTATGCTAAGCATAATCTCTTGTTTGATACCGGTCTTTATCATTTTTGAACTTGGTGGATGTAATTATCACTTTTGGACAAAAAATGAAAAAAATATAAGAATTGGAAAGGTAATGTAAAAGAGACTAATAACATTGGAGTAAAAAGAGGTAAAAAAAGGTAATAAAATTGAGTTAGGTTCAATCGAACGTTATATTAAACCTATTGCATCGTGAATCACTACATACTTTTTAGTGATGTTCAATAGTTCATGAAGCAATGTCTACCCCTTCCCTCGAGGTAACTCTATGATAGGGAGCAGTTGTTGGTCTTTCATTTCATTTTATTGAGCTTTTGTCCTATCAGTTCTGAGATCATCATGTAACAAATTTGCGACAATTGATGATTTGTGAATCAACTCTACTTCTTCTTTGATCATCTTCATGATAGGGAAGGGTAGATAGGATAAACATCTCTTGGAAACACTTTGTTTTGCTCTGTTTCGACTCTGTGGCAACAGGGAATTTCTCAAAAATAATGGCCGGCCAACCACCATTTAGTACGGCCGACCACTTTTCAAGGTCGATTGGCCATTAATTTTGTACAGGTGTAGACACCCCATTTTTGACCGACCTTAAGACTCAGACGTCACCAATTGAGCGCTCGGTGATGTTGCATATGGTGCTCGCTCTGAGGTTTCAGAGGCAAGGCTCGTACGAGACTTGCCTCTAGACTTCGGGGCTCTTCTGTGCTTTGCTTCGGTTTGCGAACTAGGTCTTATTTTCTTCATTTTCTCTTCCCGAAGGGAAGGAGAGCTCTCGTAGACCATCTCTCAGTGGCCGTAGGCTACATTTTGTGGTCGTAGGCCATTTTTTCCGTTTGGAGCCCGGTTTCCGGTTTTTCGGAGCTTTCGGCCGTGTGCCTCGGTTCGGGACCGCTTAACCACCTCCGTTTGCTCCGATTTTTGGCACACACCTTGTTTCCTCCCTTTTGAGGGACACTTTGGCCCAAGAGACCACCTTCGTAGTCATACGCCACTTCCGGTGCCTAACAGCCTGTTTTTGGGGCCCCGGGCTGCGCGTTTTGGCCCCCGAACCTTCGTTTTGCATTGGTTTGGTTTTATTTTTGGTATGGACCTTTGTTTCATTGCAAGGAAGATGGTAGGATGGTGGGAGGCCACCTTTTCCCCTGAAAAACCAGTTTTCTCATTTTCTCTCTCCTAAAGCTGGTTTTTCTGACAGAAAGCTGGTTTTTCCCATTCTCGGGCCACTTTTCCTGACTTTCCACCACACCATTGTGTTGTACACACCTGGGAGGCCACCAATATGGGTAGGCTGACCAGTAATTGTCCCTGACCCTTTTGAACCCCTCTAAAAAAGTTGGTTTTTCTCTCTCCTGGGTCACTTTTTCTGGTTTTTGACCATACATCTGTGTTGCACTCATCTGGGAGGCCACCTTTCTAGGTAGGCCGACTAGTAATTGTGCTTGACCCTTTTGACCCCTGGTCGGCCGACCAGGGGAGGTGGCTGGCCGGCCACCTTGGCCTTTTGAACCTGGCCGGCCATGTTTGCCCTCCTGAGTGTGTTCCAGCTGTGCCAGCTATTTTCCACTTGACCTACTGTCCGAGGGTTTGTCCTTACTTTTGGTCCTTTTAAGTTGGTTTTGCCCCTCTTTGCTTGGCTTCAAAAGGAATTGTCCCCTTTGGTCAAGCTTCTTGAGGAAGCTTGACCCTTTTGGTTTAGCTTCCTCAAGAAGCTTGACCCCTTTGGTCAAGCTTCCTTTAGAAGCTTTGAGCCTCTCTCTTGGCTTCTCCAAGAAGCCTCACTTTTCTCCCTCTATATAACCAACATCCCACCTCATGTTGCAAGGGTTAGAAAAAAAAACCAGCTGAGATATACATACACCCCTATATCTATACTTCAAGCCTCCAAACACCCATTTTCTTGGCCATTTTACCCTACACCCCATAGCCTACCACCTCCATCATCCATTCCAGCCCCTTGGAGGTCATTTGCAGAGGTTGAAAGCTCACCAACTTGGTCCAAAAGCTGCTGGAGTTCGGCTCTACAAGGGTAAGCTTCTATTTTCCCCATTTTTGCATAATTTTGCTCTATATCTTAGTTCCTTTTGCTTGCATTTTTGGGCTCCGAGCTAAACTGGAAAAGATCTTATTTTAAGCTCCTCTTCAACTTTGTTTAAGAAAACTTTGCTGTTTAAAGTCATCTACTCCCCCTTTGTGCTTTATCTCTCTTTTAGGGCTTATTTTGCATGGTATATTAGCCTTATTTGTGAACATTTTTGAGATTTGACCTAAACTGTAAAGTGTCTTATTTTGAGCCTATCTTCAACTTTGTTGAAGGGCTCTTTTCTGTTTGAGGCCATCCACTTCCCCTTACCCTCTATCTCTCCTTTAGGACTGTTTTTGCATCATATTTTAGCCTTACTTGTGAACATTTTAGAGATTTTCTATATACTGGAAAAAGTCTTTTTTTGACATTCTCTTCAAGTTTGGTTAAGGTCCCATTTCTGTTTGGGGTCATCTTCCCCCTATGCATGCTTCATCTCTTCATGATTAGGGCTATGCATTAGAGTTCTTGCATTGGCCATGGCTTGGCCTCTTAGCCACTGAAATCCAGTGGATTTTCAGTGGCTTAGGTGTTTTCTCGAAGGCCAAAATCAGAAGGGGGTGACCCCCTCTCTCGTTGTCTTGTTTGGTGATCCTTTTGGCCTTCCAAATGGACCCTATTTTTCATGCTTTGAAGTCACTTTCCAAGCCTCATTCTGAGGGTTTTGAGGTCTGCCTTGGCTCTGTCCGAGACCCCTTCGGCTATATTTTATGTCTATGTTGCATGTGTAGAGAAATCCCATTCAAGGCCTTTCAAAGAGGCCTTTCTTTGTAGGTTTCTGAGACTGATTCCAGGGCCTATTTGGTGGGTTTTAGGGCTGTCATAACCCATTTCCAGAGTTGGTTTAGTCTTGCTAAGTGTCTATCTTGTATGTGCTTAATAACCCCCTTGTATGGCCCTCTAAAGGAGCTCATCATTTTGGCATGCATTGGCTGCATTTCAGTGATTATTTGGGCATATTTTGGCATGTTTTATTCATTGATTTTGGCTGGTTTGATGAGTTCTCATACGCTTCATATGCATGCCATGTAAACCATGTTTGCTAGTCAAAGTTGCATGCTATTTTAGTCCATCATGCTAGCATCTTTTGGTCATGCTTTGAACTAGAAATGTTCATGTTTTGGGACTGCCTTGGCTCTGTCTATGTGCTTCATAGTCAAATAATGCATGCTTTGTATAGCTATAAGTCAATACATGTACCTCGTTTTGAGTTTCGGGGCTCATCTCATGCATCGGGTGCCATGTTTCCATGTTTCAGGACCTTTTAGCATCATGTTTCAGTGCTGGAATTTACATGTTTGAATGCCATGCTTCATCCTTGCCATGCCTTGTTAGAGTTGCATGCTGTGCCTTAGGTTCGGTCCTCGGTTTGCGTGCATGTGTGCATGCATTTCGGTAGTCTCATTTTCATCTTATGGCTGCTGATGTGGGTGTGACTGAGGTCCACTCATATTGGTGTAAGCCCATATTGCATTGTGTATGCCATCTTAGTCTATAACATTATGTATGCTAGGTTGTATGTTAGAGCATTGTGTATGCCATGTTACATCGAGCATTGTGTATGCCATTTCATAGCATTGCGTATGCTAGGTTGCATGTTAGGATTGCATTCATGCATGTCATGCATATTGCATTGTGTTTGGGATAGGAGTTAGCCCGAGCACGGGAAACGAGGGACGTTTCATACTCCGAGTGACGGAACGTGTCTCAATTCCTGGTTGCCGACACTCCGGATTATTCATGATGGAGTCTAGGCCTTGTTATGTTTTCATGTGCATTCATTTCATATTAAGTCGTGCAATTCGACTCCTCAGCCATCATGCATCGAGATGCGTGATTGATGTCACGAGGATCGAGGCAAGCATACATATGTGAAAATACATTGCCATGCCCCTTTCTTGCTCTCTGTTGCAGCAAATCAGAAACCGGCAGTCTTTTGGAGCTTTGTGCAATATTCCGGGCTTAATTGTAAACAGAGGCTAATTGGGGCATCGCAATGGATTTCCGCACAAGGCAACTCAAGCACGCATCATTCATCATTCGGAACAGAGCTGAGGCGGTCCATAGATTTGCGTGCTAGTTTACTACTTTCCTAGTTAAATTTGTTAATTAATTAGGGTTTTGTATTTATTCGGATTGTACTATTTATTCGGACTGTATATTATTTATTCAGACCCTCCGAGCGAGGGCAATGTTGTAATAAGTGTGCGTGCGTGTGATGTATGTCTTCCAACCCCACGTCTTTCTCCCTTTTATTTACCAGCTTATGATGGTTAGATTAGGGCATGTTTCAATTAGCATACAGTATGATAGCATGTTTGCATTCATTCATCTGTTTTGCATGCACTGGGCTCGGTGCATCATACTCACTGCATTGTATTTCAATTCCGAGTTGAATACATGTTAGCTGTAGCATTTCATATGCCATGTTTAGAATAGCCGAGCTTATCTTAGTTGCATTTTGCATGTGTTGCATTAGGCATTTCTGTATAGTTAGGATTATGCATGGATTTCTAACATAACTTCTGTTTTGGCTTGGAGTACTCGGTAAGTTTTATGCTTTAGCATTCTTGCATGCGTGTGAGTGATTGCCATGATAGCATGCTTACCATGAGGCTATGTGCTTATGTGATATAACTGCCTGAATGCCTGTAGGTGAAGGTTGGGTTATTTGGATTGGAACAATTCATTCACTGTGAGTTTTAAGCCCACTAGATAGTGGCAAAACCATGTTTTCTAAGCCCACCCGAGGGTGGCAAAATCCGCATTTTAAGCCTATTTGCGAGTAGCAAACCACTTAAAAAAATAAATATGAAATGTTTCGTTCCAATTCAGGCGATCCAGTCTATACTTGTATGCTGTGCGCATTACATAGTAAATCTAGACTAATAACCGGAATAAGAACACATAACGTTTTCAAAACAAGATATCATGGTTAGTAGAGGCCGATCTTTGATCGGGCAAGCGGGGGTGCTCACGAAGTGACCTTCCCCAATCGTACCCAAGTTCTCGAGCCGAGGCAACTTTGGTGATGACGGACACGTGGCCTTAGGCAACGAGTCAGGGTTTCCTAAATTTTCCCAAAATAAAATATTTAGGTGGCGACTCTGTATCTGGCAAAGCAGTCCATGTTTGGCACTTCTTTCAAAAAATCTGTTTTCAAAAACGATTTGCCGGGTTTGGACTCTTTGATGATTCATCGGTCTTGCATTGCACTCTGCGAGATTAGATACAGGACCATGACATTGAGTCTTGAACTGCAGTGAGCCCAAATGAACAAAACGGGATTTTCCCTCCCGGGACGTTCGGGGACGTCTACAACAGGCAGTGGCATTTTAACAGCTGAACAGAGCAGAACCTAAGGCCAAAACAGAATAATTTTCTGACTGCTAATAGAGCAAATTCTGGCAACAAACAGAGAGGTTTCTGGGAGAATGTTCTCGATTATGTGCATGTGGATCCTCGTCTCCCATTCGAGTCCATTAAATTAGTGCTTTAATATTAGTATGTGTAATTAATTAGTTGGCTTCATTCGAATTTGTAATAGCTAGTTAAGTTAGTTAATTCATTTGGTATTGTAATAATTAGTTAATTAGGACACTCATTCGGACCCTCTTGTGCGAGGGCGAACTTGTAATATTTGTATGTCTTCTAACCCCATTTCTTTCCCCCTTTTATTTATTTGCTTATTGTGGTAGCATCATATTTTTCGTTTCATATCATTGCTAAGCTTTGTATTCATTTTTGCATGCATTAAGTTTGGTTCATCATTCTAATATCATTGTCATTTCCTATTTTACTTGAATATGTACGTTGCTGTATGCTTTGAGTTGATGCTTATGACATGTTAAAATAAATTGAACCTAGTAGTTGCATTTTGTATGTGTTGTATTAGTCACTTTCATAGTAGAGCATGCATTTTTCTAATTATTTTCTTCTCTTTGGCTTGCCTCGGTTGAGTACTAGGTGAGCATTTTTTGCTTTAGCATATTGCATGTGTGTTTGTGTTGCCATATCAAGCATATCACCATGAGGCTAAGTGCTTATTTGATATATCTCTTTGAATGCCTGTGGATGAAGGCTATTTCGCTTAAGTTGGGATGACTTTGATAAATGTACTTGTGAGCTCGCTTTTTCAAGTAGCACATATTCAAAACACTTTTCAAACAAACATGAAATCAAAGTATTCCAAAGTGGGTGAAATAGTCTATATTTGTGTGCCTCACATAGTAATGTTAGCATAATAAATAGAACATGAGCATATGCTGTACATAAAAATCACATCATGATTAGTAGAGGCCGATCTTTGATTGGGTGAGTGAGATGCTCAATTCATGACATTCCCCTCTCATGCCTAAGTTGCTGAGCTGAGACACTTTGGTTTTGATGGACAAGTGGCCTTTGGCACGAGTCACGGGTTTTCTAAATTTTTCAAAAATATTTAGGTGGTGACTTTGAAATCTGGCAATGCAGTCTATTTTTGGCATTTCTGATTGTAAATAGATTTTCCAAAGATTTTCCAGATTTGGACTCGCATTTGTGTTTTTTCTATTTCACATTGCACTTGTGAAACTAGATTCAGAATTACGGGAGTCCGAACTGTAGGACTATTGTACCCGAAAGACTAAACCCCTTCGAAGAGTACGAGAAACTAGCTGCACTTTGGTAGTAAAGACCAAGAATTTTTTTGAAGTCTTCCCATGCACCAAGATGCAGAAGGTTACACGACATTTACTTTAGCAGAAGAGGCACACAAGTGGTGGATGTTAGTGAAGGGTTAACATGAAGGTATTACTTGGAATCGTTTCTTGGAAGTCTTTTACAATAAAAATTTTCCTCAATCCTTCAAAGATAGAAAGGCTTTAGAGTTCTAAGCATTGAAGAAAGAAAAAGGCACAGTCTCAAAGTATGATGCCAAGTTTACTGAATTGGCAAGATTTACCCCGTACATGGTAAACATAGACTACAATAAGGCAAGAAAGTTTGAGGAAGGATTGAAAGGGCCAATCAAAGACAAAGTGAACCTTTTCTAATTGCCAACATATACAAAAGTCCTAAACACCAAGGATGAACAAAACCTAAAGGAGTGGTTTAGCAAGAAGCAAGGTTTTGGTATAAAGAAAGGGCCTAGTAATCCACCAATCCAACGGCCAAATACGGGAAGCACCAGCAGTTCAAGTCAAGGTAGCAAAACCATATTAGCATGTCACGAATGCACAAAAATCATTTTGGGGTTATGTCGTCGAGCTACAGGAGCATGCTTTGAGTGTGGACAAATGAGACATCTAGTCAAGGATTGTCCAAAAGCCCAGCAAAGAGGTACAAGTAGTTCATCTAGGTCAATTCAAAAATCAAGTGCCATGGCTAACACTAGAAAAGAACCAATAAGGAAAGGTAGAGTCTTTGCACTTGTCCTTGGCGACGTTTAGAATCCTGTATCAGTGGTATCAATTATGCTCTCAATTTGTGCTCGAAATGCTTATATTTTGATAGATTTGGGTTCTACATATTAATTTGTGTCTAATGAGTTTGTGAATAAGTTGAATAAATAGTTAGAACCTTCGAATTATTTGTTATTAGTGTCTACATCGTCGAGTGAATCCATGATCTGTACATCTATTTATCAAGATTATAATTTATTAATTGAGAGTGCTAATTTAACTGTAGATTTATAATTTTGATGCAATTTTGGGAATGGATTGGTTATCAACAAACTATGCCAATATCGACTGTGTATCAATGTGTGTTACATTCTAGCCACCCGATCAAGAAGAATATTCTTTTCAAGGAAATGGAGTAGATCTCCCGCCATATTATCTCATCCTTGAAAGCCAACAAGTTACTCAAGAAAGTGTGTCAGGGTTATTTGTGCAGTGTTTTGACTGTTCAAGAAACTGATGCCAGTATGGACAGTATTCTAATGGTATAGGAATTTCTAGATGTGTTTCCCGATGATCTACTAGGAAACTTAATTGATAAGGAGATTGAGCACCAGGAACTTTGCCTATCTCCAAAACTCCTTACAAAATGTCACCCACAGAATTGAAAGAATTAACAATTCAGTTATAAGATTTTTTGGACAAAAGTTTCATTTGACCCAATACATCGCCATAGGTGCACCAATATTGTTTGTTAAAAAGAAAAATGGAACACTACGTCTATGTATTGATTACAGGGAGCTAAATAAGGTAACTATGAAGAAAAAATATTTGTTGTCCAGAATTGATGACTTGTTTGATTAGTTGCAAGGAGCACAAGTCTTTTCAAAGATAGATCTAAGATCAGGCTACCACCAGCTCAAAGTCAAGGAAGAAGATATAGAGAAGACAGCTTTTAGAACAAGGTAGGGCCATTATGAATTTTTTGTTATATCTTTCGGAGTTACTAATGAACCCGCATCATTCATGGATCTAATGAACAGAATTTTCAAGCTTTATTTGGATGGTTTTGTTGTAGTTTTCATTGATGATATTCTCATTTACTCTAAAAGTGAGAAGGAACATGAACAACATTTGGGATTGATCCTTCAAACTCTTAGAGATAAAAAGTTGTTGGCAAAACTGAAGAAGTGTGAGTTTTGGCTAACTAATGTAACATTTTTAGGGGCATCTGATTGATAAAGGGGGAATTTTTATTGATCCTCAAAAAATTGAAGCAACAATAAATTGGCCAAGACCAACTAACATAATAGAAGTCTAGAGTTTCCTTGGTTTGGCAGGTTACTATAGGAGGTTTGTGAAGAATTTCTCCAAGATTGTAGTACCACTCACTCGGCTAACACGAAAGGGGATACCATTTGAGTGGCTAGAAGAAAGAGATTCAGTATATTAAGAGCTCAAGGCTAGATTAATCACAGCACCAGTCCTTATATTGCCAACCAGTACAAAGGGTTTGTTATTTACAGTGATGCGTCACATAAGGATCGGGTTGTGTTTTAATACAAGACAATAGAGTTATTGCCTATGCTTCACGCCAGCTAAAGCCACATAAGAAGAACTACCCAACATATGATCTAGAATTGGCAGCCGTCATTTTTGCATTGAAGATATGACATCATTATTTGTACAGGGCTACATGTGAGGTATTCACTGACCACAAGAGTTTGAAATATTTGTTTACACAAAAAGAGCTTAACATGAGGTAAAGAAGGTGGTTAGAATCAGTGTTTTTAAAGGCGAAAGCGCAAGGCGAGGCGTTTTACCCTTGTTGAGGCGAGGCGTTGAGGCGTAAGCCTTTTGAATTTTGATTTTTTTTATTTTTATAAAATGCAAAATTAATTAAATATAGCATAAAAAAAGTAAAAAAAAAAATAAGAATTACCAAATAAAATTCTTAAAAGCCATTCTAAGCATAAAACCAAAATTAATTAATAATTTCAAGTATTATAAGTGCTTTCTAAGTCATTCTCATTAATACTTTTATTAAAAATTAACTTAAGTGATGGTCAAAATAACTTAAATTCCAATTGTTCAATAAACAAAATAACTTAAACTCTAATACTCTATAAACAAAGCAATAAATAAATAATAGGTCACTCTAAGTCATCCTCATTAATATTGTCATCATCTTCGTCCGCTATATCTATAATGGGATAGGTTCCATCATCTATTCCACCAACTTTTTCCAACTCTGTATCTTCATCCACAAGAGTGCATTTTGCTGCCTTGCCTTTTCCTGTATCATTTGCTATACAAAAAATAGGATTTCAAATTAATTAAATAGGCACATATAATAATATATATGCAACTAGTCCATAATTGTTTAACAACTTACTTGAACCTTCACCAACTTTTCTTTTCTTTGCATTCGAATATGAGTCAACATTAATCGTAGTCATACTTGATCGATTCTCCACACTTCTATCATAGGTAGTGATAGGCACAGTCCTAATTGCTTCAGCATCGAACAATTCTTCTTCATCAAGCCAAGAAGCATCAAAAGGGAGGACAAGATCTTCTTTTTCAGCAATCCATTCATCATCCGAATCCATTTCATCAATTAGTATTGGATCAATGTTTTGTCCTCTTCTGATACTCCTCTCTCTTAGTTTAGTGTTGTACTTCACATAGACCAAAGCATTCAAACGTTTGTGCTCAAGCCTATTTCTCTTTTTTGTATGAATCTAATATAATAATATAAGAAACGAAATAAGAAACATGAATATTTTATTTTATGCATAAGAAAGTTTAGGAAAGAAAGATATATTACCAACTCAAAGGAACTCCAATTCCTCTCACATCCCGAAGCACTACAAGTTAGACTAAGTATTCGAATAGCAAATTTTGTCAACTCTGGTGTTTTGCTCCCAAAACGAATCCACCAATTAGCTACATAATTTGAAAAATGCACAAATGATTTCAATCTCGTATTTTGATTTTAAAGAATGTAATTGAAAAATTATTGTCATATTAGTTTCTTACCGGGAGAGCGTATTGCTCTGGAATCAATTGCAACATGACTTCCGAATTCCCCCTTTGCTTGATCATAATAGTCCAATTGGATATTAGCCTTGAGACGCTCATCATAATCCATGCACTGATACAATCCTTGCCTTACCTCCTCAATATTGGAGAAGATATCTCGATAGCGCAACTGAGGGTTTAGATAATAACCAGCAGCATGTAAAGGTCTATGAAGTTGTGGTGTCCACCTTGCATCTATCTTGTTCCAAATTGGTCCGTACTTCCTAACATTTCCTCTACAATTGAAAGCAATCTTTTCTTTAACCAAATCCATCAACTCATAAATGTAACCCATAGTAGGCCTCTCCTCTGAATCAACTTCTCGCAAAACACGAACCAAAGGTATTGTGCTTTTGATACAAAAAGCAACATTAGGTCAAAATTTTGGATCAAACAACACAGTTGCACGAGCCTTTACCCCTTCAACCTTTCTTGCCCAACTACTAGAAGCCCACTTTTCTGAAGAAAACATAGCTTGGAGTGGTTGCTTTTGTTTGTAAAGACTTTGGAGAGTAAGATAAGCAGTGGCAAACCGTGTTATTGCTAGACGGAGTAGTTCACTGTTCTTTGTAAATGATCTCATCATTGAAAGAACCCAACAACGTCCATATATAAACTCGACCACTTGCCTAGCTAACGAGAGAGTTTGGTCACAAACTTTCAATTTTCCAATGTCCTCTAACATTAAATCAATACAATGCGTAGCACATGGAGTCCAATACAACTTCTTCCTCTTCTCCATAAGTCTCGACCCGGCATTGACATAGTGTAACAAGCCCGTGAGGGACCCAGCTACAGTTCGGACTCGATTTGTGTCACGGTTCTTAATCTGAACCAAAGAGTCCAAATCTGGCAAATCGTTTTGAGAAAACAGATTTTCTTGAAAGAAGTGCCAAACATGGACTGCTTTGCCAGATACAGAGTCGCCACCTAAATATTTTTTTAATGGGAAATTTAGGAAACCCTGACTCAGTGCCAAAGGCTACGTGTCCGTCATCACCAAAGTTGCCTCGGCTCGGGAACTTGGGTATGATTGGGGAAGGTCAGCTATGAGCACCCCCTCTCGCCCGATCCGAAGATCGGCCTCTACTAACCATGATATCTTGTTTTGAAAACATTATGTGTTCTTATTCCGGTTATTAACCTAGATTTACTATGTGATGCACACAACACAAAAGTATAGACTAGATTGCCCAATTTGGAACGAAGCGTTGCATATCCGTTTGTTTGGAAAACGCTTTGAGATTTGCTACTCGCAAGTAGGGTAAAACATGGATTTCAATGAGTTGTTCCAACTCAAACAATCCAGCCTTCACCCACAGGCATTCAGGCAGTTATATCGCATAAGCATCTAGCCACATGGTAAGCATGCTGTCATGTTAACATTCACACTCATGCGAGATGCTAAAGCATAAAACACTTACAGTGTACTCCGTGCCAAAACAGTGAACATGTTAGCAATCATGCATGATCCAAGTCCATGTTAAAAATGGCTAATGCATCACATACAGAATGTCCCTAGAATAGGCTCGGCTAATCCTAGGATGGCATGTAAAATGCGCAGATAGCATGTATTCAAGTTAGATTTGGAATGCTTATGCAATTAGCATGATGCGCCGAGCCCGGTGCATGCAATACTGATGAATGATGCACGCGTGCATAGCATAAGGTATGCTAAATTAAACATGTCCTAATACTAACCATCAAAGTAGGTAAGTAAAAGGGAGAAAGAAGTGGGGATTGGAAGACATACACACACGCACCCACACTTATTACAAATTTGCCCTCGCTCGGAGGGACCGAAAGAATAATACAATTAACTTACAAGCTAATTAATATTACAGACCATTAAATTAATTAAGCAAATTAATTAATCTAAGAAAGCAGTAAACAACAGCCTCGGAGAGAGGGCTCAATGCATGCGCACTCGGTTTTGCTCAGAAATCCGCCACCATGCTCAAGTTGCCTCTGTTTTCCTGGCTCTGCTCCTCTGATAGCTGCCAAAATCCCAGGGTTTGCTCTCTGGATGCTAAGGAACACCACCGGTTGAAGCAGAACACCACCGGCCATGTAGAATGGTCACCGGCCACAAATTTGATCCATCGGCCTACAATGATGGCCAGTCGGCACTGAAGATAGCCGGCCGGCCAAGTCTTCCTGCAAAATCTGTGTTGACAGCAGCAGAGGGCAAGACTTGGCATGGCAATGCATTTCAAGCAATGTATGCACCAATCACATCCCTTATCATGTTTATGACTCAAAGGGACATGGGCCTTGATTCTCGGACCACCAATCACGCATTTCCATGCATGATGGCCCAAGAAACCAAGTGTGCAACTTCAATTTCAAATGAAATGCAAACCAAATAAACACATAAGAAGGCCCAACCTCTATCATGTTCACTTCAAGAGGTCAAGCATGCATGCTTATGCAATATAGTCCTAAGCATGTGAACCTAAGTGTGCAACATGGAAATGCAAAGAAGCAAACACTCAACAATGCGAAGGATGGTCTTACGCCAATTTAGGCAGCCCTCAAATAGGCCTAAAACAGTGGCCAATGCTATAGAAATGAGGGCCAACACACACACACATGCACATGCTAATGAGCCAACACTTAAGCATACGAAGGCAACTTTCAAGCACACTTAAAAGAGGCTAAACATGGACTAATGACACGCAATAGAAAGCTCTGAAATCATGCTAAAATGGTGCCAAACCAAATGAATAAGACAAGCGTGGCATGCAATTAAGGTCCAAATACTTGAGGCAAGCTAAGAAGACTTAAACCATAACTAAGTCAACCAAACCTCACAATGCCAAGAGGACTTAAAATAGGTTCAAGGCAGACCTAGACAATACCAAAGGAACACCTAGATGGCATCTAAGTGACTCAAATCTAAAAGCATGCATAATGGCCCAAAACATGGAGCATACAACACAAGCTTCCAAAGCATCAAAGAGGCATTAAAGGCAAGCATATGAGCACACTATGAGATCTGAAACAACATGCCAAGTGGTTCTAAACCACTAAAACGATGCAAGCAATGCATGCTAGAGAGGCCAAAGCTTAGGGCATACAAGAGGGATTACATGGTAGCTATTCAAAGCAAGGCATGAATGACTCAAATGACCTAAAACAGTCCCTTAGCACATCAAAACATACATGTAAGCTTCACAAAGCTTGGCCAAAATACAAAAGCATGGCAGTCTAAACGCTAAGCATGTATTGAGGCATATCATGGCATTACAAGGCATATATGCTAAACAAGCATGGTGTACCAAAACCAACTAAAAACAAAGGCATATTATGACATAATAAGCATGAAAATCAACTAAGGCATGGCCAACACACACTTAGGCTAGATGCTCCCTTAAGAGGCAAAAATGGCCCTTTTTAAGGACAACGAGGAGAGGGGGGTGGCCCTCTCCTTCCTAGGACCTCAAGGCACCATCCTCACCTCTGAAATCCCTCAAGATTTCAGTGGTGAGGAGGCCCAAACTCAATGGTCCCGGAGCTCACTCAAAAAGGCACAAAATGGAGCCTTACAAGGCTTAAGAGGGGTCGAACAACTCCAAAGCTTAAAGAAACCTTAACCAACTATTTAGAGCACCAAAAAATAGAACTTTTATATGTTATACACTAAGCTCAAAAACAGTTGTAAGGTAGGCAAAAATACAATGCAAAAATGGGGAATAAAGGGACAAACTTCTTACCCTTGAAGACCCTCTTCACCAATGGAGTTCCAACAGCTTCTTTGGGTTGAAATCAGTCTAAAAACCTCCAAGAATAACCCTCAAAGGCCTCAGCTCCAAGGGATGGTGTGATAGTAGGTGTTTGTGTGCAAAACCAAGGCAAAACACACGCAAAATACACAAAGAGAGAGATATAGAGATAGGATATATGCAAACCCTAACCCTAGAACTCAAACCCTAAAGGAGCTGTCTAAAATGTCTAACCCTCAACAAGAGAGAAGACCCTCTCTTTTATAGAGCTTTTTGTCTTGTAAGCTTACAAGACAAGCTTCTAAAGAGAGAGATCCCTCCATACACGTGTATGGAGAGGAGCCAAGTGCAAGCCAGCTGTGTCAAAATATCTGCAAAAGCAGATGCACAGTAGTCGGCCGGCCAAAAGTACAATTGACCAAAAAAGATAGCCGGCCGGCCATCTATAGTGCCGGCCGGCCAAATATTTGGCCGGTGGCAACAAAACATAGCTGGTGGCCTCAGGCCATGGCCGATGGAGTGTGGGGATGGCCCACAAGCCATTCCCTGCCCCTCCAAGGCAAAACACAAGTGTTTGGTGCAAAACCAGACACAAAACAGTCGAGTCGAGAGGTCCCGAGGCAAGGCGCGTAGCCAAGACCTCCGGGAACTCAAGACGAACACGAATCATGGATGATCACCGAGTGTTCAAATGGTGGCGTCCAAGTCTTGAGGACGGTCAAAAATGGGGTGTCTACACATAGTTTGAAGCATTATCAATAATAACTTGAACAAAATTATCTTCTCCAATTTCATCTACGACACTATCAAGATAGTGAAACAACAACTCCCCATTTTTTATAGTATCAGATGCGTCAATTGATTTTAAAAACCAAGTTCCAACCGGGCTATTCACAAGAAAATTAATAAGAACTCTACTTTTCCCATCTGTCTAGCCATCAGACATAATTGAGCATCCATATTGTTTCCATGCTGTCTTATGTTCCTCCATCATGACATTTATATCTTCTACTTCTGCTTTAAGAATCCAAGTCCTCAATTCATGCATAGAAGGGGGTTTGAAACCAGGTCCATAATTTGCAATTCCATCAACTACAACTACCCAATACGGATCATTAACTAAATTAAATGGAAGAGCTTTACAATATATAAAACGCCAAATCTTTCGACGTACATCTTTTCTTTCTTCTTGTTTTCATTTGGAGTTCAGTGTAGATTGTCGTGCTTGAGAATTAGCAAATTTATCCATTGGACCCCTCAGTTTTGGTGGTTGTGTCGTACCACCAGTATCGCCTTCAATAGATTGAGAAACACCACTCTCGCCCTTTGCTCCAGCACCCATCCCAATTTCATATAGCATCTCATTACGGGCACTTTTTTGCTCAAAGAAATTTTTTAATGCGTGTTGGCATTCCAACTTTACATCTTCAGGAACTTTTGAACACAGTTTAATGCCTTTATGCGTGCTGGCTAGATGATTTTTAAATCGACTTACAGTACCACTACAAGTTTGATCACAAAATTTACATCTAAAATACTTTTCTCCATCAACTTCTTTTACATACTTCCAAACAAAATCTTTTCTTTGGCCTTTGGATTCAGTCATTTTTTTTTTCCTTCAAACTTATCACCAGTAGCACTATATAAAAATTAACAAATAAAAAAACAAAAACAAAAAAGATACTGATTAGATGGGATGGCAAAAAGAAGAATAGAATATTAACATTAATAATAATAAATTATAGTCTATCAAATAATAATAATAATAATAATGAAGGAAAGAATGAGAAACATTATTAGAATAATATTAAGCATAATATATTAGACTACGATGTAAATATATTATATAATATATGTAGTGCTAGAAATGTCTACAATGTACATATATTAATATATGTAGTGCTAGAATCAGAGAGATAGATATATTATATAATATACATAGTGCTAGATATTATATAATATATATAGTGCTAGAAATATATTAGTCTACAATGTATATTATATAATATATTATATATGTAGTGCTAGAAACAGAGAGATATATTATATAATATATATACATCACAGTCGGATAGATATATCTTATATATACATCATAGAACCTACATGATAAGAGAGAGACATCGAAGTGATGTAGAAAACAGACGAGAGAGAGACGATGCAGAGATGATGCAAAGATGATGCAGAAAATAGAACGAAAGAGAGAGAGAAAGAGAGACTCAACTCAACTCGAGAGAAAGATAGAGAGAGACTGCGTACCTTCAAAACCCTAGTTCGTTGAAGAATATTAGAAGACTGATTCGAAGTTGTTGGGGCTCTGATTTGAAGAAGATCGACTTATATGGTATTTATATCTTCTTCTTGAGCAATTTCTGTTTGAATCAAAGTCGTTTATAGTAATTTTCCATCAACTACTCTATTTTCCCTTTTTTTATTTTTGAAATCAAACTCCTTCAAGGCATGCGCCTTGCTGTTGAAAGCGTGAAAATGGCATAAAGTGCGACAGATGCGTACGCCTCTGCTTTTGACACGTACGTATAGCTGGTGTCTCGCCCAAAAAAGAACGCATCTGTGCGTTTTCTATACGCCTCACCTCAAGTCGCGCCTCGTATATGCCTTTGAAAACCTTGGTTAGAATTGATAAAGGATTATGATTTGCAAATCCAATATCACCCTAGCAAAACAAACACCGTGGTAGATGCTCTTAGCCAAAAATCCATGGAGAATTTGGGGTGTTTACTTACCAAACAAGGAGATATCTTACAAGACCTACAAAAGATGGAGGTGGAATTAGTCCTACATGAGACAGGAGGAATTTTGGCTACTATTTCAGTGCAACCAGTGATCATTATAGAAATCAAACAGAAGTAGATGAACGATGCCTACCTAAAGAAAGTTTTTGAAGAAATTAACTCAAAGCCAAGGCCAAGATTCACCATCAAAGATCAAAAGCTACAATTTAAAAGCAGAATGTATGTGCCAGATGTGCCAAAATTGAAAAAGAAAGTCATAGAGGAAGCACATTGTTCCAAGTTTGCAGTCCACCTTGGGAATACCAAGATGTATCAAGATCTCAAGCAATTCTACTGGTGGCCAAACATGAAAAGGGACATAGCAAAATTTGTATCTCGATGCCTTCAATGCCAACAAGTCAACGTTGAACATCAAAAGCCAGCCGGTCTTTTTTAACCTTTTTCTATTCCGGAATGGAAGTTAGAATGTATCACGATGGATTTCGTAGTTGGCTTGCCTCGTACACCAAGAGATATGGATTCTATTTGGGTCATTATTGATTGATTGACCAAGTCTGTCCATTTCTTACCAATGAAGTTTTTTGCCAACACGTACAAACTTGCTACATTGTATATAAATGAGATTGTTAGACTTCATGGTGTGCTTGTTTCTATTGTATCGGATAGAGATTCCAAGTCTGTATCCAAATTTTGGCAAAGTTTACAAAAAGCAATAGGAATAGAATTGAGGTTTAGTACCGCTTTTCATCCACAAACTGATAGATAGTCAGAAAGGACCATACAGGCTCTAGAGGATGTGCTTCGTTTGTATGTCTTAGATTTCAAAGGAAGTTGGGAAACTCATTTGCCGTTGGTGGAATTTGCCTATAACAACAGCTTCCAAGCAAGTATTAGAATGGCACCTTGTAAAGCATTTTATGGAAGGAAATATAGATCACCCTTTGTTGGACAAAAGTAGGAGATCAAGCAATATTAGGGCCCGAGATTATTTCACTACTGAAAAGATCAAGGTTATCCAATAACGAATCAAAACCGCTCAAAGCCATCAAAAGAGCAATACAGATGCAGGGAGGAGAAACATAGAATTCAAAGTTGGATATCATGTATTTTTGAAAGTCACTCCAATGAAGGGCCATATATGGTTTGGGAAGAAAGAGAAATTAGCTCCACGTTATGTTGGACCATTTGAAGTTTTAGAGAAAATCAGCCCAGTGGCCTACCAAATTAAATTACCATTGGAGATGGAACAAGTGCACAACGTGTTTCAAGTTTCCATGCTGAGGTTATGCCCGGGATCCTTCCCACGTGATTGATTATCAGAGATTAGTTATTGATGAGGATTTGGAGTATGAGGAGCAACCTATTCAAATTATCGTCAAGTAAAGCAACTCAAAAACAAAGCAATAACAATGGTAAAAGTGGAATAGCAAGAACACTACAAGAGGGATACTACTTGGGAGAAAGAAGATGAGATGAGAATGAGAATGAGATATCCTAGTTTGTTTCCAAGTTAAGGTAAGACAAGTTTGGAGGACCAAACTTCTTCGGGGCGAAGAATGTGACAACCAACCTTTCATGCATAATGCATATCATGACATTCATGTATTTTAAGTTATGTTAAATTCTACTTGTTTGAACTAGAGCTTGATAGGGAACATAAGAGAAGAAAAAGGCTAAGTTTAGAAAGTTATGCTTAAGACTTAATTGTTTTGTGCCTCAAGTTAGTGGATAACTTAGAACTTGATTTGAGAACTATAGTAAACGCTTTAGCCTTAATTGAGGAGCTTACAGATCTTAGTCTAATGAATTTGTTTAATTCATGATATTTGATGTGTTGCTAATTAGGATTAATTAAATTAAGCAAGATTAAGTTAAATTTGGATTTTTTTTTTATCACAAACCGTGATTAATTAATTTATTTAAATAGGATTTGTCGAACATAGCAAGCAAGCACCTCCCCATTCCTTGTCCTACCCAACCTTTGTTTTACTTGTTGAATATAAGCCAAAAACCAAGAAGAAATCTGCTGGAAATTTGAGAAGAAACTAGAGAAAAGGAGAAGAAAAGAGTAAGAATAAAATGAAGAAGGGAGAAAGGAAAAAGGGCTTGAGAAACCTCATCAAAATCCATTCTTTGAGAGTTCTAAGGTAGGATTTCTAGCTTTAATTTTGTAGCAAACATTCCTAATATTCAAGAGTGAAAAGAAACTAGAATTAATTTGGTTTATGAAAGAAGAAATTGGAATTAGAATAAGAGAAGTTGAGTTAGTTGAAGAACTAGGTAGAAAACTTAGGAATTCATCTTTGTTTGAATTAGTTTATGGTGTTTTTAGTGTATTTGAATCTCCGTCTTCATTTGTTCCTTTGAATTTCATGAGGTTGTAGCTTCAATTCATGCATGGAAGGAAAGAAAGGATGGGTTTCATGAAAAAGAAGTTTTACTTAAATTCTTGAAAGTTTCATTTTTAATTCTTGAAATCAAATCAAGTTTTGATACTTTTGAATTGGAAAACAACCTTAATCTCATGTTTGTTACCAATTTTGTATGATTTTGATTAGGTATGCATAAGCCCTAGCTACAAAACCAAGCTTAGAACCTTTAGAACATGTTGAATATTTTGCATAAGTCTAAATTCCCAGAACCACACATGAGAAGGGAGTTCCTACACATGCAGCTAGCTTGCTCTGTTCTCGAATTGAATTCTCAAATAATTGCACGTACTTGAGGCATATGCCTTGGCCAACCGTATGTGCGGCCCTATTTTCCGCACTTGTGGGAATGCCCATTTTTGTTCGATTTCTTGTATTGAAGGCCCTGGTCCCGTAGAACACCTCTTTTATGCATTTGGCAATTAGTATACACTTTTTCAAGATTTAAATTAAGCTTAGGAAAACAATAAAGAGATGAAAGAAACTTAAGAAATCATTAAGCAAAGTTAAGCATTCAGTTTGTTAAGTTTGTTTGAGTTAGGCAAGTACTTCATTGTTTTCTTATTATTTGATGTAGGTTAAGCTTTGGAAGAAGGAAATCTCTTGTTTGACTGAGCCATTTGTGAGTGGTGATTTAGTAACGCTATATTTAATCAAATATGTTTTCAATGCAAACCTTGATTATGTTTATAAACTTTGTTAGATTTTGCTATGAATGAACATTCTATGCACTTTTATCATGTATTTAGATGACATTCATGGATCATGGCCCATAATTGGGGGAATAGCCAATCATGTATGATGGCCGAGCTCATTTTATTACATTTATCCGGTACCCGGCCGGTTAAGCACCTTGTAATCCTTGAGATGTTCATCATTATGTATTTTGTTTGCAAGCCAAGCTATGTTTTTTCTTGTACAAGTTAATATGTTATTTTGAAGAAATGCTTAGAACTTTCAATGTTCATTCATTTACTGCCTTACTTTATTATTATTTACTAGGCAATGGCTCACCCTTCTCCCATATTTGTATGTAGGTGAAGAAGAAGAACAAGGACACGAAGAAGAGTCGCACTAGAGTTTTAATTTTCTTTTCCTTTTGGAAGTTGTAAACTTGAGACAGTGGTTTTGTTATGTGTTTATAGTTTTTGTAAGGACATCTTTTGGTGTTGTGTTCTTTTCTTTTGTTGCTTGGACATGTAAATATCAAGGCAGATAAGTAAGAAGTATGCTTGTTTTGTTGTCATCTTACTTACGCACTTGCTCTGAATGGATACTTTGATTAATATAATGAGCAGGTTATTCTGCTTAAGCCCCAAGGTTATAATTCAGTCTTGTCTTGTCTTGTCTTGCCAGGACTTTGGTAGTCAGACTATACTAGCTGGGTTATAGCTACTATCTTATTTGGTGTGGGATGGGGTCGTAACACCTGATCTATCCAAACAAAGAGTCTATCATCATTCAGGACTCTGGTCCCTCATCCGAACATCTCAGATTCAAATGTGTTCAGACCACACCTCGGCCAATTGGAATCACTCACGTGGCACCTCGGCTAACCACTTAGGTCGTGTGGATGACTCAAAATTAGGTTCCCACAATACCTATCTTAATCATCTTAGCTGCAGAAATTTTGAACTCACAAATTAATACTTTTCTTAATTGTGAAACTCGAGGAAACGTTTTGAAAATTTAGTTACTTTTGAAATGAACATTATTGTTGAGAAACTAATTATGAATGCTTATTGAATTATTTCGAGAATTGAAATATGAATTTGGAAGAAAAACAAAAAAAGGGAATACGATTGTGAAAATGTGATTGTTTCAAATTCCACTATCTGAATATTTTGGAATTGAAAGGTTGATTGAGAACTTATTTTGAAAATGAACTAAATGGATAATGGAAATGTTACCGTGGTATTGATATTGAGAAATGCGAATTATGAAAAAACTCATGACATTGTGATTGATAAAAGATTTTTTTTTTTTTTCCCTCTCTAATATGGGTGAATCGAGGTTGTGTATAGTTGATATTGTCAATGAGAATTAAGTTTTCTTGAGATCCTCAATGAAAGACTGTAACAACCCTCACTTTGTCTTAGTCAAGCTCACGTGAATTTACATGATTTTTGTTTTGTTAAGCTTGCATTTGCAGACCTTGATTTGTCTTGTCTAAGTATTGCATGCATACTTTGTTCCTTGCTTGGTGTGTGTTAAGCCGAGGTCATCTTAAGCCTAGGTCACACCTTTGAACCTTTTACACCTTGGACCATCTTGGAACCACTTTGGTTGACCTTCGCCTTCACCCTGGCATATTGGCCGAGATGTCATCATCTAGGCCGAGGTGTGTATCACCTAGGCCGAGATGTTACCATCTAGGCATCCTAGATCTTTGATCCTTGCACCTAGTGATCTTGTTCCTAGACTGGTATGACCTAGACCGAGGTGTGGCACATCTAGGCCAGGTATGGCACAGCTAGGCCAAGCGTTGTCCTGCCTAGCCGAGATTATTGAGACCTTACTTGCCGAAGCCTTGCCCTAATCCGAGATCATTACCTGCCGGAGTGCCCATGTCACCTTACTTGTCATATACACTTTGTCATACTCTTGTCTTGTCATTCTGTCACCTTTTTGAGGAGAGCCAGCCAGTCGTTGCCACATGTCCCAGCAGAGGGTTAAGTCGGCCAGCAGTGAGAGAAAACATATCATTTGTCATATCTTTGTCCTAAGAAGAAAGATAAGCTCTAGGGAAGAGGAAAAAGTTCTTGGAGTAAGAAAGCTAGATTACAAGCTTGATCTTCACATCTTGAACCGTTAGACTTGTGTTGTGAGGTTAGATTCTTGATCTACTCTTGTTGTTCTTTATGTTCATCTAACCACATTGCATGATCTAGCATGATTCATGAGTCATGCATTGATTTAAAGCTTGTTTTAGAAAGAGAAAATGATGTTTTTGTGTTCTTGAAATAAAACCATGTTTTGATTCGAAAGTTTGTGTCAAAATCCATATTTTCGTGTTTGTTTTTATAAAATCTCCAAGTATGGGTACCAGGTCCATGTTTTTGAACTCATATCATGAACTCTCAGATTTTAAATAAAGAAGTTATGATTTTAGCATTCATGTTCTACATGTTCATGTTCTTTATGTTCTTCAAAGGGGGAAACCCAGATTTCCAGACTTCATTTCCCTAAGTGTGATCACCGAGACCACTCTTGCCTAGACCTCACACCTAGGCCAAGCATCGTATCTCATCTTGGCCTACCTTGCATGATCACTTGCACCCTTAGTCTATCTTGCATGCACACCTCGGCCAAGAGGTGTGGGACCTCGGCCTAGGCCTGATTGGTACCCAGCATGTTTTCCCGAGATGAAAAACAGTGTTTTGACTCCCAGCACATGTTTTGCTTTGTCTTGACCTAGTTTTAAAAGAAATGCCGAGATCATTTACGCTCATGTAAAGCTTGTTTTAAGAATGCATTTCATAACCATCTTTGAGCATCTCTTCTTGTCTTCTTGAAATGCATTCAATGGGGCTTTATGATGTACTTGTACGCCTTGGATCCTTGCCTTAATTCCAACACCTGAAGAGCTATGTGAGTGGTATTTTTAATAAAGCTATGTCATAAAGTTTTGATAAAGCTTTGCTTCGTTTTGGAAAAGTATTTGATCAAGCATGAATGATTGTCCTCTAATTTTTGTATCAAGTATTATGTTTGTTTTGATGACATTCTTGGAAAGTCCTTAGTGCTAGGGGACTATAATGCAACTAGTACCCTTGTTTGAGATATCTCCCTTGCCTGAGATATCTCCCTTGCCACTGACGACCTTGTGCGGGTGGGTTTGTCTAATCGATTCCGGATCGATTATTCCCTTGTTTTGTCAGGAATGTCATCCCTTGTATAATATTGATGCTAGTAAGCATCCCTTGAAGCTTTGAAAGACTTGGTAGATGAACTTGGTTCATCCCTTGATTTTGTACAAGCTATGATATGTATTGTTTTGATAAAGATCTCAAATATCATTCATTAAAACTTTTATTAATTATATCATTCACTGAGTATCCAAGCTCACCCTCCCCTTTATATATATGTAGGTGACGAGCAAGAATGTGGTGATGCCTAAGATGTTATGTGCAAGATGTTTTGATTCATGTTTTGTATCATCTTGAAGATTATGCTTCTTAGTTTGTAACTCATTTCTTTTGTATATTTCGGCTTGAGAAGCCTTTTGATCAAGATGTAATATGTACTTTATTTTATTTATATCCAAGTTGTAAACTATGTTAAAATGTATGTCATTTCATTTGATCTATGCACAGCTCTTACGGACTACTTAGATTTAAATTTATTGCTTCCGCACATGTAAGCCCCATATGTATACTCTGACTGTGTGTGAATCCTTGTAAGTTGGCCTTTGGTAATCTCGGATTATTGGCCATCATGGCACCATTCTACTAGGGGCGGAATGGAGTCGTGACAAAGACTGCGCAAAGTAAGTACCGATTTCCTTTTAGTTAGCAACCAGTAAAAAGGGGATTGTTTTAGGTTGTTGTTATGATAGACCACTGGCATATACATACATGGGGAGTCACCACCCTTAAATAATAAGTTTATTGAATGAAATAAAAGTTTAATTTTTGGTTGCTAAATTATAATTGTGAAAAACTATCCGAACTGAAATGTGTATTTTCATTATAGCTAGAAAGTTATTACGGTTATTTTAAAATGGAAAATATATTTCTTGAAAGTGGTTAATATTTAATATTAACACATAATGATCATGTGCGTCTTTGATTCATATTTCTAGAGATGAAGAACTTTCTACTGGACGTTTGGTTCATTCTGTTGTTATATATTTGTTTTCAGATATTGACGAGGATCATGAGCTTGGGTCAAGGTTCTAAATATCGGCCGGTACGTTCCGTACCGGCCGATTCGTACGTACCGGCCGATTCGTACCGGAAAATGGGGGGGCCGCGTCGGATACTCACCGGTATACCGGTGAGACTGGATTTCACGTCCGTATCGGCCGATTCCCGACACGTATCGGCCCGAATCCGATACATACGACGATACAGTCCGATACACGCCGGTACGGATGAAAATCAGCGCAAAAAACCTGCAAGATCTAAGATTCTTTGTGCTATGGAGTTCACTTTGATCTTCAAGCTTCTTCAAAGATGGTTTGTGTCCTGAGTTGCAAGTCATAATTTGTGTTTATGCTCTGTTTTTGGTGAGTTGTTGATGCTCTGTTTTTTGGAACCGTTGCTGCTGCTATGCTCTGTTTTAGTGCTGAATGTTTAGAGGTTTTTTTCCCTCATTTTTCTTTGTTTATGGTGGTGATGATATGGATAGGGGGGGAGTGGAATTGTACGGTGGAGATGAAAGGGCAGCAGCAACAGCAGCATATTTGGTGTGGGGAGATCTAACGGTGATGCTTCCAAACTCTGGGCATGGATCCACAAAGAAGTTGCTGAATGTGCTGAGTGGGTGTGCTGAATACACCTACAGGCTACACTACACCACCACTATTTATATTAATATATATATATATATTTCTACTGAGCAGAAGAAGGGAAAAAAAATAAGAAAAATACATGTTCAATCCAATTTGTCAAAAGTTGGATTAGTGGAAAGGTTGTTTATTGGTTTTTATTATTTATTTATTTATTTATTTTGGTGCCATGTTTTTGTATTTTATTTATTTTTTATTTTTTTTATTTGTGTCTTGCTTTGGTGTAGATGTTTAAGATTTATAATTTTTTTTAAAGAGGTTTATTCTAATTAGATTTTTATTTTTATTTTAAATATATTATTGTTACTAAGTAAATTAGAATTATAATATTTGTCAATTGAAAACTGTTATTGTAGATAATTAAAAGTTATAATTGAGACTAAAATAAGTACATATCATTTAGTTGAAAATGAGTCAAAAGTACTTCTACATATCAAAATTTTGATTAAAATGTGACAAATTAAGGCTAAAAGAGTAAAAAAAATGCATAAAATTGAGTTTTAGAGGGATTGTTAATGATTTTTAAAATTTCACAGCCGCGACACCCGATTCCCGATACGTACCGGCCGATACTACCGATACCGATACTCCGCGACCGATACCGTTACGTTACCCGATACCGCGATTTAGAACTATGGCTTGGGTGGCTTGACGTGGATGTAAGCATGTTGCTCCTTTGTTGTATGGCCTTTGTGCCTTATTTGTTTGGTCATAAGCCTTATTTGTAAAGGGCTAGACCCTAAATGTTTATTGCCCCCATGAGGTATTAAATTATTTACTGTTGTTGTTATTGCATCATATATCATATGCATAAGAAAAGAAATCATATGATTGTGGAATATTAAAATTTATATACGAGAGATTCATAGAATGAGTGTCACATTCAGAGAGCGGGTTATGTTATCCGTTTCGTAATTACTGTTGTCCATTGACCGTTCTATCAACCTCCTTCTTCTTCTCCGTAGTATTACCCATCTTTATCATGATGGCTCGGATTTCAAATTCAAGTCGTGATATGATATCCAAACATATGGCTAGTGATATCTAATCAACTTGACTTTTTTACATGAATAATCTACTCAAAAGGTACTAAAAATTGAGCGATTTATATCATCGAAAAGAATACAAAATAAACGAAAATTACACTAAACTAGATCCTCCAGTCCAATAAGAGAATGGAGCTCCTCTTAAATAAAAATAAAAAATAAAACATTTTTGTAACTTTGAAATACGTAGGGAAAGGGAGGGACTCTACCAGGTCTGGCAAGGCCACTTATCTTCTTAACGTGGATTTGTTTCAGAGTTTTTACAACTCTGATAACAGGTGGAACTTGGAGGGATTGACCCGTAATTAAGCAAATGGGGTCATTTGCACTTGCTACTGCATTTCATATATCATGTCTGCACGCGTCCTGAACCCTCAGTTTAGAAGTATTGTTCAGACTCAACCCCACAAAGTAACTGACAAATTAGGAAACTCCAACTTTCTAAAAAAAAATTATATTTATTACCTTCTATTCTCATATATATATATATAAAAGATTCCCGAAAACGTAGAAGTGTCAGAATTGAGAGCAAACATATTGGTAGCATGGCTGCGACTTAAGCCAAGTGTTGGGTGGGCACTACTTATAATTAACTCTTTTTCGTGGTTAATTAACCTACCACTCATAACTTTCACTCATAGTTAAACCATTTCCCGGATTAGGGTGACTCTATTGGTTTTATTAGACATTCTCACTGCACAAAGTAATGGGGCACACATTTATAAATGCATACGAGACTCATTCACTTGTATCTTGAAGTGAGAAAAAGAGATCAGAGATAGGATTATCTGTAGTATCTTTCATATTCTTATGCAAATACTAAGTTTTTTATGGGTATTGTTTAATGGGGAAAGTCTATAGTACATTTTGTTCAAAAAATGTACGGTACATAAAAAATCAATGGTTAGGATTAAGCCACATCATTAAAAGTGACCTGCTAAACAGGTCACTTTTTATAGTTATGAGCTAAAATCATATTTCTTCATAACTATAATCAAATTGATCATAACTTAGTTATAACCTCATCTCATAACCAACACCATTTTGTTCATAACTAATATCACATATTTCATAATCATAATCACATATCTCATAACCAACACCACTTTGATCATAACAAATATCACATATCTCATAACTATTGATCACATATCTCATAACTACTATCCGCAGAAATCATAACCACATCTCATAACCAGCCCCTTTGAGTCATAACCAATATCACATATCTCATAACCACTAGTCACATATCTTGTAACCAACACCTTTTTGTCATAACTAACATCACATATCTCATAACCAACACCTTTTTGTCATAATCAATATCACATATCTCATAACCACTAATCACATATCTTATAATTAACACATTTTTGCTCATAACCACACCACTAATCACATATCTTATAATTAACACATTTTTGCTCATAACCATACCACTTTGATCATAACCAACATCATATATCTCATAACCATTGATCACATATCTCATAACTACTAGTCACATATCTAATAACCAACATCACATATCTCATAACCACTAGTCACATAACCAATATCTCATAACTGATAACCATTAATACATATAGCATAACTAAACACCCTTTGACACCACTTTGCTCATAACCATTACCCATATATCTCATAACCACTAATACATATAACATAACCAAACATCCTTTGACACTACTTTGCTCATAACAATTACCCACATATCTCATAACCACTAACACATATAGCATAACCAAACACCCTTTGACACCACTTTGCTTATAACCATTACCCACATATCTCATAACCACTAACACATATAGCATAACCAAACACCCTTTGACACCACTTTGCTCATAACCATTACTCACATATCTCATAACCACTAACATATATAGCATAACCAAACACTCTTTGACACCACTTTGCTCATAACCATTACCCACATATCTCATAACCACTAACACATATAGCATAACCAAACACCCTTTGACACCACTTTACTCATAACCATTACCCACATATCTCATAACCAACATCACATATATCATAACTTCTAATCACATATCTCATAACCAAACACCATTTGACTTATAACTATACCACTCTGCTTATAACCAAAATCACATATCTCATAATCACTAATCATATATCTCATTACCTTTACCCACATATGTTATAACCACATCTCATAACCAGCACCCTTTGTTTCATAATCAATATCACATATATCATAACCACTAATCATATACCTCATAACCACTACCCATATATAGGGGTGTAAATTTGGCCCACGAGCTCGCGGCACACCCCAAGTCCACTTGTGCCCTGGGTAGGCCTAACTAGGCTCGAGCCTGAACCCAACCTAAGACCCTAGGCTATGTGTTCTAGAGCCCGGCCCGACCCTAGTGTTATGGAGTGTGACCCATCCCGTGAGCTCGCCCCGAAATTTTCTTCCCCATCTGGCTTGACACGACCCCAATGGCTCCTTGCCCCCCTTGTCAGTGCAATGGTCAAAAATTTAAATCAAAACAATTTGAAAAAATCATATAACTGTTAATTCCACCAACAATCAATTTTATTTAATTTTTATTTATATATATATAAATTAACTTATCCCTCCCAAGTCCTATAAATACCACCCCTCTCACATTTTATTTCTCACAAACAAATCTGTCTCTCAAACTCTCATTCTCTCTGAACTCTCAACTTTCTCAATTAATTTTGAAGTGTCATCCCTAAGTGACAATTGTAATTGATCACCTATCTCTATTTTAGATTTATTTTTAGTCATAGTATCTTCATTAAAGATAATAGAAATAATAATATACAAACGATATACATTTTAAAATATCTATATACACTTATAGACATATATATATATATAATTTAACTAAATTTTAATAAAAAATATGCTGAAAAAAATTATCTATGGCGTGATTTTATTTTGTTATACTAAATAATTTTTCTCCTAAATTTTTTTCCCAACTTTTCTTCATTTTTTTCTCCACTCAATTTTCTTTCCCTTGATTTGTCCTAGTTGTGCCTGAGCTCTCTCTATTTCTTAATTAGACTTCTCTATTTCGCTCAAATCATCGAACGACCATCGTTGATTGTTCTTCCTCACTAGATTCTTCTTCTCTATACTCTTGTGTCTCTGCAATAAATCCTTAAACTCGTCACTATTCTCTCTGTCTATTTCAATACTATTCATTCTGGTGATATTTCTCTATCTAGTAAATGTATTTATCTCGAAACTCTAGCTCTTTCACATTAATATGTCATACATATACAAACCTTTGGCCGTAGTTATGATTTTATCAATTTATACATATGTTATAGAACTGTTGAAAAATGAATATTACATATTTTGTTGTACTATTCTGCTATCTCAGCTCTCTTCATCTGTCAAACATCTCTCTCATTCCTTACTGTCACTGTAGATATCTCCGATGTTCCTTATCAGAAACAACACCATCTTTGTCACGCCGCCAAAATAATACAATAAAGATAACTCATATGCGGAATAAATATGAAAAACAACATACTTGCATATATCAGAGTTCACTGTTTAACAACCAGTTAAATGCCATGTAGGCTTACATATTTCCAAGTCATTGTTTGGTTACACAAATTGAGTCTCGCTCATTACATCTTAAGCCCTTGGCTTTACAAATAACAAGCATACACACATAAGGCATGATTAAGAAGCTCTTGCTTCCCAAAACTCCATCCACGCTATTGCCTTGGAGGAAGCATCTCACCTGTACTTGAAAATGGTATTCCCATATAAGGTGAGTCAACAGCCCAGTAGAAATAATCTAACACAATTTATGAGGTTTAGCAAAGGTATAAATACCACATACATAAACAATATCGATCTTGAAACATCCACAAGACATGCATATCCATATGCCACTAAGACCATCCTTATTCCATTTTCCTTTAATTTCATTTCCAGTTCATATAGGCTACTCAATTCATGAATTAAATTCGTTATCTTTCATCAATCAAAATGAGATTACAACTCAATGATTTTCCAATTATGCAAAACTCACATAAACACTTCAAACCTGCCATTTCATGGATATTTCGTCCGAAGGAATCGGCACCCATTTATATATAAAATTTCGGGTCTTTCACCCAGGACAATCCTGGCCAACTTGCTTTAAATGGAGTCTATTCCCTTTCTCCTCCCAAACAAATATACATATGCAATGTATTTATGAACATAATCACATATGGAGTACATCTCCTTTCTCTTCCCAATAAACATACATATAAAATGTATCTATAACACAGTTATATTCAATGACACCAACAATGGATTAGCATTAAATCACCTAATCCTCATGTAATTTCTACAACAATCATAGCTATCCTCCACCGATAGTCCAATGCAATTATTTCTGAAGAAATGTTCAATATTAAAATAAATAGTTTATTCAAAACTTCCATAGGTGAGATAATACATATTCAATATCACCATTTATAATCACAACCTTCCAATTTCACGTTTTCCATGTTAATCCCAATTATTTATGCAAAATAATAATTTAATCAAAATTAGGGCAAAATCCCCCTTTCACCAAATATCAACCCAAACACCAAAATCAACTATTTTGGCACAACATGATCTTATATTCAAGCCTCATACTCGTTTACCTCATATTCATCAAAACCCCTCTTTTCATTTCACACCCAAATCCTAGATTTGTCCAAACTACAACCAAATCTCATCATCTATACACAATAGCAAATAACTAAGCTAAAAGCCATATTAGAGTGTAGAAAATCTCTACCTCAAGTTTGAAGAAGAAATGAGTTGAAACCCCAAAATCAATGATACCTAAACTCGATCTCCACCGCACACAACGTAGCTCTCGCCTAAATAACTAACTTTGATGAAGGACTTGGATCTAAATCCCAATGGATTTGGAGAAATCAAAGATCTTGTGAGGTTTTTGGTAGGAAATGTAGAGCGAAGGGAGAGGAAATGTTTTTAGAGAGAGAGAGATATATACAAAAAGTGACATTCAATCAACCCAAAGAGAGAAGAAAAGGAAAAAATTTCGAATCTACCTAACTTCCCGCACCTCCAACCGCACCTGCCTTTTTAGCAGTGTGCTTCCGCCCCCTACCCTGTTTTCTGCATGTGCGGCCTCATTCCCTGCACGTGCGGCCCTCTCCCGCACTCTAGACCGACCAAGCAGATAAGCAACTTCGAATGTGTTTTGCATTTTTGTTTTGAGGGGCGCTGCCCCTTAACCCCACCAAGGGGCGCTGCCCCTAGACCCCCGCGAGCTGACCGGGCAGCTCGACCCCCAACCGGCCCAGTCGAAGTGGCAAAACATGAAAGAAGGATCGAAACCGGGATCGCTACAATCTTTGACATTATTTTCACAGGCGATAAGTCCGTTCAGTCTCTCTTTCTCATATTCCCTTTCCTTTCGCTCTATTGGTTAATCTTCTCTGACTCTCATTTTCTGTTCCATAACTATAACTCGTGGATTAAATTATTTAATTATTGTCATTACATTCTGTGTTTATCTGTATCATTAGAGATCCCGATTGGTGATTCTACGATTTTTAGTGATTTGTTAGTCATTTTATGATAATTGTTATGAAACTTTGTTGCTCGATTACGATATTTGTGGTTTATAAAAAAATCGTATATTTTTGCTACATTAATTAGTTGTGTTGTTACGCATTTTGTGATTGATGTTATGGAATTTTATAGGTTGGTTATGACATTTGTAATTTGTAAAAATTTTGATTATTTTTATTATGCCAATTAGTGGTGCAGTAACGCATTTTGTAGTTGATATTATTAAATTTTGTGAGTTGGTTATGACATTTGTGGTTTTTAAAAATTTTAGATATTTTTGTTACACCAATTAGTGGATAGTTACATAATTTTTGGTTAATATTATGAAATTTTGGAAATTAGTCACGACATTTGTGATTTTCTATAATTTTAAACAATTTTTTTATGCCAATTAGTGATGCAGTTATGTATTTTCTATTTTATATCACAAAACTTTGTGACTTGATTACAATATTTATAGCTTCTAAAATTTTAAATATTTTTATTACGCCAATTAATGGTGTGATTATACATTTTGTAGTTGATGAGTAAAATACTTTTTTTTTTTTATTAATTTTACTTAATAAAAATAGATGAGGATTTATATTAAAAATAAATATAAAAAAAAATTGAGTGTAAATTGATAAAATTATAAATTAATAATTTATTTTATTATAAGACTCTAAATGTTTTAATTTTTTTATTATGATTATTACATAATTTCCCTCAAATAATTTCCTCCAAAAATTTGGAACAAATATCCAAATTTTGTGAAAATCAAAATTCCCTCCTTCCATGACAAATCCCTCAGACCCTTTCTTCATCCCAAACGTCTTCAAAAATTACTCTCTCTCTCTCTCTCTCTCTCTCTCTCTCTATATATATATATATATATCTCGGTCGTTGCCACTGCCCTTGCCACCGCCGAGACCTATTTTGCTTTCGCCGCCGCATCCTCCACCATAGAGAAAAGCTCCCAAAGCTGTTGACGAAGATCTCTATAGGATCTCGCCGGAACTCCTCTTCACCAAGCACCAAAGAGTGAGTTTATTCCTTTGCCCTTTTCTTTTCCTCTTCGTTTTAGCAAGCTACATGCCTCAATGTATGTCTCTCTCTCTCTATCTCTCTCTCTCTGTCTCGCTTTGCAACTTGCTTCTCTCCCTTTCTCCATCTCCATTCTATGAAACCCTAGACCGAAATCCCCTTCTTCGAAACTGTCCCTTTCACCTTTGTGAACTCACTGGGTTGGTTTATAAAATTAGGAAAATATGATTTGAATAGGTTTAGGTTTTTTATGTTTGTTAGTTGTGTTGATTCCATATATATATATATGTACTTGAAATTTGGCTTGTGTGTGAAATTTGATGTGTGGGTAATTGAATTTTGTACTCATGTAACTAATATGAGACTAATTTTTTATTTACTTATTGAAATCTGTTTATTTTTCTAACAAGTGCTCTTGTGGTGGCTTGATTTTCCTATGAGAAACAAAATTAAAGTGGTTTGGATGTATTACCTTTAGCAATTTTCTGGGAATTGTATAAACTGAGAAACAAATGGATAGTTTGATGTTACTGTATAAACCCATTAAGGTTTTATAGTTCACAAGCTCACAAACAAACAATTGGATATTTTAAGTTCATGAAGATGCATTGATAATTCTTTGTCACATTTACCTTTCATTTCCCTTCCTAAATCCCTCCTAAAATACTAGATCCAAACACAACCTTAGTGGATCAAACAATGGATATTGTCAATAGTAATATACCTGTAATCCCCTGGTAAGATGGGTATAATTTTCCGAATTGGCCAAGTAATAGAATCTTCAATAGCATTTCATATCATGTCCTACATAAATAAAAACGACAGCTTCATGTTACGACACACCTAAGGATCCAAAAACCCTGCATCCATAATCGTAAAGAATATATAACCCGTCTAAAGATAAGTTAGTCAGTTACACACAACTGTGAAACAAATAATAATAAAATAAAAATATAAAATTTCTCAAACCTCAATAGCATTAGAAATTCCGAGAATTGCTGATAATTCCCCACCTACAACTTTTAGTGTAAAGTCCATGTTTTTCTGTGGCAGAATCATAGGGGGAATTGTAGTATCAAAAATCAAGTGCATAGTAATTTTTCAAAATTTTATATAATTCTTTTTATGATGACATGATAAATATATGAATATTTGCACAAATTTGCGTGATTTATCATGAAGATGACTTCCAAAATGTTGGAAACTAGACTAATAAGTTCAAAGAGTGACAAAGATACAAAGTACCCACCTTTTCCATCAAAGAATAACAAACAGCCCCAAAATATGAAAACTCGTCAACTAGTGGTTTGAAAATTAATCTGAAAACTCCCGTGAATCCAATATTTTGACATAGATGAAAATATATACGAAAAAATATTAAAGTGGCATCTTATGGTAAAATTCCAATAACCGAACATTCTTTACTTTATATCATGTTATCTAATTTTTTAGTCACCTATTATTCTTCAGAGAGAGTGAAAGAGAACACATTGATTATCTATAAAATAAGTGTTAAAAGTACTATACACACAAAAAATAAATAAATAAATAAAAAGTGAAAATAAAATAAATTTCAAAGTAGTTTTGTAATAGTTTTGCTACTAGGAAAAAGTTTTATTGATAGGAGAAATAAGTTGAAGATCACCTGTATAGGTAATCCAATGCCGACTCTAGTTTTAACATCAAGTATGATACTTTCCATCCCATTGCATTTTCAATTCCATCGTGATTCCCTTAGCATCGCCTTCAATAATTGGAACCCCTAAAAAGATCAACAATTTTCTATAAATACCTTAAAAAAGATTAAAAATAAAATAAAATTGATGGTCCAAATAAATTTAAATTATTTCCTTCAATTCTTGTGTCTATTCTTGAAGATGATTGGCTCTACCTCTGGCCATAATAATTCCATAAAGTGAAAAATAAAATATATATATATATAAATATTTTTTTTTTTAAAGATTAAAGAAACAGAAGTTGTGGAGTGAATTCTGACTTGCTAATGTGCAATAACTTTAGATCAATCCAATCTGATAGGCCATTCTTTTCCCATTTGATTTTCTCAGAAGAATGTAATTGTAAATTGAGAAGTACAATTCTTTCCAAAATGTATGAAAGCATTAGGATAAAAATTAGTTAAACATCCTTATTTAACTAGTTAAAAATTAGTTAAACTTCCTCATCAAAGATCAAACAGAAATCAAACAAACTTGTGAATTGTGCAGCCACAGTACCAAGAGTCAACTTTGAAAACTTGAGAGATGATAAGATAACTGATCTATATTGTTCGAGAATTGGCTCAGCAGAACTTCGAATTAGCTCTGATGTTGCCTATGCTACCATGTGTCAAAAATGAAGTAATTTAAGTAAAAATAAATAAAATAAAATGTTTTCATTATCATCACATTGAATCCAGCAACAAATAAAAGGGTAAATTACCAATATGTCCTAATAGCTGTCATTATTAGCATCATCAATCTAATCAATGATCTTCATTGATATAGGGTGTGGTCTACATCACATCAAGTTAAATCTATACCAAACAATCAAATTCTAGGAACTTTTCTTCGTATAAATAATTTATGTTAAGCAAGAATTATAACCAAAGCCATAGTTGTTGTCATTTATAATTACTCACTTTATGATATATAACTTCATGTAACTATAACATATGGATTGATGTTGACTCAAATCATTTGGAAAATACACTCCCACATTTTTATTATATTTTGATTTTTTTTGGAAAATAATAAACTAGCACAAAAGAAGAAGAAAACTATGTGAATGTGCTTTGCTTTCTATAACGTTGAAACCGTCATATTTCCTTAATGTTATGTTTGGATCATGGATTTAGCTAGGGATTTGGAAATGGAAAGGGAAATGGAAAGGGAAAAGGAAAAGGTGTGTTGAATGTAATTATAGTTCATTGACATTTCACCCACATTTTTCCATTTCCTTTTCAAATTTCTACTCATATCCATGAGCCAAACACAGCATAAAAGTTTTATCAAGATCAGAAAATCCAATAAAAATAATCCAAATCCAGTAGTCCAATAGTTATTGTTTATGCAGTTTGTTAATGTCAAAAGATGTGCAAAATAATATTTTCGTACATAGATTCTTTCTTTTCTCCCCACAATCATTAATTTCCTTACGTATTGTCTTCTTTACTAACTCTATTTCAATGTTCTATTTTTGTTTGTCATAGGTCCTCAATTTCTCCATCTTAACGTAGAAGTAAAGCTATACCTCCTCCATCCCTTCCTCTCTAGCGGTTGCATTAGCAGGTGTGTTTTTTAATTTATTTGCTTTTAATTAATAATAGGGCACTGGCGGGTGTATTTTTTTTATTTGTTTATTTTAATTTATAGTAGGATACTTGTGGTTGTGCTATCTTTTTTTTTTTTTTTTTTTTTTTTGCAATTAATAGCAAGGCATTGGTGGGTGTGCCTTTTTTTATTTATTTGTTTATTTTAATTGATAGCGGGGCACTGGTAGGTGTGCTATTTTATTTATTTGTTTCGTGTTAATTGATAGTAGGGTACTTGGTTCTGTGTTTTTGAATTTATTTGCTTTGAATTGATAGCAGGGCACTGGCGGGTGTGTTTATTTATTTATTTGTTTATTTTAATTGATAGTACGATACTTGCAGGTGTGTTGTCTTTTCTTGTTTGTTTGTTTGCAATTAATAACAGGGCACTGGCGAGTGCGCTATTTTATTTATTTGTTTCATGTTAATTGATAGTGGGCTACTTGCTTCTGTTTTTTTGAATTTATTTGCTTTGAATTGATAGCAGGGCACTGGCAGGTGTGCTTTTATTTTGTTTGTTTATTTTAATTGATAGTAGGATACTTGCGGGTGTACTGTCTGAACTAACCAATGGCACAAGTCATGATCTATGTGCGTGCACCTAAGGCTTAGGATGCCATGAAACCCCATATCAGTCACTGCTTGTTGTTGTGCTTTGTCCAACCTTCTAATAATCTTACAAATCGATGTAAGCTTAATCCAGGTTTGAATTTTTACTTTTGGAGGCTTCTGTTGGACCACAGTTTTAAATTGGGCATATCGTTCAAATTGCAGCTTTCCCATTTGTATATACTTATTTTTTTATTCTTCGGGAAGTTGATTCCATTTGTCCCCAATATCCTACATTGCATACATAAAATCATATGAACAATTACATGCAAGCTTACAAGTACAAGAGGAATACTACAAACAACAAGAATACGTTGCACTTACCTTCATGTCTACTTTCATTTGGGTTTTTTTTTAACTCCATTGATTGTTCTTGGCTATAAACATATGAAAATGAATATAAGAATTCGTATAATGAAAAATATATAACTACATACAAATAGATATTAACGAAATACCAAAAGAAAATGAATGGAGTGATCGGGTGTTTTGGAGGATCAGTCGGTTTATCCATCAGGCTTCAATCAAAATTCCTTGTGAAGACAAGAAAAATAAACTCATAATATCTTCGATTAGGAAAAAAAAACAAACAAACAAAAATCTTAAAGGTTACAGTACATTCATCAAATACATGACATGCACACGTGAATGGATTTGTTTTATAATAATGTAGTTAACAAAGACTATGTTTCCAATGTAAAAAGGAAAGACACTAAAAAAAATTCTAATCATAAACAAAAAATGATACCCCAGTAGCTTAGGTCACATTACCGTAATAAACAGACTAAAGAAGTTAATGTTTTTAGACGAAATTTGTAATTTGGAAAGGAAATTTTTTTGTCGCAAAAAGGAGCTAAATATTTTGGCACCATACGAATTGATAATAAAAACAACATTGTTTTTTATTTTATTTTTGGGACTATTGTAGAAAAAAATAAAAAATGATGTCATGGTTATGTATAGCTCCTTCGCTACTTCAAGTCTCACTTTATGTGTACAGTCAGAAGGTTGAATATCTTTATTAACTGGTTTTACTTGCTTTGGTTTTAGCTATGTTGTGGTTCACTTTCCCATATTTTATCTTGCTATTTTTTTTTTAATTCTTTGCATGGGTTTGGGGATGGCCTGAACCACATAAAGCACTTGAAAACTCTAAATGTTTAGAGAGACAGTTTGTTTTTTAGAATACAAAATACAAGATATTAGAAAATGAGAGAATGATTTCATATAGTTGTATTCAGTAATATACATACACTACCTAAAGATTTGATGCACTAAGGACCCTTGCTTATTGCTATAACCCACTGCCACTCACAATTGAATCTTGGGCTGTGAATAGAGCTTCTCTTGTGTTAATGCTACGCTTATTATTTGATTTTATTATTTACATTTATTCTATCATTGGTACTTTAGATTCATAATAAATAATACTAATATATGAGCACTACTACAAAATTGGTTAAAGGTCACAATTTTTAACTTTGACCTTAAACTTTTAATCTTAGTTTTTTTTTAATACAAAAACTGTGATGAATGAGGGCGTGATTGTACAAGTTACATCATAAATATTTTGCTTTTTAATTTGGCCATCACACATACCATATAATTTAAATATACTGAAGCTTAGAGGACCTTGTAGGACAAAATATGTACCTGTCCAAGAAGTAGTTTAGCAACAACACAACCAGCAAACCAGACGTCAATAGCTATAGTGTACTCCGTCGATCGAAATATAAGCTCAGATGTAAGAGGTATTGGGCTCTCCTTTTACCTGCCAAAAATAAGGAACGAAGCATTTCAACCAAAACACAAAACTACTTCATTATTATTAGAAAAAATATATATATAATCTTACAATATATTTATTTATATACATATTATTTAATATATATACAAATGCTCCCTACCAACGATTCTTGGAATGACTACGATTCCCCGCTCCCACCCCCGCTTCGTGCAACTAAGGGTAGTACCTAAGAAGCACGGACACTTCTAAGAAAGTGACGTATCTGTGTCATGTCCGTGTCGGACACCGACACTCTTTGGACACTCTTACGACACGTGTCTGACACTCTTCAAAATGTGTCCTATTTTTGAATTTTTTTTTAAGACCAAGACACTCTTTGGAAACTTGGAGGACACGTGTTGTGACGACCAGGTGTCTTTTTCCCTTTTCTTTCTTCCTCCACTCCGTTGCCTTTGCTCTCGTTGGATATAAAATGTTCGAAAGCTATTTCTTTTGAATAAGTTCTCATTCCTGTTTTTGGTTCGGTGATTGACTTTCATCTATTCTGGAGTGGGCGCGGTCGAGTCCAAGGCATCCGGGAACTGAATCAGAAAAATCTGGGTTGGAAAATAGGGGCCAGAAGTACGGGGGCTCAGGGTTGCACGTGCGGGAGACCAGGCCGCAAGTGCGGAATTCAGTGGATTGTTTGGCTCACACACTGGAATAAATGCACGAGCGGCTGAGGTGCGGGAGAGAAGCCCCGCACGTGCAGGAGAGGCACTCCGCACGTGCGGGGATAGGAGTCGCACGTGCGGTCGGTCTGGACCCAAAATTTTGCATTTTTGTATCTTTAGGGCCGAGTTGTATATCACTTTTAGGGCTTCATTCTCTCACTCTAAAGGCCATTTTGCTCTCCCTTCTCTCTAGAAAACTTCCATAAACATTAAAAACCCTTTGAATCCTTGCAAATCTTTGGGTTAGATCTTCACCTCTTTCTCTAAATCTTGAAGATCAAGCTTGAAACCCCTCTTGGTGTAGTGAGGGTTGAAGAATCCTCCATTGAAGCTAGGGTTTCACATTCTTTCTTCATCAAGCTTGAGGTAGGGATATTCTTGAGTTATATATACATGGTTTGCTAGATTTAAGGTTGTTTTTATGTTTCTCTTGAAATTCTTATGAGATTTTAGTTGTAGGCTTACAAATGACGAGATTTCTTAAAAGTGGGTTGAAGTTTTAAAAGTTTCTATGTTGATCATTGAGCCCTTTTATTTATTAAAAAATTAAAAGACATTAAAGAACATGCCAAAGCTTTAAAAATTCCAAAATGAAGTTGTTATTTGTAAAAGAGTTAATGAGGTGGTGGGAAAGTAGTATATATGAAAAGGCACCATTATTGATGGAAAAATGTGAAATAATTACAATTACACGAGGGGTTGTAGAACTCTAATAAGTACATAGCATATTAATTAGGATACATGTTAGAGTGTAAATCCTTTGGAAATTAGGCCAAATGTTATAATTTGCATATGGTACACATCTCAAAAGGGGTGTAGTAGCATGACCATACATACCACACATAAACTCATATAAACTTTGGTTTGGAATGAATCAATAAATCAAACACCCCAAAAATAGAAGAACAATAATTTTTTAAAGGCATTTCTCTGTTCATGTATCTTCATGCTCTTGTAGAAAAAGCAATAAACAACAAACAAAATGGGGGGGGAGGGGGGGGGGAAGAAAAAATAAATAAATAAGAAGTAAATTAACAATTTAGTGTCTTTGAAGTTTGAGGGTTTTGAATGAAAATAGGTTTTTCTCGAATCAAGTAATTTTGATATTTTTATTATTATCTAATGGAAAATCAAGATGTGTGTATTTGTTAGTTCAATATGCGATCAGATGTGTTATTTGACATGAATGTTGGGGGTAATCCTATCATCACTTTATTTCAATCCAGATGATTTTTTATTTTTTATATTTTCTTTATTAATTTGCTTGTGTTTATCATTGTTACTGTACTAAATTTAACTTACCTTCTATGTCTTGGCCTGTGCTCATTGAAGGCTTTTGTTTATTTCTCATTTTTTTGAAAGCTTTTGCATTACATAACTTTATCATTTTGTTGAGTTTGTACAAGAGGTCTACAAATTCCACCTTCAGGTACCATTCCAACAAAATGGCATGGCTAACTAGATCATATGGTTGGAGTCCCATCTCAGATAATCACATCGCTAACTAGAGCTTAATGATTCTCCTAAAGAGGGAAAGAAAATTAAATTCTAAGCTTAAGAGTTCAAATTCAACTAAATTGCATAAATTGACAATGGAGATTAGAGTCAACAGTAGTTTACAATCACATTTACAATACATTGTAGTATAAGATTTCAACTGTAGATTTAAGTCCTTACATCTTTGATGGGGCTTGAATATCCAAATAAATCATAGACTCAAAAAACAGAAGTACAATAATTTTTTAAGGGCATTACTCTATTTCAAGTATCTTCATGCTCTTGTAGAAAAAGCAATAAACAACAACAATTAATAAAATTACAGTTGCAAACAACTTTAACACAGAAGAATATTGCCAAATAATATACTTGGTGCCACAATGCGAACTATCTGAGAAAGAATACATAGAAGCTAAAAAAAAAAAAAATACCAATGGAGCATTTGAGATTATGATTTGAAACCCCTAAATTTTGAAGCATCCTCTACAACTTTTTATCATGTTACTACCTCTTGAGTTTCATCAATCAAAATTGTCATCAAGAAGTAGCATTTTAGATTATGATTTGAATTCGCAAGTCAGAATTTTCCATTATAAGATTCTCTCCTTAATTTCTTTTGTATGGTAATGAAAATTTTACTAAAAAGCATATAACAAAATGATAATCTAAGATAGGCAACACTCTGTGATCCTCGTGTCAATAATAACCTTACTAACACAACCAGAACTATCCTATGCCAAAAGTTCCCCTGAGACCACTTGCTCATCCTGGAAGCCATAATTAGCAATGGCTTTTGCAACTTCTTGTTCTTCTTAACTACATGCTTCAAAATAATCAACTAAAATTCTTAAAGGGCAGTCCCTTTGATAACCAACTAAAGTTTTTGTGTAAAAAAAGAAAGAAAAGAAAAAAAGAAAAAAAGAAAAAAAGAAAAAAAAGGAATCATCCCTTTGATAACATTTTCAATGAGAATGATGGGGTGGAAGCACCTTTGACCTTGTCTTTTAAATGTCTCCTCCAAATGAGAGATGCTAAAGACAAATAGTGAGCTTTGTTATAAGCTGGTTTCTTCACGAGTGGAGGTTGCCTACAACCATCCTTAAACATTGAGGGGAGTGGTACCTTCTGTGGGTCGAGTGAAGATGAGCATCTATTGTGGGTTGAGTGTGGTGAGCTTCTATAGTGAGATGGTTTTGATTGTTCTAGTTAATGTGTCTCTGTTTTGCAGGTATAGAATGATGAAGCCCATAAATGAGAGTTGCAAGTTCTCTAAAAGTGGGTTGAGTGATTGCAGCTAGAAATTGAGTGCTAATGTAATTGTTTTTTCTTGTGTGCTATTGCAGGTTTATATAATTGCTGTTACTGGACAGGGGATGTTGTTGGTGAGGGTTGAGTGAGGGGAGCTATAAATTGTTGGAGTGTTGATGCAGTTTTTTTTTTTTTTTTTCTCACTCATTGTACCATGATTTTAACCAAGCCCCTAACACTGTTATTCTTTGTTAAGGAGTGTGAATATTGTGGGTTGAGTGATTCAGCCCTCCTAAACTGTGAGCTTTGTTATAATCTGTGTTATGGGTGTTACTTATTTGTTTGTTTCACATGTGTACTATTGTTACTTCCAGGTTACTCTATTTTGGGAAAGAAGTCTGCATAGCAACTTTTTTCTGCATACTATTTTTCTGTTTCACATGTGTACTATTTTTATGTGTACTTGTTACTTCCAGGTTACTCTGTTTCACATGTGCACTATTTTTCTATGTTGGGAAATAAGTCTCATGGACAGCAACTTTATTCTGGCCAGCTGGAGGCTTCGGGGAGTGATAGAGACATAAAGACCAGGCTGCACTGTTGCGCCAGTCTAAGTGGAAAATCTCCAAATGGAAAATACTTTGTCTTTCGTTTAAATATTGTAATAGTTCCTTTCTTTTTTATTTGTATTGAGTTTATAGCTGTCTAGTCCTAGAAGATTGTAGTTGTTGGTTTTGCTGTTTTGGAGTGATATGAGCGAGGAGCTTGATGGCAGCGCTTTATTTTGTGATATGTTGCTGATGTTTGGGGTTTTGAACTTGTTCATTCTCCCTATTTTGGGTTTAAATATGGACATTGAATAGGTTGCATGGTCCAACATCTTTATTTTGTCTCCTAGTTTCCGTTAGTATAGTTTATTTGTAGCTGTTTTGTTTTAGTTGATTTTTTATGTATAGCTTTGGTAGGGAGTGGGGTATACCCCTCAAAATATGAATATTCAATAAACAAGTGTCTTCTTGACTAATACATGCATTATATGTGCAGTGTCAGTTTGGTTGGTCCATAAAACCTAAACTGAACTGATAGTCTACATAGCTCTAAGAACCTAACCAATCCAAACCCCAATAGGCCTAACCAAGTTAATCAACCCAAGAAACAAATAGATCCAACCCAAAGTGACCAAATCAGGGTAGCCCAATAAAAAGTCACTCTGGACTGAGCCAAGTTGAACTCTCAAATTTATCAATTACATTAAGGTTATTATTGATTTAGACTAATTATATTCAAGCCCAATCTGATTATTACATAATTGGTTATAAACCAAATAATTTGGTCAAACGAATCATGTTTGGCTAATAGATAAACAAAGATTACCAAATAAGGCAGATAGATGCACCAAATAAGCTTTTTCTGAATTTTAAAATTTGCAACTCCTACAAACCCTTTATTTAAGTGATTAACATATAACCATTCTCATTTGATAAACCAAACTAGTTATTTCAAACCCAAAATTGATTAGAATGTTCTAATAATGATATCAGTTGACCAAATATAGCCTAAGCTTAGTAGAAACTTAACGGCCAAAGTTGACAGTTCACTTCAGTACATTTACCATAACAACAATAAATTTATCCAAAATTCTCAAGTATTATGCCCCAAAATATTACCCATATCTTTCTCTTCATTCAAACTTGCGTATAGTTTGCTTTCTTTTCATGTATCGGCATTTGAAAACAAGTAAACAAAAAGACAAGAAAACTTTTAAGGACTTCTAAAACAGACAGGGTTGCATCAACCATCAAATCTACCTAAAATATGAAGCGTTAGTTTTACCTCTAATATAAAGATGCATGGAATCATAACATCATAGAGTCAACTTCCGTCATCATTCTAACTGGCTAAGAAACTAATGGAGACATTAAATAGACCATGTAAAAGTAGATACTACAAAAGAATGTGCTATTTTCGTAACTTAACTGAAATAATCTGTTGAAGGTATTATAGCATTTAGGAGTTGTTAATAGGCCGTCCAAGATTGTTGTTCAATTGTTAATCAAACACTACTAGGGCATTACCTCGCCATTTGGTGTTGGAAACAAAAATACTGGCTCGACTTTTTGTTATTGGGCAGATTTCATCATATGCGTCTCTCGAAGAATGAAGAACTTTCCACGAGAAGCAACAAGAAAAGAGGTTCAAAGTTAAAGGGGACAGCAGATTCAAATGATTGCAATAGATGCAACAATTTTTTCTAGTCCGGGAGAAGAAGTTTCCAATTATTGATAATAAATGCATAACAAAAGAAATTAGCTAAGATATCAAATGTTGGTAGCTACATGGGCGATTGTAGAGGTAGTTTTGAAGAAGATGGTCTCTGGATGCATGTTAATCAAAGAGTGTCTCATAATCTTTCTCATATTGGGTAGTTTTGAAGAAGATGGTCTATGGATGCATGTTAATCAAGCCAAAGAGTTGGCTATTTATAGAGGGAGTGTAGATAAAAGAATTATCAATTTTATTGGTTTTTAAAAAAAAATTAAAATGTAAAAATATAAAAACAAACAAACAAACAGATAGCTAATAAATTCCCAATAAATAGAGAAAAATGCAGAAACAAAAGAAACAGAGGATGATTTGGGAATGTGATCAATGACATTGCTGATTATAGATAGAATCAAAGAGAGATAGAGAAAGAGCCAATAGTTGGATTACAAATTTTGAACTTTTTCAAAAGAAAAAACTGATAAAATAAAAATTAATATCAGATATTCATTCTTCACAGTGTTCTGAAATCAAAGTAGCACAGCTATTGGATACAGATATTAATTTTCATTGAGAACCAAACTTAATATCAAATATTCAATAAGGGTTAGGGTTTTCAAATCAAAAGCCCTAATGTAGATGAAGTTTAGAGTTAGAAACAAACCTGAGCTACAGAAAATATCTCTTGGAAATATTTGATTAGAATGGAAGCAACTAGTTCTTGATGTCGAGAGAGTGGGAGATTATGAAGAAAGATGTCAACACTAAGAGAACGGTGGCCCCAACGCCGACGGGGTTGGTGGTCTTCGGCAATGGCTAAAGCTTTGGCTATGGCGGCAGAGAAGAGGGAGGAGAAGAGAAGAGCAAGAGCGAGAGAGGGAGGCCAACTAACTTGGGATATAATAACCCACATTCATGTCTTAGTCATGTTCATGTGCATTTGTATGATTTTGTCTTGTTAAGCTTGCATTTGTAGACTTTGATTTGTTTTGCCTAAGTAAAGGTCCCTGTCTTGTTTTGTGCTTATGTGATTTGTCTAAGTGTTGTATGCATGCTTTGTTCCTTCCTTGATGTCTCAAGCCTAGGCCATGTTAAGCCTAGGTCATGCCAAGCATAGGTCATGTTAAGCCTAGGTCATGCCCAGCCTAGGTCTTGCCCAGCCTAGGTCATGCCAAGCCTAGGTCATGTTAAGCCTAGGTCATACCTTTGAGCCTTTTACACCTAGGCCGTTGAGCGCCAACACCTAGAACCATCTTGGAACCACTTTGGTTGACCTCCACCTTCACCCTGGCATATTGGCCGAGATGTCATCATCTAGGCCGAGGTGTGCATCACCTAGGTCGAGATGTTATCATCTAGGCATCTTAGATCTTTGATCCTTGTACCTAGTGATCTTGTTCCTAGACTGGTATGACCTAGACCGAGGTGTGGCACATCTAGGCCGAGGTGTGGCACAGCTAGGTCAAGCGTTATCCTTCCTAGCCAAGATCATTGAAACCTTTTGCCCGAAGCCTTGTCCTAATCCGAGATCATTACCTGCCGAAGTGCCCATGTCACCTTACTTGTTATATACACTTTGTCATACTCTTGTCTTGTCATTCTGTCACCTTTTTTAGAAGAGCCAACCAGTCGTTGCGACGTGTCCCAACAGAGGGTTTAGTCAGCCGACAGAGAGAGAAAACATATCATTTGTCATATCTTTGTCCTAAGAAGAGAGAGAAGCTCTAGGAAAGAGAAAGAAGTTCTTAGAGGGAGAGAGCTAGATTCCAAGCTTGATTTTCACACCTTGAATCGTTAGATCCGTGTTTTGAGGTTAGATTCTTGATCTACTCTTGTTGTTCTTTATGTTAATCTAATCACATTGCATAATCTAGCATGATTCATAAGCCATGCATTGATTTAAAGTTTGGTTTTAGAAAGAGAAAATGATGTTCATGTGTTCTTGAAGAAAAGCCTTGTTTTTATCCGAAAATTTACACCAAGTTCTATGTTTTTGTGTTTGTTTTCATGAAATCTACAAGTATGGGTACCAAGGTCCATGTTTTTGAACTCATATCATGAAATCTCAGATTTTGGAATAAGAAGTTATGATTTTAGCATTCATGTTCTTCATGTTCTTCAAGGGAGGAAACCTAGATTTCCAGACGTCACCTTTCCCTAGGTGTGGTCACCGAGACCACTCTTGCTTAGATCTCACACCTAGGCCAAGCATCGTATCTCACCTTGGCCTACCTTGCATGATCACTTGCACCATTAGCCTATCTTGCATGCACACCTAGGCCAACCTCTGCACACCTAGGCCAACCATGGTACACTCTTGCCGGCACCTTGTAACACCTCGGCAGGCAGCTGCACACCGAAGCCTATGTGACCACACCTCGGCCAAGACCTCCTGGGTTCACCCAGCTAGGTCATTTTTGCCTAGATCATCTCTGTGCATCCATTCCAAGACCTGGTTAGTACCCAGCATGTTTTCCCTAGATGAAAAACAGTGATTTAACTCCCAGCACATGTTTTACTTTGTCTTGACTTGGTTTTGGAAAGAAATGCCAGGATCATTTTCATTCATGTAAAACTTGTTTTGAGAATGCATTGCATAGCCATCTTTGAGCATTCCTTCTTGTCTTCCTGAAATGCATTCAATGGACTTTGCCATGTATTTGTAGGTCTTGGATTCTTGCCTTAATCCCTACACCCCGAAGAGCTATGTGAGTGGTTTTTTTAATAAAGCTATGTTATAAAGTTTTTATAAAGCTTTGCTCCATTTTGGAAAAGTATTTGATCAAGCATGAATGATTGTCCTCTAATTTTTGTACCAAGTATTATGTTTGTTTTGATGACATTCTTGGAAAGTCCTTAGTGCTAGGGGACTATAATGCAACTAGTACCCTTGTTTGAGATATCTCCCTTACCACCGACCGTCGTGTACGGGTGGGTTTGTCTAATCGATTTCGGGTCAATTATTCCCTTGTTTTGTCAGGAATATCATCCCTTGTATTATGTAGACGTTATTAAACATCCCAAGAAGATTTGAAAGACTTTGATTGATGAACTTTGATTCATCCCATGTTTTGTTACAAGCTATGATATGTATCGTTTTGATAAAGATCTCAGATATCATTCATTCAAACCTTTATTAATTATATCATTTACTGAGTATCTAAGCTCACCCTCCCTTTTATATATATGTAGGTGGCAAGCAAGAAGGCGGTGACGCCTAAGATGTTATGTGCAAGATGTTTTGATTCATGTTTTGTATCATCTTGAAGATTATGCTTCTTAGTTGTAATTCATGTCTTTATATATTTCGGTTTGAGAAGCCTTTTGATCAACATGTAACATGTACTTTATTTTATTTGTATCCAAGTTGTAAACCATGTTAAGATGTATGTCATTTCATTTGATCTATGCACAGCTCTTATGGACTACCTGGATTTAAATTTATTGCTTCCGCACATGTAAGCCCCATATGTATACTCTGATTGTGTGTGAATCTTTGTAAGTTAGCCTTTGGTAATCTCGGATTACTGGCCATCACGTCACCATTCTACTAGGGGCGGAATAGGGTCGTGACATGGGACCTCTCGACTCCTCTGATTTCCTTTGCCCTCTTTTTCGTAACCGACGCCGACGGGGCTGGTGGTCATCGACAATCGCTGTAGCTTCGGCTATGGTGGAAGAGAGGAGGGAGGAGAAAAGAAGAGCAAGAGCACGAACCAGAGCAAGAGATGGAGGCAACTGACTTGGGACCGTTGGACTACTCTGATTTACTTTGCTCTATGTTTGGCAACCGGTTACACCGGTTGCCAATTCAAAATTAAATTATTAAAATAATTTAGTTATATGATAGTTATGAGATAATATGGTATATATAAATAACTAAATATAACTAAGTTATGAGTTAACATGATAATGATTATGATTTATATGATATTAGTTATGACATCAAATCATATAATCTCATAACTGATGTATGGTACATTCAAATGCACCATAGTATCACCCTTGTTTAATGTACACCCAAAAAAGGTGCGCATCGTAAGAAAAGTTATGAATTTTTAGTAAAATTATGAACAATAAAGTTATAGTGTGCACTCCTAAAATTATGTTTATTGTTGTAGAAATTATACCTTTGGCCTGATTACACACAAATTCATAGATAGTCGTCAAGCTTGGCTGATAACTTCCATTTTTTCTTCTAAGTTGCAAAATCGGTTTCAAAGCATTCAAGGGTTAACTTACCAATAGTCTTTAGACTATTTCTAGAATTGAAATCGGAAAACATGATAATATTCCTAACCAATTTCCAATCCCCATTTACTCACTAATAGTATTTAGATTGCTTCTAGACTCAAAATTAGAAAATATGATAACATTCATGACCAATTACTGGATCCCGTTAACTTACTAATAGTATTTAGATTGCTTCTGGACTCAAATTAGAAATCATGATAATATTTGTAACCAATTTCTGGACCCTATTAATTCATCAATTGTATTTGGACTAGTTTTCGACAAAACTTGGTAAAAAAAAAACGATAATACTCATTTCAATAGTAATTGGACCCATATCTCAACTCACGAACTCAAACTATTTCAATTGGACTACTTCTAGGACTAAAATTAAAAAACACAATAATATTCATTTTCAATAATATTTGGACCAACTTCAGAATCCTTTAATATTAAACACGATAATACCCATTGCATTATTCTTTGGACATTTGAACTCAAAATTGGTAAACATAAAATTTCCCTGATAATGGCATTTGGACTTAATTTTAGACTTTTGACCCATCCAATAGTATGTGGACTGACTCTAAAACTTTGGACATGGACAATATTATTTGAACAAGCTACCAAACCTTTCACTAATTGGATTTGTGAGTACTTACAATATTAAAAAAAAAAAAAACCATAACCACTAAAAGTGAGTAACATGATAATATTCATATACCATAATATTAGAACTCATTTTTTAACAAAAAGACAAGCTTGATAATATTCAACAATCGATTTATACCTTGAATCGAACTCATTTATAGTGATAGTATTTAGATCTTTCAAACATAGTATTGTTTTATTTTCAAAATTGATCCCCCTTAAAGTCAAGAGTAGAGGTTTAGGAACTGAAAGGATTGGTAGGGTTTTATAAAACCCTTCTTACTCTTAACAGTCAATTCCCAAATCTAATCTTTCATTTCACTAACTAAACCTAGAGTCATACAATGAGTTAGCAAACTCATACAGGGATTAATATATCCCATCCAACACCGAAGTTCAAACTAATTCCAAACGTATTAGGTCGGGGTTCCCTAAAACACTCAATTCATGTTATGTGTCCACTTTTTATATTTTAAGATAATATTCGTCAATTGGCAAATCAAGTCCCTATTGGAACAATTCGTCTTGAATTCTTCAGTTAGTAGTCTTCGGGTCTTTAAAACTTGGCAATGAACCTGTCTATGTAAACACAGAAATTGGGTGCTTCAAGTCATGTTGCTTAGTCACTTTCCTAAAGACAATATTTGCACCCACCAAAAGGTGTGCATGAGAGTTATAGCAAATTCGCCTCCAAGATACAATGAAGTCTGATCTAAAGATCAAGTCTACCGGCGTCTGCACTGACGACAGTAGATTAGAATACTCTTGATATTATCAAGAAAACCAAGACACTTATAATCAAGTCTGCAGAATTTGATTACTAATAAGAAAAGCAGAAACTTGCTTAAGAAACTCTTGATCAAAAACTCTAAATCAAGAGGGAGAGAGAGAGAGAATTGCAGGAATGCTTTTCAGGATTTTGGATAGATTGAAATGGCTGAATTCGAAGCCTATTTATAGGCCTTGATACATCTGATCGAATGGTCATGTTTCTTGATTGCATCTGATTAGATCTGACCGTTGGATCGACGATCTATGGTGTAGATCATTCTCACACCGAATAGCTACCTTCACTGATCACACCTGATCACGATTGGGTTCCATCTCATCTATACGATTGCACGTATCTCTAATCGACGACCATAATCAAACTGCTCCGGATCGGACACACAACCGTTCGATCGGTTGGTTGACTCATCGCCAATGGACACCACATCACTGCCATGCGGAGCTGACTATATTCCACGTCACCCATTCCACGTTGGATCCACGTCATTGCTCCAACTTAACCGATGCCAATAGAAAAGCGCCCTCATGGCGCCTTGCGCCGATGCGTCCGTGCTAAGTGCAAAGTGCGCCATCAAACACCACACAGCCCACTGCATACGCCACACGCGCGCACATGTGCGTATGCATGTGCAGATAATGCGAAGCACCATCCTTACAGTGTAGGTGCATCACACTACCTTTCACCTCACAATTTCATATTCAAAGAAATATTCCATGTAGCATTTTATTAAGTGTTCCATATTTTTCTCTCTTTCCAATGTGGGACAAAGTCCCCAAGCTTATTTCAAGCTTTCCAAAGAAAAATAAGGAAGGTTTTGAAAATACCCAAAAATTAAACTATACATTTTAAAAACCATTTTAAAAATTTCCCAACATTCCCCCACCATTTTCAAAATACAAGATGATGACTCTTGGTTCACTTGGCAGCCTTATGTATAGGTGAAGATATCTTATGATTTGAATCATTCACTTAGTGAAGATATCTCAAAGTTAGTCAAGATGGTATAATAGACTTATCTTTGAACTAGCGATCTTATACGATTAACTAAACATGTCTCACGTACAGTACAGGTCACCTCAAGTATTCAAAAAAATCGACACATGGATTGGCCTTGTGTCTATATCTTGTTTCATAAGCGCTCTAAAGTCAAGCCCTTGGACTCATAGGAAGCGGCACCACCTCTTACACTCACATAGGTAAGCTTACTAAGAGTACCCATGTAATTTACAATACCATAACAACCCAGTTGTAAGCTTATTAAGAGTTTGCTTACTCATCCTCTTCTTCTCACATTACAAGTACCAAGTACTTCAAGCTTGGGATGAAAATGAAATAAAGGTAAGTGCTTGCAATCACGACATATGGTGTACTTGGTCTCATTGAACTCAGGACTTGATATTTCTTCAAGCGTTGAGATGAGTTTCCACCAGGAGTGATTATGTTAAGTGGGCTTAAGACCCATCCCTTTTGATGTTTTCCACACCAAATCCCCTGCAAGTCCCTTTCTTAAGGGGTCAGCCAAGTTTTCACTTGACTTTACATAACTAATTGTAATCACACCTTCTATGATTAAGTACTTGACACAGCTATGTCTCAATCATATATGCCTGGACTTTCCATTATAAACACTATAGGCTAGTGATAGAGTTGCTTCAGTATCACAATGCAAAGATACTAGTGGCATAGGTTTTGGTTATATCTTAATCTCGAACAAAAGATTCCTTAGCCACTCTATCTCTTTGCTCCAAGAAGCCAATGCTACATACTCAAACGCCATGGTTGAGTCTGTTGTGCATGTTTGCTTCTTAGAACCCCAGGAGACAGCTCCTCCTCCAAGAGTAAAAATCCAACCACTCGTGGACGAGTGATCTTCACAGTCAGTTATCCAATTAGCATCTATGAATCCTTCTAGCACCATTAGATAGCCACTATAGACTATTCCATAGTCTATTGTTTTCCTCAAGTACCTAAGTACTCAATTAATAGCATGCCAATGCACATAACTTAGATTACTAGTATATCTACTAAGTTTTTCCATTGCAAAAGCAATATCAGGTCTAGTGCAAGTCATGGCATACATCAGGCTACCTATCACTCTTGAATATTCTAGCTGATCAACTGCTCTTCCAGTATTAGAATACAATTTCAAATTTAAATCAAAAGGTGTAGACATGGGTGTACAATTATATTGATTAAATTTTTTAAGAATTTTCTCATTATAGTGTGACTGGGTAAGAATCAAATTATTGTCAATACCCAAAATTATATCAACCAAACCCATGTCTTTCATACTAAAGCTAGACGACAAGAAACTGTTAGTACTTTCAATGACATCATTGTCAGTACCAAAAATAAGCATGTCATCTACATATAGGCATATGATTACACCTCTATTGCCAGTAAACTTACTGTACACACACTTATTAGATTCATGTATCCTAAAACCATTTGACACTATTACTTTGTCAAATTTCTCATACCACTATTTTGGAGCTTGTTTCAGTCCATATAGTGACTTCACGAGTTTACACACTTTTTGTTCTTGACCTTGTACAACAAATCCTTCTGGTTGTTACATGTAGATTTCCTCATCTAACTCTCCATTTAGGAAAGCGGTCTTAACATCCATTTGATAGATTTCAAGCTTGTAGATTGATGCTAAGGCAATCAACACTCGAATGGTGGCAATCCTGGCCACCGGAGCATATGTATCAAAATAATTGATATCCTTCTTTGAGTAAAACCCTTAGCAACTAATCTTGCTTTGCACTTATCAATTGTGCCATCAACTTTCATTTTCCTTTTGAAAATATATTCATAGCTAATTGGTTTGGATCGATGTGGCAAATCAGCAAATATCCAGGTATTGTTACCCATGATAGAATCCATCTCATCATTTATTGCTTCTTTCCAGAAAGCAACATCTTAAGACTTCTTTTTTTGGGTGAGTAACATCTTAAGACTTCATAGCCTCCTCAAAGGTTAATGGATCTGAATCTGTCACGTCCCAAGCTCCGTGACAACGCCGCACTCTCATTTAAGTGAGCATGCAAGGCTAAGAGTCCAACACATAACCAACAATGTAAAATACTCCAATTAAATCCTTAATTATCATAATGCTAAAATCCATAAAAATTGATTATTCTTATCATACGAAATTATCCACCAAGTCCACTAATAAAATCCATTAACAAAACAAATAATCCAAGTACTTAAATCATAGTCCTACTCTCAGCACTCCCACATGTAAAAAAATCCCGCGCAGCTCTACTCTTCAGAATCTGAAAAAAATAAAATAAGGGTAAGCTAGACAGCCTAGTAAATAACTAACAATCACTGCCAGCTGGATCAAGTATATCTAAAAGAAGTGAATAAATAGTCAATAACCAATAAATATAATTTTTGATACAAATCAATAAATGACACGATTATTTGTAAGATGGTTTCATAGCTGAAAATAAACAGTGTAGCAATGCATTTTAATTAAAAGTCAATGGGGTAACTCGATGAAATTTTGTTATCCAAAATTGATAGATCGATATTCAGATGGTTCAATGATCGATTCACAAAACCCAAGTCTTAATGACTACGGTCACTTAGCCCGTGACAAGCCCAGAACCACACATAGGCTGGTGGTAAAGCCCCAAAAGAAACTAGTTTCTGTGCCAATAAATAACCCCCATTGGCTAGGGTCCAAATCATAGTCAGACTAGAGTGATGTTCAAAATTCACACAATACACAAATTTTAAATAAAACATTCGATATTTTCAGAATAAACGTTTAGTATAATTTTCAGAATAGTTTCACCAAATATTCAAATAATTTTCATAATAATATTCGATGTTGTTTTATACTTGACCCATATTTTATTTTAAGAGAACAGGAAAGCTACGAATAAATATTTATGATTTTAAACGATTCGATAGGATTAAAAATAAACCAACAGTGATAGAGGGTTACTTACCTCAAATGCTTAAAATAATATTCCAATACTAACTCTAAACACCCAGCTCCACCACTTCAATCACACAAACCTAATAAAATGTTATACCACATAAACAATTATTACTGATCACCATGATGCATCTATCATTCTTTTCTTTATAATATAATAATCTAATAATATAGTCTACAAGTAAAATCCAAAACCCCAAACCCCAAAATACAGCTTCCTCAATCTTCAAGACTTCATCTATTCTATTGTTTTTTTTTTTTTTTTTACATATATATACCCATAGTTGTTAGAAGTCAAAGCCAATAGGATTGCTTATCACATATCAGACCCAAACACGCACACCCAAACCACATACCAGATACTTGTAGAAAGGAATAGTTAGGAGTATCATAAAAAAATCTTACCTCCAAGAGATGATTAGATCAAAATCACCAATCTATGAATCTTCTTTCTTTTCTTTTCTTCTTCCTCTTTTTCTCTATTTTTTTTTTTTTTTTCTACTCCTAAATCTGCCGCAGCAGCCACAACATCCAATACCTCTATTTGTTTGTGCTTATATGTTTCCAAGACCTAAAGCCCAAGTGGGCTTATAACCCAATCTCCCAAAATTACAAACTTAACCATCTAAGTAATAAAATATATGAAGCCACCTCATAACTAATTCCTTGATAGTACTAAATGACCCATATAAATTAATTTAACTATTACTTTATCCAAAAATAATTCTACACATGAAAATTTGGATTTTACAGAATCCATATTCAAAGAAATCATTTTTTGCTTACGATGAGCTTTCCTAGTTCCTTCTACAAGGTAAACAATGAAATCAGGGCCAAATAACCTCTCAGTCCTAGTCCTCTTACTCTTTCTTAGCTCAATAGGCTCATTAGGTTCATTAGGCTCAATGGGTTCATGTCATTCACTTTCCTCTGTAGACATCAAAGGACTTGATTCATTTCCTTGATGGGAATCCAACCTTGGAATGGTTATGAAACGATTGGGCTCTACTACTAGAAACATATATGCTTTGCTATGTATAGCATAGCCAAGGAATATACATTCAATTCCTTTTTCACCTAATTTCTTCCTTTTAGGTTCAGGCAATCTAACTATTGCTCTACAGCCCCATGTTTTCAAGTAACCTATATTAGGTTTCTTGTTTTTCCACAGTTCATAAGGAGTAACATTTCTTCCCTTGAGAGGAATTCTATTGAGTATGTGACAAGCAGTGAGTAAGGCTTCATCCCAAAAACCAAAACTTAAACTGGAGTAAGAAAGCATAGCATTAATCATTTCTGTTAATGTCATATTCTTTCTTTTAGCTACTCCATTTTGTTGTGGTGTATAGGGTGCATACTTCTCATGAATAATACCAACATTTTCACAATATTCTGAAAAATGGTATTCACCACCTCTATCAGACCTAAGTCTCTTTATTTTTACATTACACTGATTTTCTACTTCTATCTTAAAAATCTTGAATTTATCAAGCACCTCATCTTTTGAATGCAAAAAATAGATATGACAGTACTTAGAAAAATCATCAATGAATATTACAAAATATCTCTTACCACCTCTAGTGGGGGTACTATGCATGTCACATACATCACTATGCATAAATTCAAGTAAAGATGTGATTTTATCTACTTTAGGAAATGGAATGCGAGAAATTTTAGATTGCACACAAAATTTTCATTTTTCAAACATATCAATGTCATACTTAGGAATTAAATCTAAATTAACCATATCATGCATTTTCCTAGTATTAACATGACCTAAACGAGCATGCCATAAAGAAAGAGAATCAACAATATAATCAGAAATAGATGTATTATTGATAACGTTTAGTTTGAACATTCCTTGATACATTTAGTTGATCCCAACAAAAATCCCACCCTTAGATAGGACAAATTTGTCCGACTCAAATACTAACTTGAAACCATGCTTATTAAGCAGGCTTCCAGATACAAGATTTTTCTTGACATCAGGTACATGATAAACATCATTAAGACTTAAGACTTTTCCAGATGTGAACTCTAGATCCACCGTCCCTTTGCCTTTGAAAGCAGCAGTTGAAGAGTTGCCCATGTAGAGAACTATTCATCACTCATTTGTTCATAAGTAGTGCTCCTGAGTCAATCCACCAATCACTAGCATCTTCGAGCATGTTCACCTCAGATACAATAGCCACAAACTTGTTCTTGCCATTTGATGCTTCTGGCTTCTTCTTGTATGACCGGCATTCATTTTTGAAGTGCCTTGGCTTGTCATAATGCCAGCAAGCGCCTTTCGGCTTCTTAGCATCTTTCTCAGATTGGGGGTCGCGCTTACGGTTCTTTTTGTTGAACCTCTTGCCATCATCCACCATGTGAATCTTGGAAGTCTGAACCAATTGCTTTTCTTTACTTTCAAGAAGTCTTGACTCTTTCTCAACTTGGAGGTGTTGAGCCAATTCCTCTAAAGTTTGATCTTCCTTTTTGTATTTTAGAATTTTCTTAAAATCCTTCCAAGAAGATGACAGTTTCTCTATTATAGACGAAACTATAATAGATTCATCCACGTTCATATTTTTTTTGTCAAAACTGACTCAGAATATGTTGGATCTCATGGAATTGTTCCATAATGGGCTTTGTAGCAATCATAGTAAAACACATAAAATTACTAACAAGAAATTTCTTATTGGTGGCATCCTCAATGAGGTACTTTGACTGTAATATGTCCCAGAGATGCTTTGCCATTTCCAAATGTTGATACACATCGAATAGAGATTCTAACAGCGCATTCAGAATGTATTATCGGCAAATGCAGTCGGCATTCTCCCATTTGGTCCTGGTACAGGTTTGCTCCATAGTCTCGTCTTCTTGCTCCACCAGATAGGGGGTTAGTCAACACATAGACTACTACGAGAGTGGTGAGAAAAAATGGCATCTTCTTTTGCCAACATCGAAATTGGTCAAGCTTCATGAAATCTTGAGTCATTTTCTGAATAGACATCGCCATATCTAAATATTGTTTTTAGATTGTTGGAACAATTCGTCTTGAATTCTTCAGTTAGTGGTGTTTGGGTCTTTAAAACTTGGCAATGAACTTGTCTATGTAAAACAGAAATTGGGTGCTTCAAGTTGCGTTACTTAGTCGCTTTTCTAAAGACAATATTTGCACTCACCAAAAGGTGTGCAGGGGGTTACAGCAATTTCACCTCCAGGATACAATGAAGCCTGATCTAAAATCAAGTCTGTCGGCGTCTGCACTAACGATATTCGATCAGAATACTCTTGATATAATCAAGAAAACCAAGACACTAATAATCAAGTCTGTAGAATTTGATTATCAATAAGACAAATAGAAATTTGCTTAAGAAACTCTTGATTGACAACTTTAAAGAGAAAGAGAATTGCAAGAATGCTTTTAAGGATTTTGGATAGATTGAAATGGTTGAATTCATAGCCTATTTATATGCCTTGATGCATCTGATCGAATGGTCATGTCTTTTGATCGCATCTGATCAGATCTGACCGTTGGATCGACGATCTATGGTGCAGATCATTCTCACACTGAATAGCTGCCTTGACTGATCACACCTGATCACGATCGGGTTCCATCTCATCTGTACGATCGCGTGCATCTCCAATCAACGACTATGATCAAACCGCTCCAGATCGGACACGAAACTGTTTGATCGGTTGGTTGACTCATCGCCAACGGACGCCACATCACTGCCACGTGGAGTTAACTGTATTCCACATCACCCATGCCACTTGGATCCACGTCATCGCTCCAACCTATCTGATGCAAATAGGAAAGCTTCCTCATAGCACCGATGTGTCCGTGCAAAGTGCAAAGTGCAAAGTGCACCATCAAACGCCACACGACCCACTATCCACGCCATGCGCGCGCATGTGCGGATAGTGCAAAGCACCATTCTTGCGGTGTGGGTGCAAGCACGCTAGCTTTCACCTCACAATTCCATATTCAAAGGAATATTCTATGTAGCACTTTATTAATTGCTCCATGTTTTCCTCTCTTTCCGATGTAGGACAAAGTCCCCAAGGTTATTTCAAGCTTTCCAAAGAAAAACAAGAAAGGTTTTGAAAACACCCAAAAATTAAACTATACATTTTAAAAACCATTTTAAAAATTCCCTAACAATACCAACAACAGGTGATAATATTTACTTAATCACAAAAGCGAAGGATTTGACCTATTGACCGAACACTGCGATTTTCACATCTCACTCAACACAACTCAAAAAGAGAAAGATACTACTTAAGCCCAACCTTCAAAGCAAAAAGAGGGCATCCCAATCCTGAGCGTTATTTTTGTTCTCTAGTCCATTAATTGGACTATTGGACTGGAGTCTAATTTAAGGCAACTTGGAAGCCCCTCAAGTCCACCTTGGTAAACCAAATCATTCAATTTTTAGTACCTTCCTAGTATATCCATGCAAAAACTTTGGTTGACCGGATACCGATAGCTTTATGTTTATATCACATTTTTTTGATAATTATGATTTTAAAAATAGATCATCTATTTTTTTAAGATGAATGTGATTGTTCGACAATCTTCACTGTATTTAAATAGATTAATTCTATTGTGTACTTAACAACAACTAGAATATAAAAGAAATAAAGGAAATGAGAGAATTTATTTGATTACAAAAATCAAACTAGAAATAAAAATATATAAATAAAAACAGATTTTATTTTGTTACAAAAACAAAATTAAAATATGATTTGAATAAATAATAAAAACACCGAAAATAAATAAATAACTTACTTGATTAATATCTTGAACATTATTATGATCAAGTCCAGTGTTTGATACTGTGTCCTTAAGACAGATTCGTCCTCTCCACAGTGCTTTCAGAATATGGACGTCTATCTCCCAGGATGAAATGATCAACTACAAACAATAGCAGCACTACAAATTGTTTGTCTTTCGAACACACTAAGTGTTTAAACTCTTTCTTACAAAAAAATAATGCAACTAAATGAAGAATAAATTTGCAGAGCTCTTAAGGACGAAAATTCTGAAAATCAAAATCAAATGAAGGGCTGATCTATTTATAGATGGATTGGTGGCTTTCCATTTTGAATTAAACAGGTACAGCACCTGTTCAATTTGAATTAAACAGATACAAATCTGTTTAAGGCACTGTTTGGTTTGAAATTCGGATGGATTTGAATTTGAACATATAGAAACGGGAAGGGCCTTGTTTGGGTGTACAGGAAAAAACCAGACCAGTTTAATTCCAGAATTAATTTGAATTCTAGATTTTATTTTTTCAAAAAATCAAATTTAATTCAAATGTTTTTGACCTAAAAAGATAGGTATTGGGTCGGACAAGCCCAACCCAATCTCACACCACGCACCCGCGCCCAAGCCCAGCCCGCCCGACCGACCGGACGACGACGGCGGCGCGCCGTGTGTGGTGATTTTTGGGCCCAATGGGTCTAGCCCATTTTGCCCATAACCTCCCTCTTTAACACACTTGGGTACCCCTTGGGGGCACATCCCAAGTTTCAATCCCATGCCTTATAAACCCATTCAAAACTTCCCACCAAATCAATGTGGGACAAGCCTTATTCAAACATTTAAGGATTTTTCACCAAAACTCCATTTCCATGGAATATATTTTGGCTTTAATTTCCCATTCACTCGGAAATGGTTTTGAGCAACCAAATATACCACGTGAATCACAATGCGGCATAGAACGCGTTATCACTTTGACCCGCGAAAATCGACGCTCGGGGCCCACCTAAAAAATAGACCAAACTTAGAAAAAAAATTCTGGTTTTACCCAGAATTTTATAACCATTTCCAACAATCCCCCACATGAATGGAATTTGATGACAACGGAAATGCAACAATATGCAGACGTTATCGAAAGAGTATAAGTCGAAAATATCTTGCATCGGGATAGGTAACTTTTGGCCTTGAAACTTCCCTAGTGATAACTTATCGGACTTACTAGCTAACCAATGGACGCGATGCCTTGAATTGTTCAGCCGTTTGTGTAAGCCAAGACAATAGATTTCATACAAAATATCTTCTAACACATCGTGGTTCTCACTGTTGTGTTTATTTTGGCCTTGAACGCTCCTAATTTTCATGAGTGTTTCTAGAGAATTTAGCCTCTTTATTCTCATAGAACCGGCCCCAGTTCGACACTCATATATGTGATTCTTATTGTGAGTATCTCCTTATACTCGTCTTGATTTTATGCCTCAATCAAGATATAAGTAATCGTTAAAAGCAAAGCTTATCCTTATACCCCTGCATACAACATATGTTGCAGATATCACTCTCACCATAGGAATGGGTAAGGAATTTTAATCCCTTGTTGATTTCTGGCGAGCCGCACATAACTTAGTTGTCCCTTTGAACTTAATTCTTAGGATCTGTAGTCGTATAAGTAGGGTTACCATTATGACGACTCTTATGTAATAGGCTTTAATCCCATCCCCTTCGATGAACTATACACTAGCTCTTTTGTCAAACCTTTTGTTAACAGATCCATAATATTCTCTTTAGATTTTATATAATCAATTGAGATTATTCCATTTGACAATAATTGCCTAACGGTATTATGTCGACGATGAATATGTCGTGACTTACCGTTATACATGTGATTCTGTGCCCTGCCTATTGCAGATTGACTATCACAATGAATGCAAATAGCTAGCACAGGTTTTGGTCACATTAGAATGTCTTCTAAGAAGTGACGAAGTCATTCTGCTTCTTCTCCTGCTTTGTCTAAAGCAACGAACTCGGATTCCATTGTGGATTGCGCAATGCATGTTTGTTCGTGGATTTCCAAGAAACAGCAGCGCCTCCTAGAGTAAAGACATATCCACTAGTGGATTTTGAATCTTTAATATCCGATATCCAATTGGCATCACAATAACCTTCAAGTACTGCTGGATATCGAGTAAAGTTCAGACCATGATCACGAGTAAATCTTAGATATCTAAGAACTCAAATGATCGCTTTCCAATGGTCTTCTTCGGGGTTACTAGTGTACCTAGTCAATTTACTGACTGCATAAGCTATGTCAGGACGAGTACAATTCATTAGGTACATTAGGCTTCCAATGATTTGGGAGTATTTTAACTGAGACACTCTATCACCTTTATTTTTTTGATAAATAAAGATTGACGTCTACAGGTGTTCTAGCTAAATTCATATCATCCTTGATAAATTTACCAAGGATTTTCTCAATATAATATGATTGAGATAATGCATATCCGTCAGATGTTTTAGTAATTTTCATTCCTAATATAACATCTACGACCCCCATATCTTTCATATCAAATCTTTGGTTAAGTATTTGCTTAGTTGATTTGATCATGTTTTGACTACTTCCAATGATAAGCATGTCATTCACATAAAGACAAACTATGACATATCCTTGATTAGTGTTTTTAACATAGACACATTTTTCACATTCGTTTATCTTAAACCCATTAGTAAGCATTGCATGATCAAATTTTTCATGCCATTGCTTAGGTGCTTGTTTTAATCCATAAAGGGACTTTACAAGTCGATAAACTTTCTTTTCTTGCCCCGACACTACAAACCCTTCAGGTTGCTACATATAGATCTCTTCATTTAGATCACCGTTTAAGAAAGTTGTCTTAACATCCATTTGATGTATTTCTAAATTAAACAAAGCTGCTATAGAAATAAGCATGCGAATGGATGTTATTCTTGTCACAGGGGAATATGTGTCAAAATAGTCCAGACCTTCCTTTTGTCTGTAACCTTTTACTACTAGTCTTGCTTTATACTTGCCTATTGAATCATCTGCTTTCATTTTCCTTTTGAAAATCACTTATATCCAAGAGGTTTAGAACCAGGTGGAAGATCCACCAATTCCCAAGTATGATTTTGCATAATGGATTCAATTTCATTATTAACAGCCTCTTTCCACGAAGGTGCTTCAGGACCTATCATTATTGCCTTAAAGCTTTGAGGTTCATTTTCTAACAGGTATGTCAGAAAATCGGGACGAAAGGATTTTGATGTTCTCGCTCTCTTACTTCATCTTGGTTCATTATCAGTTAAATCCTGTTGGTCGAGACCATTACTAGTCTCTTGTGTTTGATTGTCATTAGTCTCTTGACTTTGTGTACAATCATAAGTTCTTTTCTGTGAACTTAATTCTTGTCCTTCCTGGTAAGGAAAAACATTTTCAAAAAACACAGCATTCATTGACTCTATAATAGTGTTCACATTTATATCAGGTATTTCTGATTTATAATTCAGAAACCGATATGCACTACTATTTTGAGCATAACCAATAAACACACAATCTACTGTTTTTGGTCCAATCTTAGTCTTTTTAAGAACAGGAACTTTAACTTTTGCAAAACACCCCCACACTTTTAAGTATTTGTAAGAAGGCGGTAGACCTTTCCACAATTCATAAGGAGTGTTGTTGGTCTGTGGTAAACCTGAACTTAGTAACATGGCATTCATCATTTCTTTTAGGGTTCTATTCTTTCTTTCAGCAATTCCATTTTGCTGTGGAGAATAAAGTGCTGTAGTTTAGTGAATAATGCCATGTTGTGCACAAAATTCATTTAATGGTGCATCATATTCACCACCCCTGTTTAATGGTTTTACCAAGTTGATTTTCAACTTCTGTTTTGTAGAGTTTAAACATTTCTAAGGCTTCATCTTTACTTCTAAGTAAATAAATATAACAATATCTTGTGCAATCATCGATAAATGTTATGAAATACTTTTTGCCTCCTCTAATTTGAACAAATTTAAGATCACATACATCAGTATGAATTAATTCTAGAGGTTCAGTTTTTCCTTCAACTGATTTAAATGGAGCTTTAGTTAGTTTCGCTTCTACACAAACTTCACATTTATGATTAGGATTAATTTCAAACTTTGATATATAATCTAAACCAATTAATCTATGCAAAGCATCAAAATTCACATGTCCTAATCTACCATGCTATAGATTCGACTCAAGAATATAAGCAAAAGATGTGTTATTCTTATTCATAGTAACTTTCGGTACAACTGTCATTACATTTAGTTTAAAGAGACCATCACCCATGTATCCCTTACCAACATACATACCACTCTTTGTTAATACAAATTTATCAGACTCAAAAACAAGTTTAAAACCATTTTTACTTAACAAAAAACCAAAAACTAAATTCTTCCGGATGTCAGGTACATGCAGTACGTTGTCGAGAGTCAGTTCTTTCCCTGATGTCATTTTCAAGATCACTTTTCCTTGTCCAGCCACTGTAAAAGTAGAAGAATTTCCCATGAAAAGTTGTTCACCATTTGCAGCCACATTGTAGGTAGTGAACATCTTCTTGTCCGCACAAATGTGACGAGTTACTCCAGTGTCAATCCACTACTCTTTGGGATTTCCAACCAAGTTAGCCTCAGACACCACAGCAGAGAGGTTGATGTCATTCACTCCGTCAAAGATGTAATCTAGTTCAGTTACATTGGCCTGATTAGTAGTCTTCTTGCTTGTACTTCCATGATCCTTCTTAGGGCGGCGGTAGTCAGAAGCTCAATGTCCAGTCTTGCCACAGTTATAGCATTTTCCTTTGAACTTCTTGTTGCTATCGCCTTGTTTAGGACCATCTCCAGTAAACTTCCTCTTTTTGTTATGTGGTTTATGAACTTGTTCAACCACATTAGCCTTGGACTCAATGAGATTTTTCCCATTCCTCTTTTCAGCCTTTCGGTTATCTTCCTCAATTCTCAGTCTTACTATAAGTTCATCCATGGTCATCTCTTTGCGTTTATGTTTTAAATAATTTTTGAAATCTTTCCAAGCCGGTGGTAACTTTTCCACTAAAGCAACGACTTGGAAAGACTTGCTTAGAGACATACCCTCAGAATGAATATCATGTAAAATTAATTGAAAACTTTAAACTTGAGAAATTACCATTTGGGAGTCTACCATAACAAAGTCCAGAAATTTACCGATAACACATTTCTTCGTGCCGGCATCCTCTGTCTTGTATTTCTTCTTCAAAGAATCCCATAATTCTTTTGTTGTTTTCAGAGGACTGTATACATTATACAGCATATTATCAAGGCCATTGAGGATGCAGTTTCTGCACAGGAAATCTGAATGTTTCCAAGCATCTACAACGGCAACAACTTGCCGATCACTTTCACCCTCTTTAAGTGCTGGAGCCTCTTCATGGACAAACCGGGCCAAATTAAGAGTTGTAAGATAAAACAGCATCTTCTACTGCCATCTCTTAAACTCTGTACCGTTAAATTTTTCCCGTTTTTCTCCATGATTCATTGGTACTTGAACATAGTTCTGGATAGGGACCGGCGTTGGCGTAACAATTGGAGGACCACTTCCAGTTGCAGTTTCAGTAGCAGTAGCCATAATCTCTGATTACAAAAATCAGAAAAAAATTAAAACACAAATTAATTTTCTAATTACTAAAACCAGAAAATAAATTACAACACAAAATAATTTTATTTTCCTTGTTACTAAAACTAGAAAAATAAACTACCACAATAATTTTCTGTAACACAAATTAATATTTTGCAATTGTTAATGACACCAGTATATTACTACTAGTTGTCAAAGAAAAGAGACAGTATATTACTACTATCTATCAAATATCATAAACCACTATTTGTTTTTCCAACCAGAATATGTCTTTATGAAATCACAGAAAATTAAATACAATGAAAATAACAAAAATAATTTTGTCTTAAGATTGTTCGACAATCTTCACTGTATTTAAATACATTAATTCTATTGTGTACTTAATAACAACTAGAATATAAAAGAAATAAAGGAAATGAGAGAATTTATTTGATTACAAAAATCAAACTAGAAATAAAAATAAATAAATAAAAACAGATTTTATTTTGTTACAAAAACAAAATTAAAATATGATTTAAATAAATAATAAAAACACCGAAAATAAATAAATAACTTACTTGATTAATATCTTGAACATTATTATGATCAAGTCCAGTGTTTGATACTGTGTCCTTCAGCCAGATTCGTCCTCTCCACGATGTTTTCAGAATGTGGACGTCTATCTCCCAGGATGAAATGATCAACTACAAACAATAGTAGCACTACAAATTGTTTGTCTTACGAACACACTAAGTGTTTAAACTCTTTCTTACAAAAAAATAATGCAACTAAATGAAGAATAAATTTGCAGAGCTCTTAAGGACGAAAATTCTGAAAATCAAAATCAAATGAAAGGCTGATCTATTTATAGATGGATTGGTGGCTTTCCATTTTGAATTAAACAGGTACAGCACCTATTCAATTTGAATTAAACAGATACAAATCTGTTTAAAGCACTGTTTGGTTTGAAATTCGGATGGATTAGAATTTGAACATATAAAAACGGGAAAGGCCTTGTTTGGGTGTACAGGAAAAAACCGGACCAGTTTAATTCCAGAATTAATTTGAATTCTGGATTTTATTTTTTCAAAAAATAAAATTTAATTCAAATGTTTTTGACCCAAAAAGATAGGTATTGGGCCGGACAAGCCCAACCCAACCTCACACCACGCACAAGCCCAGCCCGCCCGCCCAAACGGCGGCGGCGCCGCGCGTGTGGTGATTTTTGGGTCCAATGGATCTAGCCCATTTTGCCCATAACCTCTCTCTTTAAAACACTTGGGTACCCGTTGGGGTACACCCCAAGTTCCAATCCCATGCCTTATAAACCTATTCAAAACTTCCCACCAAATCAATGCGGGGACAAGCCTTATTCGAACATTTAAGGATTTTTCACCAAAACTCCATTTCCATGGAGCATACTTTGGCTTCAATTTCTCATTCACTCGGTAATGGTTTTGAGTAGGAATGGCAATGGGACGGGGCGACGCGGGGTCGGGGACCGCACTTCCCGTCCCCGATCCCCGATAGTGAGAAATTCCCCGTCCCCGGCCCCGATCCCCAACGGGGACCCCATAGGCCCCTCCGCCCCCGCCCCCGCCCCCGATCGGGGATCAAGTTTCCCCGACCCCGAAAATCCCTGACCTGTTTATTTTTTTTTTAACACAAAAACAACAACAAAAAAAATTTCAATCTGTATTCAGTAATCTATCATCATCATCATCATCATTAAAAATTTCAATCTGTTGTATAATCTATCATCATCATCATCAACTTAAAAAAAAAAAAAAAAAAAAAAAATCTCAAATTCTTCATTACACACACAGATATATATCATCATTAACGCAGATATATATATATATCAACAATCTGGCGACGAAGATATATATATATCTCAAAAAAAAAAAATCTCAAATCTCAAAAATCTGAACTTGTTCATGTCACACACACGCAGATATATATATATATATATATCATCAACGACAACTTTAAAAAAAAAAAAACTGCGGATATGTCATCATCAACACTGTTGTGACCGAGCTGTAGCGGAGGCCGGACAGAAGCGGTGTTGCGACGAGGAAGCCATAGCGACGAAGGCGGTGGTGGTGGAGGATCGGCGGATCTGTTCAGATCTGTTTAGATCTGATCTAGATGATGATGACGAAGGGCGGATTTGTTTAGATCTGTTCTAGATGATGAGAGACGTGGTCTGAGAGAGAGAAATTTGAGTGAGGGAGAGGGAGAGGGAGATGAGAGACGTGGTCTGAGGCAGTGGAGAGAACGGCGATGAGAGTGAGAGAGAGAGCAGCCTCATTTTGTTTGTGTTGTGATTGTGTCAACAAACCCTAAACACAAACATATATATACACAGGGGCATAGTCGTAATATCACTTCGGGGGAGATACGGGGACAGGGACGGGGCCGGGGCCGGGGACGGGGACGGGCCGGGTCCGGGGCTGTGAATGTTATCCTCGTCCCCAGCCCAAAATGCTTCGGGGATTTAATTTCAAATACCATCCCCGTCCCCACGGGGGTATTTTTTGGGAAAAAACCATTCTGATCGGGGCCGGGGGGTCAGGTCCCCGTCGGGTTGGGTTTAAATTGCCATCCCTAGTTTTGAGCAACCAAATATACCACGTGAATCACAATGCGGCATAGAACGCGTTACCACTTTGACCTGTTAAAATCAACGCTCGGGGCCCACCTAAAAAATATACCAAATTTAGGAAAAAATTCTGGTTTTACCCAGAATTTTATAACCATTTCCAACAATCTAAACATGTGGCTATCGATATCAGATCATCTTGATATTTTACATGAATAATCTACTAGAAAGGCAGTCAAAATTGAGCAATTCATATCATTGAAATAAACACAAACTAAGTACATATTACACTAAACTAGACCCTCCAATCCAATAAGAGAGTGGAGCTCCAACCTCCAAGGGGTTGGCCTGGTTATTAAGGCTTGGTGTTTGAGAGTGTGCTTCGTCCATGGTTTCAAGTTCAAAACCTCCTATGTACAAATAATTTCTTAAGGCCAATTCATATAGGGTTCTACCTTGGCTTTAAATGGGTCTCCCACTAGTGAATGGTGGTACGTATTAGTCAGTCTTTTGAGCTCGATATCGAGTCATCAAAAAAAGAAAGTGGACCTCCCTCTAAATAAAAACAAATACAATATTTTGATTACTTTGAAATGCATAGAGGGAGGGAGGGACTCTTCCAGGTCTACCAAGGCCACTTGTCTTCTTAACGTGAGTTTGTTTTTTCAGAGCTTTTACAACTTTGATAACAGGTGGATCCTTGGAGGGGTTAACCCGTAATTAAGCACACAGTGAAGTCATTTGCTATTGTTACTGCACTTCATATAACATGTTCATACGATTCCCTAACGCTCAGTTTGGAAGTGTTGTTCGAACTCAACCCACAAAGTAACTGACAAATTAGGCAGCTTAGACTTTTTTTAATTATATGTATTACCTTCTATTCTCATATATATATATATATAATGTATGTCGATATAGAGAGAGAAAGAAAGATTCTTGAAAATGTAGAAGTGCCAAAATAGAGAGTGAACATGTTGCTACCATGGCTGCGACTTAAGCCAAGTGTTGGGTGGGTACTACTTAAAATTAACTCTCTTGAGGTTAATTAACCTACCACTCATAACTTTAAATCATGGTTAAACCATTTTTCGGACCAGGGTTGTTCTTTGTTGATTATATATTTTTAGAGATATGGCGGAGCCAGGAGGGGCACCATTCATCCTTAGTGATATCAATTAAAAAATTTGAGCAAATTAAATTTTCATATTTAGTAACAGAATGACCAAAGATCAACATGATATCAAAATTATGTGTCTTAGATATATTTTAATTAGTTGATGCTTTTTTATTTGCTATTTTAGTTACTAAATATGATGATAATCACAATTTAAAATGTAATAACATGCATATAAAAAAATAAAATAAAATAAAATAGATATGGAGAAAAACAATAGAGAAATGAGAGAGATAGAAATAGTTATAAGAGAATATTTTAATAAAATTAAAGATTTATAATGGTAAATTATAAGGAATTTATTTAAAAGAAAGATGAGATATAAACATTTTAAAGCATATTTGAAAATTAAATGAAAAACTTTTTATAATTAGAGATAAAAGTGTAATTTTCAAAATATGAGGGACCGCCGGGGGGGTGCACGTGGCCCCTATACCCGATGTAGCTCCGTCATTAGCTATACTATATGTAATTCAATTTCTTATTTCATTTACTTACTCCTAAACACAAAGTAATAGTTTCATATTCATAAATACATATTAGACTTGCCCACTTACATCGTGGTGTGAGAAAAAGAGATAATAATAAATAATAATAATAAATTATATGTAACATTTTTTATATTTTTATGATGGAATATGCTACATATAATTCTATTTTTTTACTCATTTCTCTTGCTCCAAGATACAAGTTGGTCCCATATGTCTTTATTGAGCAATGATTCATCCTCCCTTTTCCCCCTATCCCCTTTGACCCCCTCTCTCTCTCTCATTGGTTACATTTTCTTTTTCTTTTTCTTTTTTTTCCTGCTCCTCCAATCACCACCCACCACGTGGCAAAGGGGGGTGAGGGGGTGACCCCCAAAAGGGGGTCTCAAGCATTATTCGTCTTTATTAATGTTGTCGCAATTACTGTGTGTCTCGAAGTGAAAAAAAAAATAATAATAATGATAATATGTAGTATTGCTATTTTATGACAAATACAAACAAGTTTTTATGGGTACTGTTTAATGTACACCTTAAAAAGGTGCACTTCAGAAAAATTATTTTTGTTTGAAATAATATTTTTTGTAGTAAAAATTATATTTTTTTTGCATAACGTATACATTACATTGATAGTTTTTCCCGTTGTTTACTATTGAGATTTTTGCAACATGTGGTAACAAAAATGCTACATATTTCAAAAAGTTTGTCAAAAAATTTACAATACTCACATATATGTGGATCTTAGGCCCATGTAAGTACTATGTAGAATTTTTTTTAATTTTTTTGAAATTCCAAACATTACTTCTTGTAAAAATTGTAAAAATATTAAATTAACACTATATTTAATTGGGAGATTTGGAAAGAGATCTGAAAAATAAAAAATAAAAAATTCTGTGAAACTAAATGAAATATAAGTATATTTTATTTATATTTCACCTAAATTTTTCCTACCATTTACAAATCTTTTTCTAAATCTTTCAACTAAACCACAGTGTAAATAAAAAATATAATAAAATAAATAAAAAAATGTCTAGAAGTCTACACAATTATATATATATATTTTTCACGATACCTTTAAAACACTTGTTAGCTGAACCATTTTTTATTTTTTTATTACACTAATAAAAGCTTCACACCCCTTCTCAAACTAAAAGCAAGCTTCACTTTCTGAAGTTTCTTCTCCCCCCCCCCCCTCTCTCTCTCTCTCTCTCTCTCTCTCCATGTTTTGGTAAACCACTTTAGGTAACCAGAAAACAAGCCCATAAGAGTCTTTTAGACCTGCCACCACTCCATATCGTAACCCCTCTCTCTCTCTCTCTCTCTCTCTCTCTCTCTCTCTCGCCACATTTTGTATTTTGTTGTGAAGTGAGGAAGAGGAGAGAGAAAGCTAGCTAAAGTAGCTTAGAGAGCAGAGCAGAGGTCAAAATGAAGAGGTCACCTTCTTCTTGTTGGTCTTCATCTTCAACTTCAAGTGTTGAGTCTGAACTTCATCCTGCTCATCATGATAATGATCAATAATCAGCCCAGCCCAAGCCCAAGCCCAAGGCCAAGGCCAAGCGTCCCAGATCCAGACCCAGAGGAGCAATCAATAAAAATCTCAACCAAAACAAGTCCGAGAAGATTATTAATCCCAACTCTCCCAGAAGAAGCTCCATTTACAGAGGAGTCACCCGGTGATTAATAATTCATAGCAATAACTCTCTCTCTCTCTCTCTCTCTCTCTCTCTCTCTCTTCATTTGTTTGCATGCATGAGAATTTGGGTTGATAATTGATAATCAAATGAATGAAAAATGGCATTGAGATTGAGATTTTGATTTTGGACAGGCACAGATGGACAGGGAGGTTTGAAGCTCATCTATGGGATAAGAGTTCATGGAATAGCATTCAAAACAAGAAAGGAAGACAAAGTGAATATCTATATCTATATCATCAATCTTTAATTAATTAATTAATTTATATTAATTTAATTTGTAAACTTTCAGCATAGATTTGTCTTTGAAAATAAATAAATGATAAAATCAAAGAGATCTGCTGCAATCTATGTTTGTTATTAAATATAATATGAACAAGTGAAAGTGCAGAACAGCATCTGTTGCATTGCATGGCATGCTTGTGGGTGGGTTTCTGACTGACTGATTCCTGTGTTTTTATTCTTTGATGGATGGATGGATGATGGTTGACGTTGATGATGGATCCCTGTCATTGCAACGTTCTTTTACGCTTTTGTCGCTGCCATTTTAGTTTATTTGGGTAACTTCTTCCTCCCTTCTCTCTCTTCATTTCTTTCTTATGTTATTTTCTTTTTCTTTTTCTTCTTCTCCTTCTGTTTTCTCTTAGTAGATTAATTTTTGGTTAATTACATCCAAATTCACTCAATTAGTAATAAACATCACGTTTTTCTTTATAAATTCGTACATATTCATTCATCAACTACGAAAATCGCACAAATAGATGAAAGTAATATATTTTTATAGTTAAAGGTAAAAAATCTACGAACTTTGAGAGATAAAGTAAGTGTAATTTTTTTTTTATTTTTTTTTATCAATTTATCCCGTTCTTTTATTATTATTATTTAAATTATGGTTTTTGGAAAAGCTACTACTTCTACTCGAAAAAAAGTACCCGAAAATGAATTGTCACAATATAGATTTAAATTTGATGTAATATGAGTCACACATTTTATTATTTTTTTAGTATTTTTTGGGCATGTTTGATTGAGTGGATTAGAGTATAGGATTGGAATTATTAATCTGCAGGGCCCAATTATCCTATGCTCATTTTAATATTTTGGTTTAGGATTATTAATCCAATGGATAATTAATCTAACAAATTTGTAGGATTATTAGTAATGAGGTAGGAGTGAGATTATTAATCCAATGGATATTAATCTAATTGGATAGTTAATAGCACACTAATTTAATAGGATTATTAATACTTCACTATTAATCTTGTGAATTAAACATGACCTTTGAATACTTTTCCCCAAGCTACTTACCACCGAGATTAGTCGAGTTGCGTCACTCCTAAAGGGTGCTGCCCAGATACTCGGTTAAAAAAAAAAATAAAAAATAAAAAGAAATAAAAAAAAGTAGTTTTTGACTGTTGCATAATTAATACAAAACTAAAAAGATTACCTATTTTGTTATTATTATTTCTTTGACAACAGGGGCGGGCTTATATTTTATTATTAAAGTGATCCTAAACATAATATCTTATTGCATTTATATGGGACTTACCTTCGTATTTATTATGTATAATATTTTTCTTATTTTAAAAGGCCATTGTTGTATAATAATGTTTTGTTGCCTCAACTGTTGTGGATCAGGGTCACACCAGAAAACACATACAAGCAATAACATAAGAGATTTAATGTGATTCGGCAAATCGGCTATGTCCACGGGCAGCGAATTCACTATATGGAGAAATGGATTACACACTCTCTATATTCTCTTTTCCTCACAACTCATCACACTTATCTCTGCTTGGTATCCTCTCTATATATACAAAAATAGATGAAGGTGGAGAGGCTGGCCTTGTACATGACCAGCTCATTTCTTCTCCTTTCGGTGGCCATCTTCAACTTTGGCGGCTTGTCGGTTGGCAGCCGTAATCAAGGAATGTTGTTGTTGTGCTTTCACACTGAAGATAATCACCCATTTCACATGGGGTGTGTAGACGTCCCCGAACATCCCAGGAGGATGACTCCCGTTTTGTTCATCTGGGCTTACTACAGTTCGGACTCAAATTGTCACGGTTCTTAATCTGAACCAAAGAGTCCAAATCTGACAAATCGTTTTGAGAAAACAGATTTTTAGAAAAGAAGTGCCAAACATGGACTGCTTTACCAGATACAGAGTCGCCACCTAAATATTTTTTAATGGGGGAATTTAGGAAACCCTGACTCGGTGCCAAAGGCCACGTGTCCGTCATCACCAAAGTTGCCTCGGCTCGGGAACTTGGGTACGATTGGGGAAGGTCAGCTATGAGCACCCCCTCTCGCCCGATCCGAAGATCGGCCTCTACTAACCGTGATATCCTATTTTGAAAACGTTATGTGTTCTTATTCCGGTTGATTAGCTAGAATTACTACGTGATGCGCACAACACAAAAATATAGACTAGATTGCCTAATTTGGAATGAAACATTGCATATCCATTTGTTTGGAAAACGCTTTGGTATTTGCTACTCGCAAGTAGGCTAAAATACGGATTCCAATGAGTTGTTCCAACTCAAACAATCCAACCTTCACCCACAGAAATTCAAGCAGTTTATATCACATAAGCAACTAGCCACATGGTAAGCATGCTGTCATGTTAGCATTCACACTCGTGCGAGATGCTAAAGCATAAAATACTCACAATGTACTCCGAGCCAAAATAAGAACGTGTTAGCAATCATATGCATGATCCTAGTTCATGTTCAAAGTGGCTAATGTAACACATGCAAGGATGCAATCTAGACAGGCTCGGCTAATCTACAATGACATGTGAAATGCTACGACTAACACGTATTCAATTTGGAATTGAAATACAAATACAGTTAGAATGATGCGCCGAGCCCGGTGCATGCAAATACTGATGAATGATGCACGCATGCATAGCATAAGGATGCTAAAGTAAACATGTCCTAATACTAACCATCAAAGCAGGTAAGTAAAAGGAAGAAAGAAGTGGGGATTGGAAGACATGCACACACGCACCCACACTTATTACAAATTTGCCCTCGCTCGGAGGAACCGAAAGAATAATACAATTTAATTAACCGACAAGCTAATTAAATATTACAGACCAATTAAATCAGCTAAGCAAATTAATTAATCTATTTAAGCAATAAACAGCAGCCTCGGGAAGAGGGTCCAATGCATGCGCGCTCGGTTCCTGCTCGGAAAGTCACTGCCATTCACAAGATGCCTCTGCTTTGATTGTTCTTCTCCTCTGAAGACTTCACAAGTCCTAGGGTTGCTTCTCTGAATGCTGTGGAACACCACCGGCTGAAGGGATTGGTCACCGGCCATGGATAATTACCACCGGCCCCAAATTGAGATATCGGCCACTGATGGATGGCCGGTCAGCACTGAAGATGGCCGGCCGGCCAAATCTTCCTGCAGAAACTGATTTGACAGCAACAGAGGGCAAAACAAAGCATGGCAATGCATTTCAAGCAATGTATGCACCAACCACACTCCTTATCATATGTATGACTCAAAGGATGATGGGCCGCGATTCTTGGACCACCAATCGCGCATTTCCATGCATGATGGCCCAAAGAATCAGGTGTGCATTTCGATTTCAAATGAAATGCAATGCACATAAACAAACAAAGGGGCTTTCAACCTCTATCATGGCTTGATCAAGAGGTGAAGCATGCATGCCAATGCAATGCATCCTAGGTATGGAGGCTAGTATGCAACATGGCAATGCAAATAAGTATACAAGGCATGCGACAACTATGCTAGTAGCAAACATGTAACAACATGTAAAGGGGACTAAGCATAGGAACAATGCAAAGCAACTTGACCAAGGAAATGCATGCCAAGTGCATATACGAGTATGCATGCATGCATGATCCAATTCCTAAGCATAAAGGCACAACTTCTAAGCACACTTAAAAGGAGGTAAACATGGACAATTAGCATGCAGTGTAAGCTCTGAAAATCATGTCAAAAATGATGCCAAATCAAGTAAACAAGGCAAGCATATCATGCAATTGGTCTAAGTACTTAAGGCAAGCCAAGAAGGCTTAAACCAAGGCTAAGTCAACCAAGCCTCACAAGGCTAAGGGGACTCAAAATAGGTCCAATGCAGACCTAAACAATGCTAAGGACATACCTAGGTGGCACCTAAGTGACCTAAACATGCAAGCATACAAAGAGGCACATTCATGGAGCATAAGGTAACGACCTTTTAACACATTGAAGGAGCATCAAATGCAAGCATATAGGCATGTTATAAGGACTGAAATAACATGTCAAATGGTTCCAAACCACTGAAACAAAGCAAGGATGGCATGCTAGAGGGGCCAATGCTTAAGGCATGCAAGAGGGATTACACGGTGGCTATACAAAGCAAAGCATGGATGACCCAAACAACCAAAAACAGTCCTCAACCACACTAAATCATGCACAAAAGCTTCACGAAGCTGAGCCAAAATCATGCTAAAACAAAGATCAAAGCTTAAAGCATGTTAAGGCCTAAACATGGCATTACAAGGCATGTATGCTAAGCAAGCATGGTATACCAAAACCAACTCAAAACAGTGCTAAATCATGACATAATAAGCACAAAAAGCAGCTGAGGCATGGTCAACATAATCTCAAATTAGATGCTCCCTCAAGAGGCAAAAATGGTGCTTTTCAAGGATAACAAGGAGAGGGGGTGGCCCTCTCCTTCTTAGGACCTCAAGGCACCATCCTCACCTCTGAAATCTCTTAAGATTTCAGTGGTGAGGAGGCCCAAACACAATGGTCCCGGAGCTCACCAAAATGGTACAAAATGAAGGCCAAACAAGCCTCAAGAGGGGTCAAACAACCCCAAAGCTTAGAACACTCTTAAACAACTATTTAGAGGGCTCAAAAAAAGAACTTTTATATGTTATATGCTAAGCTCAAAAATAGGTGCAAGATAGTCAAAAAGGCTTTGCAAAAATGGGGTATTTAAAGGTAAAGTGCTCACCCTTGTAGACCCTCCTCAAGAATGGAAGACCAGCAGCTTCTTTAGCTCAAACCAGCTCCAAAACTTCAAAAACAACCCTCAAGGGCCTCAGCTCCAAGAGAAGGTATGATAGTGGGTGTTTGTGCACAAAAGTGAGGCAAAACACACACAAAACACAAGAGATAGGAAGGTATAGATATATGATAGATACACAAACCAAACCCTAAAACCAGAGCCTCTCTGAAAATAATGTCTAACCCTAAAAGAGGGAGAGGAGGCCTCCTCTTATAGAGCTTCAATCTTGTAAGCTTACAAGACAAGCTAGCTAAGAGGGAAATCCCTCCATACACGAGGAGGGGAGCCAAGTGCATGCCAGCTGCATGAAAATATTTGCAAAAGCAGATGCACAGTAGTCGGCCGGCCAAAAAAGCAATTGACCAAAAAAAGATAGCCGGCCGGCCATCTATAGTGTCGGCCGGCCAAACATTTGGCCGGTGGCAACAAAACACAGCCGGTGGCCTCAAGCCATGGCCGGTGGAGTGTGGGGATGGCCCACAAGCCATTCCCTGCCCTTCCAAGGCAAAGCACAAGTGTTTGGTGCAAAACCAGAAACAAAACAATCGAGTCGAGAGATCCTGAGGCAAGGCGCCCGTGACCAAGACCTCTGGGAACTCAAGACGAACACAAACATGGATGATCACCGAGTGTTCAAGCGGTGACGTCCAAGTCTTGAGGACGGTCAAAAATGGGGTGTCTAAAGGGTGATATCAACAAATCACCCCCTCAACCCATGTGAGGTGATCTACTGCACACACTGTTGCTAATCTTGTCACACCCAAATTCAACATAGTTTGCATCTCCTCACTGAGACGCTTGCATCCCCTGAAGTTAAAGATTAATACACCAACAATACAAGAGGAGGAGGGAATCCTACATCCTCAACTCAACTCACACTACTCTCTAATTTGGAGAGAGCCTCTGCTCCTATCTCCCATAGATCTCTTCCACGCTTCCTGTCTCAGATGTCTTCACCTGCTATGCTTGAACTTGTGTAACCAAGATATCATACACCCCCTGATTGGATGTCCTGCACCCCCTGCTGGGATGCCCTTGACTATCATGCCTTTGCCCTCTGTCCATAGTGATCAATCAACACTGCCTTGCACCCGAATGTGCTTAGTTCCGAGAGATGTTGACCAAGTCCAAACAATGTTGGAACTTGATCCCAGAAACCACTTTTGTGAGCATATCGGCCGGATTATCTGCAATACTAATCTTTTGAAGCAGAATATCCCCTTCATTCACAATTTCTCGGATGAAATGGAAACGGACATCAATGTGCTTGGTGCGGGAATGATGAACCTGGTTCTTTGCCAAACAAATGGCACTCTGACTGTCACAAAACACCTCAACGTGCTTCTGAACAATACCCAAGTCCTTAATTAACCTGTGTAGCCAAATAGCTTCCTTAAAGGCTTCCGTCACTGCCATGTACTCTGCCTCTGTAATAAACAAAGCCACCGTTGACTGAAGCGTTGACCTCTAACTCACCGGCCCTTTAGCAAGCGTAAATAAATACCCTGTTGTTGACCAGCGTTTGTCTAAGTCACCAGCATAATCTGAGTCCACATATCCAACCAGATTCTGTCCGAGTCGTTTATCTCTCTCGAACTTCAATCCCAGATTGACCGTGCCATGTATGTACCTTAGGATCCATTTCACTGCCTGCCAGTGATCTTTTCCTGGATCATGCATATACCTGCTTACCATACTCACAGCATACGAGATGTCAGGCCTTGTACAAACCATAGCATACATTAATGCACCAACTGTATTTGCATATGGAACCTGTGCCATATGCTTCCGTTCTTCTTCTGTGCACGGAGACATCGAAACACTAAGCTTGAAATGAGGGGCCAATGGTGTACTCACAGCTTTGGTTTTCCCATTTATGCCAAATCTGTCTAACACCTTTCTTAGATACTGGGTTTGTGTCAGACAAACCGTGCCCTTCTTCATGTCTCTCTTGATCTCCATGCCAATAATTTTCTTTGCTTCTCCTAAATCCTTCATTTCAAACTCTCTTGCTAACCGTGCCTTAAGTTTGTCAATCTCCACCTTGCTCTTAGATGCAATCAGCATATCATCTACATATAAGAGCAAATAGATGAAGGAACCATCTGGAAGCTTACGAAAATATACACAATGATCAAATTGACTTCTTGTGTATTCTTGCTTTATCATGAACCGATCAAATCGCTTGTACCATTGTCTTGGGGATTGCTTCAACCCGTACAACGATTTGTTCAGCTTACAGGCCCAATTCTCTTTTCTAGCAACTTTGAAACCATCTGGCTGGGACATGTATATCTCTTCTTCAAGATCTACATGTAAAAAAGCAGTTTGACATCGAGTTGGGCGAGCTCGAGATCAAACTGTGCAACCAAAGCTAACAAGATACGAATAGACGTGTGCTTCACAACAGGTGAGAATACCTCATTGTAGTCTATTCCTTCTTTCTGAGCATAGCCTTTAGCTACCAATCTAACTTTGAATCTGAAGTTGTCTTTGCCTGGGATGCCTTCTTTGTTGGTGTAAACCCATTTACACCCAATTACTTTCTTGCCTTTTGGAAGTTGCACCAACTCCCAAGTCTGGTTCTTGTGAAGTGACCCGATCTCTTCATCCATAGCCTCCTTCCAATTGACACTTTCTGCATGCTGTACGGCTTCTTTGAAAGTGCAAGGAACATTGTCTTTAATGATTGGAAGTGCATAGGCTACCATAGCTGTCATCCAACTGGGTTGCTTAGTAACCCTTTTTTCCTTTTCTGATTGCAATGGGTTCTGACTGTTGTGGGGCCTCTGGATCTTCATTTTCATCTGAACTCTCTTCAGAGCTATCCACTGAGACTTCTTCAGGATGGTTGATTGGCTGACTAGTTTTTGCTGGAGTCTCAAACTCCACCTGCACTGACTTCTTCAATGTTTCCTCATTCTGTTGAGGATTTAGTTGCGTCAGCATTGTAGACTCATCAAAGGTAACGTCTCTTCTAGTGACAACTTTCTTTGATTCAGGGCACCAGAGTCTATATCCCTTGACACCATCACTGAAGCCCAAGAAGATGGCTTTCTTGGCTCTTGGATCCAACTTAGATTCTGTAACATGAAAATAAGCTGGACATCCAAAGATACGTAGCTGATCATAATCAGTAGCTGGCACTCCTAACCATACCTCTATGGGAGTCTTGCCATCTAGTGCTGCAGTAGGTAGTCTGTTGACAAGATGACGAGCATAGTTCAATGCCTCACCCCAAAATGCCTTGCTCAATCCTGAATGTGATAGCATACACCGGACTTTCTCCACCAAAGTGCGGTTCATGCGTTCTGCAACTCCATTTTGCTGCGATGTTCCAGGAACTGTGAAATGTCTCACTATCCCTGCATTCTAGCAAACCTCAAAGAAGGGATCTAATGTGTATTCCCCACCATTGTCAGATCTGAGCTTCTTGATCTTTCTGCCTGTCTGGGTTTCAATCATCTTCTTCCACATAAGAAAGATGTCTAAGACTTCATCTTTGTGCTTCATTGTGTAAATCCAAACTCTTCTTGAGAAATCATCAATGAACAACACAAAGTAGTGTTTACCTCCCAATGAAGCATTCTTGGAAGGACCCCATACGTCGGTGTGAACGTAGTCTAGAATCCCTTTGGTACGATGAATAGCAGTACCAAACTTGATTCTTGTTTGCTTGCCCAATACACAATGCTCGTAGAACTCAAGCTTCCCTGTTTTGGCGCCTTTCAACAGGCCTTGCTTTACCAAACCTTGTAAAGCCTTCTCACCGACATGCCCTAGGTGCATGTGCCAAAGTCTGGAAGTGTCTGATGCATCATCTTCTGAGCTGGTAGAGACAGCCACTCTCCCTGTGACTGTAGAGCCGTCTAGGAAATATAAACTTCCTTGTCGAGTACCCTTCATTGCAACAAATGCTCCTCGAACAACTTTGAGGACTCCACCTTCCATGGTTACTCTGTAACCTTTGGAGTCTAAAACTCCCACTGAGATGAGATTCTTTGTCAGATCTGGTACATACCTGACATCTTCAAGAATTCTGATTGTTCCATCATGTATCTACAGTCGAATTGTTCCAATCACCTTTGTCTGGCAAGCTTGGTCGTTGCCCATCAGCACAACTCCTCCATCGAACTCTCGTAAGCTCAAGAACCACTGCTTGTTAGGACACATGTGGTAGGAACATCCGGAACCTATAATCCATTCATTGGATGATGAAACTGTGAAGGCTGCTCCTTCACCATTATCTCCATCTCGTGCAATGTTCACATTTTCTTCTTTCTTGTCTTTATTGAGACAATCTTTTGCTCAATGCCCCTTCTGGCAACAAGCAGCACACTCGTCTTTTGCAAGACGTCTTCTATCCGAAGATTTCCCTCTGGATTTTAAGTAAGACTTTCCTCGCCCTGCATATCTTATGTTATTTGTTCTGCCTCTGACTGTCAATGCCTCGGATGCTGAGTCCCTGTTTGCAGATTTATCTTTCCTTCTGAACTCATTGTTTACCAAGGCATTTGCAACATCAACATACTTGATCTTTTCTTTACCGTACAGTAAAGTGGTAGTGAGATGATCATATGAGTTAGGCAAGGAATTCAACAATAACAATGCTTTATCTTCATCACCAATGTGATCATCCAAATTTTTTAAATCCGTCAGAATTTTATTGAAGTTATTTAGGTGTTCGTTCATCGAAATACCTTTCTTGTAGTCGAAACGAAACAACCTCTTCTTCAAGTAGAGCCGGTTCTCAATACTCTTTGTCATGAACTTATCTTCCAGCGCCTTCCAAAGGTCCTTCGCAATATCATATTCTGTGAAGGCGTACTTCTCCTCTTTTGCAAGGCAAAGTCGGATAGAACTGCAGGCCAGGAGCTTCACCTTCTCCCATTCTATCCCGTCCAGGTCATCTGGTTTGTCTCCCAGAGTGAAGTGCAGGTTCATCTGGACAAGCATATCTTTAACTTCGCATCTCCACATGCCGAAGTTGCTGCTTCCATCAAACTTCTCTACCTTGAACTTAGCATGGGACACCGGGGTCCAATGCCTAGAGTTGCTTGTACTCGCTGGATTACTTACGGACTCGGTTGATCTGGTCTTTGTAGATTCTGCCATTAAACTATTTTTTTTTTTTTCGAAACTTCAATTCAAAAATCTGACCATATGGATGTGTCCGGAATACTCCAAATAGTTGGAAAACACTATTGGATCATCAAAAACGGACTCCGAATGACTTAGAATTGGTCAAAACAGTTTCAACGCCTTAGATCTGTGGCTATTGCTTAGCCGCGCAGTAGCGGATAACTCCCTGCCCCTGCATTGACTGCTCAACGGAATGCTGATGTGGCAACACGTGGCTGACATGTGTCTGGCTGTCTGACACGTGGCACTGACGTGGCGATGACGTGGGCTGGCGTGTGATGACGTGGCGCCACGTGTCACTGACGTGGCGCGCACGTGGCGTGCGCGTGGCGAACACGCGCTGTCCCCACTCGCCTTCTTCCTTCCGCCGCGCATGGGGCGCGTACATGCGACAGGACCGACGCGCCGGCTCACTGCAAGGCGCGTGAGAGCGCGTGCTGCGACTGGGACTCACGCGCTAACTTTTAAGGCGCGTGAGGGCACGTGATAAGTCTTCTGGGGCTCTACTTTACTTGGTTGTACTCCTCTCATTGAGACCTTGCTCCTGGTATGCTCAAAAGTGGATTTCAAGCACTTCGAAATCTGGGCACTTTCGGAAAAAAATCGATTTTTCATCACCCAAGCTCTGATACTAATTGTTGTGGATCGGGGCCACACCAGGAAACACACACAAGCAATAACACAAGAGATTTAACGTGGTTCGGCAAGTCGCCTACGTCCACGGGCAGTGAATTCACTATATAGGGAAATGGATTACACACTCTCTGTATTCTCTCTTCCTCATAGCTCACCACACTTATCTCTGCTTGGTATCCTCTCTATATATACACAAATAGATGAAGGTGGAGAGGCTGGCCTTGCACATGGCCAGCTCATTTCTTCTCCTTTCGGTGGCCGTCTTCAACTTTGGCGGCTTGTCGGTTAGCAGCCGTAATCAAGGAATGTTGTTGTTGTGCTTTCACACTGAAAATAATCACCCCTTTCACATGGGGTGATATCAACATCAACCCCAATGCATATATTGTGTATGAGAGCCATTCCCTTTGAACAATCTTTCAAAATTTTCAATGCCAGTATTGTGATTTGTTGTCATTTAATTTATTTCTCTTTTGAATGTAGGAGCATATGATAATGAGGAAGCAGCTGCTCATACCTATGATCTCGCGGCCCTTAAGTATTGGGGGGCCGATACTGCATTGAATTTTCCGGTGCTATTTTTCTTCCACTTCCTTGTCACACTTTCATCTTTTTAATTTTTGCTAGCAAGTTTGTAATTAATTTTAGTTATGCATGAATTATTTTCAGCTAACAATTTATTTATTTATTTATTATAAAATATTTGCTTAAAATACAGATTGATACATGCACCAAGGAGCTTGGGGAAATGCAAAAACAGTCCAAGGAAGAGTATTTAGCTTCCCTACGGCGCCAAAGCAGTGGATTTTCTAGGGGAGTTTCTAAGTACCGTGGTATGGCAAGGTAACCCACCACCAAAACTCTGGAGAAGTTCTATTTCTACAAACTCTTTTATCTTTGTGTACATAATTTTTCAATGCACACACTTATGAAATTATTTTATATTTTTGTTCTTAATCCACACATCACTTGTCCTAATTATATCCTAAACTACACATACCATCTAAACCATTAATTCCACGGAGATCAATGGTGTAGACCCATTTTGTATTCCATTTACAAGGTACATGAGTGGAATAGAAAATGCATCTCACAAAATGCTAATTAAATTACTCCAATTATGCTCTTATGGGGCCCACTATTTTTTTCTATGGTTGGTTTTGTGGTTAGTTACTAAAAGCTTTATAGTTTTTTCTAATTAAAACACACACACGCATCTAATACAAAATTGTATATGGTTGGTTCTATATATATAAGGCAATTTTATTATCTTTTCCTTCGAAAAATTATAAAGATTTTGTCACATTTGACAGGCACCATCACAATGGGCGATGGGAGGCACGAATTGAACGAGTTTTCGGAAACAAATATTTATATTTGGGAACTTACAGTAAGAACTCCTTGGCTTGCTTCTACTCATATTATGTATATATAATAATATTAAATTGGTACCCACAATTAGACCTCTTTTTTTTTTCTTTTTTTTTCCCCCCCTTTTAGCTATTACAATGTTGTGAGTGGTCATTGTGAAACTTTTATGTCCATTTGTTGAACCCCTTTGTCCATATATTTGCACTAGGGCCTTTTTGACAAAGGGGAGAGATTATTTCGACAGTTGTATGAAGGATGACATGTCCTGTGGCGGGGGGATATGCAATACCGTGGGGTGGGGTGGGATGGGGTGGGGTGGGGTGGGTGGTATTACAGATCCTGTATTTGTCGATGACATAATATACCGTCGAATTTTATATCCAGTCACCAAACGAATGATACCAAAAAAAAAAAAAAAAAATTACCGAGGAGCCGTAAGGATGCACATGTTTTTCTATGCTCCCTACATCCAATCAAAGGAAAATATATCTCCCCCTGTATATCCAAATGAAACTGTATGCCCAAATGAAACAGCTCCCAAGAGTCTATCTACAGGCAAAATTAACTAACAAATAGTTTCTATGGCCCATAGGATCCCGTCATATTTCTCCCATGCCCCTTGTCCCAAACACTGCCTCTCTAGTGAGTGTTTTTAGCTTTGATTGTGTGGTGGCCAAAACGAGAATTGAGACAAAGGGATATGGGACAAAGGATTTCTTGTATTTCTAACTAGTGATCCCATAAATTTTCATAAACTTGTTTCAAGGATACAATCCATCGAATGCCCATTTAAAAATGTAAAAAGGAGCAATTAGATTGTGGAGTCCTTCCATTTCAATGATGCCATCGTGTTTACAATGCATACTATACTATTTGGGGTTGTTTGATGAAGTTAAAAAGTTGGAAGATTTTAAATTGTTAAAATTATAATTAGAGTGTAAAATTGCTACCTTGTATTTGATGTATCAATAAGTTTCTCATATTAACTTCAACGGTTCATAAATGAAAAGCATTTAAGTAGTACCGGATTAGTTACTATTGAATGAATCTCTCTCTCTCTCTCTCCCTCTCCCTCTCCCTCTCTCTCTCTCTAGATAATGTTTTGGGAGTGTATCGTAGCCTTTCCCTATTTTCTTTGGTTTTTTTCTCATTTTGGGTGAAAAATATCATTATTTTCTATTTAAAATCATAGCAGGTAGTCTTCAAACTAGCATGACACCCCCTGTATTGTCATTACCGTGTTTTCTTTCTTTTAATTTAAAAAGAAAGAACGAAAAAGACAAACTTTTAAAAGAAAGAACGAAAAAGACAAAAATAAATTTATTTTCTTAGTGTGTCCCCCATGAGCCACTATAAGGCAACAAGTATTTCTGTTTTGGGCAAAGTTTCAAACCAAACATATTTGCATGGAAAAATGATTTACATATAATTTTTTTTATTTATTTGTTTATTTTAATTGATAGCGGGGCACTAACGGGTGTGCTATTTTATTTATTTGTTTCATATTAGTTGATAGTAGGGTACTTGGTTCTGTGTTTTTGAATTTATTTGCTTTGAATTGATAGCAGGGCACTGGTGGGTGTGTTTTTTTTATTTATTTGTTTATTTTAATTGATAGTACGATACTTGCGGGTGTGCTGTCTTTTTTTGTTTGTTTGTTTGCAATTAATAGCAGGGCACTGGCGGGTGCACTATTTTATTTATTTGTTTCATGTTAATTGATAGTAGGCTACTTGCTTTTGTTTTTTTGAATTTATTTTCTTTGAATTGATAGCAGAGCACTGGCAGGTGTGCTTTTATTTTGTTTGTTTATTTTAATTGATAGTAGGATACTTGCGGGTGTACTGTCTGAACTAACCAATGGCACAAGTCATGATCTATGTGCGTGCACCTAAGGCTTAGGATGCCATGAAACCCCATATCAGTCACTGCTTGTTGTTGTGCTTTGTCCAGCCTTCTAATAATCTTACAAATCGATGTAAGCTCAATCCGGGTTTGAATTTTTACTTTTGGAGGCTTCTGTTGGACCACAATTTTTAATTGGGCATATCGTTCAGATTGCAGCTTTCCCATTTGTATATACTTATTTTTTTATTCTTCGGGAAGTTGATTCCATTTTTCCCCAATATCCTACATTGCATGCATAAAATCATATGAACAATTACATACAAGCTTACAAGTACAAGAGGAATACTACAAATGACAAGAATACGTTGCACTTACCTTCATGTCTACTTTCATTTGGGTTTTTTTTAACTCCATTGATTGTTCTTGGCTATAAACATATGAAAATGAATATAAGAATTTGTATAATGGAAAATATATAACTACATACAAATAGATATTAACGAAATACCAAAAGAAAATGAATGGAGTGATCGGGCGCTTTGGAGGATCAGTCAGTTTATCCATCAGGCTTCAATCAAAATTCCTTGTGAAGAAAGACAAGAAAAATAAACTCATAATATCTTCGATTAGGAAAAAAAAAAACAAACAAACAAAAATCTTAAAGGTTACAGTACATTCATCAAATACACGACATGCACACGTGAATTGATTTGTTTTATAATAATGTAGTTAACAAAGACTATGTTTCCAATGTAAAAAGGAAAGACACTAAAAAAATTTCTAATCATAAACAAAAAATGATACCCCAGTAGCTTAGGTCACATTATCGTAATAAACAGACTAAAGAAGTTAATTTTTTTAGACCAAATTTGTAATTTGGTAAGGAAATTTTTTTGTCGCAAAAAGGAGTCAAATATTTTGGCACCATACGAATTGATAATAAAAACAACATTGTTTTTTATTTTATTTTTGGGACTATTGTAGAAAAAAATAAAAAACGATGTCATGGTTATGTATAGCTCCTTTGTTACTTCAAGTCTCACTTTATGTGTATAGTCAGAAGGTTGAATATCTTTATTAACTGGTTTTACTTGCTTTGGTTTTAGCTATGTTGTGGTTCACTTTCCCATATTTTATCTTGCTAATTTTTTTTTATTCTCTGCATGGGTTTGGAGATGGCCTAAACCACATAAAGCACTTGAAAACTCTAAATGTTTAGGGAGACAGTTTGTTTTTTAAAATACAAAATACAAGAAATTAGAAAATGGGAGAATGATTTCATACAGTTGTATTCAGTAATATACATACACTAACTAAAGATTTGATGCACTGAGGACCCTTGCTTACTGCTATAACCCACTGCCACTCACAATTGAATCTTGGGCTGTGAATAGAGCTTCTCTTGTATTAATGCTATGCTTATTATTTGATTTTATTGTTTACATTTATTCTATCATTGATACTTTAGATTCATAATAAATAATACTAATATATGAGCACTACTACAAAATTGGTTAAAGGTCACAATTTTTAACTTTGACCTTAAACTTTTAATCTTAGTTTTTTTTTAATACAAAAACTGTGATGAATGAGGGTGTGACTGTACAATTTATATCATAAATATTTTGCTTTTTAATTTGGCCATCACACATACCATATAATTTAAATATACTGAAGCTTAGAGGACCTTGTAGAACAAAATATGTACCTGTCCAAGAAGTAGTTTAGCAACAACACAACCAGCAAACCAGACGTCAATAGCTGTAGTGTACTCCGTCGATCGAAATATAAGCACAGATGTAAGAGGTATTGGGCTCTCCTTTTACCTGCCAAAAATAAGGAACGAAGCATTTCAACCAAAACACAAAACTACGGGAGAGGGGAAAAAATTAAAAGACATTAAAGAACATGCCAAAACTTTAAAAATTCCAAAATGAAGTTGTTATTTGTAAAAGAGTTAATGAGGTGGTGGGAAAATAGTATATATGAAAGGGCACCATTATTGATGGAAAAATGTGAAATAATTACAATTACACATGAGGGGTTGTAGAACTCTAATAAGTACATAGCATATTAATTAGGATACATGTTAGAGTGTAAATCCTTTGGAAATTAGGCCCAATGTTATAATTTGCATATGGTACACATCTCAAAAGGGGTGTAGTAGCATGACCATACATACCACACATAAACCCATATAAACTCTAGTTTGGAATGAATCAATAAATCAAACACCCCAAAAATAGAAGAACAATAATTTTTTAAAGGCATTTCTCTATTCCATGTATCTTCATGCTCTTGTAGAAAAAGCAATAAACAACAAAGAAAAAGGGGGAGGGGAAAAAAGAAAAAAAAAGAAAAGAAAAAGAAAAATAAGAAGTAAATTAACGATTTAGTGTCTTTGAAGTTTGAGGGTTTTGAATGAAAATAGGTTTTTCTCGAATCAAGTAATTTTGATATTTTTATTATTATTTAATGGAAAATCAGGATATGTGTATTTGCTAGTTCGATATGCGGTCAGATGTGTTATTTGACATGAATGTTGGGGGTAATCCTATCATCACTTTATTTCAATCCAGATGATTTTTTATTTTTTATATTTTCCTTATTAATTTGCTTGTGTTTATCATTGTTACTGTACTAAATTTAACTTACCTTCTATGTCTTGGCCTATGCTCATTGAAGGTTTTTGTTTATGTCTCATTTTTTTGAAAGCTTTTGCATTACATATCCTTATCATTTTGTTGAGTTTGTACAAGAGGTCTACAAGTTCCACCTTCAGGTACCATTCCAACAAAATGGCATGGCTAACTAGATCATATGGTTGGAGTCCCATCTCAGATAATCACATCGCTAACTAGAGCTTAATGATTCTCCTAAAGAGGGAAAGAAAATTAAATTCTAAGCTTAAGAGTTCAAATTCAACTAAATTGCATAAATTAACAATGGAGATTAGAGTCAATAGTAGTTTACAATCACATTTACAATACATTGTAGTATAAGATTTCAACTGTAGATTTAAGTCCTTACATCTTTGATGGGGTTTGAATATCCAAATAAATCATAGACTCAAAAAACAGAAGTACAATAATTTTTTAAGGGCATTACTCTATTTCAAGTATCTTCATGCTCTTGTAGAAAAAGCAATAAACAATAACAATTAATAAAATTACAGTTACAAACAACTTTAACACAGAAGAATATTGCCAAATAATATACTTGGTGCCACAGTGCGAACTATCTGAGAAAGAATACATAGAAGCTAAATAGATTTATAAAAAAAAAAAAAAACCAATGGAGCATTTGAGATTATGATTTGAAGCCCCTAAATTTTGAAGCATCCTCCATAACTTTTTAGCATGTTACTCCCTCTTGAGTTTCATCAATCAAAATTGTCATCAAGAAGTAGCATTTCAGATTATGATTTGAATTCGCAAGTCAGAATTTTCCATTACAAGATTCTCTCCTTAATTTCTTTTGTATGGCAATGAAAATTTTACTAAAAAGCATATAACAAAATTATAATCTAAGATAGGCAGCACTCTGTGATCCTCGTGTCAATAATAACCTTACTAACACAACCAAAACTATCATATGCCAAAAGTTCCCCTAAGACCACCTGCTCATCCTGGAAGCCATAATTAGCAATGGCTTTTGCAACTTCTTGTTCTTCTTAACTACATGCTTCAAAATAATCAACTAAAATTCTTAAAGGGCAGTCTCTTTGATAACCAACTAAAGTTTTTGTGTAAAAAAGAAAGGAAAAAAAAAAAAGGAATCATCTCTTTGATAACGTTTTCAATGAGAATGATGGGGCAGAAGCACCTTTGACCTTGTCTTTTAAATGTCTCCTCCAAATGAGAGATGCCAAAGACAAACAGTGAGCTTTGTCATAAGCTGGTTTCTTCAAGAGTGGAGGTTGCCTACAACCATCCTTAAACATTGAGGGGAGTGGTACCTTCTGTGGGTCGAGTGAAGATGAGCATCTATTGTGGGTTGAGTGTGGTGAGCTTCTATAGTGAGATGGTTTTGATTGTTCTAGTTAATGTGTCTCTGTTTTGCAGGTATAGAATGATGAAGCCCATAAATGAGAGTTGCAAGTTCTCCAAAAGTGGGTTGAGTGATGGCAGCCAGAAATTGAGTGCTAATGTAATTGTTTTTTCTTGTGTGCTATTGCAGGTTTATATAATTGCTGTTACTGGACAGGGGATGTTGTTGGTAAGGGTTGAGTGAGGGGAGCTATAAATTGTTGGAGTGTTGATGTAGTTTTTTTTTTTTTTTCTCACTCATTGTACCATGATTTTAACCAAGCCCCTAACACTGTTATTCTTTGTTGAGGAGTGTGAATATTGTGGGTTGAGTGATTCAGCCCTCCTAAACTGTGAGCTTTGTTATAATCTGTGTTATGGGTGTTGCTTATTTGTTTGTTTCACATGTGTACTATTGTTACTTCCAGGTTACTCTATTTTGGGAAAGAAGTCTGCACAGTAACTTTTTTCTGTGTACTATTTTTCTGTTTCACATGTGTACTATTTTTCTGTGTACTTGTTACTTCCAGGTTACTCTGTTTCACATGTGTACTATTTTTCTGTGTTGGGAAAGAAGTCTCATGGACAGCAACTTTGTTCTGGCCAGCTGGAGGCTTCGGGGAGTGATGGAGACACAAAGACCAGGCTGCACTGTTGTGCTAGTCTAAGTGGAAAATCTCCAAATGGAAAATACTTTGTCTTTCGTTTAAATATTGTAATAGTTCCTTTCTTTTTTATTTGTATTGAGTTTATAGCTGTCTAGTCCTAGAAGATTGTAGCTATTGGTTTTGCTGTTTTGGAGTGATATGAGCGAGGAGCTTGATGGCAGCGCTTTATTTTGTGATATGTTGCTGATGTTTGGGGTTTTGAACTTGTTCATTCTCCCTATTTTGGGTTTAAATATGGACATTGAACAGGTTGCATGGTCCAACCTCTTTATTTTGTCTCCTAGTTTCCGTTAGTATAGTTTATTTGTAGTTGTTTTGTTTTAGTTGATTTTTTATGTATAGCTTTGGTAGGGAGTGGGGTATACCCCTCAAAATCTTGTAAATTTTCTTGTTTTATCTTACGACTTATTCACCCAAAAAAAAAAAAAAACACTACCAACATCTGAGCATCTCTCAAGGTACAACCTGCACTGGCTAATGTACCATTCTCAACTAATTCATCAAAAGTCATACAAAATGGCTCACAATATGAATATTCAATAAACAAGTGTCTTCTTGGCTAATACATGCATTATATGTGCAGTGTGAGTTTGGTTGGTCTATAAAACCTAAACTGAATTGATAGTCTAGATAGCTCTAAGAACCTAACCAATCTAAACCCCAATAGGCCTAACCAAGTTAATCAACCCAAGAAACAAATAGATCCAACCCAAAGTGACCAAATTAGGGTAGCCCAATAAAAAGTCACTCTGGACTGAGCCAAGTTGAACTCTCAAATTTATCAATTACATTAAGGTTATTATTGATTTCAACTAATTATATTCAAGCCCAATCTGATTATTACATAATTGGTTATAAACCAAATAATTTGGTCAAACGAATCATGTTTGGCTAATAGATAAACAAAGATTACCAAATAAGGAAGATAGATGCACCAAATAAGCTTTTTCTGAATTTCAAATTTCGCAACTCCTACAAACCCTTTATTTAAGTGATTAACATATGACCATTCTCATTTGATAAACCAAACTAGTTATTTCAAACCCAAAATTGATTAGAATGTTCTAGTAATGATATCAGTTGACCAAATATAGCCTAAGCTTAGTAGAAACTTAATGGCCAAAGTTGGCAATTCACTTCAGTACATTTACCATAACAACAATAAATTCATCCAAAATTCTCAAGTATTATGCCCCAAAATATTACCCATATCTTTCTCTTCATTCATACTTCCGTATAGTTTGCTTTCTTTTCATGTATTGGCATTTGAAAACAAGTAAACAAAAAGACAAGAAAACTTTTAAGGACTTCTAAAACAAACATGGTTGCATCAACCATCAAATCTACCTAAAATATGAAGCGTTAGTTTTACCTCTAATATAAAGATGCATGGAATCATAACATCATAGAGTCAACTTCCATCATCATTCTAACTGGCTAAGAAACTAATGGAGACATTAAATAGACCATGTAAAAGTAGATACTACAAAAGAATGTGTTATTTTCGTAACTTAACTGAAATAATCTGTTGAAGGTATTATAGCATTTAGGAGTTGTTAATAGGCCATCCAAGATTGCTGTTCAATTGTTAATCAAACACTACTAGGGCATTACCTCGCCATTTGGTGTTGGAAACAAAAATACTGCCCCGGCTTTTTGTTATCGGGCAGATTCCATCATATGCATCTCTTGAAAAATGAAGAACGTTCCAAGGGAAGCAACAAGAAAAGAGGTTCAAAGTTAAAGAGGACAGCAGATTCAGATGATTACAATAGATGCAACAATTTTTTCTAGTCCGGGAGAAGAAGTTTCTGATTATTGATAATAAATGCATAACAAAAGAAATTAGCTAAGATATCAAATGTTGGTAGCTACATGGGCGATTGTACAGGTAGTTTTGGAGAAGATGGTCTGTGGATGCATGTTAATCAAAGAGTGTCTCAAAATCTTTCTTATATTGGATAGTTTTGAAGAAGATGGTCTATGGACGCATGTTAATCAAGCCAAAGAGTTGGCTATTTATAGAGGGAGTGTAGATAAAAGAATTATCAATTTTATTGGTTTTTAAAAAAAATTAAAATGTAGAAAGATAAAAACTGTGGGGAAGTGGTTCTAGAAATACTCTTCTGATCCTGGGAGACGCTCTTGATCCTCAGCTAGTCACCTGCAAAGACAAACACTCCGGTCGGGGGTGCCGAGGTTAGCACTCCGACGGGCAAGTCAGTTCTTATACTCAAGAAAGCTTGTTTACTAAGTTTAGTGAAGTGATTCTTACATGCCCTTCCAAGAATGCTGCTTCTTTATTTATATCTATTCCTTCTGAGGCCTCAGGGCTTGGGCCTACTTTTCAATCATTACCCGTTCCTCTATTCGGCCTCAAAGATCCTTTCTTAATCGGCTTACGTATTGTATTCGGCTCATCCTAGTCTTGCAGGATGCGGCTGGTTAATGTCTGCAGGATGTAGCCGATTAATGTCAATCTACTAAAATATGCCCCTTCCGATTTAGCCATAAATTAGGCTCCCACAATTGCCCCCCGAACTCCCTATTGACGGTAGTTAATCGGCGTGTTTGGTCTAGAATTCGAAAAGCTTAGCATAGATCAGGCGGCTTCGTGTTCCCCAAGACGTCAGAGGATGTCAGAAGACGCACACCTTTTCGTTTATCATTACACTTTCCCGCGCCATTCATGTGTCTCTCGCATTTATTGTGATTTGAAACTTCAGTCCTTTTGGGTGCACATTTCGTCGATCATCTGATACGTTTGGACCGCCAGCACGCATCTTTCCTCTCACTCACATTTTCTGCAACTTTCGTCCGTCTGCCTTTGCCTCATCTGCTCTTCGTAAGTCTTCTTCCCTTTTCTTTGTAATCCTATTCTCTGTTTATCGTTTTTACTTTCGGTGAGTCCTTGGGTCCCCGTTGGAATGGCTAAACACTTGAAAGACCTCCTTTCTGAGAGTCGCATTTCCGGATTCCGGCGACATTTTTCCATTCCCGATGACGTCCATTTGTCTCTCGTAACGGACAACACTCTAGATATGGAGAGAGAGGATCAGAATACGATCGTATTCCTCCTTCTGTCCATTGCGGAGGGCGGAGTTCGTTTCCCCTTACATCCATTGCTTAGGGCCGTTCTTCGCTATTGGAGTCTGATTCCTTCTCAACCCAATGTAAATTTCTTTCGAATCATTATGGGGGTTATAGAGTTGAATCGACGCCATAGGATCAATCTCGGAATTCCGGCCATTCGGCACTGCTATGCTTTAGCCAAATCCTCTGGTCAGCTGGGGAGGTACTTCCTCAGGGCCAAGGATACTGACCATCATTTGGTGACTATGCTTTCCACTTCTGGTAAGAGGGTTGACGATGTAATGGTCAATGTCTGAGGTAATTGGGAGTTTGCTGAAGGCGAAGATCGCCTAGACCCCATTCCCAGACATAAGGGTGATCTAGGTTACCATGTAGTATCTTATGTTTGTCGATCTGTCTTTTAATCGACTCTCTTTCCTTAAGCTCTCCTTATCTTTTGCAGGTAACAGATTGAAGAAGATTCTGACTTCAGTTGACGATGCGGTCCTTAGGGACATTAAGACTGCACTCGACTACTTCGGTCGCCCAAATGTGCAAAAACAAGGGAGAGCCGCCCACATTTTACTCCGGTACGAACCCACTTATACCACATTCTCGACTGCGGACAACATCCCAATTCCATTCGGCGATCAGCACCTCTCGGCTCTTATCTTCCCCAGCTACAAGAACCTTAGGCAGATTGGTCTCGAAGCTTCTGATTCGGGGCAAGACGCAGAGCCGGTGATAGAGGTAGTTGCCGACCCGGCCAGAGAATTCACTGAGGAGGGCGAAGAGGTTGACGAGGCCGTGCGTTCGGCGTTCGAGGCTGCCGGACTCAACCAGCCTTCCTCACCATCCGCTTCGGGTCAGGCAGAGTTTTCTTCCGGGGATATTTTCGCGAACTTAGGAGATCTACCCGGCGATTTCTTCGGAGGTATGGCAAAAGAAAGCCTTACGCAAATGGCGCGTAAGTGGAATGCCGAGCGGATGGCTGCTCGAAAAAAGGCCGAGGCCGTCGAATCCGATCCCAGGTTGACTAAGGCCTCTGTACCCATTATTGAAGGAACGGCTCAGGTTACGCCGGTCGAAACAGAAAAAGTGGTTGAACAGCAGGCCGGCGAAGAACGGCTGATTCCGGAGGGACACGGCCAAAAACGTAGCGCCGAGGAGGAGGCTAGTTCAGAAATTAGTCCAATTGACAAACGGCCTCGCCTGAAAGAATCGGACGTGGTTGCTCCTTTTGTTATTAGCCCAAGATCAGAGATACGCCGATTCCTTCCAATGCTTCGGCCATGGAGGATCCGGCCGTTGCATTGAGCCTGGCGGCTTCAATTTCCTTGCCGGCTGACAATGTAACCTTTTGCGCCGTGCCGGATATTATGGCCGTAGCTCTGTCTGCGCAGTCGGCACTTTTGGTAGGTGATTTCAAATTCGCTTAAATCTATTTTTATAGAAGTATCTAACGATCACTTGTTGTTTGCAGACCGTCGGTCGGATCGCCGACTTAGGACGCTGCCTGCATGATGCTCTTGGCAGAATTGACCGTTTGCAAACAGAAGTGGACGGTCAGAAGAGTAGGTCCGAGTTTGAGAAGATAAGAGCCGCAATGGAGAGCGCACGAGCCGAAGCGGAGAAGGAGAGGGCTCGCACTGCCGAACAGCTTCGTTCTGATGCTGAGGCCAGAGCAAGTGCGAGTGAGGAATCGCTCAAGCTCTCCAAAGACGAACTTGCCGAGGCGAAGAGTCAGTTGGAGGAGCTCAAGGCGGCCCAGGAGAAAGTCGAATCTGAGGCCTTTGAGGCGGGAAAAAGAGCCGCCTTCACGGAATACGTTGATGAAGTTCCCAAATTTGAGAATCGGGGGTTCAAACACGGGTGGCTCAAAGCCCTTGCTACCGCTGGGATTACATTGGATTTGCCAATTCCTTACGAGCAAGTGGATGTTGAGCCCCTTGAATCCGACACCGAGGAGTGATCTGGGAGGCGTTTCCTAATTCATTTAGTTTTTTTTTTTTTTTTTTTATTTTTGTTTGGTAGAGTTTTGTTGGTTCAGGGTGGTTTTCATGTATAAATTGGTTACTATCTTGTGCGTAATTTATTAATGAAAATTTCCTTGTAATTTCATTACTACTCGTACACAATTTGTGTGGTTATGTTAATGAAACATTTTGATTGAATATCCTGTGGCAATATTGACTCGTCTTGAGAGATTGAATATCCTATGGCAATATTGATTCGTCTTTCTCATGCCGACTGGATTCGAATTATGAACTGTCAATTTGTGAGCCGGCTGGGGCACTTGAGCCAAATAAATTGATGAATCTGCCCCTGCCCCAGGCGGTTCCTGCAGAGGTTAGAATCGATTCGGGAGCCAGCTGGGGTACTTGAGCCGAATATTTTGATGAATCTGCCCTTGCCCCAGGCGGTTCCTGCAGAGGTTAGTATCGATTCGGGAGCCGACTGAGGTACTTGAGCCGAATAGATTGATGAATCTGCCCCTGTCCCAGGCGGTTCCTGCAGAGGTTTGAAGAATCGAGTTGTGAGCCGGCTGGGGAACCTGACCCTTGCCCAAGGCGGTTCGCGATATTTGAATAGATGGTAAAATCGTGCCCCTGCCGTCAACTCAGCCGGCGTCGGGCGATTCAGGATCTCCAATTAATGAGATTGCCTCGATCGTGCTGCCTCTGTGAAGGATAAATGAACAAGGGTACATCCTTTATGAGCTTAGTAGACAACTGACTCGAGCTCCTGGAGGAAGACTGATTGCGCGAATGTCGAACCGACTCTTCTTTAACAGTAAGGGGGAAGCGAAGACCCTAGCTGAGCTGGGCGGAGATATGAATCGAGGTGGTGAACCCTCGCGTACAGGAAGTAGGAGTTCCAGGGGTCGAGAGAGGCGTCAGTCTCCCCGACGTCGCAGTAGATCACCCAGGCGAGATAAACAGTCGCAGGGTAAATCTCCACAGTCCCGAGTCGAGAGGAGGTCTGACGCGAATCCGTGCCCATTAAGCTTTGCGGTATTTGTGAAGAATAGACCCATGACGGAGGCGGACTCGATCGTTCGAGACCCAGACGTAGCGGTCGACTTTGCCCGACAAATATTTCCTCCTGAGGTTCAGCAATCAATGCTGGGTCGACAGGACTACGAGGTGTTTCGCGAGGGCATTCACGGCGCGGTGAAGGGGCTTTACACTGCTTACGAAGTCGGCATACGACTGCGCGCTGCCCGTCAAGAGATGGAGAAGAAGGAAGAACGTATTCGAAGTTTGGAGGCCCGCGTGGAGGCGGCCGAGCGGGAACTAAGGAAGACCAAGGCGGCTCAGGCACAATCCACCGCGCACGCGAACCCAATTGTGGAAGAGAGGGTTACTAGTCGGCTTATCAGCTCCGCACTTGCCGACCGAGAGATGGCAAGTATGTTCGCAATAGAGCGCGAAGGGGAGGGCCTATGAGAAAGGTTTCCATGAGGGTCGAAAAGTGGGAATCGAGAAAACCAGGGAAAAATTGGCCGAATAAGTGTGCCGCTGTGAAAACCGTGGGTTTAGGCACGGTTGGATCAAGGCATCTCAAGCCGCAGAAGCTCTTCGAGCGTCGGGAATTGATTTGGCATCACCACGCTACAGGAGTAAAGATTTTCCGTTTTCTGCTTTTGAAGTTGAGAAGAGTGAGGATGAGGGTGACGCCGTATGAGTTTAATAGTTGTAAGATTGGAACGCAGGGCGCGTTTGAAACTATGTAACTTGTTGTTTTATTGAATAAAGAACGTTTCATTATAAATGTTTCGTTGTCATTCATATTCGGCATATGTGTATTTCGTGTTGCTTAAATGTTTGAATGAATGTCTAAATATTGTCCGAGCGAGGTAGCTGTTAACTGTCCGGCGGTACTCGGGCTTATCGGCAGGATCTGCACATGGGCAGGATCGACACATTCGTGACGACCGTTAAGGTTTTATTGAGGCTATTTCAACGGCCATTTATCTTTGACTTGGGTCAGCGCATTGATGCTTGGCCAGTTGGATTAGTGGGCTAGTCGAGGGTGATCGGCATGTGAAGACTTGGCCGACCGGTTTAATAAATCTATTTCGCTTTGGCCCAGCCAGTGCGCGTTTCGGCCAGCCGTCGGGATGGCGGTCGTGGCGAATGTCAATCGACGCTCGTCTTATTCAGCCAATGCGTTTTTTGGCGTTAATAAAATTTTCTTGGGATTGGGACCTCGAGATCGCGGTCGTTGCTGAGAATAAAAGGAGTAGGCGCTTCACACCAATAATCCCACTTGACTCATCATTCCTTGTGTGGGATGGTGATTTTCGTTACAGAGGCTCAAACTTCGGTCAAATTTGGTGTTGAGATGGTTTGCAGCAGAAAACCTACCCATGAGGGAGTTAGGTCATCCAAAGAGCTTGAGATCTGTGAGTCTCCAAGTCGTCGAAGCAGATCACCCCGAAAGGAGAGTCAACAACTGTCAAGTTCATTCTTCTTTGTCCTGGATCTTTGCCTTGACATTGTCAATGGTGTCAGGGGAAGCTTGGCGCTATGCAAGTCGTGGGCTTAAGCATAACTGGTTCAAGGTATTGCACGCCGTGGAGGGGTTTAGGGTGACGGTCGTCGATCCGGCGATGCTGCTTTACCGGCGCGTCTTGTTCCTTTTTTGCTTTCGATGTTGTAATGCTCGAATGCGGGTTGTGTTTATGTAACAACTGTTTAATCAAATAAATGGTTTTATTTTAAATCTATTTGCATGTTATTCTGAATTTTGCTTGTGTACTAAAGCACATTACTTCGAATGTATGATTTGTTCTAGCATGTTACATAGGATCAATTATCAATATCTTTTGTTCGTGCCAACGTTTGCTCCGGATTCGGAGACGTAATTAGCGCTTAGCACTGTAGACCGATTAGTATGGCCGAACGGATTAATGCAATAATCCTCTGAAGCACTAAAGCGGGCTCCGTATTTGGGGGCTTGAACCCAGGGCCCATTCGGCCTTAAGGAGATTAATCGGCCCGAATCCGAAGTCTTAATCGGCCCTAAGGCGTCATGCGGCAAGGGGGGCTCCGAATCCGGAGACTTGATTTGGTTAGTCGCGATATCCACGAAGGGCGCTCCGAATCCGGAGACTTAATCGGCCCTAAGGCGTCATGCGCCAAAGGGGGCTCTAAATCCGGAGACTTAATTGGCCCTAAGGCGTCATGCGCCAGAGGGGGCTCCGAATCCGGAGACTTGATTTGGCCGATCGTGATATCCACGAAGGGCGCTTCGAATCCGGAGACTTAATTTGGCCGATCGTGATATCCACGAAGGGCGCTCCTAATCCGGAGACTTAATCGGCCCTAAGGCGTCATGCACCAAAGGGGGCTCCGAATCCGGAGACTTGATTTGGCCGATCGTGATATCCACGAAGGGCGCTCCGAATCCGGAGACTTAATTTGGCCGATCGTGATATCCACGAAGGGCGCTCCGAATCTGGAGACTTAATCGGCCCTAAGGCGTCATGCGCCAAAGGGGGCTCCGAATCCGGAGACTTGATTTGGCCGATCGTGATATCCACGAAGGGCGCTCCGAATCTGGAGACTTAATTTGGCCGATCGTGATATCCACGAAGGGCGCTCCGAATCCGGAGACTTAATCGGCTCTAAGGCGTCATGCGCCAAAGGGGGCTCCGAATCCGGAGACTTGATTTGGCCGATCGTGATATCCACGAAGCGCGCTCCGAATCCGAAGACTTAATTTGGCCGATCGTGATATCCACGAAGGGCGCTCTGAATCCGGAGACTTAATCGGCCCTAAGGCGTCATGCGCCAAAGGGGGCTCCGAATCCGGAGACTTGATTTGGCCGATCGTGATATCCACGAAGGGCGCTCCGAATCCAGAGACTTAATCGGCCCTAAGGCGTCATGCGCCAAAGGGGGCTCCGAATCCGGAGACTTGATTTGGCCGATCGTGATATCCACGAAGGGCACTCCGAATCCGGAGACTTAATCAGCCCTAAGGCGTCATGCGCCAAAGGGGGCTCCGAATCCGGAGACTTGATTTGGCCGATCGTGATATCCACGAAGGGCGCTCCGAATCCGGTGACTTAATTTGGCCGATCGTGATATCCACGAAGGGCGCTCCGAATCCGGAGACTTAATCGGCCCTAAGGCGTCATGCGCCAAAGGGGGCTCCGAATCCAGAGACTTGATTTGGCCGATCGTGATATCCACGAAGGGCACTCCGAATCCGGAGACTTAATTTGGCCGATCGTGATATCCACGAAGGGCGCTCCGAATTCGGAGACTTAATTGGCCCTAAGGCATCATGCGCCAAAGGGGGCTCCAAATCCGGAGACTTGATTTGGCTGATCATGATATCCACGAAGGGTGCTCCGAATCCGGAGACTTAATTTGGCCGATCGTGATATCCACGAAGGGCGCTCCGAATCCGGAGACTTAATCGGCCCTAAGGCGTCATGCGCCAAAGGGGGCGCCGAATCCGGAGACTTGATTTGGCCGATCCTGGCGAGTGCCCCACTGGGAGTTGACATATGATTTTGAGCGACGAGGAAAAATAGTTCGTATTACAGAGGCGAAATATATTTACAGGTATCAGAGCCCACAGATCGGGTCAGTGATAGGGTTTTCATCAGAACTCTACTTGAGCCGATTGGGGGGGAACCACGTATTTCTTCAATGCCGTGGGTTGTTGGGAAACACAGGATCTGATGGTAGGTGCTTGGGATGGCCTTCATGACATGTAGCCAGGTTCTTCCCATGATGGCATTATACGGCAAGGGGAGCTTCACGACCAGGAATTCCGCTTCGATCGTTCTGGAACCCGCTCGAACAGGTAATGTGACCTTGCCCAATGGATATTCGGTATTCGTATTAAAGCCGAACAGTGGGTGAGGCGCCGGAGATAGATCCGACTCGTTGAGGCCGAGGTTGATGAAAGCTTGGTAGTACATGACCTCTGAACTACTCCCTGGGTCTATGAGAATTCGTTCAATGATGAACCGATTTATGCATAATCCAATGACCAACGGATCAATGTGGGAAGCCGTTGAGTCATTGAGGTCGGAGTCATTGAAGGCAATTGTCGGAGCTTCTTCGGACCGGTCAGTCGAAATACGGCGCCCCTGAAGAGTTGGATGCGGTCGAATTGTGTGCACGGCCGGGGGTGTAAGCAGGCTGTAAATTACATGGATCACGCCAAGTGGGGGAAAGTCCTGCCTCAATGCTAATGCCTTGATTGGCTTTCCCTGTTTCACATACTGCTGCAGTCGGCCGTCTTGCACCAGTTCTTCCAGGTGATCTTTTAATGCGTAGCAACTCTCTGTTTCGTGGCCGTGATCTTTGTGATATTCGCACCTCCGGTCCCTTCGTCGTGTATTGGGTGGCCCCACCATCTTTGACGGCCATCTGAAGAATGGAAGGTGTTGGATTTTGGTCATTACCGCGGTGATTGGCTCTGACAGGTCCGTGTACTTTTTGTCGGCGCGCCTCGAGCGTCTATTGTCGACTTGCAATTGTTCATTCGTCGGGTGGGAGCATTGATCACTCGATCGGCGAGAGTCCCGCCTTTTGTCTCGTTTAGCACGTTGTCGCGGCTCAGGGCTCGGAGGTGGCACGGAACTTATCGGTTGAGCAATTTCAGGAGGTGCCGGTTTGGTGGACACTTGTCTGGCTTTAATCCTCAAGGCATCGTCTTCCACTTTGCAATACTCTTCGACTTTCTTTATCAACGCCAAGACTGTTTTGGGGGGTCTTCTGGTCAGGGAGTTGCGAAGAGCACTGTCAGGATGTAGTCCCATTTTGAAGGCGGTGACGGCCATAGAGTCGTTGCAAGCGTCGTCAACGAGATTGAAGCACTCCCACTATCGCGCCGAATATGCTCTCAGCGTTTCTCCTGGTTGGATTTGCATAGCCCAGAGAGAGTCGGCCTGTTTCGGCTGTACCTCGTTGGTGATGAACCTGGCCCTGAAGGATTTTTGTAATTTATGGAAACTTCTGATCGAAGCCGGCTCCAGCTTGTAATACCATCTGACAGCTAATGGCCCCAAGCTGCTGGGGAATATTCGGCACATGAGGGCTTCATTGTCTGCATGCAACGTCATGGCCTGCTTGTAGTGACGTATATGATCAGTGGGGTCTGATTTTCCATAGTAGAGAGTAAATGATGGAGCTTTGAACTTCTTGGGCAGGGCCGCCCTCGCAATTCGTCGGATAAAAGGATCGTGCCGGTCCTCTTCGTCTGAACTGCTTCTTCTGCGCTTGTCCCTTGTGTGTGGACTTTTTTCAGAGGAGCTGGAAGTGTCTGAGCGTCCCTTGTTATGCTCCGTGGATAATGAGTTGGAGTCGCTATCGGTTTCCCTTGGTCGAGCTCGAGGTCGTTGTCTACCTGCCCTCAGGGGTCGTTCGGGGTCTTGGCGCGCGGCTTCTTTGGATTTTGCTACTTCCAGGGCCAAATCTTGACGGAGGCGTTCGTTTTCTGCGATCATATTTTCCAGCCTTTGTTCATTCTGTTTAGCTTGTTCTATGATGGCTTGCATCGTCTCCTGCGCTGAAGTCGTTGGCGAGTCAAAATTCAAGGCGCGTCTCGCAGCGATGGTTTCCTTCCCGAGCATATTTGCCGGAGTGATGTCGTCTCTCTGTATAGTCTCGTCGGTGGCTATCGGAGGATCTTGCGTCACACCTTCCATAGATGTACTTGAGTATTCCCACAGACGGCGCCAATTGTGGGGAAGTGGTTCTGGAAATACTCTTCCGATCCTGGGAGACGCTCTTGATCCTCAGCTAGTCACCTGCAAAGACAAACACTCCGGTCGGGGGTGCCGGGGTTAGCACTCCGATGGGCAAGTCAGTTCTTATACTCAAGAAAGCTTGTTTACTAAGTTTAGTGAAGTGATTCTTACATGCCCTTCCAAAAATGCTGCTTCTTTATTTATATCCGTTCCTTCTAAGGCCTCGGGGCCTGGGCCTACTTTTCAATCATTACCCGTTCCTCTATTCGGCCTCAAAGATCCTTTCTTAATCGGCTTACGTATTGTATTCGGCTCATCCTAGTCTTGCAGGATGCAGCCGGTTAATGTCTGCAAGATGCAGCCGGTTAATGTCAATCTACTAAAATATGCCCCTTCCGATTTGGCCATATATTCGGCTCCCACAAAAACAAAAAAACAAACAGAGAGCTAATAAATTCCCAGAAAATAGAGAAAAATGCAAAAACAAAAGAAACAGAGGATGATTTGCGAATGTGATCAATGACATTGTTGATTATAGATAGAATCAAAGAGAGATAGAGAAAGAGCCAATAGTTGGATTACAAATTTTGAACTTTTTCAAAAGAAAAAGCTGATAAAATAAAAATTAATATCAGATATTCATTCTTCACAGTGTTCTGAAATCAAAGTAGCACGGCTATTGGATACAGATGTTAATTTTCATTAAGAACCAAACTTAATATCAGATATTCAATAAGGGTTAGGGTATTCAAATCAAAAGCCCTAATGTAGATGAAGTTTAGAGTTAGAAACAAACCTGAGCTAGAGAAAATATCTCTTGGAAATATTCGATTAGAATGGAAGCAACTAGTTCTTGACGTCGAGAGAGTGAGAGATTATGAAGAAAGATGTCAACACTAAGAGAACGGTGGCCCCGACGCCGACGGGGCTGGTGGTCTTCGGCAATGGCTGAAGCTTTGGCTATGGCGGAAGATAAAAGGGAGGAGAAGAGAAGACCAAGAGCGAGAGAGGGAGGCCAACTGACTTGGGACCTCTCGACTCCTCTGATTTCTTGTGCCCTCTTTTTCGTAACCGACGCCAACGGGGCTGGTGGTTTTCGACAATCGTTACAGCTTTGGCTATGGTGGAAGAGAGGAGGGAAGAGAAGAGCAAGAGCACGAACCAGAGCAAGAGATGGAGGCAACTGACTTGGGACCGTTGGACTACTCTGATTTACTTTGCTCTATGTTTGGCAACCGGTTACACCGGTTGCCAATTCAAAATTAAATTATTAAAATAATTTAGTTATATGATAGTTATGAGATAATATGGTATATATAAATAACTAAATATAACTAAGTTATGAGTTAATATGATAATGGTTATGATTTATATGATATTAGTTATGACATCAAATCACATAATTTCATAACTGATATATGGTACATTCAAATGTACCATAGTATCACCCTTGTTTAATGTACACCCAAAAAAGGTGCGCATCGTAAGAAAAGTTATGAATTTTGTAGTAAAATTATGAACGATAAAGTTATAGTGTGCACTCCTAAAATTATGTTTATTGTTGTAGAAATTATACCTTTGGCCTGATTCCACACAAATACATAGATAGTCGTCAAGCTTGGCTGATAACCTCCATTTTTTCTTCTAAGTTGCAAAATCGGTTTCAAAGCATTCAAGGGTTAACTCACCAATAGTCTTTAGACTATTTCTAGAATTCAAATCGGAAAACATGATAATATTCCTAACCAATTTCCAATCCCCATTTACTCACTAATAGTATTTAGATTGCTTCTAGACTCAAAATTAGAAAATATGATAACATTCATGACCAATTACTGGATCCCGTTAACTTACTAATAGTATCTAGATTGCTTCTGGACTCAAATTAGAAATCATGATAATATTTGTAACCAATTTCTGGACCTTGTTAATTCATCAATTGTATTTGGACTAGTTTTCGACAAAACTTGGTAAAAAAGCGATGATATTCATTTCAATAGTAATTGGACCCATATCTCAACTCACGAACTCAGACTATTTCAATTGGACTACTTCTACGACTAAAATTAAAAAACACAATAATATTCATTTTCAATAATATTTGGACCAACTTCATAATCCCTTTATAATAAACATGATAATACCCATTGCATTATTCTTTGGACATTTGAAATCAAAATTGGTAAACATAAAATTTCCCTGATAATGGCATTTGGACTTAATTTTAGACTTTTGACCCTTCCAATAATATGTGGACTGACTCTAAAACTTTGGACATGGACAATATTATTTGAACAAGCTACCGAACCTTTCACTAATTGGACTTGTGAGTACTTACAATATTAAAAAAAAAAAACCATAAGCACTAAAAGTGAGTAACATGATAATATTCATATACCATAATATTAGAACTCATTTTTTAACAAAAAGATAAGCTTGATAATATTCAACAATCGATTTATACCTTGAATCAAACTCATTTACAGTGATAGTATTTAGATCTTTCAAACATAGTATTGTTTTATTTTCAAAATTGATCCCCCTTAAAGTCAAGAGTAGAGGTTTAGGAACTGAAAGGATTGGTAGGGTTTTATAAAACCCGTCTTACTCTTAACAGTCAATTCCCAGATCTAATCTTTGATTTCACTAACCAAACCTAGAGTCATACAATGAGTTAGCAAACTCATACAGGGATTAATATATCCCATCCAGCACCGAAGTTCAAACTAATTCCAAACGTATTAGGTCGGGGTGCCCTAAATACTCGATTCATGTTATGTGTCCACTTTTTATATTTTAAGATAATATTCGTCAACTGGCGAATCAAGTCCCTATTGGAACAATTCGTCTTGAATTTTTCAGTCGGTGGTCTTCGGGTCTTTAAAACTTGGCGATGAACTTGTCTATGTAAACACAAAAATTGGGTGCTTCAAGTCGCGTTACTTAGTCGCTTTCCTAAAGACAATATTTGCACCCACCAAAAGGTGTGCATGAGGGTTATAGCAAATTCACCTCCAGGATACAATGAAGCTTGATCTAAAGATCAAGTCTACCGACGTCTGCACTGAAGACAGTAGATCAGAATAGTCTTGACATAATCAAGAAAACCAAGACACTAATAATCAAGTCTGCGGAATTTGATTACTAATAAGAAAAGCAGAAACTTGCTTAAGAAACTCTTAATCGAAAACTCTAAATCAAGAGGGAGAGAGAGAGAGAGAGAGAGAGAGAGAGAGAGAATTGCAGGAATGCTTTTCAGGATTTTGGATAGATTGAAATGGCTGAATTTGAAGCCTATTTATAGGCCTTGATGCATCTGATCGAATGGTCATGTCTCTTGATCGCATCTGATCAGATCTGACTGTTGGATCAACGATCTATGGTGTAGATCATTCTCACACCAAATAGCTGCCTTGACTGATCACACCCAATCACGAACGGGTTCCATCTCATCTATACGATTGCACGTATCTTTAATCGACGACCATAATCAAACCGCCCCGAATCAGACACACAACCGTTCGATCGATTGGTTAACTCATCGCTAATGGACGCCACATCACTGCCACGTGGAGCTGACTATATTCTATGTCACCCATGCCACGTTGGATCCACGTCATTGCTCCAACTCATCCGATGCAAATAGGAAAGCGCCCTTATGGCGCCTTGCGTCCATGCTAAGTGCAAAGTGCGCTATCAAACACCACACAGCCCAATGCACACGTCACACGCGCGCATGTGCGTATGCATGTGCAAATAGTGCGAAGCACCATCCTTGCAATGTAGGTGTATCACACTACCTTTCACCTCACAATTTCATATTCAAAGGAATATTCCATGTAGCATTTTATTAAGTGTTCCATATTTTCATCTCTTTCCAATGTGGGACAAAGTCCCCAAGCTTATTTCAAGCTTTCCAAAGAAAAACAAGGAAGGTTTGAAAACACCCAAAAATTAAACTATACATTTTAAAAACCATTTTGAAAATTTCCCAACATTCCCCTACCATTTTCAAAATACAAGATGATGACTCTTGGTTCACTTGGCAGCCTTATGCATAGGTGAAGATATCTTACGATTTGAATCATCCACTTAGTGAAGACATCTCAAAGTTAGTCACGATGGTATAGTAGACTTATCTTTAAACTAGCGATCTTATACGATTAACCAAACATGTCTCACGCACAGTACAGGTCACCTCAAGTATTCAAACAAATCGACACATGGATTGGCCTTGTGTCTATATCCTGTTTCATGAGCGCTCTAAAGTCAAGCCCTTGGACTCATAGGAAGCGGCACCACCTCTTACACTCATATAGGTAAGCTTACTAAGAGTACCCATGTAATTTACAGTACCATAACAACCTAGTTGTAAGCTTATTAAGAGTTTGCTAACTCATCCTCTTCTTCTCACATTATAAGTACGAAGTACTTCAACCTTGGGATGAAAATGAAATAAAAATAAGTGCTTGCAATCATGACATATGGTGTACTTGGGCTCATTGAACTCAAGACTTGATATTTCTTCAAGCGTTGAGTCGAGTTTCCACCAGGAGTGATTATGTTAAGTGGGCTTAAGACCTATCCCCTTTGATGTTTTCCACACCAAATCCCTTGCAAGTCCCTTTGTTAAGGGGTCAACCAAGTTTTCACTTGACTTTACATAACTAATTATAATCACACCTTCTGTGATTAAGTGCTTGACACAGCTATGTCTCAGTCCTATATACATGGACTTCCATTATAAACACTATAGGCCCGTGATAGAGTTGTTTCAGTATCACAATACAAAGATACTAATGGCATAGGTTTTGGTTATATCTTAATCTCTAACAAAAGATTCCTTAGCCACTCTGTCTCTTTGCTCCAAGAAGCCAATGCTACAAACTCAAATGCCATGGTTGAGTCTGTTATGCATGTTTGCTTCTTAGAACCCCAGGAGACAGCTCCTCCTCCAAGAGTAAAAATCCAACCATTCGTGGACAAGTGATCTTCACAGTTAGTTATCCAATTAGCATCTATGAATCCTTCCAACACTGTTGGATAGCCATTATAGACTATTACATAGTCTATTGTTTTCCTCAAGTACCTAAGTACTCGATTAATAGCATGCCAATGCACACAACTGGGATTACTAGTGTATCTATTAAGTTTTTCCACTGCAAAAGCAATATCAGGTCTAGTGCAAGTCATGGCATACATCAGGCTACCTATCATTCTTAAATATTCTAGCTGATCAACTGCACTTCCAGTATTAGAATACAATTTCAAATTTAAATCAAAAGGTGTAGACATAGGTGTACAATTTTATTGATTAAATTTCTTAAGAATTTTCTCATTATAGTGCGACTAGGTAAGAATCAAATTATTGTCAATACCCAGAATTACATCAACCAAACCCATGTCTTTCATACTAAAGTTAGACAACAAGAAACTTTTAGTACTTTCAATGACATCATTGTCAGTACCAAAAATAAGCATGTCATCTACATATAGGCATATGATTACACCTCTATTGCCAGTAAACTTACTGTACACACACTTATTAGATTCATGTATCCTAAAACCATTTGACACTATTACTTTGTCAAATTTCTCATGCCACTATTTTGGAGCTTGTTTCAGTCCATGTAGTGACTTCACGAGTTTACACACTTTTTGTTCTTGACCTTGTACAACAAATCCTTCTGGTTGTTACATGTAGATTTCCTCATCTAACTCTCCATTTAGGAAAGCGGTCTTAACATCCATTTGATAGATTTCAAGCTTGTAGATTGACGCTAAGGCAATCAACACTTGAATGGTGGCAATCCTGGCCACCAGAGCATATGTATCAAAATAATCGATACCCTTCTTTTGAGTAAAACCCTTAGCAACTAATCTTGCTTTGAACTTGTCAATTGTGCCATCAACTTTCATTTTCCTTTTGAAAATCCATTTATAGCCAATTAGTTTGGATCGAGGTGGCAAATCAGCAAGTATCCAGGTATTGTTACCCATGATAGAATCCATCTCATCGTTTATTGCTTCTTTCCAGAAAGCAACATCTTAAGACTTCATAGCCTCCTCAAAGGTTAATGGATCTGAATCCATATTCAAAGAAATCATTTTTTTGCTTACAATGAGCTTTCCTAGTTCCTTCTACAAGGTAAACAATGAAATTAGGGCCAAATGACCTCTCAGTCCTAGTCCTCTTACTCCTCCTTAGCTCAATAGGCTCATTAGGTTCATTAGGCTCAATAGGTTCATGTCGTTGACTTGATTCATTTCCTTGATTGGAATCCAACCTTGGAATGGTTATGAAACGATTGGGCTCTACTACCAAAAACTTATATGCTTTGCTATGTATAGCATAGCCAAGGAATATGCATTCAATTCCTTTTTCACCTAATTTCTTCCTTTTAGGTTCAAGCAATCTAACTATTGCTCTACAGCCCCATGTTTTCAAGTAACCTATATTAGGTTTCTTGTTTTTCCACAATTTATAAGGAGTAACATTTCTTCCCTTGAGAGGAATTCTATTGAGTATGTGACAGGCAGTGAGTAAGGCTTCATCCCAAAAACCAAAACTTAAACTGGAGTAAGAAAGCATAGCATTAATCATTTCTGTTAATGTCCTATTCTTTCTTTTAGCTACTCCATTTTGTTGTGGTGTATAGGGTGCATACTTCTCATGAATAATACCAACATTTTTACAATATTCTGGAAAATGGTATTCACTGCCTCTATCAGACCTAAGTTTCTTTATTTTTACATTACACTGATTTTCTACTTCTGTCTTAAAAATCTTGAATTTATCAAGCACCTCATCTTTTGAATGCAAAAAATAGATATGACAGTACTTAGAAAAATCATCAATGAATATTACAAAATATCTCTTACCACCTCCAGTGGGGGTACTATGCATGTCACATACATCACTATGCACAAATTCAAGTAGAGATGTGATTTTATCTACTTTAGGAAATGGAATGCGAGAAATTTTAGATTGCACACAAAATTTTCATTTTTCAAACAAATCAATGTCATACTTAGGAATTAAATCTAAATTAACCATATCATGCATTTTCCTAGTATTAACATGACCTAAACGAGCATGCCATAAAGAAAGAGAATCAACAATATAATCAGAAATAGATGTATTATTGATAACGTTAAGTTTGAACATTCCTTAATATATGTAGCCGTTCCCAACAAAAATCCCACCCTTAGATAGGACAAATTTTTCCAACTCAAATACTAACTTGAAACCATGCTTATTAAGTAGGCTTCTAGATACAAGATTTTTCCTGACATCAGGTACATGATAAATATCATTAAGACTTATGACTTTTCCAGATGTGAACTCTAGATCCACCGTCCCTTTGCCTTTGAAAGCAGCAGTTGAAAAGTTGCCCATGTAGAGAACTATTCATCACTCACTTGTTTATAAGTAGTGAAACGGCTCTTGTCGTTGTAGATGTGCCTTGTTGCTCCTGAGTCAATCCACCAATCACTAGCATCTTCGAGCATGTTCACCTCAAATACAACAGCCACAAACTTGTTCTTGCCATTTGATGCTTCTGGCTTCTTCTTGTATGATCGGCATTCATTTTTGAAGTGTCCTGGCTTGTTACAATGCCAGCAAGCGCCTTTCGGCTTCTTAGCATCTTTCTTAGATTGGGGTCGCGCTTACGGTTCTTTTTGTTGAACCTCTTGCCATCATCCACCATGTGAATCTTGGAAGTCTGAACCAATTGCTTTTCTTTACTTTCAAGAAGTCTTGACTCTTTCTCAACTTGGAGGTGTTGAGCCAATTCCTCTAAAGTTTGATCTTCCTTTTTGTATTTCAGAATTTTCTTAAAATCCTTCCAAGAAGATGACAATTTCTCTATTATAGACGAAACTATAATAGGTTCATTCATGTTCATATTTTTTTGTCAAAACTGACTCAGAATATGTTGGATCTCATGGAATTGTTCCATAATGGGCTTTGTAGCAATCATAGTAAAACACATAAAATTACTAACAAAAAATTTCTTACTGGTGGCATCCTCAATGAGGTACTTCGACTATAATATGTCCCAAAGATGCTTTGCCATTTCCAGATGTTGATACACATCGAATAGAGATTCTGATAGTGCATTCAGAATGTGTTATCGGCAAATGTAGTCGTCATTCTCCCATTTGGTCCTGGTACGGGCTTGCTCCATAGTCTCGTCTTCTTGCTCCACCAAATAGGGGGTAGTCAGCACATAGACCACTTTGAGAGTGGTGAGAAAAAAATGCATCTTCTTTTGCCAGCATCGAAATTGGTCAAGCTTCATGAAATCTTGAGTCATTTTCTGAATAGACATCACCATATCTAAATATTGTCTTTAGATTGTTGGAACAATTCGTCTTGAATTCTTCAATTAGTGGTCTTCGAGTCTTTAAAACTTGGCAATGAACTTGTCTATGTAAAACAGAAATTGAGTGCTTCAAGTTGCGTTACTTAGTCGCTTTCCTAAACACAATATTTGCACCCACCAAAAGGTGTGCAGTGGGTTATAGCAATTTTGCCTCTAGGATACAATGAAGCCTGATCTAAAAATCAAGTCTACTGGCGTCTGCACTAACGACAGTCGATCAGAATACTCTTGATATAATCAAGAAAACCAAGACACTAGTAATCAAGTCTGCAGAATTTGATTACCAATAAGAAAAACAGAAATTTGCTTAAGAAACTCTTGATTGACAACTCTAAAGAGAGAGAGAATTGCAGGAATACTTTTAAGGATTTTGGATAGATTGAAATGGCTGAATTCATAGCCTATTTATATGCCTTGATGCATCTGATCGAATAGTCATGTCTTTTGATCGCATCCGATCAGATCTGACCGTTGGATCGACGATCTATGGTGCAGATCATTCTCACACTAAATAGCTGCCTTGACTGATCACACCTGATCACGATAGGGTTCCATGTCATCTGTACGATCGCGTGCATCTTCAATCAACGACTATGATCAAACCGCTCCAGATCGAACACGCAACCGTTCGATCAGTTAGTTGACTCATCGCCAACGGACGCCACATCACTGCCAAGTGGAGCTGACTGTATTCCACGTCACCCATGCCACGTTGGATCCATGTCATCGCTCCAACCTATCCGATGCAAATAGGAAAGCTTCCTCATAACGCTGATGTGTCCGTGCAAAGTGCACCATCAAACGCCACACGGCCCACTGTCCACGCCACACGCGCGCATGTGCGGATGGTGTGAAGCACCATCCTTGCGGTGTGGGTGAATGCACACTAGCTTTCACCTCACAATTCCATATTCAAAATAATATTCCATCTAGCACTTTATTAAGTGCTCCATGTTTTCCTTTCTTTCTGATGTGGAACAAAGTCCCCAAGCTTATTTCAAGCTTTCCAAAGAAAAACAAGAAAGATTTTGAAAACACCCAAAAATTAAACTATACATTTTAAAAACTATTTTGAAAATTCCCCAACAGTCCCAACAACAGGTGATAGTATTTACTTAATCACAAAAGCGAAGGATTTGACCTATTGACCGAACACTGCGATTTTCGCATCTCACTCAACACAACTCAAAAAGAGAGAAATACTACTTAAGCCCAGCCTTCAAAGCAAAAAGAGGGCATCCCAATCCCGATCATTATTTTTGTTCTCTAGTCCATTAATTGGACAATTGGACTAGAGTCCAATTTAAGGCAATTTGGAACCATCTCAAGTCCACCTTGGTAAACCAAACTGTTCAATTTTTAGTACCTTCCTAGTATATCCATGCAAAAACTTTGGTTGACCGGATACCGATAGCTTTATGTCTATATCACATTTTTGTTTAAAAAAATGGATGATAATTATGATTTTAAAAATAGATCATCAATTTTTTTAAGATGAATGTGATCTAAACATGTGGCTATCGATATCAAATCATCTTGATATTTTACATGAATAATCTACTAGAAAGGCAGTCAAAATTGAGCAATTCATATCATTGAAATAAACACAAACTAAGTACATATTACACTAAACTAGACCCTCCAATCCAATAAGAGAGTGGAGCTCCTACCTCCAAGGGGTTGGCCTGGTGATTAAGGCTTGGTGTTTGAGAGTGTGCTCCGTCCATGGTTTCAAGTTCAAAACCTCTTATGTACAAATAATTTCTTAGGGCCAATTCATATAGGGTTCTACCTTGGCTTTAAATGGGTCTCCCACTAGCATGGTTCTAAATATCGGCCGATACGCTACGTATCGGAAAAATGGGGTGCCGTGACGGATACAGGCTGGTATACCGCCGAGATTGAAAATCGTAGGAGTATCAGCCGAGTCCCAATACGTATCGGCTTGTAACCGTTACACAAGCCGCGACGGGCCGATACTCACCGGTTCAGACTGGTACGGGAAAGAAAAAGCTATAAAACTTGTAAAATGATTTTTAAAATTTTACCGCGGCGACACCCGATTCCCAATACGTATCGATCGATACTACCGATACCGATACTCCGCGATCGATACCATTACGTTACCCGATACCACGATTTAAAACCTTGCCCACTAGTGAATGGTGAAATTGGTCCTACGGATTAGTCGGTCTTTTGAGCTCGATATCGAGTCATCAAAAAAAGAAAGTGGACCTCCCCCTAAATAAAAACAAATACAACATTTTGATTACTTTGAAATGCATAGAGGAAGGGAGGGACTCTTCCAGGTCTGCCAAGGCCACTTGTCTTCTTAACGTGAGTTTGTTTTTTTAGAGCTCTCACAACTTTGATAACAGGTGGATCCTTGGAGGGGTTAACCCGTAATTAAGCACACAGTGAGGTCATTTGCTGTTGTTACTGCACTTCATATAACATGTTCACACGATTCCCTAACGCTCAGTTTGGAAGTGTTGTTCGAACTCAACCCCACAAAGTAACTGACAAATTAGGCAGCTCAGACTTTTTTTAATTATATGTATTACCTTCTATTCTCATATATATATATAATGTATGTCTATATAGAGAGAGAAAGAAAGATTCTTGAAAATGTAGAAGTGCCAAAATAGAGAGTGACCATATTGGTAGCATGGCTGCGACTTAAGCCAATTGTTGGGTGGGTACTACTTAAAATTAACTCTCTCGAGTTTAATTAACCTACCACTCATAACTTTAACTCATGGTTAAACCATTTTTCGGACCAGGGTGGTTCTTTGTTGATTCTATATTTTTAGAGCTATGGCGGAGCCGGAATTTTCATTCAAAGGATATCATTAATCCTTAGTGATATCAATTAAAAAAATTGACCAAATTAAATTTTCATATTTAGTAATAGAATGACCAAAGATCAATGTGATATCAAAATTATGTGTCTTAGATATGTTGTAATTAGCCGATGCTTTTTTATTTGCTATTTTAGTTACTAAATATGATGATAATTACAATTTAAAATATAATAAAATGCATACAAAAAAATAAAATTTATTAAAATAGATAGGGAGAAAAACAATAGAGAAATGAGAGAGGTAGAAATAATTATAAGAGAATATTTTGATAAAATTAAACATTTTTAATGGTAAATTATAAGGAATTTATTTTAAAAAAAGATGAGATATAACCATTTTAAAACATATTTGCAAATTAAAAGGGAATTAAATGAAAAACTTTTTATAATTAGAGATAAAAGTGTAATTTTCAAAATATAAGGGACACGTGCCCCTATGCCCTATGTAGCTCCGTCCTTGGCTATGCTATATGTAATTCAATTTCTTATTTCATTTACTCACTCCTAAACACAAAGTAATGGGTTTCATATTCATAAATACATATGAGACTTGTCCACTTACGTCTTCGTGTGAGAAAAAGAGATAACAATAAATAATAATAAAAGGTTATATGTAACATTTTTCATATTTTTATGATGGAATATGCTACATATAATTCTATGTTTTTACTCATTTTTCTTACTCCAAGATACAAGTAAGTTAGTCCCATATGTCTTTATTAATGTCGTCCCATCCCAATTACTGTGTCTAGGAGTGAGAAATAAAGTAAGAAATATGATAATATGTAGTATTGCTCTTTTATGACAAATACTAACAAGTTTTTATGGGTATTGTTTAATGTACACCTTAAAAAGGTACACATCAAAAGAAAAATTATTTTTGTAGTAAAAGTTACAAATTACAAAATTATAATGAGCAACTTGAAATAATATTTTTTATAGTAAAAATTATACTTCTTTTGTCTAACGTATACATTACATTGATAGTTTTTCCCGTTGTTTAGTATTGAGATTTTTGCAACATGTGGTAACAAAAATGCTACATATTTCAAAAAGTTAGTCAAAAAATTTACAATACTCACATATATGTAGGTCTCAGGCCCATGTAAGTACTATGTAGAATTTTTAATAATTTTTTTGAAATTCCAAACATTACTCGCTGTAAAAATTGTAAAAATATTAAACTAACGTTGTGTTTAATTAGGAGATTTAGAAAAAAAAATAATAAATAAATAAATTATGTGAAACTAGGTAAAATATAAGTATATTTTATTCACATTTCACCTACATTTTTCTTTCTATTTCCAAATTCGTTCCTAAATCTTTCAACTAACCACAACGTAAATAAAAAATATAATAAAATAAATAAATAAATGTCTAGAATTCTACACAATTTATATATATATATATTTCATGATACCTTTAAAACACTTGTTAGCTGAACCATTTTTTATTTTTTTATTTTTTTTATTACATTATAAAAGTTTAGAAAAGTTAGGAATCATGAAAAAAATTTCATAGAAATGATCATAAAAGATTTATAATTTTTGGATTACTTTGATTAGTGTGTGGTGCTTTATTTTAAGTGTAATCCAAGGATCACAAAATTTTCATGATTATTTTCATGAAAGGTTTTTCACAATACCTAACATTGTTGATAAAAGTTTCACACCCCTTCTCAAACTAAAAGCAAGCTTCACTTTCTGAAGTTTCTTCGCTCCCTCTCTCTCTCTCCATGTTTTGGTAAACCACTTTAGGTAGCCAGAAAACAAGCCCATAAGAGTCTTTTAGACCTGCCACCACTCCATATCATAACCCCTCTCTCTCTCTCTCTCTCTCTCGCTCTCTACCCACATTTTGTATTTGGTGTGAAGTGAGGAAGAGGAGAGAGAAAGCTAGCTAAAGTAGCTTAGAGAGCAGAGCAGAGGTCAAAATGAAGAGGTCACCTTCTTCTTGCTGGTCTTCATCTTCAACTTCTAGTGTTGAGTCTGATCTTCATCCTGCTCATCATCATGATGATCAATCAGCCCAGCGCAAGCCCAAGGCCAAGCGTCCCAGATCCAGACCCAGAGGAGCAATCAATAAAAATCTCAACCAAAACAAGTCCCAGAAGATTATTAATCCCAACTCTCCCAGAAGAAGCTCCATTTACAGAGGAGTCACCAGGTAATTAATAATTCATGGCATTAACTCTCTCTCTCTCTCTCTCTCTCTCTCTCTCTCTCTCTTCATTTGTTTGCATGCATGAGATTTTGGGTTGATAATTGATAATCAAATGAATGAAAATGGCATTGAGATTGAGATTTTGATTTTGGACAGGCACAGATGGACAGGGAGGTTTGAAGCTCATCTGTGGGATAAGAGTTCATGGAATAGCATTCAAAACAAGAAAGGAAGACAAAGTGAATATCTATATCTATATCTATATCTTCAATCTTTAATTAATTAATTTATATTAATTTAATTTGTAAACTTTTCAGCATAGATTTGTATTTGAAAATAAATAAATGATAAAATCAAAGAGATCTGCTGCAATCTATGTTTGTTATTAAGTATAATAATAAGAAGTGAAAGTGCAGAACAGCACCTGTTGCATTGCATGGCATGCTTGTGGGTGGGTTTCTGACTGACTGACTCCTGTGTTTTTATTCTTTGATGGATGGATGGATGATGGTTGATGGTTGATGGTTGATGATGGATCCCTGTCATTGCAACGTTCTTTTACGCTTTTGTCGCTGCCATTTTAGTTTATTTGGGTAACTTCTTCCTCTCTTCTCTCTCTTCATTTCTTTCTTAGCTTATTTTCTTTTTCTTTTTCTTCTTCTCCTTCTGTTTTCTCTTAGTAGATTAATTTTTGGTTAATTACATCAAAATTCACTCAACTATTAATAAACATCACGTTTTTCTCGTTATAAATTCGTACATATTCACTCATCAATTACGAAAATCGCACAAATATACCAGTTTGGAGATGACTTGAAAATATGAAAGTGATACATTTTTATAATTAAGGGTCAAAATCTACGAATTTTGAGGGATAAAGTGAGTGTAATTAACCTTAATTTTTATTTATTTTTTATCAATTTATCCCGTTCTTTTGTTATTATTTAAATTATGGTTTTCGGAAAAGCTACTACTTCTACTCCAAAAAAAAAAAGTACCCGAAAATGAATTGACACAATATAGATTTAAATATGATGTAATATGAGTCACACATTTTATTATTTTTTTAGTACTTCTTGAATACTTTTCTCACACTTGGTCGCAGAAGATTTTTTTCTAAAATTTGGGTGTTGTATTGTTAAGTAGTTTTTGACTGTTGCACAAGTAATACAAAACTAAAAAGATTACCTATTTTGTTATTATTTTTAATTTGACAACAGGGAGGGGCTTATTATTTATTATTAAAGTGGGACCTACCTTCATATTTATTATGTATAATATTTTTCTTATTTTAAAAGGCCATTGTTGTATAATAATGTTTCGTTGCCTCAACACCAATGCATATTTGTGTATGAGAGCCATTCCCTTTGAACAATCTTTTAAAATTTTTAATGCCAGTATTGTGATATGTTTGTCACTTAATTTATTTCTCTTTTGAATGTAGGAGCATATGATAATGAGGAAGCAGCTGCTCATACCTACGATCTCGCGGCCCTTAAGTATTGGGGTGCCGATACTGCATTGAATTTTCCGGTGCTATTTTTCTTCCACTTCCTTGTCACACTTTCATCTTTTTAATTTTTGCTAGCAAGTTTGTAATTAATTTTAGTTATGCATGAATTATTTTCAGCTAACAATTTATTTATTTTTTTATTATAAAATATTTACTTAAAATACAGATTGATACATACACCAAGGAACTTGGGGAAATGCAAAAGCAGTCCAAGGAAGAGTATTTAGCTTCCCTACGGCGCCAAAGCAGCGGATTTTCTAGGGGGGTTTCTAAGTACCGTGGTGTGGCAAGGTAACCCACCACCAAAACTTTGGGAAAATTCTATTTCCACAAACTCTTTTATCTCTGTGTATATAATTTTTCAATGCACACATTTATGAAATTGATTTTATATTTTTGTTCTCAATCCACACATCACTTATTCTAATTATATCCTAAACTACACATACCATCTAAACCATTAGTTTCACGGAAATCAATGGTGTAGACCCATTTTGTATTCCATTTACAAGGTACGTGGATGGAATAGAAAATGGGTTTCACAAAATACTAATTAATTAATCCAATTATGCTCTTATGGGGCCCACTATTTTTTGCTATGGTTGGTTTTGTGGTTAGTTTTGTGTCCTTAAAGTTATTGCTGTGAAAATTTCCAAGAAAACACACGCACACGCATCTAATACGAAATTGTATATGGTTGGTTCTATATATAAAAGGCAATTTTAGTATCTTTTCCTTTGGAAAATTATAAAGCTTTGATCACATTTGACAGGCACCATCACAATGGGCGATGGGAGGCACGAATTGGACGGGTTTTCGGAAACAAATATTTATATTTGGGAACTTACAGTAAGAACTCCTCCACTTGCTTCTACTCATATTGTGTATATATGATAATATTAAAGTGGTACCCATAATTACACCTTTTTTTTTTTGTTTGTTTTCCCCTTTTTGCTATTACAATGTTGTGAGTGGTCATTGTGAAACTTTTATGTCCATTTGTTGAACCCCTTTGTCCATATATTTGCACTAGGGCCTCTTTGGCAAAGGGGAGAGATTATTTCGACAGTTGTATGACGGATGACCCGTCATGTGGCGGGGGGATATGCAATACCGTGGGGTGGGGTCGGTGGTATTACAGATCCTGCATTTGTAGAGGACGTATATACCATCGAATTTTATATCCAGTCACCAAACAAATGATACCCAAAAAAAAATAAAAAATAAAAATAAAATTGTTGAGAAGCCGTGGGGATCCACATATTTTTCTATGCTCCCTACATCCAATCAAAGGAAAATATCTCCCTCTGTATATCCAAATGAAACTGTATGCCCAAATGAAACAGCTCCCAAGAGTCTATCTACAGGCAAAATTAACTAACAAATAGTTTCTATGGCCCATAGGATCCCGTCATATTTCTCCCATGCCCCTTGTCCCAAACACTGCCTCTCTAGTGAGTGTTTTTAGCTTTGATCGTGTGGTGGCCGATACGAGATTTGAGACAAAGGGATATGGGACAAAGGATGTCTTGTTTTTCTAACTAGTGATCCCATAAATTTTCATAAACTTGTTTCAAGGATACAATCCATCGAATGCCCATTAAAAAATGTAAAAATGAGCAATTAGATTGTGGAGTCCTTCCATTTCAATGATGCCATCGTGTTTACAATGCATACCATACTATTTGGGGTTGTTTGATGAAGTTAAAAAGTTGGAAGATTCTAAATTGTTAAAATTATAATTAGAGTGTAAAATTGCTACCTTGTATTTGATGTATCAATAAGTTTCTCATATTAACTTCAACGGTTCATAAATGAAAAGCATTTTAGTACCGGATTAGTTACTATTGAATGAATCTCTCTCTCTCCCTCTCTCTCTCTCTCTAGATAATGTTTTGGGAGTGTATCGTAGCCTTTCCCTGTTTTCTTTGTTTTTTTCTCATTTTGGGTGAAAAATATCATTATTTTCTATTTAAAATCATAGCAGGTAGTCTTCAAACTAGCATGACACCCCTTGTATTGTCATTACCGTGTTTTCTTTCTTTTAATTTAAAAAGAAAGAACGAAAAAGACAAACTTTTAAAAGAAAGAACGAAAAAGACAAAAATAAATTTATTTTCTTAGTGTGTCCCCCATGAGCCACTATAAGGCGACAAGTATTTCTGTTTTGGGCAAAGTTTCAAACCAAACATATTTGCATGGAAAAATGATTTATATATAATGTTTTTATATATATAACTCATACAGAATGATGTGATAGTGACATTTTTATGATTCTAATGAATGTTTTGGCTTGAATTGAAAAAATCATAAAATGTCACATTATTTTGCATGTGTCTAACTCACTCTACCATGTAACACTTTAGTAGTACTACTGTTGCTAAAAAAAAAAAAAAAAACAAGGGTATGAGATTTAGATACCAACTGCTCCACTTTTTAACAATTGTAAAATATGAAAAAAATGCTGCAGTTCGTGAGTTTTCTTTTCAAAAATATATTTTACTAGCTTAATATATATTTTATATTATTTGTTGTTTCTATTAATTAAAAAATTATCAGATTTCTTCTACCATTGTCAACTGCAACATAAAGAAGATACCCATTTGCTCTTTTTTCTTTTCTTTTCTTTTCTTTTCTTTCCCACCCCCCAACCCCCCTCTCTTCAAATGCCGGGAGAAATTGGTTTCTAAGTGGAAAGTATGTATGTAGTTATTTTATTATTATTTTTTTGTAGTTGTTTGTTTTTAATCTTTCATTTTCAATGGTTGTTGAAGGCACTCAAGAAGAAGCAGCAGCAGCATATGACATGGCAGCCATAGAGTACAGAGGTCCAAATGCAGTTACCAACTTTGACATCAGCATCTATGCAGGCCGCTTGAAGAAGAACAAAGCTCTTTTAGATGAACAACCCCAACAACCAAATCCCGAATCCTCCATAGAAGAGTGGGGAGATCAACAACTTCAACATCAACGCCACCACCGCCTCCACCGAGAAGATGAAAAGGAGAAAATATTGATGGTACCCCAACCCCAACCTCTAAACTTAGAGTTCCCTCCTGCCATTGACTCAGCTGATCACATGGTGGTGACGGATTCCACCAACGAGCATGATCACCCTTGGAGTCTCTGTTTGGATACTGGATTCAATATGCTTCCAGTTCCTGACATTCCCCTCGAGAAAGTAGGTGAGCTACCAGACTTGTTTAATGACACAGGGTTTGAGGATAATATTGAATTCATCTTTGATGGACCATCCAATGAAAATTTTGAGTTCAACCTCGACAGCCTGTTCATTGACACCACAACCAACTTGGTTGATAATGATATTTTGTGGGTTATGGAGGAAAAAGAGCGTGCAGGATTGACTTCACCTCCTCCTCCTTCCCCTTCATCGTCATCGCCGTCCTCTTCAACCACCAACACCACCTTGTTTCCTTGTAATTAGTTTGTTTGAAAGGTTTGGGATATTAGATCTTTATTTAGAATTGCTGGAGTTTGTTTTGTTTGGTTTGGTTTTAATTGGTATATGTTGTGAGGGGATATATAGGAAACTTTTGAGACGTGTTTAGATTGTCCCCTACATTTTTCCCTCATTGTTTTCATAAAATATGGACAGTTGGACATATTTTGGGCGCAAGGTTTTTTGGGATGAACTGTAAACTCAAACGTCTGAAGTATGACATCTCTTCATATTGCATCTGATCTTAGTTGATACATATAATTTGCAAGTGTTTACAAGTATTTACGATTTACTTTGCAGAGGTTTTTTTAATGTGGCCATACCTTGGGGAAGTTTGCAATCATAATAACTACGAACAAAAATCGAGACTTTCGATTATTTTCTAATTACTGTGAGCAATATAGATCATTATTTGCCTTGAATTGATTGTGATCAACTTCAACCTTCTAAAAGAAAAGTAAAAGATAGTGTTAGGATTAGTCCACCCATGTGATAAAGGTGAATCCTACACAGTTATTAATTGGGTTAAAATAGTAAAATTCAAAATTTATTGAAACACTTAATATATGTAGGATTTCGTTATTTAATTGTATAGAACTAAGATTCTCATGGGTAGGCCATTATAAATAGTCATGTGGACTATAGGATTTCTCTGAGAGAAATTAAAAGGGTGGTGAGAGAAAAAATAGAAATGTAAGGGGTGAAAAAAAATATTGAGAGCACCAGGATGAGGGTGAGCAAGGGCTCAATTACCCTTGAACATGGGGTTTGGGTGATGGCGTGGATTTTGCGTATTTTGGCCTCACAAATATATTCTCTATTTTATTCATAGTAGAAATTCTCTCTTAATATAGGTAATTTGGACTGAATCATATAAATATATGATTATTTTTCGCTTTGGTATGTGCGTGAGTGTGCTTCCATTTGTGTTGGTGAGATGTGGTATAAATCCCAACAAATAGTGCATTAAAGTTTTTAGAAATTAAACCGCACAACAATTATGGATCCTTGTGAAATTCTGACAGACGACCATCACTTGGTGCATGCTTCGCATATGAAAATAACATAATACATGAAATTTTGGAATTTTAACTTGCTATTACATAAATGAGAAATAATAATTGTACAGAATTAAAATATAAAAATATACATAAAATATAAAATATAGAAAATGTACATAAAGTAGGGAAAAAAGAGTAAATTTTACAAAAAATGTATAGAATATATAAAGTATAATGTGTAATTGAGAACCATACACAGAGACCAAACAACATTAAAAATCTACTAAAAAGGCCAATTCCATTCGGCCAATCAATTGCGTTTGATACCACAAGTCAACTCATGGATCAAATTCAAGCCCATTCTTACTAATAACAATGTTAGGTGGTCCGAAAAAATATGGATCGAAACACCCAAAACGACGTTGTTTTGGGTGTAAAACGACGTTGTTTTGGGTGTAAAACGACGTCATTTTGACACATTCGACCCATTCGAGCCACAAAAATTTGGGTCGCCAAACATTTTCTTCTCACTAATTACTATTTAGGTTGTTGAACAAGTGCAATGATGAGAAAAAGAGCAACTCTACAAGACTCTTGGTTGCCACTTGTTTCTATAAATAAAATCATACAAATAGCATAACATACATGCACATAGCAAGAACAACTAATTAAAAAAAAGTATGCCTAATAAAACTACAGTTTTCCTAAAATGACTTGTTTTTAAAGGGAAAGACCTCTGACATTTACCCACACTTAATTTTTACTATATTTAGAGTACGAATCCTCAATGCATTATTTTCTTTATGCTTATATAGGTTAAATTATACTTAGACTAACCTATTTGATTAACCGATTTTTTGAGGGGGAAAAGAGGAGAGTATATGTCTTTCTAGAACATATACCCTTCTTCTCCATTCACTCTGCTTCTGCCTCTAAATTTGATCTTATTTATCCAGATACTTTCCCGATGATATTTCTTATGATTCTTATGTTTGTGATTTCTCTCTTTTAAAAATTCCCTCTTCTCCTTATCTGCTCTTTTTTGATGTTCCTCCTCCTATTGTTCATACTCATGCTTGTCGAAAAATGAGTGATTTGCCTAGAGGTATAACTTCCCTACCTCCTTCGGCTGTCTCCATTGCCTATGGACAATGAGGCTCCTCCCGATTCTCAGTATCCTCAATGGTCTCGTAAGTGTCCTTATCGTTTTGATTTCTTTAACTCCTATTATTCCTCTGAATTTTGTTCCTTTTTGTCGTCTATTCATTCTCTTTCTAAACCAACCTCTTATAAGGAGGTTCTTTTTTACTCTCTTTGACAACAGGTCATGAATGAGGAGCTTTCTACTTTGCACAAGAATGGTACTTGGGATTTTGTCTCTTTACCCTCTGGTAAACATGTTGGTTGTTGATGCACAAGAATGGTACTTGGGATTTTGTCTCCTTACCCTCTGGTAAACATGTTGGTTGTTGATGGATGTACAAGATTAAAATCAAAGTGGATGGCTCTGTGGAAAGATACAGAGCTAGATTTGTGGCTAAAGGGTTTACTCAAAAACATGAAATTGATTATGAGGAGACTTTTGCTCATGTTGTCAAGATGACCACTCTCCCCATACTTTGATCATTGTAATTGCGCGTCACTGTCATCTCTTCCAAATAGATGTCAAGAACGTCTTTCTTAATGGTGATTTAGCTGACGAAATTTTTATGGTTCCCCTTAGGTTTCCATATAATCTGGGTGAAGTTTGCAAACTTCTCATAAAGCTTTATATGGTCTCAAACAAACTCCTCGAGCTTGGTTTGAAAAAATTTCTACTGTGACTAGTGACTTGGGCTTTCGTACCAATAATTATGATTCGGCTCATTGTATTCGTCCTATTCTGCGGGATAGACTATCTTTTGTTATATATTGATGACACAATTATCACTAGTGATGATCTTAACGATATTTTTGTGCACAAGACTCAATTGCACCATCATTTTGAGACGAAGGACCTTAGCTTGCTTTGTTATTTTTTGGGAATTGAAATGGCTTCTTCTCCTAAGGGGTACCAACTAATGTCATTGTGAACACTTCTCTTGAACTTAATGTGCATTATACTTCTATTGATGGTGTTCCTTTTATTCTATCCCACATTGTATCGTGTTCTTGTGGACAGTCTTGTCTATCTTACCCTTACGCACCTTGATATTGCTTATGCAGTACATATAGTCAATCAATTTGTTTCTACTCCAACTGGTTGGTCTTTGGATTTTGCGCTGTCTTTAGGACTCTTTGCATCAGAGTTTGTTATTTTCTGCTACTTTAGATCTTCGTGCCTTTTCGGATGTTGTTTGGGCTAGTGATGTTATGGATTGTGAGTAGCCTTTTCTAATGGTGGAGGTGTGGGAGTTGCACAAGGGTGGGGAGAGAGAGAGAGAGAAAGGGGAAATGCTAGTGGTTGGTGGCAGAGAAGGGGTGGTGGCCGTTGAAAAGGGGAATAAATGAAAATTCTATTAACATTTTTTTATGTTATTAGTACTTGAAATAATTTTACAGAAGGATAATATTGTAATAAAAAAATGGGAGGTGTAATGAGCTATAATTGTGATGTAAATAGAAGCCACCAGTTGAGATGAATAGAGAGAATGGTGTGAGAAAAAGAGAAGCGAGTAACTTAGGGTTTTCTCCATCATACAATCATACTTATATTAAAAGTGCTCGAAGTACAAAAATACCCATAAGGGAAAATAACACATAGCATAACAATAACCTCCCCTTTCAATGTCCATTCGTTAACTCAAACTCAACCTAACATTACACTTTATCCTCCATTTAACAATCCTTATCTACAGTTTTTTTTATCAAGGGTACATTACTCTCAAATGGACTACAGCCCACACACGAGATGTAAATATTTCAGGGACAACATGGAGGAAGCCCAGTTATACTGTTAAAAACATTAGAGATGCCTCCTGAAACTCACCCTTAAGTGTGGGAATAGATTACAAAAGCAGGGAGCAGGTAGGCTCAAGACAGGCAGCTGCCAATGACAAATCTAATCCATTTTAAGCATGATGCTGCGAAAGGCACATGTCTCGACATTTATCTCAAAGCACACGAATTATCATAAGAAAACTCACCATAAAACATTCCTTCAGATGATTCCACTGCCTAATCCTGAGGTCTCCCTTTGAAACAGCTGTCACAATTATATGTTTATAGAACTTCAACAACCACCTAATCAAGCTACAAAATCAAACTAAAAGTTAGCATGAGATAACATAAATCAGGACATGATGGATCATTTACATGGCATAATGAAAAAAAATCACATTCAAGTTCAGGAAACAAAAAATGTGTATATATTTCTACCTCAAGTGCTAAGTTGAATAGACTGAGCCATAACTGTTTGTTCCTCAGATTCTAGGCCAGGAAATTGTCCAATATCATGTCCGATAAGTGGTTGAAATTCATTATGTAAACCAACAGCAAATTCATCTGGACGAGCTCCACCACTTTGGAAGTAATCTGCAATCTGCATTGCAAGACCATGTTCAATTCAATAGTTACATAATTACAGATACTTCCACCAGAAATGGAAGTAAAAGGAAAAAACCAAAATTGGGACAGTGACACATGGCCATGGTGGAGATACGACAAAAAGAACAGACACGGTAGAGATCCAACAAAAAGAATATAAAAATACACATTTCATGTTGTTATCTTGTTAGGTTTTATCTACAAAAACCAAGAATAATGAAAATTCACACTAATTCAATATGAAAAAACCACTTGATCTATAATTTAAACATCAAACATACAAAATACTCATTACATGACATAAGTCAAAATCATTCAAGTTCAATAATGAAGAGGTTTTCCAACAAAAATAAATAAATTCCCACTATATTTTAAGTAATAATATGGTGTCAAACATTTATCAAAACACAGAAAATTCCACAACCAATGTAAATGAAAGCTGATAATAACACTAGAAAGATGAGAGGGAAAACTAATTTTTCAATGAGATATGCTCTCTATCCCTCAAATGAAATTTAGGGCAGAGATTAAGACATTGAAGATTGAACAAACTAGGGGAAAGCTTTTGTTTTTATTTTTGAAGCTCCACCCTTTTGTTCCCAATTATTATACTTTGACCACTAATCACCTTTCTAAAATAAAACCCCAAATGTGTCCTGTGGCATGTCCAGACACAAAACACACCTTGATGTCTAGTGCCCCCAACGTATCCAGCAAAACAAAATTGGACAAGTCCATGTTCCGGCATGTCTGAGGCATGTTTGTAATGGGTACAGCGACTAAAATGGAGTATTCGTGATGGAGATGCTTTATAGACATAGACATTATGATTTCAAAGTTTCATGCTTCCTGTAATTTATATAAACATATAAACCAGCAAGATAAAAGAGTAGAAAGAGGGATAAAAGGAACTTGCATGATTAGCAAGAGCTATGCCACTTATGGCTGCTGCCTCTAAACTTGAACCCAATAGCCAATCACCACATATGCCAGCCCTTCCATGAGGATCAAAGATGCAGGGGATACCTGGAGTATTAGTGGGAAGAGCAGCACCCCTACATATTTAGGGAATGTCAAACTAATCTCATTGAATGCCAAAATATAAAAATAAAAATAAAAAGAGTAAAAATGTGAAGTACTAGAAAATAGCCATATAAAAATAATAAATAAATGTTCTCAAATAATAAACAACTATTACTTCTAATGTGCATTATCTGACTCTATATCATTTATTCACTAGTACCCTTTTTCTTGCAATGTAGGATGCGGACACTATGTTCAAAGCAAAAAGGCAGGTAGAAATATGTCTAATTTCTGTCCCTTAAAACTAATAAAATGACCAGTGTATAGCAGACAATTCAACCACTCATAACATATCCAACAGCACCACAATACACAAATGAAGTCTTAATATGCACTGTTCTTCATCTGACTCAAAATCATTGTTCATCTTTCTGCAAAATTGTTATTTTTGTAGGTTCATAGTCAAGATAATTATTTATGAAAGAACAAAGAAACTAGGGAAAAGGCTTAATTTAGAGTTAACCAATCCTAAGCCAACTGCAGCAGCCAGCAGGAGTGAGATCAGTGACCCAAAAATCTCTCTCAATTGTTTGTTTTTCAACATCAGAAAAGAAAAGAAAAAAAAAAATAGAAAAATCAAAATTGCATGGAAAGCAGCCCTAACCAAAGCAATAACTGAATAATAACTCCTTAAATCACTGTAAAGGCAAAAATGACTGATTATAGAACAGCTTTACATAACTTAGCCTTCCATATTTCAATATTTTTGTCCCTTCCATATTTCAATATATCATTGTAGAAGAGGAAAAATCCTGGGAATATGATTGCCCCAGTTGTGCTCATGACGTTGACCACAATTGCTTAAATTCATCAAAACACTATAAATTGATATTATTTATTCCATCAATCGAGAGAGAGTCTTCAAACAGAACCCATGTTCTCAGAAACCAGATTATATGCATAGTAGTCCATCAAATGAAAGAAAGACAACCCATGGATTTGAAAAGAAGAAGACCAAAGAGACGCATGAGAAACTATTAGTAAATTTTGATTTTACAGCTTCCCTACATTAATACTGTGTCTTGATTACTTACTAATCCCTAATCACTCTCAACCACAAATATACAACAGATTCCGAATGAATCCAAACTTCATTACTTTCATCCTAACAGTTAGGCATATCTAAGAAGCTGAAATCGTACCACAATTGCAATCGGGTATAAAATGGTCTCTTAAGTGAGCTTTTGGATAGTCCTAGTGCATTCTCAACACCCTCCAGCATTGCCTCCTTCACCCTCTCTGCCGTGGCAGTTGGAATATTTTCCTGTAATGCACAAAAAAGAATCATTCATAAGTATCTAACAAGAAACTCAAACCCCAAAAATAAGCCACCTGCCTACTTCTAGACTCTTCACCAGTCTCACCAAATTGGTAAGGGTTAGTGCATGTCATCTAAACTCTCTGTGCATAGGTAAATTCCCTCCCTACCAGCTAGTGTTCGCCAAGGCACCCACGTTGGTTTGACTAGAGGTTTCATGCTAGTTGTCAACCCAAAGAGAACCCAAAAACTTTAATCCAGTATTTGGTTTGGTCGAAGCCTCTGCGTGTGTGCACACACAAGCATGCATATTTGCATAAAAATTGATAAATAAGAATTCGACTAACCTGTGGAACCTTATTCCTCTTTCCAAAAGTTGCTGTACTGAAAAAGGTCCAACAGTGAGGGCCAGTGTTCTGGGAACACAATAATTTCTTTGCATTATTAGCCATCCAAGAGACAGAGTCAACTCCTTTTACAAAAGCTCCTTCAAAAGGAAATGTAACTGCATTGGCAGGGTTGGGAAGAGGATCCTCAAATGCAGCAAGAAGAGCCCATATAGAACTCAGTTCCAGCCTCTGCAAATGGTTGAATAAGAGAAAGAAAAGAGAAGAAACAAACATGAAGCAATCAACAACACAAATAAACCATATGTAATAATAGCTTGTTTGGTGCAGCCCCTAGGCATCTCCACCAACCATAACCAAAAGCATACTAGAATAAACTCAGATCAAGGCTGAAAACATGCAAAGAATCCGACTTCTTTTTCAGAAATCTGCAATTTCCCACATATATAGGGCTCAAATCAACATGCTTTGGTGTCTAAAAGAAACCCTATAAACGATAGATTAGAAGGATTCAAAGAGAAAATATAAAACTGAATTGTCACCTCTCCAAATCTTCTATTCTCCAGCACATCCATATAATATGGAAACTGCTTCTAACTAATACCCACTAAAATAAACACACTGCCAAATGATTAAGGAATAAACTCAACCAATCCTAAGGACAACCATAATACTAGAAAGCAAAAGGCAAAAAGCAAAACAAAACAAAACGAAACAAAAAATCGTAGATATACTAAACTAAATTAAATGAAACTATTTTCAAGCCCAATGAATATCTTTTTCATTCAATAAATCTTTGGTCTTGAACGCATCAATTCCTCCAACGATGGGAAAAAGTTGAGCTGATAACCTGCATCCTACGTCGATGGAATATGAAACCTTAGTTTGGTATATAAAGCACCGAGGGAACTATTAATGTGCCTGTTTGGTACAGCTTAAAAACATCTTAACTCAGCTTTTGGCTTAAATTAAACTATTTCTAAGTGTTTGGTGTAACTTAATGGATGTAGATTATAGCTTTTTATAAGTGGAAAATGAGCTTTTTGGTTGAGTGGGGGAGGAGGTGCTTATTTTTTCAGCTTAAGCGGCAAGCTGAATATCAAAGACTTAAATGCCCTTCACACCTTCAAGTTATTACAAGTGTACCAAGTATATAAACAAAACACACTCATTCTCTCCCTCTCACAAAAGAAGAGAGGTGATTTCCAATGGAGAGAAGCGATTTCCAGAGACGGAAAGAGCGACGATGAGGGGTCAACACAGCACATCATCCATGTCTGAGCCTTCACCTTGTAACCCAACACAGCAAGGAGCTCATCAACATCTCTCTCGATCGATCGATCGATCGATTGATCAATCAATCTGAAACCCTAGCGCCGCCGCGATCGCGATCTACTCCGTCGCGATCTCTTTTCTCTCTCTCTCTCTCTCTCTCTCTCTCTCACGAACCAAAACCAGAGCTCTCTCTCTTTCGTGTTGATCACGGTGGCTCAGGGGGTTGTTCCAGTGCTGATGCAATTACTGGATTTGAGCTCATCGCCAAAAATAAGCCATTTCTAGGGTTTCAACCATCGTGGGTGAAAGAGGAGAACACAGAAGGAAAAAAAAAATTAAAAATAGATAAGAAAAAAGAAAGGAAATAATTAATATGTAAGAAGAGAAGAAAATAAAAAAAAATGAAGAAAAAGAAAAAAAATTAAGAGGAAAAAAGAAAAGAAATAAGGAAAGAAGAGAATAAAAAACAATTAAGAGAAGAAAAGAAGAGAAGAAGGAAAAAAAGAAAGGAGAGAAAAGAAAATAAGGAGAAAAAGAAAAAAAAAGAAAAGAAAACGAAGAAAAAGAAAAAAATAATTAATAATAATAAAGAAAAGAAATATACAAATAAATAATTAAATGAATATAAAAAAATAGAATGTAATGAAATCACAACATTAATATAAATTAGAACATGAATATTAATTGGTATTAATTGTAATGGATTAATAAATTAAACAAAATTAACAAAGAAAAAAAATAAAATAAAATAAAAAAATAAGGAGAAAAAGAAAATAAAATAAAATGAATAAAAGAAAAAAAACAATTAATAATAAAGAAAAGAAATATAGGAATAAATAATTAAAATGAATATAAAAAAATAAAAGGAAAAAAAAGGCAAAAAGAACATTACACAGCAAAAAAGTATTTTACAGCTTATTCAACCAAACACCACTCTACTAATTAAATCTATAACGAGTTAAAATATTATTTAATGAGTTAATTAACAATATTATTGTTAATTTAATTAATGAGTTAATTAACAATATTATTTAATGAGTTCATTAATTAATGAGTTAATTAACAATATTAACTCATTAATTTTTTAACTCATTTAATGAGTTCACAATATTATTTAGGACATCATTAAAAGAACAATATTATTTAATGAGTTATTTAATGAGTTAATTAAAAATATTATTTAATGAGTTAATTAAAAAATTAATCATTAATTAACAATATTAATTTTATTAAGTCTTGTATTAACTCATTAATTAATTATTTAGGACATCAACAATTATTACTTAAAAAATTATTCTTTTATTAATTATTTAGGTTTACTTGTATTATTGTTGGATTACAATTAATGATTACTTAAATAAAGTTCTTGACTCACAAGTAATTGTAATTGAATGAGTTAAAATTCATATAATTCTTTTAGAAGTAAAATCCAATATAAGTATATTGTTGATATTTTAAGTTTTTTATTTCATTGAAGCGAGTGTATGGAGAGTGTTCTAATTATCTTCTACTGGGGGAAACATAATTCAGGATCCCGATGAAGATGTCATATGATGCTGAGCCGAAAGGGATATATGGGGTGCAACTTGACATCACGCTTAACAATTTGGAGGAGATATTCATGTCCAAGGTGGCAAGTTATGACGAAAGTGTCCGATTGAACTTCAAATGTAGATATCCTTATTGCCAGTGGCAAGCAATCAGCAGATACAAGACATTACCGATCAATGACGATAAGACGTTGAACACCGTATTAAGTATCGATGCAAGTTTCCAACCACCAAATTGTTTGGAAGTGTACATTGATAAAGAGATTGTATGCAATGTCCCAAATATGAGACAGATGGATTCTCGTCCCTTCACTACATTGCTTACACAGGTGATTGACACGACAGCGTTGCGGTCTCCTATATATGCATCAGATCAACGTTATTCAGTGGTCTACACACAACAGACATTTGAGGGTCATGGTGTGGAATCAAGTTCGCGTGGTGAATATGATTATGAATTTCACAATAACACAAAAGATGTTCCCACCTGCAGCCATCATACCACTCCAGTTGAAGTTGATGGGAGGATGGCGGAAACGGTGAACTATGTGCAGTTTGCGGACACTATTGCTGACAATGACTTGTATGGTCCTGATGTCACCCTAGATGACGATGAAAATAAAATGTTTGATGAAGAAAATTTATTGGCCGGATCAGATGATGATAAAGAAGATGATGCTGACGGCTCCGTTGGCCCTAAAAATGTCCGCATCCCACCTAGACCTGAAATCCCTTTCTATGAGAACATTCACATGTGTGGTGATTTTGACATTAGTAGCCGTAATGTCGTACCCCGTAACCGGATCTGGAACGCTAAAAATGCAGAGTTGGACAAAAGGATGGTTTTCATCGATAAAAAGCAACTTGTACATGTTGTGAAATTGTACCACGCAAGAAATAATCGAGAGCATAAGGTCGTAACCTCCAAGCGAGACCTTTGGGGGTTTGCTTGCAAACACGATTGCAGTTGGTGGTTCCGTGCATCTCTTAATAAGAAACATGGTCTTTTTGAAATAAAGCAGTATAGGGGTCTGCACCATTGTTTATACCCAAGGATGAATAGGGACCACATTAATATTGACTCCAGTTACATTGCTTCTCATCTTTTGGGACAAGTTGCGGTAAGTATAAAAAACAAATATATATATATATGTTTGTTTATAGTATTCACACCCAAATAATCCAACTCATGTTTGATTGTCGTATGCAGAATGAACCTCATATGCCAATTAAGAATATCTTCGAAGATATCAAAAAGACCACGAACTACAGTATATCATACAAGAAGGCGTGACATGTAAGGTCAAAGGCAATTAGAATGGTATTCGAGGATTGGGATGAATCGTATAAGCAGCTGCCTAAATTTATGCATGCATTACAGACATCCAATCCTGCCACCATCGTTAAATGGAAGCATAGATATACTGGAGGTACAACCATCATGCCCGTCTTCCACTTTGTTTTCTGGTCTTTCAAACCCGTCATCGATGGATTCAGATATTGTAGGCCTATTATAACCATAGATGGTACATTCTTATACGGCAAATACACTGGTATGTTGCCTTTAGCAACGATCGTCACTGCCAATGGCAAAGTATTACCGCTTGCATTCGCTGTGGTCGACACGAAGAGTTTAGAGTCTTGGTCGTTCTTCATTTCAAATATCAGGGAACATATTGTCATGGACCGACAGGGAGTGACTTTGATATCTAATCGAGCTGCGAGTATTTTAGCTACTGTGAGGCGGCATTGGCTGAATCCCTCGCTCCAATTTGTTGGATATCATTGGCACTGCCTTCGACATGTTTGTAGTAACTTCAACAAAAAGTTTAAAAATAAGGAGCTGAAACAACTTATATGGAAAGCAGGGAGTGCTCATCAACGACTAAAGTGTAATGCCTACTTAGAGCAAATACAAGCCATTAACCAAGATGCCATCGATTGGGTCGCAAGATGAATCCTGTGGAGTGGGCCCTTGCACATGACGGTTGATATCGATGGGGGTATTAACCAGCAATGACGCAGAGTGCTTCAACAGTGTCTTGAAAGGTGCAAGGAACCTACCTATCTCAGCTATGGTTGAGTTTACATTTCGACGGCTCGTAAAATATTTTGACGAGATGGGAGCCCAAGCAGAAATAGATGCACGGAATGAGTTCCAATACCCTAGAGAAATAGAGATGCAAAAAACCATCGAGGAGGGCATCGCAAGGGGAAATACTTTCCAACTGATGTCATACGACAGGTTAGGTTGTAATGTAAACTAAATTGTGCTTATTATGTTGTGAAGTTAATTACACCTACAAACATGACAATTAGTTTGTATCAATAATGTCTGATAGGCCCCGCCGCATCTTTGAGGTGCAAACATCTTTTCACCATAGACGAGGTCGCAATACACAGATTGTGCGCATGAATCAACCCACGTGCAGTTGTGGCAAGTACGAGATAAGACACTATCCATTTTCCCATATGCTCACCGTTATGTCTGAATGTGGTGACAATCCATTCAAGTACGTTGATCCAGTATATAAGCTTCCTGTATACATGAGGGTTTGGGAAACTAAATTCAACCCAATACCGCATCAAGATTATTAGGATGATCCGTAGTGGACCTTAATGCCTAATGCAGTTCGTCTGCGAGAAGTAAAACGGGGTCGTAAATCTATGTCCCGTACTCTAAATGAGATGGATATATTAGTTAGGCGTTTGACCGCTCGTTGCAGTGAGTGCCAGCAGACAAGTCATGATAGGCGGACATGTCCAACGAGGCTTGGTCGATGAAGATTATGTAATGCTTACCAGAGTGTCGTGAATTGTGAAATTGTAAAATGGTCGCCCTTTTTAATTGTGAGATTGTAATTGGACAGCCCATGTGAGTTCTTAGCTTGTAATGCAAATGACCCCATGTTAAACTATTAATTAATTATATTTACTAATATTTTAGAGGTTAGACCAATTGAACATTTTGCAAACCCTGAAGTCATTTTCTTAATTTGAACTCTAAATAGATCTGTTTTAATTTTTAATTTTTTATATATTTTAATTGTTTTATTATAAAAAAAATTTACAACTAATATACTAAACAAATAAATTAAACTGAATATGTATGTAAAACAATTTAACTCTAGCACATAGGCCTAAGTTTTTTATTGTGTATTTGACTGAAAATGTATATTAAAAAATTCTATACTTAATCAAATAGTTCTTCTACCATTTGAAAATTTAATATTTATGAATAAATTTAATATTTTCAAATACTCCAAGCATTTTTCACATTTAAAATTTATGAATAAATGTATGTAATTTAAAAATTTTATACTTTATTGAAACTTTTAACATTACAAAATCAATAATTAAGTTTTGTCAAATATGCTATAAATCTAATCATCAACCTATTTTTTAAACAAAATTTTCTCATTCAAAATTTTGGCAAATATTTATGTAGGAAAACTATCCACATGTTACTGCACTATGTTCATGGTCATTATTAAGTTTATGTAACTTAGGCCCTAAAATAATTTTGAAAAAGATTTCTATATTAGCTATAGCATAGATAACGTGACCATTTGAAAGGTTTTTATAAATTTTGAGATTCATATATATATATTTTTAAAAATCATAAATTATAGAATAATTAGAGTTTTTTTTTTTTTTTATGATTATAATTAGATTTTAGTGAATTGCTTTCATATTAGTGGCACACAAATTTATAATTTTAAAATAGCTGAGCATATTTTTCTTTTAGAAGTCGTAATTTATGGAATAATTAGAGTTTAATAGTTATAGTTAAATTAGAGTTAACCAATAGACTTTTTTAAAATAAAAAATAATTAGATTTTAATGAATTGCTTCCATATATAAATCACAGAACCTGATCAAGCTTATGTACTTGCCACTGCTGAGAGACATCGACGAGATCGGCGAGTACAGCTGGGGTGGCGCGGCTTTGGCATGCTTGTATAGGATGTTGTGTCGAACGGCTCAGGTGGGTGCGAAGGAGATCGGAGGACCACTTGTACTGCTACAGGTTAGTAAGAATTTTAGTACATATCAATTCATGTTGTATGACATATCAATTCATGTTGTAATACTGATATATGTCATACAACATGAATTGATATGTCCTAAAATTCTTACTAACCTGTAACAGTACAAGTGGTCCTCCGATCTCCTTCGCACCCACCTGAGCCGCTCGACACAGCATCCTATACAAGCATGCCAAAGCCGCGCCACCCCAGCTGTACTCGCCGATCTCGTCGATGTCTCTCAGCAGTGCAAGTACATAAGCTTGATCAGGTTCTGTGATTTATATATGGAAGCAATTCACTAAAATCTAATTATTTTTTATTTTAAAAAAGTCTATTGGTTAACTCTAATTTAACTATAACTATTAAACTCTAATTATTCCATAAATTACGACTTCTAAAAAAAAATACGCTCAGCTATTTTAAAATTATAAATCTATGTGCCACTAATATGGAAGCAATTCACTAAAATCTAATTATAATCATAAATAAAAAAAAAAAAAAAACTCTAATTATTCTATAATTTATGATTTTTAAAAATATATATATAGGAATCTCAAAATTTATAAAAACCTTTCAAATGGTCACGTTATCTATGCTATAACTAATATAGAAATTTTTTTCAAAATTATTTTAGCGCCTAAGTTACATAAGCTTAATAATGACCATGAACATAGTGCAGTAACATGTGGATAGTTTTCCTACATAAATATTTGCCAAAATTTTGAAGGAGAAAATTTTGTTTAAAAAATAGGTTGATGAATAGATTTATAGCATATTTGACAAAACTTAATTATTGATTTTGTAATGCTAAAAGTTTCAATAAAGTATAAAATTTTTAAATTACATACATTTATTCATAAATTTTAAATGTGAAAAATGATTGGAGTATTTAAAAATATTAAATATATTCATAAATATTAAATTTTCAAATGGTAGAAGAACTATTTGATTAAGTATAGAATTTTTTAATACACATTTTCAGTCAAATACACAATAAAAAACTTAGGCCTATGTGCTAGAGTTAAATTATTTTACATACATATTCAGTTTAATTTATTTGTTTAGTATATTAGTTGTAAATTTTTTTTATAATAAAACAATTAAAATATATAAAAAAATTAAAAATTAAAAAAGATCTATTTAGAGTTCAAATTAAGAAAATGACTTTAGAGTTTGCAAAATGTTCAATTGGTCTAACCTCTAAAACATTAATAAATATAATTAATTAATAGTTTAACATGGGGTCATTTGCATTACAAGCTAAGAATTCACATGGGCTGTCCGATTACAATCTCACAATTAAAAAGGGCGACCATTTTACAATTTCACAATTCACGACACTCTGGTAAGCATTACATAATCTTCATCGACCAAGCCTCACTGGACATGTCCGCCTATCATGACCTGTCTGCTGGCACTCACTGCAACGAGTGTTCAAACCCTATTTGATATATCCATATCATTCGGAATACAGGACATAGATTTACGACCCCGTTTTACTTCTCGTAGACGAAATGCATTAGGTATTAAGGTCCACTGCAGATCATCCTAATAATCTTGATGCGGTATTGGGTTGAATTTAATTTCCCAAACCCTCATGTATACAGGAAGCCTATATACTGAATCAACGTACTTGAATGGATTGTCACCACATTCAGACATAACAGCGAGCATATGGGAACATGGATAGTGACTTATCTCATATTTGCCACAACTGCACGTGGGTTGATTCATGCGTACAATCTGTGTATTGCGACCTCGTCCATGGTGAAAAGATGTTTGCACCTCAAAGACGCGGCGGGGCCCATCCGACATTATTGATACAAACTAATCGTCATGCTTGTAGGTGTAATTAACTTCACAACATAATAAGCACAATTTAGTTTACATTACAACCTAACCTATCGTACAACATCAACTAGAAAGTATTTCCCCTTGCGATGCCCTCCTCGATCGTTTTTCGCATCTCTATCTCTCTAGGGTATTGGAACTCATTCCGTGCATCTATTTCTGCTTGGGCTCCCATCTCGTCAAAATATTTCACGAGCCGTCGAAATGTAAACTCAACCATAGCTGAGATAGGTAGGTTCCTTGCACCTTTCAAGACACTGTTGAAGCACTCTGCGTCATTGCTGGTTAATACCCCCACCGATATCCACCGTCATATGCAAGGGCCCACTCCACAGGATTCATCTTGCGACCCAATCGATGGCATCTTGGTTAATGGCTTGTATTTGTTCTAAGTAGGCATTACACTTTAGTCGTTGATGAGCACTCCCTGCTTTCCATATAAGTTGTTTCAGCTCCTTATTTTTAAACTTTTTGTTGAAGTTACTACAAACATGTCGAAGGCAGTGCCAATGATATCCAACAAATTGGAGCGAGGGATCCAGCCAATACCGCCTCACAGCAGCTAAAATACTCGCAGCTCGATCAGATATCAAAGTCACTCCCTATCGGTCCATGACAATATGTTCCCTGATATTTGAAATGAAGAACGACCAAGACTCTAAACTCTTCGTGTCGACCACAACGAATGCAAGCGGTAATACTTTGCCATTGGCAGTGACGATCGTTGCTAAAGGCAACATACCAGTGTATTTGCCGTATAAGAATGTACCATCTATGGTTATAATAGGCCTACAATATCTGAATCCATCGATGACGGGTTTGAAAGACCAGAAAACAAAGTGGAAGACGGGCATGATGGTTGTACCTCCGGTATATCTATGCTTCCATTTAACGATGGTGGCAGGATTGGATGTCTGTAATGCATGCATAAATTTAGGCAGCTGCTTATACGATTCATCCCAATCCTCGAATACCATTCTAATTGCCTTTGACCTTACATGTCACGCCTTCTTGTATGATATACTGTAGTTCGTGGTCTTTTTGATATCTTCGAAGATATTCTTAATTGGCATATGAGGTTCATTCTGCATACGACAATCAAACATGAGTTGGATTATTTGGGTGTGAATACTATAAACAAACATATATATATATATATATATTTATTTTTTATACTCACCGCAACTTGTCCCAAAAGATGAGAAGCAATGTAACTTGAGTCAATATTAATGTGGTCCCTATTCATCCTTGGGTATAAACAATGGTGCAGACCCCTATACTGCTTTATTTCAAAAAGACCGTGTTTCTTATTAAGAGATGCACGGAACCACCAACTGCAATCGTGTTTGCAAGCAAACCCCCAAAGGTCTCGCTTGGAGGTTACGACCTTATGCTCTCGATTATTTCTTGCGTGGTACAATTTCACAGCATGTACAAGTTGCTTCTTATCGGCGAAAACCATCCCTTTGTCCAACTCTGCATTTTCAGCGTTCCAGATCCGGTTATAGGGTACGACATCACGGCTACTCATGTCAAAATCACCACACGTGTGAATGTTCTCATAGAAAGGGATTTCAGGTCTAGGTGGGATGCGGACATTTTCAGGGCCAACGGAGCCGTCAGCATCATCTTCTTTATCATCATCATCTGATCCGGCCAATAAATTTTCTTCATCAAACATTTCATTTTCATCGTCGTCTAGGGTGACATCAGGACCATACATGTCATTGTCAGCAATAGTGTCCGCAAACTGCACATAGTTCACCGTTTCCGCCATTCTCCCATCAACTTCAACTGAATTGGTATGATGGCTGCAGGTGGGAACATCTTCCGTGTTATTGTGAAATTCATAATCATATCCACCACGCGAACTTGATTCCACACCATGGCCCTCAAATGTCTATTGTGTGTAGACCATTGAATAACGTTAATTTGATGCATACATAGGAGACGGAGACCGAAATGCTGTCGTGTCAATCCCTTGTGTAAGCAATGTAGTGAAGGGACGAGAATCCATCTCTCATATTCGGGACATTGCGTACAACCTCTTTATCAATGTACACTTCCAAACAATTTGGTGGTTGGAAACCTGCACCGATACTTAATACGGTATTCAACGTCTCATCGTCATTGATCGGTAATGTCTTGTATCTGCTGATTGCTTGCCACTGGCGATAAGGATATCTACATTTGAAGTTCAATCGGACACTTTCGCCATAACTTGTCACCTTGGACATGAACATCTCCTTCAAATTGTTAAGCGTGGTGTCAAGTTGCACCCCATATATCCCTTTCGGCTCAGCATCATATGACACCTTCATCGGGATCCCGAATTATGTTTTCCCCCAATAGAAGATAATTGGAACACTCTTCATACACTTGCTTTAATGAAACAAAAAACTTAAAATATCAACAATATACTTATGTTGGATTTTACTTCTAAAAGAATTATATGGATTTTAACTCATTCAATTACAATTACTTGTGAGTTAAGAACTTTATTTAAGTAATCATTAATTGTAATCCAACAATATTACAAGTAAACCTAAATAATTAATAAAAAAATAATTTTTTAAGTAATAATTGTTGATGTCCTAAATAATTAATTAATGAGTTAATACAAGAGTTAATACAATTAATATTGTTAATTAATGATTAATTTTTTAATTAACTCATTAAATAATATTGTTAATTAACTCATTAAATAATATTGTTCTTTTAATGATGTCCTAAATAATATTGTTAACTCATTAAATGAGTTAAAAATTAACGAGTTAATACAATATTAACTCATTATTCTTACGCGTTAATTAACAATATTAATAATATTAACAATAATATTAATGAGTTAATATTATTTCATATTGTTAATTAACTCATTAAATAATATTATTAATGAACACTATTAACTCATTATTCTTACGCATGTTTTGGGTTTACTGAAATGAATCAATTTGATCTTACTTCTTTTTATGTGTTGAGATGTTTGTGAGTGTGGTTTTTGTTTTTTTTGTTTTTTGGCTTATTCTTCAAATCAAATGCATTGGTTTTATTACAATAACATTGGATTGATTAGTTTGTGATTAATACTTTGTTATTGCAATATAAGTGTGATGTGTGTGTCTAAATTATATATACACAAGTGTGTTTCAAGTTTAGTGAAAGTGAAATTATATATACAGATTGTTACATTTTATTAATTTGATTTTTATTTTCTACATTTTTTTTTTTTTTTTTTTTTTTTTTTTGATCGGCAATTTTTATTTTCTACATAATGTTTGGTTTATGGAATTTTTAGATTTCATTTCACTGATTCGCCAATCTTCCTGGTGACTAACAAGTTTGTACAATTTTCAGAATTTGTGTATCGATTTCTCAAAAAATTAATTTAGATTACATGTGATAACATATCAAATGTTAATGTCATTTGATTTGTTCATCCATTTTGTGCATGTCTTAATAAATAATAATGATTACTTAAAAAGAATTTTTTAAGTAAACCTAAATAATTAATGAGTTAAGACAAGAGTTGATGTCCTGTAGCACCCCAAAAAGAATAATTTAAATACACGTAAACCTATGAAATTTACGGTTCAACAACTTAAACAGCACAGACAATAAAATTAATAATTCTAATTATTTCCAAACTTTCAAAGTTAACAAAAGGAAAAATCAAATGCTACTTACGGGCTAAGACAATGTATGTCCGTAATAAAGGGATTTGATCTCTTAGGCCTCGTTTGGGAACAGGCTAATTTAATAACTTCTTGGCTATTTGGCTAAAATATGAGCTAAAAAAAACTAGTATGTTTGGGATGACTTTTTGGCTTTTTACGAAAAGATGTGCAAAAAGTAGAGAGAAAAGAGAATCTTTGACTTTTTGGTATGAGTTGTTGGCTTTTTGGCTAATTTAGTAATTTTTTAGCTTTTTGGCTAAAAGGGAGGGTTCCCAAACGAGGCCTTAATTTATGTTCATTTGTGAGTTAAGAAAAACTCTGGTATTTGCTGTGACAATACCCCAAAAAATGACACTTGAATCTCTCTGGGCCTTTGTTATAATCAAGCAAAATATTGGAGTATAAAATATTGGAAGAAATGATGATATCACATAGCAATATCATTATTCAAAATACATTATAAGCGATGCAAACATTTGAAAAAAATATATAATATATAAATAATTGAGAAAAGTTTTACAATACATCTCAAAAAAATGGGGGTACTACTGGATTGAATTCTCATTCCTTTGGAAAAAATTGATTATCACTTTGGCAAAAGCTACGTACTATTGGATTGAATTCACAGAACCCTAGCCCTAACCCTCTCAAAACCCCAATTTGAATTCACAGAACCCTAGCCGTAACCCACATTGGTATCTTCCAAACTTCCTCCCCCACTATTCTACACACATTCGCATTTTCACAAACAAAATCAACATAAATAAAATTCAAACTGAGAGAGAGAGAGAGAGAGAGAGAGAGAGAGAGTGTGTGTGTGCCAACATACCTGTGAAAGAGACGAGCTCAGAGAGAGGGAGGAAGGTGCAGCGAGCGACAGAGAGGGAGAGTCACTGTGAGCAACCCAGGGAGAGAGAGAAAGCAGAGAGAGGGAGAGTGACTATGAGCGACTCGGAGAGAGAGAGCAGAGAGCGACAGAGAGAGGGAGGAAGGTTGCCTCTGGTTGGGGTTTTGGGGGAAAAGAAAGAGAGGAGGTAGAAAGCATGGTTGCACCTTGCTACTCTGCATGAGAGTTTAGCTATAATCTTCGCACACAAAACTTTGTAAGTACATGTAGAATAACTTTGATTCTTCACAAGCAAGTACCATGTTCTTTTTGTGGATGTACAACCCAACATTCAAGATGTTCAATCTTTTAACCATGATTTTGAATTCTTGGATCATGTTCAACATTAGTCAATAGATTGGTTGATTTGTCTTGTAAATTGATTTGTCAATTTTTTTGGGGTAATCAAGTCAATAGCTTATGCACTCATTGACATAAAAGGGTCATTGACTTCTCTAGAAGATGGAAATCAATTGAGCTCACATCTAGTGTCTTGACATCCCTAGGTATGGTGTTATGTTCATTATGTTCATTTATATTGTTCTCAAGTACATAAATCACAAAAGGTGTTTATTTAATAGTACCTTGTTGCTCTGCATGATAAGTTTCAATATAATCTTCATGAAGAACTTCTCTCAAAAGTGTACACAGCTCACTTGTGAAAACAAAAAATTACCATGTTTTTTCGTAGATCTACTACCCCACATTCAAGATGGGTTCAATCTTTCAATCTTGATTTTGAATTTTTGCTTCATGTTAACATCAGTCACCATGTTGAAGAGAGGGAAAAGAAAAAACATATTCAACACATCTTGATGCTGTGACACCAAAATTGATGTAGTCAGTCGATGTCTCCGCCAACTATAATGGAAAGCTGGCCCAAGTAAACTACCAGGAACATGCAAAGAATCTGACATTCAGAAATCTGCTATTTCAAATCCACGAACTTTGGGTTCTAAAAGAAACCTTCAGAAGGTAGAATATAAGGGAAAATATAACCTGACTTTTGCTCTCTCCAAACCATTCACAAATCTTCTAATACAGCAGATTTATATAGATTTTTTTTTTTTTTTTTTTTTGATAAATAAATAAATATAGCAGATTTATATAGATTTTAACCTTGTTTGACCCCTCAAGTAATACAGAAACTTCTTGTATCTAAAGAAAACCTATATCCACTAAAATAAATGCATTACAATAGAAAAAGAAGGGGGGAAAAGACACAATCCCAACCTGATGCCACACATAATCATTTACCAGAAAGCTTTAAAACTTAGATATGCTAAATTAAATAAAATCAGCCTTCCTTTTTTGAAGCCCAATGAATAATCATTCAAAATACCAATGTTTGTTAATATCATACTGGTCAGTGTATCATTTATCCAAAAAAAAAAAAAAAATCATACTGGCCAGTGTATCATTTTTGTCATTGGTTCGGTGTATCGTTCCAGAAGTATCGATATAAATATTATTAATTTATCAAATATTCTAGATTTATAGGAGTCATTTAATAAAATAATGAAAAATTCAATTATTCCTAAATAAATTAGTTACTTATGAACTACGTTTTATCATTTTTTACAAAATATACTAGTACTTACTTTTAAAAACATATCCCTTTTTGTAATACTTCATGGTACATGATGTACCAAAAAAATAATATAAATATACAATTAGTTTTTATAAAATATGTTACTCTTTTATACTCAATGATTTGAAGTAGAAATAATATATTAATCACTTTTTATATTTTAGACTTTTACCTGACTCTTTATCACATTTTAAACTAAAAACTTTCTTTTTTTTTTCCCCCGTTTCTCAAATCCTACAAGTCACTAAATAATAATTATCCCGGAACAGTATAGTATTCACCTGCAACACTGTCAAATTCCCAAAATAAATCTTTGATCCTAAACACACGAGGACATAAATAAATAAATAAATACCACAATTCATATACACAAACAAAAGGTTCTTGATGTACCTTCATTTGTCTTGCAATAAGTGGTAAGCCTGATGAAGCAAGCAACCGATTCGCACACTTTCCTAGTGGTGAAACAAAAAATATATACATAAAGAATGAGTCCTAGATAAATATGAAACAAAGTCATTAAGTATACAACGATGTACAAAAATTAGTGGTTGCATAACTCAAGTAGAAGTAATCGATATATTGTTGATAAGGTAACATCCATCAATTTGATGTTTCTACCTCAAAAGTCTTCATCACTCCTAAAGTTACGCCTTTATGAAGAAAGTGTTGTTTTGGGATTCTTAGGCCCCGGTGTGGTTGTGTGTGTGAGAGTCAGTTTCTAAAGATCAAAAGAAAGAAACATCTGGTTTGCGTCCCATCCTAGTGAGCCCTATAAATTTCCATCATTCCCCAAAACATTTTCAGAGAAAGCATGTGGGTTTAGACTTCTAGGGCCTGGGCATCATCATGTGCAGGTTTATGTGATTACCCAACCTGATTCTAATAGAAAAGGTCTGGGAGAGCATTGACAGGGTAGGGTAGAGTCTAAAGATAGGTACGTCAAAACTACTAGCGTTAGGGTGAAGTGTGGAGTTTAAAATAAAGAATCCACACACAAACTTAAAAAACCCCAACCTGTTGCCATCCCTATTTTCCCTAAAAAGATCAAAAGAAAGAAAATTTTGTTGCTTTTCCCACATCGAGTGACTCCTGCCCTAATGAGCCTTATGAGTAGCCACTCCTCCAAAACCTAAGAGTTAAGATCATTTTTGCTCCCAAGCATTCCCAAAAAATATTCAATAGGAGAAAAGTTTGTTTGGGCTTCTTCTGCCCATGAAGCATTTTATTTACCTAACTACTGAAAAATAAATGAAGTTGCTCATATATAAGCCAAGTCTCGAAAACAAATCAAGATATAAAATCATAAAAACATGTAAAGATTAATATGATATGTACAACTGCATACAGAACTTGTCCAAAGTTGTAGAACTCGGTATGTATAAGTTCTTTAAACCCATGTTTTTGGGTTATGCTCAGTATTCAGCTTTTTATGCAACTCAAAATTCAATAATGTGTCAGTTTGAGTGCTTAAAGAACAGGACAGGAAGCCTCTGTAATAACAAACTTGACTTGTCTTTGTGACCCAAATCCAAGGTAGATGATTATTATAGATGTAAGCATCACTCCTTTTTGCCATACAAGGCTAAACATTTAAAAGATTCATGAACTTCTTGAAACTTATTTGCTTCTTTCCAGATACTCTTGGCCTAGCAATCTTTGAGAAATTTGGATATGCAAACTCATTTTATTTCGGGATTGATTGAGAAAAGGAATCTAGTAATGAGGAATGGACTGGGTCTGGGAACTATCAACACCAGGAAAAACTCATGGACTCAAGGTGCATGAGGAACTTTATATTATATTAGCCGGTAACAAAGACACTTTAAAGTGCTTGAAATATTTTTAGAAGATACTGCATGGGTATGAGTGGGTAATATATCATTCCTCTTGAAATCCTTATGTCGTTCCTCTTGAAATCCACAAACATGCATAAAAGACATGACAATACAATAGTCTAGAAGATCTCTGCAAGGCACACCTCAAGACTTGCCAAAGTCACCATTATTTATTGTTGTCCTCGCATTGGGTTTACTTCACTTCAGAACTTTTCATAAAATGGTTGCTAATCAATTTGATGCCAAAATCAAAATCATTTGAAGTGACAATGGAACTGAATATGTTTTAGAGTCTAGCTCAATAAGCCTGACATTCTTTATCAAACTTCTTGTGTCAGTACTCCTAAACATAATGGAGCTGCTACGCAGGAAAAATCACCAGCTTTTTGAGGTTGCTTATTCTTTTTTGTTCACTATAAATGTTACCAAATCCTTTTGGGGTAATACCATCCTTACTGTTGCTTATCTCATGAACTAGATGCCCTCTAGCATCCTTCAGTTTAAGACTCCTTTTGAGTCTCTTCCCGGCGCTCCTCTTATTTTCTCTCTTGTTCCTAGACTCTTTGGTTGTGTTCTTTCTTTCATGCTTACAAACAATCTCAACAGAGTTGACCCAACCCAAGGCATTGCAGCGAGTCTTCAGTGGTCATTTGTTATTCAAAAAGGGTACAAGTGTTTTTTTTTTTTTTTTAACAGAAGCAAAGAGAAATTGCATTAGAGAATCTGCGTAAGGGGCACAACCTCCAAATAAAATAAAACAAGAAACAATATGAATCCCTAAGAAAAAGGTACAATCATAGAACAAGACCCCAAATATATTCCCAATTACATCAGCTACCCTCAAATAAAATTCAAACTTGTGCCAATTTCACAAAAGGTGTTTTGTATCTTCTGTCGTTGACTTCCACTTTTCTTCTCAAGCCTTTCCAATAACCACAACAAATTTAAGTTCAAGATACTTCTCCTTCAGCTCCCTCCAACATATACACTCCTGTGAATCATAATTAATCGAAGATTGAAGTCTTCTAAGTTCCATCCCCTTCCAAGAGGATTTTTTCCCCTTTCCCTTCTCTTTCTTATCCTTGTACAAATTTGGTCCATTAACTTCAAAACTACCACAACGATCAAACTTATCTTCCACCTTATAGCCCTCTCTTTTCAATTCATCACCATCCTAGCCACTTGTTTGATTCCATATTGGCTCACGCTACCACCCTTATTACTAGTGAGCAAAGCCTTGTTTGGGAAGGTGAATTTTTAACCAAAAAGTCACTACAAGCTGTCAAATAATTGTCTCTTCTTTTCTGCACGTCTTTTCGTAGAAAGCCAAAAAGCCACTACAAAAGTCAATTCCCAAACACCCTCTAAAAACATCTAACAATTACCTGCTCCATTGTTTTCTTGAGAAATAAGGAATCATTAGTGTCAAATTCAAATGAAACTTCAAAATGAGAACCCCTTGAAACAACATCCTCCCCAATTCCTAACCCCATTTCACAACTCTGACTCCCCTCCATTTCCCTACACAACTAATATCCATCAATCCTTCCTCCTAGCTGACCTAAGAAGCACTAACACAAAGATGGAAAGGCTGACAAGGCAATTTTTAAAAATTGAACATAACATGTGTGAAACACACTCAAATTACAAAATCATACAATTTTTAAGTTTAAAGTAGAAATTATTAGATATAAATCAACATTTTTTTTTTATAATTGGATATAAATCAACATTTGTTTCATGTATGTCTAAGTAATTGACACGTGTCTAGATTTAAATTTTGTTAAAAATAATATAACACGTTTGGACATGTCCAAAACATGTTGGGAAGTGTCCGACGAATGTCGATGTCAGACACAAACCCACCGCCTTTTAGAAGTATATGTGCTTCTTAGTTGTTAAACTTTGCTCCCTCCCCATGAGTGATATTGAAAATAGAATTACTTTAAACCATGCCTCCCCAACATCCAAGTTGGATACCTTCTGAGACATCATTATTGACTCCCCATTATCCACACAAGAATGTTTATGAACACCATCTTCCCCTAACTCAAAAACCAGCCCCCTAACCTCTACATCAACACCCCAAGCTAGAAATGTCTAAAATGTGTCAGGAAGTGTCCAACGAGTCTCAACGTCCAACGAGTGTCCAACACAGACGCACCACCTTTTTAGAAGTATCTATGTTTCTTAGTTGTTAAACAAACGTTACTCCCTCCACATGACTGATATTGAACATAGAATTAGCTTACACTAGATCAACCCATGCCTCTCCCACATCGAAATTGGATTTCTTATCAGACATCCTTGTTGACTCCCCATTATCCACACAATAACTTCTATGAACACCGTCTTCCTTTAACTCAGAAACCTTCCTCCTTACTTCTAATCTACATAAAACCCCCAAGCTTTCTTTTCCATTCCAGTGCTTGACATGCTAAACCATCTCATCCAATTTTGCACCCACCTCCCCCACTTCCACATTTCCCTTACCAAAAACACCATTCCCCTATGATGATTCCTCCCTTTACCACCACCTCTACTGTGACTGTTGATGAAGAAAAATCTTTTTTCTGAGTGGATTGTGAATAATATGCTCCATCCCCAGAGAAGTGATTACAAGAATCCACATAACTGGCATCAGATACATCAACATACTCTCACGCACCGAATTGTACATTCCCCTTATTGGACAGGACCTCCATCTCTGACTAAGAGCTTAGACCTCCAAACTATCTAGCATCACCAAAGAAGCCATCCCCTTTGCTGACTAGAACTCTTCCCAACAACTGAAACTATCATTGTCCTAGCGTGATCAGCCTTCTTATCAGTAGAGAAATTGAAATCCAATAGCTCAGTAGAAGACCCCTTATTAATCAATGCTAGACAGAAAGAACTAGACCCAACTAGCAATCTGTTAGAATCACCTCTTGGACTGTGCCCAAGCATTTGGGCCCATACTTGGCCCTCTCCTCTTGACAAGACCAAGAGAAAATCAACTTCCAACCTCCATTCTTGCTCTGACCCGACTCATGAGCAAGACCCAACGCAGGACCTCTTAAGTTATGCACCATACCTTCCGGATCACGTGGCAAGCCCTGAATCAAATTCCTCTTTTCCAAACCGTCTTCCACCTCCCAAAGAGGACTGAATCGTTTTCTCACCCAAGGCCACATGTCCCACCTCTTGCAAACCTCAGGGACTCGCAATCATGAACCCCAAGCCAGTGAATGGCATGTGCCTCCTTCGTCCACCTCTCGCGCCTTTGAGTTCTACTTTATCACCATCACAAGACCTCTTTTTCTTAGAACCATTCACCGTTGCTAGATTAACAATTTGATAGCCTAACTCCTTAACCACGGTAATCTCCTTGATCGGAATCTCCAAACCCCCTAACTCGGCCCATCAAATGTGATGAACTTGTGGAATTTTATGATGCATCATATTTTTGTCAAATTTCTTATGTGTTCAGAAGAGATAAAATCAATTTCTACTTATTTCTAATAATTTCACTTCATGTATATTCTTCATTATTATTTGAACATTTTCTAATATCTTAACTTGAAAATCACTCTACCTATCATGAAAGTGTCGTGCTCTTGAAAAACTTAAGAAAGCATCACACAAAATAAGATCTATACAAATATCAACAACAAAAATAAATTGTAATATATAAGATTGAAGCAGAAAACTCACCATTATGTGCAATGACAAGGGCATCAAACTGCCCTTGAGGTTTACCATTTTCACTTAAGTGCCACATCCCATTACATGGCTCAAGTTTACTGATCCAGCAAGGTCGAACTACATCAATCATACAAGTCTACACCACATATTAAATTTCAGTTAAACCTAAAAATGAAAAGAGATCATCAGATCAATAAGAAGCCAAACAAACTACAAAATAGCTAAGTTTCATCTACTTCAAATTAATTAGACAATAGGTAAACAAAGCTAGGGAGGTTCTATTCATACCTATGTTACCTGGAAAATGGATCGTTCCGGTATGTGAAACGAAAACGAAAACGGAAACAAAAACGGAAACGGAAACAGAAAAATGTGGTACGATGGGGTAGACTTGTATATGTATTAAACTTGAGAACTTAAGATAATTCTAGAGTAATTTTTTTTTTAACTATTAGACATCCAATAAAATGTAATATTTTCTATGAGCATTGTGACCCATTTGTTGATATTTTTGTCTCGTTAAAACTTAACTCACCTTAGATTATAGTTCATTATATTTGAATTTTTTCCTCCTAAAGTAACATTTAAGGACATACATTGAAAAAAAAAAAAAAAAAACCCTTTGGATCGTTTTGAATAACTAAATTTACCGTTTTGGAACGGAAGTGTACCATATTTCGAAATATGCATATCAATATGTTATTCGCTAGGGTATTGGCGTTTTCTAGTAACATAAATTGATACACCACAAAATTCTTGGTTCACAATGTTTTCCATTCAGATATCAACTGATTTTAGGAGTTGTTAAATGAACATTTGACCACTGGTAACATTGTGGCAGAAACATGGCTCTTCTTGGCAAGTGATTATGGAGATTTCCAATTGAGAGTGATTCACTATGGCATTCTGTTATTAGAAGCAAGTATGGTACTCAAGATAATGGTAGCGATTCACAGGTGATTATGAGGAGTAACTGTTGTGTTCCTTGGAAATCAGTTTCTCAAATCTATAGATCTTGGTCTCATTATCTGTCAGTGAGGGTGGGTAATGGGGAGCTTGTTCGCTTCTGGGAGAATGTTTGGATGGGCCACACTTCCTTTGCTTCGGATTTTTCACATTTATATAGTGTGGCTCAGTCTCATAATTCTTCTATTGCTTCCATGGCTTATTTACTTTTGGCACCAATTTCTTGAAATTTCAATTTTTCTAGGAATCTTAATGATAGGGAGGCTACACAGTTGATTTCTTTGTTGTCAAGACTTGATCATCTTTCTTTGGATCCTCTTTTGGAGGATAAGAGGGTTTGGGCTCTTCATTCATCGGGTATCTTTTCTTATAAGTCCTTTTTTGATAAAAAAATCATTGATATTTCTTATGTTCCTCAGTTTCCCTTTTGCTAAACTTGAAAAGCTTGTGTTCCTCTAAAAGTGAAGGCAATTATGTCGACCTTGGTTCATGGAGGCATCTTAACAAATGATACATTGCAAAAAAAGAGACCTAATCGTTTTCTAAATCTTCAGTGATGCATTGTGTGTTGTAAAAATGGTGAATCCTTGAATCATTTATTTTTGCACTGTCCATTTGCTTTGAGTCTATGGCACGGATTGTTTCTTTTGCAGAATGTTATGTGGGTGGCACCAAAGGTAGTGCGCATATGCTACTAATTATTGACTTTCGTGCTATGGGAGGTTCGAAGAGGGCCAAAGTGCTATGGTCTTGTGCCGTTTTTTCAACTTTTTGGATTCTATGGTTGGAAAGAAATATGCGGTTGTTCGAAGATAGATCTCGGGAAGTGGACTAGTTGTGGGATAAAATTTGTCCCATAACTTCCTTTTGGGCTTCGGTGAATTCTCTCTCTAAAGGGGTTCCACTATTTTTGTTAGCTAGAGATTGGTTGTTAGTATGTGACATGTAGATTTTTGCTTGAGATAGTCTTTGTTTGGGTTATATATTTCTTACTTTCAATTTCTTTCTATAAGAGAATGCCTTATCCTTGTTCCTTTTTTGATTTATCAATAAAATCTTTTGTTGTTGATCAAAAAAAAAAAAAAACATTACTAAGAAGTCCAAAGCTAAACTCTATTACAAATGGTGTTGTCATATCCTGATACGTATCCATGTATCATATCCTAAGGTCAATGAATATAAGAAGTTTATAACAAAAGTTTCAAAGGGTTAACCAGTGAAAGGGATTTGCAATTATAAGATACCAAATCAACCCTTAAATCTCATCAAATGGAGTCGGCTGCATAAATCCTTCTTCTCCATTCGACTCTATCCAAGACCATTTCGTTAGTCAAATTAAGGAGATTTATATCTCTATTTACTACATTGGTCCACATCAATCTAGGTCTACCCTTCCCCTAAAACTACCACCTACCGTTACTGTATCACATCTCTTCACTACTGCCACTGTTGGTCTCCGTTGTATATGATCAAACCATCTCAATCTATTTTCTCTCAACTTATCTTCTATCGATATTACTCCTACCCATTCTAAAATATACTCATTCCTAACTTTGTCTTTCCTAGTCTTGCCACACATCCAACTTAGCATTCTCATCTCAGCTATACTCATCTCAGCTATACTCATCTTCTCCACATGTTTCTTAGTTGCTCAGCATTCCGTCACATACAATATCGCCGGTCTAATAGCCGTTCTATATAATTTCCCTTTTAGTCTAATGGGTACTCGTTTATTGCACAGTGCTCTAGACATACTCCTCCACTTAAGCCACCCCGCCTTAATTCTGTGAACCACATCCGCTCCAATCACCCCAGTCGTTGTGATAATCGATCCTAAATAACGAAAATGTTCACTCTTAGGTAGTTTTTGGTTCTCAATCTTTACTTCTCTGCTTCCATTGTGACTATTACTAAAATTACACTCCATATACTCTGTCCTAGTTCTGCTTATCCTAAATCCTTTAGCTTCGAGTGCTTTTCTTCAAATCTCTAACTTAGTATTAACCCATTCTCTAGTCTCATCCACTTACACAATATCATCTGCAAAAAGCATACACCATGGCACATCATCCTAAATATCGTGCGTCAACTCATCCATAACTAAAGCAAAAAGATAGGGACTTAAGGTTGATCTTTGGTATGACCCTACAGAAATTGAAAATTCACTCGTCTCTCCGGCAGGCAATCTAATAGTGGTTACCACACCTTCATACATATCCCTAATCACATCAATGTAACCTTTGTCATCCCTTTCTTCTCTAACATCCACCAGATTATATCTCGAGGCACTCTATCATATGCTCTCTCAAGATCGATAAAAACCATATGAATATCTCTTTTCTTTTCTCTATACTTTTCTGTTACTCTCCTCAAAAGATAGATTGCTTCCATTGTTGACCTACCAAGCATAAATCCAAAACCTATGATGACCTATACACTAGACTAGATAGTAAAGAGGGAGAGAAGAGGATATGCAAACTTGCCAAGATAAGAGAAAGGAAAACAAGAAATTTTAATCAGGTTAAGTGCATCAAGGGTGAGAACTTTAAGGTGTTGACGAAAGTTGAAGAGATTAAAGAGAGGTGGAAGAGCTATTTTCAGAAGTTGTTAAATGAAGAACATGGAGGTAGGTCAAAAGGGGAGGAAGTAGGCAATAATAAGGAAAACCGAGACTATAGATTCTATCGTAAGATTAGGGACTTTGAAGTAGAGTTTGCACTTAAGAAGATGAAATTGAATAAGGCTTTAGGACCCGATGATATACCTATTGAATGTTTGGGTAAGAAGGGGGTTATTTGGTTGACTAGGTTTTTTAGCAAGATTTTGTTGACTAGGAAAATGCCAGAGGAGTGGAGGAAGAGTATTTTAGTGTCAATATATAAGAATAAAGGAAATGTTCAAAATTATACCTACTATGGAGGAATCAAGTTAATGTGTCACACAATGAAAGTGTTGGAAAGAGTGAGGAATGTCGATTGTGATCATAAGATAAAACATTAAAAAAAATGCAAAATCTTAGTAGTTGCAAGGATGGAAGAGGAAAAAAGGAAACAATGATGGCATTGATAAAATTGTGTATCTAAAAAACTAAGAAAGAAAATAAGTGACTTAACCATTCCATTTTCTGTTCAACTCTTTATTTCTCATTTTCTACTTTCTACTTCCACAAATTCTCTAAAAAAAATAAGATTTTTCTTTGTTTCAAATATTTTTTTAAAAACAAAAAATGGGTAGAAAAAGTAGATCTTGTTAAATATTTCCTAACAAGTATTGAAACAACTGATGGGACTTAAGGCTTGGTTTGATTTGGTTTGGTTTGGTTAAGTATTGAAACAACTCATTATTTCGGAATGTTTCATAGAGTTTTAGTGAGTTTTGGTACATTTCAGTATGTTTCGGTAGAAACACTAGGATTTTGGTTTGTCAATAATATTTTGTGTCAATTTCTTAGGATACAGAAATGTTTTGGCCAACGTAACAAAATTTTGCTCCTTATCAGAGCTCTGGTTAGGAAAAGTCTTGGGTTCAAATCTCTTTGTTTGCATTTGTTTCCCTATTTGCGTAATGTTCTCTACATGTTTGAATATTTGCATCTCCACATGCAAGGTTGAGTTGCACATGAGGAAGGATCTTGAAAAGCTTGATATACTTTATTTGGGCCCATTTCCGAATATCTTAAGTTTTTGGGATTAGTGGTTCTCTAACACCACAAACAAAATAATATAGTGATAAATAAGAATATATAACAAAAGCAAGAGTAATCACCTGAGACAGTATAGAATCTGCAAGGGGGCGCATCCCATTAACACCTATATATCTTGGGGGAGAAGAAGGAAGTGGAACAAACCGACCACCCACTTCAAGCTCTCCAATTGTACCCTCCCACTGTTGAACCTGACCTTTCTCGGACCATCCATCGACCAACTTAGCAAATTGAGGATCACTAACAGTAAAGAACTGAGCCGCATGGTTAAATATCAAAGGTTGTGGATCAATTATTCTAGTTCCCATTCTTCCTCCCAACCCATGGAGCCCCTATAATAACTAAACAAAGTCAAGAACCCTGCAAAATATCCTTCACACTGCAACATTAAATAATTTAGCATATGAAATTATTCTCAACCCCCATTTGAATTATATGATATGCATTTAGGCATTTAGTTGAAATAAGTTCTAAACAATTTAAGTATATTAGGACTTACAAATGCCCACAACTCTAACTTGCTACTAAATTTCAAGTTTTCTTTTCAACATATATTTCAATAAAGCAAAATTTCAGAACAAGAACAATTTTCTAGATCCTATGCAAAATTTCAGCAAATGGTAACCTTTAAAGCATATCGCCTATCAAATTGTTTCGGTCATGTAGACGGCAGCCAACCAAAGTGCTCTGAGCAGGGTGCCTAACACAACACCCAAATTCATATAATTAAAGCACAACAAAACACATACCACTAATACAAAACAAAATGATTCCCATAAAATAATAAGCAAGTATCCAATATTAGTCTCACCACAATAGCATTGGTAGGAGTGGATTTGATATCAACAAAAACTTATCATGATTTACCCATTTGGTGGGTCGTGCGGGTCATCGAAGAGTAATAAGCACAATATAAGTTGAATTTGAGACGCAATCAACAATTCCCCAGGTTTTCTCCCTTCTCAACCTTTGTCTATAAGAGCATCTCCAACCCTTCACTACTTTTTTTCATCTAATTTGATTCCAAATTTGAGTAAAAAGCTAGATTTTATATGAACTACTCCAACCCTTTTATCAAATTTTCATCAAAATCTTTTTAAAAATTCCCCTCTTCTCCCGAATTTCCCTTCTCATCAAATTTGATGAGAAAAAAAAAATCATCTCCAATGCTTTATCTTTTTAAATTTTCATCAAATTCAAATGTGATGAAGGATTTGATGAACTCTCAGTTTGATGAAAAAATGTTTCTCTTGATTTGATGAATATTTGATGAAAGAATTGGAGATGATTTTTCAACACTTACTCATCAAATTTAAATTTGACCAAGAAAAAAGGTTAAGGATTGTAGATGCTCTAAGACATGATATCCTGAATGGAAATTATGCCTGACATCAATATGCTTGACCCTCTCATAATACTTTTGATATTTTGTCAAATGTATAGCACTCTGACTATCACAATGTATGCTAGTCTAACCCTACTCGAGACCTAGCTCACTAAGAAAAACTCTCAACCATAATGCCCCCTTCACAGCTGCAGTCATTGCCTGGTATTCTGCCTCAGTACTGGACATGATAGCTGTGGCATCTAAAGTAGCCTTCCAACTACTGTTACAACTTGAGAGAACTGAGACTTAACCTGTCACAGATCTCCTATCACAATCACCAACAAAATCAGAATCCACAAATCCAACAACAGAACCATCAATATCAGTACCTCTAAAAACATCAATCCAACATCTGCATGCCCCTCAAATCCAAAACATCCAATTCATAGCCTACCAGTGTGCTTTGCCTAGAATCCCATAAGCCTACTCACAACACTAACAAAAGTAAAATATCAAGACAAGTACATACCATTTCATACATAAAGCTCGAGACTCTTAGATATTTCTTTTGTATACTTGTTATATGTTGACGTCATGCTTATTGCTATGATGAACATGTCTGAAATCAACATATTGAGAAGTTAACTCAATGGTGAAATTGAGATGAATGACTTGGGTGCAACAACGAAAATTTTAGGTATGGAGATTCGCAGGGACAGGAGAGTGGTCAAGTTATACTTGTCTAAGAAAAATTATCCTTAGAAGGTGTTTGAATGCTTCATAATGCAAAATACCCAGCATATGAGTATCCTTTGGTTACATTCAAACTTTCCAGAGTTGTCACCCCAAGGAGAAGTACATCCTACAGATTTCCTCAATTGTCACGCTCACTCCTAGAGTAACTATAACTCACCATGAATTTATCAAACTGCTACAAGACTGTTGTAGGTAATACAATGATTTCCTCAACAAACATGTTCTTCCTTACCTAAAAGGACAAATACCTCTAGCTAATGCATGTAAATTTACTCCCCAAGCTCACAATATAAGAAAGTAGTCTTAACATCAACCTCCAAGTCAAAACTTGAACAATGAAAAACAACACACACAAGAGCTATGTTTCACAACCAGTGAGAATACCAGTGTTGAAGAGCTTGATAAGCATTGTTAGGGCCCCTTCCTAACGACTTTAGCTTTAGGGACAATTGGTGATCTAACATGGTATCATATCTCAGGTTAAGAGAGATCTTTGGTTTAAATCTCTTCATTTGCATTTCATTTCTCTATGTGGATGTTTGCATCTCCACATGCAAGATGGGGTTGGATGTGAGGAAGGATGTTGGAGAGCTTGATATTCATTGTCAAGCTTATTTCCAAACAACTTAAAACTATGGTGATCCAACAACCTCATTGAAGTCTCCACCCAATTTCTAGCTATAGCCCTTTGCAACTAATCGAGCCTTATACCTTGCATTTTATGCTCCTAGAATTCCTTCTTTTCACTTGAAGACCCATTTGCATCCAACAATCCTCCTACCTTTTTGCAGTTTTATTAACTCCTACGTATGATTCTTGTGAAGAGAATGAGTCTCCTTAACTCATCAACAAGTCATTATGCAAACTCATGACCTATGACAGCCTCACGAAACTCAATTGTTTTTGCCACTGACAACACATAAGTAACTGTCTGCATAACCAAATTTCTGATATGGTCGAATGTTCCTTCTGATCCCGTCTCTTGTAAGGTTGTATTGTTGTTCCTATAGTGCATTTTCCTCGTCATTAGGCTGTTGAGCATTCTCCTCAATAGGCTAATCAGAAGTATCATCATGCACCTTATCAAAAGTCTCACATGAAAGATCCACATGCTTACTAATTCCCCGGCATCTATCTACATCATCAAGTTGTACCCTCCCATGAAGCATGAATTTTTCATCAAACACCACATCCAGTGTTTTAAAAAGCGCTTACACACGTGCCTAAGCGCAAGGCGCAATGAGGTGCAGCCCTGCGCTTCGAACAGGTTGAAGCGAGCCAAGGAGACATGTGCAAGGCACAGAGGGCTTTATTGCAATGCGCGAGGCGTGGGCTTCATGTATTTTTTTACTCCAACTATTGATTAAATGATATTTCTGTGTGCATACCCACAGGTAAGGCTGTCAATGGATCTGATGTAATCCGAATCTGACCCAAATCCAATCCGAAAATCCGAATCTATTTACAAAAAATCCGATTTGTCAATCCAATAATCCGATAATCCGTTTAATCCATTAATTAAACGAATTGAATATGTAAAAATCTGATCCGATTATTATCAATTTGAATAAAGAAAACACAAAATGAAAAAAAAAAAAATCAAATTATATAAAATTGTAGCTCAATAATAAATGGAACAGGTCGGATTATCGAAAATTATCGAATTCGGATTCAAATGAACTATAATCGGATATGGGCTAAACAGATTCAGATCGGATTCGGGGTTTGCCTTAATCGGATCGGATTCGGATCCGGATTTTGATAAATCCAATCCGAATCTAATCCATTTATAGGCCTACCCACAGGGAATTAAAACCCTTCAATATAAGATGACCAAATGTGTTGAAAAGAGATCAAAAAGTGATAAACAAAAACAAAACAAAAAAAACTAGGTGGAGAACGATTAAAAAAATTGATCAAAAAATGAAAAGACATCAGCTTCTTCAGGTTCTTTTTCTCTTCTTCCTCTTCGCTAGGTTTTCTTCTTTTCATCGCTGGGTCGCTGGGTTCTCTTCTTCTCTTCTTCTTCGCTAGGTCCTCTTTTTTCTTTCTTTTGTTGTGTTCTCTCTTCTCAACTATGCTTGTGCATGCAAGAAATGGCTTGTTATTAACCTTCATATTATTTTCCTTTGTTTTTTCTAATTGCTTTTTTCTGTTGGATAATCTTAAAATTTTAGGTTTTTGTTAGATGTGAAGGCAATACTTTATATCTTCTGTTGGGTATTATATTTCTTGTTTTTAGAAGATTGAATGTTAAGTTTAAAGATTATTTGAAATAGTGAAACTTGCTTTATGATTTTTAGAATTCTATATATATTTGTTTATGTTGAAAACGTTGCCTATGCGGAAGATCCATCCTCACCACTCTCTTTCATAAACCGTCCTCATTTAGAGCATAACTCCACGATACTAAACCCACAAACCATGGTTAAAACTTAAAAAGCTATAACTTTATGCAATGAAACAACCATCCTTCATAGGGAAATAAACTGTAACCCAATCTAATACAACTCAGTTAGTTATATGACGCAATGCTGAATTTTGTTGTTCTAATCTTAATTCATGAAGTGTAAATACCTTCATGAATCCTAAACCATTGGAATCCATGTAAGTCTTTATCTATTCTATTATGTTATATAAAGCAAAGGCTTGAATTGGTGTGGATTGACACAGTTTTTCCCTATTCCTAAATTACTCCCTTATAATTACCTCTATATATACTAATTATATATACCCACAAGAGCACTTACGGAGTGACTGATATAAAGAGACCCACAAAGTCTGACATACAGATCAATTCACAACTACCTCATAATGCCTCATGATCTTTTCAATTGCTCGTATAGTGCACTTAACTGTTTAGGAATACTATGTATCAATTCATTCATCTATATTATCTATACCATTATATTAAACAAAGGCTGGACTTGGTGTCCAAAATTTTGATTGCTTCTCTTTATGTCGCGTGTCCTCATTTTTTAACTTAACAAGCACTCTTACTACTACGTAGCACACACAATATTAACAAATATTTTATTTTTACTTAATTTAAATTGTACACACATCTCGTGTGCCAAAACATTCAAATAGTTGAGTATATCAAGAACAATACAAAAAAAAAGGGAAGAACTGACCAACCGTGTCGAAAACTGTGGAGCGAATCCCTCTCTTTTCCAAATTGAGAGCACAAACAAGACCTGACATCCCTCCGCCAATTACAGCAATGATAGGATCATCGGAGAGTGGACCAGTGAACATTACCTGTTCTTGGCTGAAGGACTTCTTGATAATGGACCTCCTAGAGGTACCGTAGGATGATTTTCTAGGGTTTCTAGTGCGAGTGGGTTTGTTGGATTTGGGGTTATCCATGGTGGTTTTGTTGGTGGTGGGTCTGTTTTCGATTCTGCAAATCAGGGTTAGGGTTTTGGGAGTGGTAGTTGTGAGGAAAATGGGTTTGGAGGGTTTGTGTTTTGGAGATGTGATGGGCTGAAGAATGAGTGGTGAAGCAATCAGGCGACTGCTGCTGGTGCTCCTCATGGTTTTTGGAGGGAAAAAAGAGACGGTGGAGGAGAGTATAGATAGGTCGTGCCTTAACCAACCATTTGCACTCTCTTACCTAAAATATTGGAACCAAATTATTAGAGCAATGGTAGTGGCCACCATTTTTATGGCTCAAATGATTTGAAATTGTCAAAATGATGTCGTTTTAAGTACAAAATAATATCAAAATTATCAAAACGACGTCGTTTTGATAATTTTGAGCCATTTGAATCACAAAAATTGTGACCCTCAAACATTTTTCAAATTATTAATTGGAACCGAATTATATGGGTGATAGATAACATCATTTCCTACCTAAAATTGAATTGATTAGTGGCAATCAATTTAGTGTTTGATAATTATAATTAACATCATTTAAAAATTAAAATAACTCTTCAAATGTAAGTTAAAATTTTTTTAAAAAAATGTAAATCATATAACACTTATTTAATTCTAACTAAACTTATAAATATTAAATATAAATATCGATATATATTATTATAAATTTACTATCACTATCGTTACCACTATTACCACTACCACAATCATCATGTCGCCGCCACCATTATCACCATACCACCATCATCGCTGTCGCTACCGCTACCGCTGCCACCACTTTAGCTACCACTATCATTATTACCACCACCATACCACTGCTACCACTATCATCATCGTCGCCACCACCACTATTACTACTACCACCACCACCACCACCACTATGTCACTATTACCACTATCACTAGCACCATCGCCACCACCATCATGTCGTCGCTACCATCACTACCACTACTACTATCATCGCTACCACTACCATGCCACCGCTACCACTACTCCTCCACCACCACCTTTACCATCATTACAATATAAAAATTAAAATACACAATTTAAAAATAATACATTTTAAAGTTTATCTTACACATATCAAACAATTTATTTTTAATTCAGCACTTAAATTTTTATCAATCAGGTTTTCAACTTAAAAAATTCAGTATTCAATTTTCAATACTTAATTTTTAGTTTTTAATTTTCCATTTTCAGTTTTATTAAATACCACCTAATTAACGGTGGAAAAAATGTTTGAGACCCAAAAATAGTGATTTTATTTACACATTAGTTTATCCTTTTGTACATTCTATCTCATTACATGTAACGCCCAAAAATAATAATGACGACCCATCTCATAATATTCAATAGAAACCACAAGCTTGAGAAATATTAACCTTTCATTTATATTCCTTTACCGTACAAAAAATGACATATGCGTGTATACATTTATAAATCTTAAATCCTGAAATTATAACATATGATATGCGTAAATGAAATTGAAATAAGATGAGGTACAGATAAATTTATACCGTAATGGCTATATCTTTCCAAGCCAATGGTTGGGTACAATAAAAGTGAGTTCAACTCAATATAAATAAAGACTAAGGCTTGTACAAAAATAATTACATAAATAAACAAAAAAAAATCTTGGCTCCAAGTCCTCCCAAGCTATGTCCTTGGTGGAAGCATATTATCAGCACCTGAAAGTTGTTTTCCACGAAGGGTGAGTTTAAAGCCCAATAGAGATACTCAAACACAATGTATGAAACTTAACGAAATCATAAGATGAATACATATGTGTGCCATTTACCAAGTATTATACTTTTCCATCTCAAAATAATGCAATGCCAATATCATATCTCAATTCGAGAAAAAATATACTTTTATAATAGAAAACGTGGTAGTGAATACAAAATACTGGGAATCTATAGGTATGTGTCTGCTAGTAGGCTATACAAGCACTACCAAAGTCATTTAACTGATACTGTGTGTGTCAATTTCCGACCACACTGCCAAACAGGTACTCAACTAGAAAATACTGGCAGAATAGATTAAGCCCGAACGACCTATCACAAAAAGAAGAGATTCCGGCGGTGATACGTCCACCCGGGGGCACTCCGACGATCAAGTCAGTTATCTCTCAAAGATAGTAAAAGTGCTTAACTCACTATTCAGAATACAAAAAGCATACCTTAGACCCATGAAGGTGCCTCTCTTTTATAGCCAACACAAACCTAGTCTCAATAAAAGCCTAGCTTCAATGAACTTAGGATTACTGCTAATCTTGGACTCCCAGTAGGATTAGGATAAACTCTCTAAGAGTATTATCTTTACCCAAACTGAAGTCTTCTCCCATTCTAGGACTCTTGTCCCTTATCCGCTTATCCCGGATTCCGGTATTCTCGCAGATAACGTCGGCCTAGCCAATATCATCTCAGCATCATGACCAAGACACGTGACACCTCGGCTGACACTTCGGTGTCACCTCGGTCTCGTGTTGTCATTCAAAAATTATGTCCCCACAACTGCCCCCTAGGTTCTATTACCTCGGCATCCTGAGGTGATGGAACCTATATCATTCCTTCCTTTAATCATGACCCCGGTTTAATTTCAGCTTGTAAATTTTTCTTAAAATTTCAACAAGTGTTAAACATGTCCTCGGTTTAACTTCAACTTGTAAATTTTTAAAATTTCAACAAGTGTTAAACATGACCTCGGTTTAATTTCAACTTGTAAATTTTTAAAATTTCAATAAGTGTTAAACATGCCTCGGTTTAATTTCAACTTGTAAATTTTTAAAATTTCAGTAAGTGTTAAACATGCCTCGGTTTAATTTCAACTTGTAAATTTTTTAAATTTCAATAAGTGTTAAACATACCTCGGTTTAACTTCAACTTGTAAATTTTTCTTAAAATTTCAACAAGTGTTAAACATGACATCGGTTTAACTTCAACTTGTAAATTTTTCTTAAAATTTCAACAAGTGTTAAACATAACCTCGGTTTAACTTCAACTTGTAAATTTGTACAATTTCAACAAGTGTTAAACATGTCATCGATTTAACTTAAACTTGTAAATTTTCCTTAAAATTTCAACAAGTGTTAAACATGTCATCGGTTGAACTTCAACGTGTAAACTTAAATTTCAACAAGTGTTAAACATGACATCGGTTTAACTTAAACTTGTAAACTTAAATTTCAACAAGTGTTAAACCAACCTTAGCTTGTAAATTCCAACTCTCAAGCGTCATTCTCCAGCCCTCTTTGATTCAACATGTCTTCTGGGATTCTCCCCTCCTTGATTCTCTATGTCCGACCTCCCGTGAAGACCGGTAAGAATGCCCCTTTGCCCTGTCGTGCTGAGGGACTGCAAGAACTGTGTTCTGCCCCCCTTTCTGGGCATCTTTCTTGGCCGCTGGAATCGGCGTATCTTGTAAAGAGAACGGTGACTGCATGACGTTGTTTTGCATCATGAAATTGACGACTGTTTGCAGGTCCGCCAATTTGTTCGTCATTCCCTTCATCTCGTCGTCCCTCCGCAGGCATCTATCATTCCATACCTGAAGGTCATTCTCGTTATAATACCCGCTTCGGTCTGATTTCTTTGGCACGTCGCCCTCTTAGCCGACGTCCTTTTCTCCGTGATTCTTATCACGAGTTTCTTCGTTGCAGTTGTCTTCTTCGACGTCAAGGTCAATGTGTTTCCCACTCCCAGTGGGAGTGTCATCTCCAACCTTATCTTTCTATTCGTCGTTGGCCATCTATTCTTTTTTCTTTCCCCCAGACGGCGACAAATTGTGTGTGTCAATTTCCGACCACACTGCCAAACAGGTACTCAACTAGAAAACACTGGCAGAATAGATTAAGCCCGAACGACCTATCACAAAAAGAAAAGATTCCGGCAATGGTTCGTCCACCCGGGGGCACTCCGACAATCAAATCAGTTATCTCTCAAAGATAGTAAAAGTGCTTAACTCACTATTCAGAATACAAAAAGCATACCTTAGACCCATGAAGGTGCCTCTATTTTATAGCCAACACAAACCTAGTCTCAATAGAAGCTTAGCTTCAATGAACTTATGATTACTGCTAATCTTGGACTCCCAGTAGGATTAGGATAAACTCTCTAAGAGTCTTATCTTTACCCAAACTGAAGTCTTCTCCCATTCTAGGACTCTTGTCCCTTATCCGCTTATCCCGGATTCCGGTATTCTCGCAAATAACGTCGGCTTAGCCGATATCATCTCAGCATCATGACCAGGACACGTGACACCTCGGCTGACACTTCGGTATCACCTCGGCCACGTGTTGTCATTCAAAAATTATGTCCGCACAGATACTAATCGGAAAGATCAACACCCAATCGCGCGGGTTTCTAGACTTTCACCAGGGACACACAGACCAACATAATAATCACAATCACATCCCCTAACCAGATTCACCAAGGTATATAGCCATTTTTCTCAAAATAATACATTTTCAATGTTTAATTATGAAACAATGCTCAATGCGAAATGTATGAGTAATTAGTTTCAATTGATCTAATCCTCATGTAATTTCTACAACAATCAAAACTATCCTTCACTGATAGCCTAAAACAGATATTTTTATTCAACAGATAATTTCCAACAACAGATACAACCTCAAAATTTTTAAAATGGGAGTGATAATACATATCTAACTCCACTTTCATCATTAACAGAAACATTCCTCTTATCTTTTCAAACCCAATATCCTTCCCTTTTTTTTTCGTAAGTCAAACATTAATGATTTTCAAACAAAACCTTATTTACTTTCAAAATCACTTTTAAGTAAGGAAATTCCAACATTTCAACACAACCCAACATTGTATACACTCCCACAACCTTTCTCAAAAATTTATTTGAAAAATCCCTCTTTTACATTTCAAAATCAAACCCTAGGTTTAACCCAAATTCCTTAAATCACTAAACTTTTTCAAAGAGCAAATAACTAAGCTAAGAATCATACCAAGGTTAAAGAAATCCCTACGTTAAGAGTAGTAGAGAAAGGGAGTAAGAGTAAAAGTTTGACAAGACCGAAAATGAGATCCTCTCCGACTAAAATAAAGCTTTCGACAAGCTCTACATTTTTCTCCAAGGAACTATGGTGGAGAAATCAATGAATTAGGGAGTATTTAGGGTTTTAAGGCAAGAACTAGAGAGAGAGGATGAAGAAATTAGGGTTTAAAGTGTTTTAGAGAGAGTGAAAAAGTGACAAAAATCCCTTTTTCCCAAATTGATATACGCACAAACTGCTTGAGCTACCAAATCACCGCTCAATCGTCAGACATAATAAGTGACACCACTCGAGCAATCAAAGACACCACTCGAGCAATTAAAAACACCGCTCGAGCGCACAATGATCCCTTCCAAGAAGTTCAGACCTACAAAAGACCACTCGAGTGAAGATTACCTATTTCCAAATATTTTACAGGTCTGCAAAAATATTGAGAGATCTCAAAGACCGCTCAAGCGACCAAAGCATCGCTCGAGTGAACCCAAAGTGAAACAGACAGCAACTCTTTTAAAAAAAGACAAACTCCCAACCTATTTCAAACACAATCAGCAACTCAACTCAACTAGCAACAAGATGATAAAGGGCATGAACAACAATTAAAGATACGGAACCCCTAATCTAAGAATATGAAAAAGGTCGGGTCTAAACCGAAACCGTTATATTACATCACTAAAAAAAAGTGATTCTCATTACACCCATTAGAGCATCTCCAACGTTGTATCTTTTTTTTTCCCCAAATTTGACTAAAAAATTGAGTAAAGACCTCATCTGATATCACGCGCTCCAATGGACTATCATCAAATCACCAATCGACCAGACGAATGTTCGGCCAATCGACCGGCTAGTATAATTTTCACTAAAATTTGAAATATGTCATGGGCAATTTTTCACAAAAGTGGTCGTTCGGTGGTGTTGTACTATCTACAGCTCCAACAACTCTGAACAGTAAATTAGTGAAAACCAACACCATCCTCAATTTGATAAAAATTGTAACATATCTTGGATTTGATACTTGTTTGATGAAACCATTAGAGCAACAAAAAGTTACTTTTTCATCAAATTTAAATTTGATGAAAGCAAAGGTGCTGGATTAGAGATGGTCTTATACTACCAAAACTAACCCTAAACTAAAAACTCTTCAAAGCCCTTTAGTTTTGTCTCTTTACACCGATAGTTTTTGGTAATGCAATGCTAAAGAATTTAAATTATTCTAGTTCCGTATTACCAAACAAACTAATTTTTTTCTAACCATTTGTTGCCGTTCAATTAGGTGATTGTACTTTATTTTAACAATAAATTAGTTAGAACCCATTTGTGAAGTGCATGTTCGGTGATATATTGCTGTACAAATTAAATTACTCTAATGTCATGCTGCCAAACTAAAATAAATTTGTCCAGCCACCTGTCACTTTACATGCATCGTAAACTGTCTTCATTGTTTGTCACATTAAAGGCAACCCTTCGTTTCAAGGTAATCAATATCTCTTTTAGTTGCATCATACTCTTTGACATGTCAACTAACAAGGATGTTTCCTCCTCAGATAATCTACCAGCAATGAATGCCCTTCAAGATGTTCAGCAGCCAGATGATTGTACTTGAAACTATAAATAAAAAAAATGAAACTGGAAATGCACAATAATGAGTAACCAAATAAATGAAAAACGTTTGGCCTTGGGTTATTGGAAATATATCTTTTATTTGGCAGTTGGTTACTGAACATATATTTTTTGTTCAACAATGTGAATCCGATTTTATTTTGTTAGATTTTGTCACACCGAACAAAAGCCAAAGAACTCTTTCAAAAAAACGAAACGAAAACCAACCAAACAAATAAATAAATAAATAAATAAACTCACTATTTCACTTTTTTTATGGTTCTTCACCACCGTTTCTTCATTCATTTCACTCAGCTTGTTTGGTTTCATAACTCAAGATTCACTTTTCAGAAAATTAATTTTTTTGTTTTTCGTATTTTTTTGTTTTTACTAAATTTTTAAAATATTTTAAGTAATTTTTTAAATTTTTTGATACACTTAACATAAATACACTTAAAAGGTATAATATTTGTGAAAACAATCTTTAAAAAAATCACTGAATACCAAAAATACAAAAATAAAATGAAAATTCAATATGTTTTCGGTATTCTTGTTTATTGATTTTTTTAAAATATTTTTTTACAAACATTTTATTTTTTAGATACATTTAATTAAGGTACATCTAAAAAAGTAAAAAAATTACTTAAAATTTTAAAAATATTCACCAAAAAAAAAACACGAAAAATAAAAAAATCAATTTTCAAAAAATTAAAACCAAACACAGTGATTGATTCTCACTTTTTGAAAAGAGATATGTAACAAACAAAAAAAACTAAAAAGGGAAGAAGAGCAGTAGGGATTGAAGAACAATGGGTGCAAGGAAATAATAAAATATATTTAATTTTAGTATTTTATCCTTAAAAGTAATTTCATACATGGGTAAAATGGAAGTGGGGACGTTGCTGCGCAGCCTACGCAGCAGCGTCTGTTGTGCGGCGATTTGGGCCCAATTCGAGGCCCATTTTGATAATCCGAACCGTTCACATTTTAGAATACGCCAAGTAGAACATGCCTGCAAAAAATCAAGTTAATCGAATATCGTTTACCCATTCATTCACTCACATTTGTATCCACAAAAATAAATACAAATGTATTTTAACTTGATTAAAATGAGTACAAATGTGAGTGGATGAATAGGTAAACGATATCCGATTAACTTGATTTTTTGCAGGCATGTTCTACTTGACGTACTCTAAAATGTGAACGGTTCAGATTATCAAAATGGGCACCAAATTGGGCCCAAATCACCGCACAACAGACGCTGCTGCGCGGGCTGCGCAGCAGCGTCCCCACTTTCGGGTAAAATTAGGAAAAAAAACAAACAAACAAGCAAACAAACAAACGAGTGATTCTACTTACACTGCTACTTTACCTCTTTACACCCTCCATATGAGTTTTTTTTTTTTTTTTTCCCCCAATTTTATCCATGTGTGAAATTACCTTTAAGGACAAAATACTAAAATTAAATATATTTTGTTATCTTCTTACACCCATTAGTCTTCAATCCCTACTCCTCTTTTTCCTTAATTTTTCTTCTCTGACACATCTCTTTTCCAAAGTGAGAATCATAGTATTTTGATCATTAAAAAAAGCAATAGATGAAGAAACGGTGGTGAAGAACAATCAAAAAAGTGAAATGGTGATTTTTTTTATTTATTTGGTAGGTTTTTGTTTCGTTTTTCTAGACTGATGTTCGACTTTCGTTCAGTGGTTCGAAATCGAACAAAATAAAATAGTCCGGCATCACATTGCCGAACAAAAAATATAAGTCAGATAACTAACTACCGAATAAAAGATATATTTCCGGTAGCCCCAAACTGAATTTTTTTAATTTATTCGGCTTCTCATTACCATGTATTTTCAGTTTCATTTTTTTTTTTTTTTTTTTTTTTGTCTAGAAGGATTATACTTCTACTCATTGCAACAACGCAAGTACTGCAATATTAGTGGACTCTAGTCATGAATTCATTACAGATGAATTTTGTTAAGTTTTTTTTTACGAATACAATTTTTTCTTATTTTTAATTTGTATTGAGTTTTATTAATAATTTGACGTATAAATGTATTTATTATCTTTAGATTTTTCGTAGTCGTAAAGCATTAAAAATGGGCTTCTGACGTTGGGAAGAAGACTAGATTTGCCATTGTTATAAAAACATCAGATATGGGAGGCAATGGCAGAAAACCAAGACTTACACTCGCTTGTAAAAGAAATGGTTACTATAGAGACAACAGGAAGATCATGGGGGAACGATTAAGGTTGACAGGTTCTAAAAAGTGTGGATGTCTATTTCTATTAAGGAGGAAAATTACCTACAAATTACCAAGACGAATTGTGATAACATGTTTGATTGATAAATGCAAACAATGACAGATTTTATAAATACTTTATGGATATTCGTACACTTGATATTTTTATGAATAATTTTATGGATACTTTTTATGTATGATTTTATGGATGCATGTTTGATTTATGATTTTTTTTTATGGATGGTTAAAGGAAGAAAGTAAATCTTTTAATGTATAACGACGGGGGTACAGACAACTCTATTGTACTTTGGCAACATGACACTAGAGTAATCCCATTTGTATAACGATGTATCACTAAATATGCATTTCACAAGTGGTCCAAATTAATTTCTTGTTATCATCTAATTGGACGACAACATAATACTGGAAAAAAAAATATTGTCCAGTAACATGGCACTGGAAGTAATTCAAATTAATTAGCGTTGTATTACCAAACAGGCCCACCACAAATTAAAAAATCATTATTTGGAATAAAGTGTCTTTGTAAATGTATAGCAACAAAATGCTGGAGAGATCTATTTTTTCCGGCAGCATAACACCAGAATAATGCAAATTGTTTAGTATCGTATTACCAAAATTAGTGGTGTAAAGAGATGAAATAGTTAATTTAGGATTAGTTTTGGTAATATATTTGGGGGTGTAATGAGAATTACATTTTTTTTAGTGGTGTAAAGAAGTTAAATAGTGGTGTAAGTAGAATCACCCAAACAAACGAACATCTCATATGGAAGGTGTAGCGATCCCGGTTTCGATCCTTCTTTCATGTTTTGCCACTTTGACTGGGCCGGTCGGGGATCGAGCTGCCCGATCAACTCGCAGGGGTCCAGGGGGCAGCGCCCTGGCGAGGTCGAGGGGCAGCGCCCCCGAAGCAATAATGCAAAATGCATTCGAAGTTACTTGTTCGCTCGAGCGGTCGTTTATGCGCTCGAGCGGAGAATGTTTGGTTTTAGAAGTTTGACCTGTCTGCAAAAGTACTGGGTTAGTGTATTTAACGCTCAAGCGGGGCTTTCCACACTCGAGCGAACCATGTTATATCAGTTCGTGAATCTGATATTTCATATCACTTTTTCAGTCCTCTCTCTCTCTAAAACTCTCTAGAATTCCAGATCGTGAGCTTCTCTCTCTAAAAGTCATCTTCTCTCTTTGATTTCTCCAAATCCATTGGGATTTAGACCTAAGTTCTTCACCAAAGTTGGTTATCATCTCGAGAACTTCGTTGTGTGTGGTGAAGATCGAGTTTCGACACCGTTGATTTTGGGGGTTTCAACTCATTTCTTCTTCAAAACTTGAGGTAGGGATTTTCTTAGAGTTATATATATATTTTTGCAAGATCTATATGATTTTCGAAATCATCTTTTGATAACTTTGAAAATTGATTATTGATTCAAGAAGTTGAGTGATTTTGAAAGTGAGTTTGTCTCTTGTTCTTTTAAAATGATCTTATGGGTTTTGATTTTTGTTGATTGAAGAAAAAATGATTTTGGAAAAATTTCTTTCAAAGGATTTGAGTTGTATAGTTTTGGTGAGAAAACCTAGAATTTGGGAATTTTTTTTTAAAAGTGACTAAAAATCCATGAATGTTATTGTTGTATTTATTTTGTGTGTCAAAATAAATGGATATTTGGAAAATTTCTTATTTATATTTATATAAATGATGAATTTCAGGGAATACGAGAATTGTTGTTCATTTTGGAAATTATTGTTCAAAACGTTGAAATAGTCTTAAAATGACTAATTGTTGAGGATACATGAAAAGAGGGAATTGTGTTATTCCTTGGATGATGAATTGGAATAAAAGTATTTATATTCATCTTGTGTTATTGGCATAACAATTCATTTGATTACATTAAACTTTGATTTGAAAACTTGTATTGAGAAAAGAATGTTGAGAAACAAATTTTCATGAAATGGTTTTGGGGCAAATACGTTGGTAAGTCTTGATAGGTGTAGATGATATTGAATAAGTTGGCCTGAGAGTCCGGGGTGAAAGACTAAAAACCCGCCGGATAGGTGTCGAGCCTTCCGGTTAATACCGGTAACAATGACAATTTGGAAGTACTTGTATAGTCTACTTGCAGACACCAACCCAGGGATTACCAGAGTCATATTTACCGCCCTTGAAATAAGTTGTTGAGTTTTGAACAACTGAAATTGCATGACATCATTGAGCATGATGGTTTTCAAAAGATGAAAATGTGATTTATCTTCAAAAAGGGGCATAGTATGGCATGTGCATTTCATTTCTTGAGACTTGTATAAAATGTATATACTTTGTTAAGGATTTCCTACTGGGCTTTATGCTCACCTTATGGGATTTTTATGCAGGAAAAGATGTGGTGATGCCGCCTAACTAAAGGCGAGGAAATGTGTGTTGAGAGTACAAGACTCTCATTTTGCTGTGGCTCTGTGTGTAAGCCAAGGGCTGCATGTAAGCCAAGGGTTGTATATGCGTGGGTTTGAATAACCGTTTTGTGTAACCAGGCTCAAGCCTTGGAAACTTGTAAACCCTTGGGGGTATTTATTTGTTTATTTACTTGTTGCTGGATTAATGTATTGTTGCATGAAGAACTACTGTATTATGTAATGTAAGTTTGGAGATTTATATTCGGTTTTCCTTAAAAGAGCCATGATTGTTGTATTATCATTTGAGCTAAAAATTTGGGGCGTTACAGAGGGTATAAAGAGATAGACTAGTGGTGTAAATTGAATCACTACCCAAAAAAATCTCCACAATGATATGCAGGAATGCAGCTCAAGTGGGTTGAAAGGTTGTAAAAACCCAACCCGAGTTGTACTGAGAGCTGCCCAAGCCCAAATTGTGATCCGAGATTGTTTGTCCAAGCCTGGCTCAAGTTAAACTCAAATTGTTTGAGTTTCCCGAATTGCACATAAATTTTAGTTTTTTTTTTTAGTGCAGCTAAATTAATTAATTTGTAAAAATTAGACTATTTGCAATTTTTTTTATTATAAAATCATTAATAGCGTCAAAACAAATAATTTACATAAAGGCACTTGGTCTATAAATCCAATTTAAAACTTTTTTTTATCTGAAGGTCCACCCTCTAAAATACTTTATCTATAAAGACGTACTCCAACAAAATAACCAAACTACCAAGGTATATATATATATTATATATATATGGTATACACGGTGGAAAGGACCAAACCAAACCCTCATCTCTCTCACTCTTTATCTCTTCCTCCTCTTTCTCTTCATTTCCCGATCGAAGAGGAGGTCGTCGCTATCACCACCTCACCGCTTGTCTCACTCTCACTCTCACTCTCACACGGATCCATCTCCGCCAACGATCTCCTTTTCTATTATTTTATTATTCTCCATATAGCCTGTTTATATATATACATATTGTAAGAATTTTTCCTGAATATGGCTTAATGTGCCTTATACATGATTATACTAGATTCATCTCAGTAAGCAAGATACATGTACATCAATTAGATGGTGACTAATCATTGATGAATGCATTGAAGACTAATGGAGATAGTCTTCAATGCATTGAATGTGATAGATTCATTATGAATGAATCTTAGAGATGGTTTATGTATCTATTATGAATGTAAAAGATACATTAATCTATCTAATGAGGTTCATTGAATGAATGGATTCTTTGATAAGAAGATTACTAGTATAAATAGTGTAAGGTCCCAAACCACACTCTCTAACACAAAACTCAAGTTGTCACCATAAGAAGGCGCCCATCGCCTAGAGAGAGAGAAGTGTTTTGAAGATCTTAGACAAATAAAGAACTTGAAGATCAAGGTCTTCTATTCAAGGTTTTTCTTTCTCAAAAGAGGTTTTCATACTATCATGGATCAAGGTACGTATACACTTATTTTGTATAGTAGAAATTCATATAGTTTTCATGCATAGAATTGAATCCTTAACGGTTTTTAGTTTATGTTCCACAAAGTTTTCTATCAATTGGTATTAGAGCTTGGTTCTCAATTCCGATGCATGAACGTATAAGTATGAATTTCATTTTATGATGATGTTTTGTATAACCAGTGCATAGCTTTGATTTACACTTGTCCAATTTTATCTTTGTTTTGGATCAATCTTTTATTCTATTGATATTAAAAAAATTTAAAAAAAATTGTAAATTATTGAACAAGTGGTAATTAAGATAATGCCTTCTGCACTTATAATGTTTTGTTACACACCTTATGAGTTGAAATATTGTTGATCGACCCAACAGAGGTTCATAACTATGTATGTTTAAACAACCGAGATGATTAGTATAACAAATATAGCTATGAGTTTTTTTGTCCAATGGTGATAAACTTCTCACGTGCTTTAGTTAATAAAATAATATAAGACATTGAGTTTTTCTACCCAACGGTGATAAACTCGTTACGGTCTTAATGATTATTTTATTTTATTTTATGTTGTTTATTTGTATTATTCATCTCATTTACTTTTATGAAATTGTTAAAATATATTGTTATTCAGCCCAACGAAAGGATAACTTGATTTTGTATCTAACTAATTATGTTTTTTAGTTAGATATATTTAACTTGTGGTGTTATTTTTTATTAATGACATGTGAAAAGTAGTTTTCTTGATTATATTAAGTTATGTAATGGATATTATGTGTTTGCAGCATTAAATCCTACTGTAATTCATAGTTGCTTGTCTGGTATTGAAGTTTTGAAGGGAACTAATTTTAAGAAATAGAAGGAACAAATTGGAATTGTTTTGGTAATTATGAATTTAGACTACGCATTAAGAGAGCCAGCACCTACAAAGCCTAATGATACAAGTTCTAAGGAACACACGGATTTATATGAAAAATGAGAACGCTCTAATCGCTTAAGTCTAATGATTATGAAAGGCTCAATTACGCCTGCAATTCAAGGTGCAATCCCTGCTTCTGAAAGTGCAGTGGGCTATATGAAATCTATTGAAGAACAATTCACTGGAACTTGCAAATCCCTTGCTAGTACTCTCATGATTAAAATGATGACAATGAAATATGATAGTTTAAGTGGTGTTCGTGAACATATCTTAAAGATGAATGATATGGCCTCTCAATTAAAGGGAACGAACATGGAAATTTCTGAAGGTTTTCTTGTTCATTTCATTATGACTTCTCTTTCTGCGCAATTTGATCCTTTCAAGATCAATTATAATACACAAAAAGATAAATGGAAGATGAGTGAGTTAATTACCATGGGTGTTCAAGAAGAAAAGAGGCTTAAAGCTGAAAAGCCTGATATGGCCCACCTTACCACCTTGGATCCAACCAAAAGATTTTCAAGAAAAGCAAAAGTAAGAAGAAGAAGAATGCAAATGATGAAACTTACAAGGGTAATGAAGAAAATAAGATTCGATGCCATTTCTGTCGAAAGAAAGGTCACATAAGAAAAGACTGTCCAGGTTTTAAAGATTGGTTGGACAAGAAAGGTAACACTCAATGCTTTGTGTCTTATGAATCCTTTTTGGTAGATGTTCCACCAAATTCTTAGTGAATTGACACTGGTGCAAGTATCCACATAACAAATTCCATGCAGGGATACCTTACAAGTTGGAAACTAAATAAAGGAGAACGAACCATTATGGTTGGGAATGGAATAGAAGTGGATGCTGAGGTTATTGGCACCCTCCGTCTAATTTTAGACTTTGGTTTCATTTTAGATTTAGTAAACACAGTTTATGTTCCTGTTTTTACTAAACCTAATTTCTGTTTCACAACTTGATTCCTGTGGTTATAAATTTAAGTTTAGAAATAATGGAGTCTCTTTGTTCCATAATTCTCATATGATTCGTTCTAGTACTTTATATGGTAATCTTTATTCATTGAATTTAGATTCCACTTATGCACAATCTTTTTCATCCTTTCATGTAAACGACTTGGTAAATAAAAAAAGAAAGCGAGTAAATGAAAATTCATCTATGTTGTGGCATAAGCACTTAGGCTACATATTAAGAAAAAAGATGGAACGTCTTATTAAAGGCGGAATTTTAAGTTCATTTGATTTTTTTGATTTCAGTACTTGTGTGAATTGCATTAAAGGAAAATACACAAAGACAAAGAAAAATGGTGCTACTAAGACTACTGAATTATTAGACAGAATTCATATTGATATATGTAGTTCCTTTACTGTTCCAGCTATTTCTGGACATAAATATTTTATTACTTTTATTGATGACTTTTCTAGGTATACTTATGTGTATCTTATTCGTGAAAAATCAGAAGCACTGGATATGTTCAAACTCTATAAAGCTGAAGTTGAAAATCAACTTGGTAGACAGATTAAAAGTGTAAAATCTGATAGACATGGTGAATATTATGGTAGATTCACTGAGTCGGGTCAAAATCCAAGTGCTTTTGCTTTATTTTTAGCTGAGAATGGTATTGTTGCTAACTACATAATGCTCGGTACACCTGAGCAAAATGGTATAGCTGAACGACGAAACCGTACTCTTTTGGACATGATAAGAAGCATGATGAGTAACTCTTCTTTGCCAGATTTCTTATGGGGTGAAGTTTTAAAAACAACTGTACATGTTATTAATGGGGTTCCTAGTAAAGTTGTGCCTGTAACTCCTTATGAGTTGTGGGCTGGTAGGAAACCCAATTTGAATTATTTACATGTATTGGGTTGTCTTGCTGAAGCAAAAATTTTCAACTCACAAATAAAGAAATTAGACGCTAGAACTATAAGTTATTATTTCATTGGATATCCTGAGAGATCAAAGGGTTTTTGTAATGACCCTCACACTGCCCTAACCGTACTCATGTGCATTTTATATGATTTTCCTTTGTTAAGTTACATTTCAAATCTTGACTTGTCTTGCATAAGTGTTACTCGAATGCTATGTTCCTTATTGGTGTGTGTGTGTTTCAGCCGAGGTCATCTTGAGCCTAGGTCGCCCCTTTGATACTCTTACACTTAGGACCATCTTGGGATTTCTCTGGTTGACCTTCACCCGCACCCTGACATATTGGCCGAGATATCATTATCTAGGCCGAGGTGTTCGTCACCAAGGCCGAGATGTGTACTATCTGGGCCGAGATGTTACCTTTGAACCCAAGTGATCTTGCCCTAGACTGGTACGACCTAGACCGAGGTGTGGCACATCTAGGCCGAGGTGTGGCACAGCTAGGCCAAGTGTTGTCCTTTCTGGCCGAGGTCATTGTTCCCTTGCTTGCCGAAGTCTTGTTATTAGCCGATGTCATTACTCGCCGGAGTCCCTTGCCGTCTAGCTTGTTGAACACACCTTGTTATAGTCTTGTCTTTTCAATCAGTCACCTTTTCAAGTTGAGCCAACCAACCATTGCCACGTGTCCGAGCTGAGTGTTAAGTCAGCCGGCAGAGAGAGAAATGTATCATTTTGTATCATATCTTTGTTCTTGAGGAGAGAGAAGCTCTAGGAGAAGAAGGAGGAGTTTTAGAGTGAGAAGTAGATTACAAGCTTAATCGTTAGAGTTTGAACCGTTCGATTCGAGTCTTGAGGTTAGAATCTTAATCTACTCTTGTTGTTCTTATTGATCATCTAGCTGCATTGCACGATTGAATCTGTTCTGCATGCCATGCATTGATTCAAAGTTGGTTTAGAAAGAGAAAGTTAGTGTTCATGAGTTCTTGAAGAAAACCCTCGTTTGATCCGAAAGTTTGCAACAAGTTACATGTTTTTGTGTTTGTTTTCGTAAGATCCTCTAGTATGGGTACCCAGGTCCATGTTTTCAAACTTATAGCATGAAATCTCAGATTTTATAATAATAAGTTATGATCTTTGCATTCATTTCCTCCATGCTCTTCATGTTCGTGTTCTTTATGTTCTTGAGCAGAGGGAAACCCAGATTTTTCCCGACTTCATTTTCCCTTGCATGTGGTCAACGGGACCTCACCTCGGCAAGGAGGTGTGGAACCTCGGCCAAAACCTGGTTAGTGCCCAGCATGTTTCCCCGAGATGAGAAACAGTGTTTATTTTGGTTTGGCTTAGTTTTGGAGAATGCCGAGATCATTTTGTATGCATGTGAAGCTTGTTTAAAAGTGCATTCAATAGAATTGCCATGTGTTTGTAGGACTTGGACTCGCCCTGACCCCGACGTTCGACGAACTATGTGAGTGGTATTTTAATAAAGATATGTTATAAAGCTTTGATAAAACCTTGTTTTGCCCTGCTCGGGAATTATTTACAAGCATGAATGATTATTCCTATTTTGCGTATCAAATATTGTATCTTGTTTTGATGACATTCTCGGGAAGTCCGTAAGTGCTAGGGGACTATAAGCATTTGTAGCACAAAGTTTGGAAGTCCGTAAGTGCTAGGGGACTATAAGCATTTGTAGCACAAAGTTTGGAAGTCCGTATGTGCTAGGGGACTATAAGCATTTGTAGCACAAGTCCTTAGTGTCCGGGGACTATAATGCAACGACACCATTGTTTTGAGATCTCGCTTGTCTTGTCTTGCCTTGCCACTGACGGTTTTACCGCGTGGGTTTGTTTATCCGGAATGTCATCTCTTGTATTATATTGATGTTAGTAAGCATCCCTTGAAGCTTGAAAGATTTGATAGATGAACCTGATTTATCCCTTGTGTTGTTTTGTTAAAAGATCTCGGATATCATTCATGTAAACCCCTTTATTATTTATACCATTCACTGAGTATCTAAGCTCACCCTCTCTATATATATGTAGGTGATGAGCAAGGCGGCGGCGACGCCTAGATGTCTTTTGCCGATATGTTTTGCCGACGTGTTTTGGATTATGTTTTGCAACATCTTGAAGATTATGCTTCTTAGTTTTATTTCGTTGTATTTTGTATTTGATGGCTGAGAAACCTTTTGGTCAAGATGTAATTTTTGTACTTCATTTTGTTGTATTTAAGCTATTATAAGATGTATGACATTTCATTTAACTTAAGCACTGCTCTTATGGACTACTCAGCTTTTAATTTATTGCTTCCGCATTTGTAAGCCCCATATGTATACTCTGACTCGCGTGTGAATTCTTGGAAGTGGCCTTTGGTAATCTCGAATTACTGGCCATCATGGCACCATTCTACTAGGGGCGGAATGGGGTCGTGACAGTTTTAGATTCTATTGTCCCACTCATAGCACAAGAATTGTAGAAACTAGATATGCTGTGTTGTCATGATCCAGACCCAGTATCCAGAGGTTCGGTGTCGCAACAAGATAATAACTGAAGTCATAACAAATTAATAATGCAGCGGAGTAAAATAAAAGAGTACCCAAAACTTTATTTATTCATAACAAATATATATACATTGGAGCTTCTATTTAATTATGTTGTCAGAGCTGAACTATGTCTATAAAGTGCTTTGTGCCTACCCACGCGATGATCCTGACCCCGTCACTTGAAAGTGGTTAACAACTATAAGCACATGGCAAAGTGAGAAACATTATACTGAGAGCATGAGGGTATAAAAATCACCATGGATAATTATTGGGCTAAATAGAGTTTGATATTAAAATACAGAATATATAATACGAAAATCATTTGACATATAATACAGAAATCATATAAACAAAATAATCATAACCACGGTACAAAACGGAATAGAACAGATGTATGAACTCAAGAGGTGGCTCGTACGAACTCTAAAGATGACTCCCACAATAGTGTAGCACTTAGCTCCGTACAACACTTTTCTCTACACCAGAAATTAGAGGGTCAGTGGATCCGTGACAGAAAGAAGGTCATAAAGTGACTAATCAGAGGGCAAATGGTTATTAAAGTCTCTCAAGGCGTAGGACCTCCGTGGTGATCCTTATAAAATAATTACTCAAAACACATTTTAATAAACAGTTATATCCATGGGTTTTCCTTAGTATATAAAATAAGGTTCATAAAATAAATAACATAATTAAAAATGCTAATATAATTTATAAAACATAATTTGCGTAAAATAAATTATGATAACTCAAAACATACGTAAAATATATTATGGTGACCCAAGGTATAATGTAACTAACCTTTATACTACAGATTGGACCTATTGACCTCTTGGTAATTCACTCAGACCTCCATTCGATCATCCACTCAACCCTCGCTCTCCCACTCACTCGCTCTCTCTTTCTTCTCATTTCCACTCGCTTTCTATTTCATTCATTTTCCTTATTTTTTTCTTCTTCATGATTCAACACCATACCTATATATATATATAGGTGGGTAACTAATGCATGAGAGACATCTCGCTTGCCAGATGTCTTCTCCAAATTAGAGGTGGCAAATCCACTTCCCATAATTACACTTTCACCCTTCTTAGGATTTCAATAATCCCCTTTTATAACGATACTATGCCCAGATAGACAAATCATAATTTTCTTAGCACCATAATTTTCTTAGCCAAATATCTTATTATGCAATTTGTTGGATTATTAGTTCAATTCCATGATCATATCCATCCAAACAAACATAGCATTATGACTTTGTTCAATATTGTAATTATGTGAAAGTGTCAAAAAATGTATTGATTTTAATAAAAAATATTGAATTCTATGAAATGTTTATCATGTTCTTTTTGTGTCTTAAGAATGCTTATTAGCAAGACTAAAAAATAAATAAAGGAAAAGTGTTGTTACGGTTGTTGTTGGGGAGCTCATGTCATAATTCTTTTTGTACTTGTAACACAAGAGTAATTAATATTGATCCACTAAATTATACATATGAAAAATTTCATTCACTCAATATCGATAGAGAAATGAATGAAAAAATAAAATAATAGAAAAAGTGGGATTGTTATAAGGGAGCTTATGCGATAAATCTTTTTGGATTTATAAAAGAAAATAGGCCTTTTGACATACTTTTATGTAGATTTATGATATTTTTTAATTTTTTAACATGTGTTTTGAAGACACATATTAATAAAAAAAATTATTTATAAGGATAATATTGCAACGAGACGATATAACCTTATGAAGCAACATTGATGAAAACACAAATTTGTTATCTTGTTTGTTTTCAAAAATTTTACTTTTACTAATTAAGAACAAACCAGAGATAATTAAACTCCAAAGCCATGTCTGGCATGAAGCAAAACCCTCATATTTCACTCACCTTTACATCCTCATCATTTTCAATAACACCATTGATGATAGTAATAAGATTTTATGGTGGTCCAACCGAATGCCTTTGTTCAATTGAACCATGTGTCTTAGATCTAATATTAGACACTTCATTGATACTTCATTGGTATCAGAACAACACGTCAACACGAGAGGTGTTGGTTATTCTGCACATGCAATGTAGGGGGATACCTCGAATAGCTGAAACAAGGATTTTATTTGGACCCAATGCAAAAAACCTAAACGAGACCATTTTTTCCACATTTTTATGTTATAATTTTTTTATTTAAAGTTATTTTTTCTTACTTTTTAATATACAAAATTACTAATCAAGTTTTCATATTCAAATTTTATAACATATTTTTTTAATTGGTATTATGAATCCATTTTATGCTTTTAGTCTATCTTAAGTAAGATTTTATGAATTTTCATTTTGAGAAATTTCTTTATGCAACTAATATATTGTCAATTTAAATAATACATGTTTCATATGCATGAAACATTAATGACCACATTTAATGATTTGAAAATAGCCTTTACAAAATTAGGCAAGTGATTCTACTTACATCACTATTTTACCTCTTTACGTCCTCCATCTCATCACACCACTAAAAAATATATATGCACCTATTATATTATCAAAGCTAACCCTAAAATAAAACTCTTCAAAACCCTTTCATCTCTTTACACCAATAGTTTTTGGAGGGAAAATAAGAGAACAAAAAAAAAGCGTAGCAAGGGGAAACAGAAAGACGTAGGGAAGACAATGAGTGGAGCCCATAGCGAAGTGCCTGTTCGGTCACACAGTGCTAAACAATTTACATTCTTCTGGTATTATGTTGCTGGAAAAAATAGATTTCTCTAGCGTTTTATTGCTATATATTTACAGAGACACTTTCTTCCAAACAATGATTTTTAAATTTGTGCCAAGCCTGTTTGGTAATACAATGCTAATGAATTTGAATTAATCCAGTGCCATGTTACCAAACAAATTTCTTTTCCTTAACAATATGCTGTCGTTCAGTTGGATGATAACAAGAAATTAATCGGAGCCACTTATGAAGTGCTTGTTCGGTGATACATTACTATACAAATTAGATTACTCTAATGTCATGATGCCAAACTATAATAGATTTGTCTAGCCACCTGTCGCTGTACGTTGAAAATTTTACTTTTTCCTTCAAGCATCCATAAAAAACATCCATAAATTAAACACGCATCCATAAAATCATACATAAAAAGTATCCATAAAAATATTCATAAAAACATCAAGTGTACGAACATCCATAAAAGCATCCATAAAATCTGTCATTGTTTGCATCTATCAATCAAACATGTTATCACCATTCGTCTATATCAATAGTTTTGGTAGTTACTACATCATAGCTAACAAGCATATGGAATTAATGAATACGGGTAGTATATGTTTTCTTCCATCTACTAGCACATGGATGATGAAAATGAATCCAATTATTTGCTATCGGAGATACTAGATGACTAGGTTGCAGATAAACCTATAACAAAGACATCAATAAGTATAATTACAAAATAAGACACGGCAATGATCTAAGTAGGCCCGGTAGTTTATACCTGCATGAAATGGTTTCCATTTACAAATCCTATGCAGATATCTCTTCGATTAGGTGTTACAATCGGTACTGATCTAAGTGGTAGAAACGTCAAGCACTGTTGCATGAATAAATGATAAAGAACAACTCGGTAATATGATGCTATCAAATGGCCCATGTTGGACATAGTCATCCAATGATTAAATCCAGAGCCAGGTTCAAAGTAGGATAAGATAGAGGTAAGGTCATCAACCATTTCTTAGTTACACGTAGTGTGCTACATTCAAATGCAGCTCAAGTGTAAGTCTTGATTTTCTGCCATTACCTCCCACATCTAATGTCTTTATAACAATGACAAATCTAGTCTTCTTCCCAATGTTAGAAGCCCATTTAATTAATGCTCGATGACTACTAAAATCTAAAGATAATAAATACATTTATAAGTCAAATTATTAATAAAACTCAGTACAAATTAAAAATAAGAAAAAATCGTTTTCATAAGAAAACTTAACAAACCTCCTTTGTAAGGATTTCATGACTGGAGTTCCCTAATAATGAAGTACCTGCATTGTTGCAATGAGTAGAAGTATAATCCTTCCAAGCAAAAATATAAAAAATATTTTAAAAAAAATGAAACTGGAAATACACGGTGATGAATAGCCGAACATATTAAAAAAAATTGGCCTTGGGTTACAGGAAATGTATCTTTTATTTGGTAGTTGGTTACCAGACATATATTTTTTGTTCGGCAATGTGATACTGGACTATTTCATTTTGTTCGATTTCAAAACACCAAACAAAAGTCGAAGAACGGTCTAGAAAAACGAAACAAAAACTTACCAAAGAAATAAAAAAAAACTCACCATTTCACTTTTTTGATGGTTCTTCACAACCTTTTCTCCATCCATTGCTTTCTTCTATGATCAAAATACTATAATTTTCACTTTTTAAAAAGAGATGCGTATGAGAGAAGAAAAATTGATAAAGGAATAAGGAGTAGGGATTGAAGACTAAAGGGTGTAAGGAGATAATAAAATATATTTAATTTTAGCATTTTGTCCTTAAAGGTAATTTCATACATGGATAAAATCTAGGGAAAAAAAAAAAAATTCTCATATGAAAGGTGTAAAGAGGGGGAAATTCTATTTCCACCCACCTAATAAACTCAGGGCAAATATTTTCTCAATACACATCCCTATTAATTTAATTATTAAGTAATTATCTCAATCCATATCCTTAAAATTACAAATAAATCCTTCGCTCATATGTACACACACTTTACCCTCAAAATATACACACTTCAATCTACCCCAATTTACATTTCTACTTCCACCCACTTTGGTGAAGACCAAAGTGACCCCAATTTACATTTCTACTTCAAACAGGAAGGAAGAAGAAGAAGTTCAAATAGGAAACCAAAAAAAAAAAAAAAAAAACTGCACTTTCCTCACATCCATTGAAGATTTCAAAAGCTCCATTGAATATCTACTAAACACTGTTGAAAACCTTATTTAAGGTAAGAAATCTTTCAATTTTATTATTACATTTATCATTTTGTTATTAGATTGACAATTTTCGGATCTCTCTTCACTCCATTGGCATGAAAGTATGTTTTTTCCGTAGCTGGAAGTGCTGTGTAGATCTCGGTACTGGGTTGCCGAATATGTGTGTTTCATTCGAAACTTGATTGCCGAATATTATGTATAATTTCGTCCAATTAATGCCCAAAAAAATACATAATTTCGTACTTTGATATCCGAATATATTCTATATTTTCGGTTCTTTTAATCCGAATAAATGCAATATTTCGGTACTTAATTGTTGAAATATTTTTGTAAGTTCGGTCTTGAAGTTCCGAATGGTTCTTTTTTTTTTTTTGGTAATATATGATATAGAACCAGGTTACATAGGCCACCAATATTTGTTTTACTTTAGGTTCTTTTCCAACAATTTTATTTTATGCGTATGTTTATGTATTTATTTTTTTTCCCCGAAATTGAATGCATAACAATAAAAACAAAAAACTGTGCAGTATTGGTATTTCCACATGATATTGTTAGCTTAGTAGTTGGGTCTTCATAAATTTTGTAAGCTAAATAGCTGAACAAAACAATTACATTATATAGATTATTAAAAGCTTGAGTTAATTTCACATCATCCAAATTGTGAATTTAATGGTCTATAACTGCGTATTAGATTTCATTAAGGTGGCATGGTTAGGCTACTTATTACCCGCATTGATGTGATCCTTTTATAAGAGTGCTTATTATGTTTCATTATATTGGGTTGATAAGAACAACTTTTCTTATGCAGATGGATGTCAGTCCTAGTGAACGTCGGTCAGTAACAGCTTCGAACAGAAAACTCCGTGAATTAGAGAGACGTGGACGTGCTCGAGTGCATGATGATGACATGCACATTGCCATGGATGATGATCCTATACATGGTGCACCAGTTTTGGATGATATTGCTATGGATGATGACCCTACTGGTGATGATGCTGACATTGTTGATGAAGATATCCTTACTCAGCCATTTTCGGGAGGTCTAACTGATCCATCAATCCTTAAAAGTTTTAAAAGTCATGTTGCCGCAGCTATTTGGAATAGTGCTGATGAAAAGGGGCCCTTAAAGTGTCATAATCACTCATCTAAGATTCATTCGTGGCCGTGGTGGGAACAAGGAAACAACGCTACATTTGTAAACATTGTGGAGATGTCAAGACTTGCACAATTAGCTCGTTGCACGTACCGCTTTGTTAATAAAATTGTAGTGTCTAGTTTTGTTGAGAGATGGCAACCGGAGACAAACACCTTCCATTTGACTGTTGGAGAGATGGCTATCACATTAGACGATGTCGCCACTATCCTAGGGCTTCCCATTGTAGGAAAATCTATTAGTGTGCGTAAGTTGTCAGAAAGGCGGACCATTGCATTAGTAGTTAATACGTTGCAAATTGATGAGCAAGATGTCAGACATGAGATATGTAGTGCTGGAGGCAATTCAGTAAGGCGTGAGTGGTTGAGGGCACACTTTCATAATGTCACAAACAATGATTCAATGGAAAGAATTGCATGTGTAGGTAGAGCATACTTGCTATTTTTGTTGGGTTGTACACTTTTTAGTGACAAGACTTGTACTAGGGTCCCCATTGTTTATTTGAGTTTGCTGTCCGATTTGACGATTGTATCTTCATATGCTTGGGTGGCTGCTGCATTGGCATACTTATATAGACAGTTGGGGTAAGCTAGTAGGTCCGGCATGAAACAAATAGGTGGTTACATGACACTCCTTGAGGGATGGATTTATGAGCACTTTCGTGGATTCCGACCACACTTGAATATGAATTACACTCGAGACATGCCACATGTTTACCGTTGGACTTCTCAGAGAGAGTTTGGTGAAGAGACACAGTTGCAGGCTTTTCGAGAGGAGCTTGATAGGTTGGGTGTACATGATGCAAGTTGAAAAGTCCTTCAAAATTTGAAACTCTATATCATACAAAATTTACAGTTGTCATATCTTACAATTTCTATTGTTTGTAGGTTATTTGGGACCCATACCAGAGTTGCAGAGATGTCCATCCATGTCATCCAGTTACGTTCTACCACGTTTGCCTAAAATGTTTGGAAGTAGTTGAACCATATCACCCTGATAGAGTGTTGAGACAGTTTGGCAAAGTGCAGACAATCCCTAATCCACCACTTGGCCCTATGCATGCTTCTCGAGGAGCCACAGCTCCACGCTACAATATCATGTATGCATACTTGGACATCATTTGGGAGGCATGGGACAACCATGTATTATCTGATCGGAGGAGGAGTACATCGGTACGGCAACCTTGGGATTGTGTTCCTGGTTACATGAATTGGTACCAAACCATTACCCATATGTATGTACAAAACCTAGCACGTCGTTCTCAAGTGGACCCAAATATCCATCATTATCAGTATCCTAACCAAAACGCACAGGTATCCTTTTTTTCACTTAGATTGCAAATTATTTATGTAAACTATTACAAGTTTGTACATAATGTTATATTTGTTCTCGTAATGCAGCGTATGTCACAAATACATCAGATTACTCATCCTTTCATTGAGGCTGGCTATGAGGACAGTGTTCAACATCCTGATAGGCTTTACTACGCGATTGATGCAATCGAACAACTTCTTCAAGATCAGCACATTAGTGAAGCTGTGCCTAGCACATCCACTCAGGGTCGGTCTGCACCCAGCTCTTCCACTGCACATCGTTTTGGAGCACATTACACTCGCTGGTCACGTAGTTAATAGTAGTTCATAATGTTAGCACAAGTAGTTTCTGATGATGTTGGTAGATGTATAACGAGACAAATATTATTATTATCTTCGAATTATGTATCTTTTGGATTATGTACAAGCACACATGTAGTTTGTGATGGTGTGGATGGATTGAACTACTATTTAGTATATATATATATTTTTTTACATACTTGTTTAATCTTATTACTTTTTAACAGCAATTGCACTTGGTTAATATTATTTTCATTATGTTTTGTGTTCAGACAATGTAAAAATAATATGATATCCATTCCATAAATTAGAGAACTATAACGCATATAATATTCTTTTTTTAAAAAAAAAAACTGACCATTACAAAATCCAATGGCAAAATGATATCTACCTCGTTACTCTATGCTAGTAAATCATAAAAACTAATGTCTTAACCCTCTCATTACTACTCTGTAATAGCTCAATCTATGTCAGCTACATCAAATGTCTCTCGAGTAACGACATTAGGTCCTATGTTGTCTTTGAATTTTTGAACGCGGCTAACATATGCATTCTTCCATTCTGATGCACAAGGGTGATGGTGAACTCGCCAAAGCACGACAATGGGAGGAACTGGATGACCGGCTTACAAAAACACCTGCTCGTACATCCAAAAAATTACATATCTTTACCAAATACATAAAATTTACAATTACACAAATATTAGACAACAATGTTTGGTTATTTTCATAACTTATACCTGCACAAAATGATTTCCATTAACAAATCCAATGGCAATCTCGCGATGATCAGCTAGGGTTACCGGCGGTGATCTCAAAGGTAAGAAAGTGAGACACTGTTGCAATGACAAGTGGTACAAGACTACATTATAAAATGATGCAATAAGATGCCCCATGTCAGGCATAGTCATCCAACGATCAAAGCTTGGGCTATTTTCAAAATATGAAAGGATGTGTGTCAGCTCTTTAACCCTCTTATGCGACCCATATAGTATGACTTATTCATCTCTGTGATTATTCAATTCAAGTAGCAGATCACGCCTAACTTGCACCCAGTCATTCTCTCCAAGACCAAGTAAACCTGCAATAGCTCTAAATCCACAATTCCCATCACCATCTACATCCTTCATCAACTTTATGAATGGTATTAACATAGGCGAGAAGTCAGTAGCATATGCACTCGGTAAACTTGTTCTTGTACGTTGTGTCTTTGTCTTCACATTCCGCTTATTCTCATGCACTTTTGAAGCTCTCTTTTTCTTTGACTGACTGGAAGCTAATGTGCTTTGGCTATCATGCTCACCGTCAACCAACTCAAATGCACACGGGTCACGACGACAAGATATATCAATTTTCTTTTGTCCTCGACGTGGATTAGGTTTCACATCAGGCTCAATAAGAAAAGTGCTCGCTGGATTTGCAATTTCCCTCAACTTTTTCAACATATCCAATTGCGTGGCAATATCAGACTCTTCGAACCGCTTCAAAATCAACTCAAGTTCTGGGATACAAGTCAATTCCAACTTCTGTTCCTTCGAATTATGCACACATATAGTAAGGCGCGTCCAATGTACATGTATGCTACTGAGTGGAATAGGACGGCCTTGTCTCGTGTAATCTACAATCTCGTGAGCACAAGGTAAACCATGTGTGCGCCTAAGAACACACCCACATGTTGCAACATCAATTCCAACTGCATTTGCTCTCTTACTCTCTGCCAACACATACTCCAATACACAAATAGACACATTACCCCGGAGCTCTCTGAATTGAGAAGGTTTGAATTGATGTCGTACAGTTGTCAAACTCTTCTCGAATGATGCTTTAACTTGAATGTGTTGCAACTCAAGTAGACAATGTATTTTTTCAAATGAAACCTCAAATGTCGTTTGACTTGAACCTAATTGCCTCTTCAATCTAGCATGAGCACTCTCAACCATGTTTATATGGATGTAAACCAAAATAGTCAAGCATAATAATTAAAAATAACAATATGATTTACAATAAATTAAAAAAAAAAGAAACAAATCTTACCGATTGATTGTAACATTGCCAAAATGCATATACATGTCTGTATGTATCGCAATGAATTTTTTTTTATACGGATTCAACCAACTCACAGTAACGTACTTGATTGCCTCCGAATAGTTATTGAAATCCTTATGTAGTGTTGTAAGGTGATCATTGTATTCCTCTTCAGTCGATGACAATATCAAATAGTTCCATGCAGTATTAAACTTGTCCCATTTTTCTTTTGTCTTAAATATTTTCTTGCATTTTGTCAATACATTCTTATTAATATGCCAACGACATAACAAATGTCGAGCATTTGGAAAAGTGTTGTCAATGGCATTCATCAAAGCAAGCTCTCTGTCTATGACAATGACTTCAGGTAAAACACTGTCGTCCATAAGATCACGCAATATTTGTAACGCCCATGCATAATTATCAACTCGCTCAGTTTGCAAGTATGCGATAGCCACGGAGAATGTTATATGAGTTGATGTTACTCCCACAATTTCAAGAAGAGGAAGCCGATATCTATTCGTCTTATATGTGCAATCCATAATCAACACACGAGGAAATGTACGAAGCAAATCCAAACTCACTGGATGTCCCCAAAACAAGTCCGTGACAGTCATAGAGCCTTCCTCACATCGATGACGCTCAATGTACTTCTGTTTCACTAATTCACCCAGCAGTTGTTGCATCTGGGATCTACCAGCTTTCTGTAGAACCCTACATCGATATCATACATTGTAAACTGTCTTCATTGTGCTCATAGTAAGGGTATCTCTCTGTTTGAGTGTAATAAGTATCTCTTTTGGTCTTACTAGGCTCTTTGACATATCAACTAATAGCGACTTTTCATTAGCTGACAATCTCCTTGCATATGAACGTCCTTGGAGATGCTCCGCAGGTGGATGATTATGCAGCCCGCAAACTACATGCAATGTCCATTCATCGTTTGTTTTCAACTTGAATGCCTTCAAATCAAATGGACATTCGCACTTCTTTATACCAGTTTGTCTCAATAAGTCTTTTGGGCCATCTTTCAACTTTTTACGCAATCTATACTTCTCACTCCACTCATAAGCAAGATAAATTCTTGGTCTCTTACGACCGCCACCATAGTCCGACGTCCTTATAATAATAACAAAGCCATTTATCCTTCCAATGTCACGTACCCGTCACGTACCCAAGTGAGCAACTCATCTTTGTTGTCGAAAACCTATATACGATGTCACATAACTTTCATAATAACAAACTAAACAAACTAACTAATACAAATTTATGAATTTACAAATTTTATGTTAAAAATTACATGTTTAGCTGTAAAATGACTAGTACAATCCACCATAATATTCAATCGAACCTCAGGTTCTTCAATGCATGCCATCTAAAGAGGAGTGGAAAAATTTTAATTCGGTTCTACAGAGCCGAAATAAATAAAACAATTCGGCCATAAAAAAACGAAAATAATAACAAACTTTGGAATTCTAGGACCGGAAATAATAATTTCATTCGGAACTCTAAAATCGAAATAAATTTAAAAAATCGTAATGAAAGTAACAAACTATTCATATTATTTCAGTATTTGATTTCCGAATTAATTTAACACATTCGGCACTGCGTTTCCGACTAAAAAATGCAAAAAAAAAAATAAAAATAATAAAAAATATTACACGATTTTGCCTTTTCAACACTGATTTTGCTGTCACCATTGCTTGAGTTTGAACTACCATAGGTTTGCAACTCTTCCATATCAAAATCAAATAAAAATTGTTGAACTAATAATTAAACAATGTTAATAATCGAGTATAAACTTAAAGATTAAAGCAATATGGGAGATGTTTTGTTTGCAAATAACAGAGAGGAGTACAGAGTGTGTAAGAAGCAAAGTGACTACAAAAGAAAAATTAGGGTTTAATTTTTTTGTTTCAAAAAGTGTATATTGAGATATTTTTATTTCTAAAAGATGTGTATAGAGAATTTGTATATATAATATTAGGAGTGTTGATCAATGGTTATTATAGTAATTTTTAACTAGGATATAATTGTCATTAATCTAATTTTTCATTAAGTGTGTTCCCTGAGTTTATAAGGTTGGTGGAAATAGAATTTCCTGTAAAAAGGTAAAGTAGTGGTGTAAGTAAAATTACTCAATTAGGCTTTTAGGGCAGTAAATGCTTTTACTATTTCTTACTATTCCACATCATATGTATTTCTCTATAAAAATCATGCGATCCATTCGTCTGAAAAATAAAGAAAAGTGAAGCATAAAGAAAGAGTAGATGTCAGAAAAGAAGTAGAGAAATGATGAACACTATACTAAAATGTCTAGTTAAATTATTGAATAAAATAACATACCTACATTCTTAACATTTATATTCAAAGGTTTCTGAAAAGCCAAATAAAAGTTCAAGAAGAACTTAATTCTATCTGTATCTTGTATTCAATCTATTACTTTATCTGTTTTACATTTTCTTAATTTTTATAGCAGAAACAATCTAATCATGTTTATACAATTCAATACATCACTTGAAATCTTATTAAGGCCAAGTTTGGGAACTTCAAAATAATTCATCTTTTTATCTTTTTATTTTTTTTCCATCACATCACCTCTCTACTTTTCTGCACGTCTTTTCGTAAAAAGACAAAAAGTACACTTATTTAGGTCATCCCAAACAACCCTTAAGTACTCACAAGTCTTTGCCTTATCACCGCTTGGTATGAGGCCTATCCAAAATTTGCAAGTGTATTTGTATGCCTTGTATATAACTTTTAGTGTCATAACATTATTCCTAACTACCGTGACAATTGTCTTAACAATTGTAAACGTAGAACTCATTAAAAATTGAGGTCTCTTTTCAATGTGAGACCTTGGGTGATATGCCTTACTTGTCTAAGATCAAGTCACTACTAAAGCCAGGGTGATGAACTATTCTTGATCTGCAAAAACAGAATCTTTGAAAACAAACAAGTATTTTCATAAATCTGGTTTCATAAGAGTCTAGATTGTTAGCATCTTTTTTAATCCAAATAAAAAGTCATTGAACTTAAGATCAAAAAGTGAATTTAGGGGAAATTAGAAGATAGTGGAAATAGGAAAATTATTTACCAAAATTTGGGTACAATTTTTGTTGTATATATATACTTTTCACAGAAAAAGCTGAACAACTATATTTGCAATTATTTTTGGTCTTTTACATTGATTTGTAATTCCCAAGGAATGTATGGTGAGCTTGCTAAAACTATAAGGTTTGAGATTTTTAAAATTGGTGTAAACTGTAACCAAGCAAGCAAACATTTAAGATATGCTACATGGTATGTGGAACTTGGTTTTTAAAATAAATAAATGAAAAGAAAATAAAAAGAAGAGAGGCATGAAAGAGGCATGGAACTTGTGAATAACTTGCAATTGCAATAGCCTCCCCCTCTTTGGCTTTTAACAAACATTGTGAATTCAAACTGTATTAAGAAAATGTATACAAGAAGATAAAATGTAAACAAACAATTTGTGTGTACATTATAAGAGTATCTCTTATAGATAATATACATGTAATGGTATAAGTTACAGAAAATATACAATTCATTTATGAGATATGTACTACTTGAACATGTCATTGCAAACCAGCAGAGATAATGACTTGTTTCCTTATACAACACCCAAATGGCCCAACAAGGAAATTCTCCAACTTCTTCTCCTATTCAACATAGAAAAAAAACTAGCCGTTGACAGTAATGTCTGCAGTCTGCTCAGCCCTTGCATGAGGGGTTGTTTCAGTCATGGTCTCCTTCAGTGTTTTAGAACGATCCTTAATTTTGCTAGTGTCATTACCACTCTTTCCGCTGACCTGGTCCTTGTTTTTCATAGGGCTGTCAGTGGTAGTAGTACTACCGCGATCTTTGCGGCTGCTAAAGCGGCGGCTAATTGTCCCGGTGGAAACTCCCTTTTTCTCCAAAGATGAGCTAGCTGCATCACCACAGCTCTTTCTCCGGTTCAATTTTGGTGATTTGGCACGAGTCGGAGGAGGCTGGCATCCAATTCAAGTAAATCATATTGTTCTTGCACAATAGAAGCATAGAAATGTTTGCACTTTGCACTGTTGAATTGTACACAAAGTGTACACTAATGGTGCAACATAAGAAATACCAAACTAGGTAATTATGCTATGTTTGGTTCATTGGAACGATATGGAATGCTCATTCCTTAAACTCTCATATGGAATGATCATTCATTTACAATGGTGAGAGATGATTCCATTTGCAATGCATTTTTCATTATGCTTTTAGTCAACCAAACATGAGAATGGATATTTTGATAAAATGATCATTCCATTCCACTTCATTCCAATGAACCAAACATTACCTTAGGGTCTGTTTTCGATGAGCTAAAAAAGTCACAATGCTCCTTAAAGCTAGAACCAAGATTTTAACTAGTGCAGCTTAGATAAACGAACAAAATTTTGTTTCTTTTCCATTGAAATGACTGGAACGAAATATTTGTAGAATACCGAAATTCCAATGTTTCCACTGAAACACATCAAACCAAAGGCTACATGAATCACTTTTTTTATCAATCTACTCTATCAAAGGTTATATGGTCATTTAAATTAAATAAATTCACATTTTTTTTTTTTTGTTATAACATCTCATGTCAATTTATTTCTCCCCTCCCTCTAGCATTTCCATTAAGAGTGATCATACCATTCTTCCAGTCTTCCTTACTGTTTCATCTACCGGTCTTCTTCATTGTACATGCAAAAACCATTCTTATAGTATGTACTAATAAAATCTCTAAAACCACATATATAAAATAGAATAGACAAATTGTTAACTAGTAATATAAATAAAATGAATTATAAGATAATAATAGTACTTTTTTTTTATTCTCTAACATGTAATAACCTCATGATCACTAATTTACAACATCCATGATAAAAACATTAGATTTTAGCATAAAGGCCAGAATAAGATTATCTATCTACTTAACAAGCTTGTAAAATCCCATGGAAAGAGCTAAAGTTAGTAGAGTACAAATAAAGAAGACTGATTCCGCTACTGAACACGTGTTGAGCTCTGCCAAAACTAAAAATCAAAGGTTGAACAGCCCAATTGACACTCACGTCATTTACGATCTTGCATAACTAATGACACCTTTTAGTGTCCATGAATTTCCAGTTTTCTTCCCAATTTCAATGTTTGTCATTATATGTGAGTGAACTGTGAGTCATTTTGCCAAATAAATAACGTCTTATAATCTCAACTCCTTTACTACTCATGAACAACTCAAAAATAAGTCCAAACTGATTACCTTTTTAAGTTCAGCCTTAGGTGGAGGTCCTTCCTGGTAAAATCCAGGCATTGGTTTTGCTTTGAACACCATGTTCTTTCTAAGCTGCTTTACAACTTTCTTTTCTTGCTCCTAACAAATAAAGAATAGATGAAAGGAAATGAAATAGACACATAAGGAAACAAAACGATACATTCACACTACTGAAAGTACCTTGGTCCGAGCTTCATGTTCTGTTTTCTCCGCCTCTAGAGCATGTTGCTTTTCCTCCATCTTCGAGTAAAACTAGAAAATGGATAATTAATGAAGGGAAGAATATCCCAAGCAGCAAATCAAAAAAGCTACGAAAACTTTCACAAATCAAAAAAGCTACGAAAACTTTTACAAAACTCTTCCATTCAATGTTTGAATAAGAAATACCTCTTTACGTTTCTCTGCACGTTCGACACATCTAAATACAGGAGCTACTGGGACAGTGGTCCTAGATTTTGCTGACCGGACAGATGTTGCAGTACTATGCAAGGCTAAGGACACTTGGAATCATAAATGGTGACAGATGAAAAGATACGGAGTAAATTACATTGACCGCCACTGAGGTTTAGAAAAAATACAATAAACCCACAAATTTAGCATAATTACATTGACCTCCCTTTTAGTAAGGCTAAAGCAACTAAAACTAGGGCAGGTGATGTGTGGTCATCACAGGGTATATGTTTTAGTATATTAGAATAAAAAAAGATGACAAAATCATTTTTCCATCAATATTACTAACGAGTTATTGATGAAAAAGAGGCTAAGTGTCATATGAATTAAAAACTTAAGGGAGCCCAATGTAATGTCAAACTTGTGGGGCTCAATATATTTTCTCCAAATCTAAAGGGGAGTTAGCGTAATTTACCCAAAGAAAATATATGAAAAGAAAATATACGTTTAAATCTAAATTGCAACAGAGGATACGAGGACGCGATAGATGAATTATCATCCTCATCGACATGCTTCTTGATATCAGGTTGCAGGGGCTTCCTTGATACCTGAGGAGAGTTTGGCTGGTACAAATGCAAAATTCTCAAGATAATTTTTTTTTCCAAATGTACAGTTATATCATACAATGGTGTCTGCCTCTTTCATCCCAGTTTACAACAGCACTTTATTATGCAAATTTCTTGTTTGCTCATGAGAATAACAAACCAAAGCTTCATAAGGAGTGTAACAAGTGTTCAAGGAAATCAGAATTTGAACACAACTTAATTTACTAAGGCAGAATTGACAAGCGTGAAGATACCAGCAAAGGACTTGAGTATGACAGTTACTATAATTTTTTTCCTTTGGTGACACATTTTTGATTAATTTAGAAGTCTCAATCCTCATCCAATCCATCAGATTACCAAGAAAATCCAATCCCTATAGCCATTCACCCCGTTTTGTGTTTTAAGAATTAATAAACTATAACTGGCAACGTGCATTAACATAAGAACAAATAAATGTCTCACTTATATAACGTTTTAGTCAGGTTTGGTTCTCATCACGGAGCTACACTGCTTTGCAAATAAACTGAGTTTCTTTTACCTTAAACCAACCTTGAATGGGTGGAATTATCAAGTTGCTCATTGGAGTTATATGAGGGCCTAACAGTTCAAAACTTGCCAACTATAGTTTATAAAGGAGGGAAACAATGATAGCATCGCTACCTAACACCATTAACAAATTCACTTACCTGTGATTTTTCTTCAGTGCCGGAGGAGTGGAAATCACTAGTGTTCAAAGAAGAACTCCCACCAGCATCAACAGTTTCAGCCCCAATAGGATGAGTTTCAATTGAAATTTGCTTCTCTGCCACAAGAACAGAGGGTTGCAAAACAGTGTCCTTTGTTTGCACATTTCCCTTGACAGGTGAGCTTGAATTCTGGTCACTCAAATTTTGATCCTCAGGTTTCAAGGTTTTCCCTTCAGGTATACCAGCATCATGATTCGTACTTTTGGCACCTAGTGCATCTGGCTTCTCATGACATTCTTCGGTGACTGAGTCCTCCATGGTATGATGATCCTCTGCCTCATAGTCCTTTTCTTCACCACTTATCCCTGAAACATCATCAGAGTTCAATTTGGCAGCATTAGCTTTCTTGTCAATGCGTATACCTCCAACATCCCTCCCCATTGCCCTGCACAAAAATGAGGCAATAGCATCAGATTGCTTGTCTTTGAAGGACACACGTCCTGTGATCAAACCAACAGCGGTTTATTCAATGTCATCAGTTTACTCAGCAGAGATCCAGAAACCACATGGAAACAAAGTAACAATGCTAATTTAGACACCAAAAAATACTTGCAAAATATTGAAAGCAAGGAAAAAAAATTCCTTGTATTATGGTTTACAGTAGCAATTTAAATATATATATATATATTTTTTCATTTCAACAAAAAATTATCAAGCAAGCAATACTTGGTGTAGTGCAAAAGCATGGCTGGAAAGCATGAGACTAAACATTTGTGCCTGACATCAGCCACTTCATGCAAAAATTGCCACAGTCAAGGTATGCACCAAATCTATCTTACCATCCAGCGTGACCGGAACCAATACCCAGTAATGCTTAACTTAAGGAAAATCGCCCCAAGTTAACGAAGATGCTCCAAAATCAAAACAGAAGAACTTTAATAATTTGGCTTGTGTCCTTCAAAAACACATACATGCAAATATGCATGCACATGCACACAATCTCAAACATATGTCCCGCTCTCGGATACACTTCTACAATTTACCATGGTGAAAAGAAAAACATTCTCAGTTATAGCTTTTAGAGAACTCTTTTGCAATTCCTGCTTAGTAGAGACAATGGACAAACAATGTTCACAATTAACTGTGCAGTAAAATTATGGATACAAAAGGTTTACTTTTTCATGAGTTTCCATCATAGACTGAACAACCCTCCTATGGAAAAATGTATATATAAAAGGAGGAAAAAATAATAATAAATGAAATAAAATTAAAACTCACTTTGTCCATTCAATGGCTACCATAATTTACCATCTAGACAAGATAAGTGCGGTATTGAGCAAGCTTCCTTGGCTAGCTAGGAAACATGCCATGCCTGCTCCAATTGGCACTTATTTGTTACCAAACTCCTAACACCCACTAGAACTGGTAAGAGTTGAAGAAATGCCTCCAAAGACAGTATCAAGGGAAAAATGTTTTAGATTGCACCTCTTATGGCGGAACTATAATTTGGTAATTACTGCATGGCTGCATTAAGGCAGCTTACATACACTTGATTGCTTTTGGTTTAACCACAGATAATGGATGCATTTAATAGCAATCCTCAACATAAACCTAGAAAGATCAAGAGTCTTCAGTGTGCTATTTCCTCCTTTCCTATTCCCTTTCCTTTTGACTATATTCTTTTTGCCATAGACCCAGCGGCGGCACCACTAGGAAGTCAGGGTATTCACTTGCATACCCTGAAAAAAAAAAGAAAAAAGAATGCTAGTAATAATATATGTTTTGGATGGTATTTGTCATTTTTTTAAAATGTTTTGAATACCTTATGTACCACTTGTCATCTCTCAAAAATTTTTGAACACCTTGGTGCCACTTTGTCATTTTGAAAACAAATCTTAACATCGTTAGCTGCTTGCTTGAATTCTCTTCATCCAAATTTATTCCTTAGTTGTATGAAGCGGGGGCATGGGCAGGGAGGGGAGCAGGAGTGGAAGTAGGGGCGGGGAGCTAAGGCCTATTCCAATTCAATTTTTATTTTTTATTTTTTAGCTCTATATCTCCAGCCAAACCTTCAAATTTAAACTATCACTTTTTTTTTTCTTTTTTGTTAAAGGCTTATGTGGCAATTTGACATTTCTAAAAACAAGCAGTCCATCCAATATGCCAAATTTATTATTTTTATTATACTTTTTACATTATTTAAAATAAATAAATAAATTGGTTTGTTTTTAAAATAGTTAGATAGAACCACTAAATGTGGGTTAAACATAACAAAATAAATAAATTTGATATCCCTCATCCATATGTCAAATTTGACATTGAGGCAATGCTAAACACACCTCAACAAGTGGCATTTTTGTATGAGCTTATAGAGACTCCATGCATATCACTAGGAGGTTAGACGTACGATTTTATCCATTTGTAGGGCTGCAAATAGGCTGAGTTGTCCACGAGTTAGGCTCACTAAGGGCTCGGCTCGGTTCGTTAAGTAAATAAACAAGCTTGAGGTTGACTTTTAGGCATGTTTAGTAAACGAGCCGAGCTTGAGCTTGACTTTTAGGCACGTTTAGTAAATGAGCTCGGCTCGTTTATCTTTATTTAAATTATAGAATAAATATTTATTTATATATTAAATAATATAAAAATATATAGAACTAATAGCATAACTATATTATTTATATATTTAAATAATCTAAATAATAGTAAAAAATAAATCATTATCGCTTCGAGCCAAGCTCAAGTTTGACTAATATTACTAAGCCGAGCTCGAGCTTAATTAGTTATTGAGTTGAGCAAGAGCTAGACAATTGAGCTCCATAAATAAAAAAGCCGAGCTCGAGCCCTAGGATGGCAAAATTACCTGGTAAGATTATGTTTGTCCCAACCCGATTTAAAAAAAAATTGTTTGAGAGAACATTGATAAGTTAGGGTAAAATTTATAGGGTACTAATGTCAAAACTGCCAAGATTAAAGTATGTGAAATTGTATAACCAAAATAGTTGAGTTTAAAATCAAGAATTCGAGAGCGAAACCTAGAAAAACCCGACCCGTTGCCATCTCTCAACAAAGCTTGGTTCGATTCAGTTCGGTTCGTTTGCAACCCCATCCACTTCTTGTTTGTTTTGAGATCTTTATTATGTTTGTTGGATTTGTTGTATATTTGTGGTTGTATAGTTTCTTTTTGATGTAGTTTTCATAATAGTTGTAATTTATCTTCTATTGATTGACAACAAAATTTGACTACGTTAACAAAAATCCCTAGAGCCCTTCACTGCATAGACCCCACCAATGCAGCAGATGAAAATAAAAAAAGATATGGGGCATTAAAATCTACAATTTAATGGAAGGAATAGCCCAACAGAACCTATAGAACTTCAAAATGAATTAATAAAACCACTTGTTAAGAAGGGAATTGAATGGAAAACAGTCATAACATAACTTTAATGCTTTAAACAGATTTTGCATTGGCCTTTTCAAAGCCTAAGATCATTATTGTTCACATATAGATCTTGTGGGCTGCTTCCTACAAATATATTCATCACCAATATAGGGATATACAAAGGATATTAATAAACAACATAGCCCAATGACGTTATGTTGGTACACAAATTGGGGAAATCTTAAAGAACTTCCAAACAACAAAAAAACGAGTGCACAAAAGTGTAATAAGGAAGGATAAATTCAAACCAGTACTCAATAATATGTTCACATTGAAATGATGAATGGACAAAATCAAGAAGACATAAAATAATAGAAACATTTACCGAAAATAGAGATATTTGGGTGTTTAAAGGAGTAATGATAACGCAAAAGAAAAGGCCCCATGAAACACCAGAAAATAAAAAAGACAACCTGAAAACAGAGCAAATGCAACTAAAAGGCCACAACAATAGGCAAACCCAGTTCACCAAATAGTTAAAATTTGTGATAAAATTCCTTGTTTTAAAAGCCCACATTCACATAAGCAAAAGAAAATCCAAAATTGTTATACAAATAAAATTGTATTATAATTCACATATATATGTGGTAATGCTATGGTACACCCCGTACCATATGCAGATATATGCAAATATACCATTTGTGAGTTTGATTATCACAAATAGCATAACTCAATAGTACCATAACTAAAAAACAATGAGTTATAACCAAACAACTCTTGAATCATATATATATATGTAGAGAAATGGGAAAGCAAACATCCATTTCCAAACCCACATTCACAGACCAAGAAACGAAAATCCCATTAAATAAAAAATAAAAAGAAATAAACACCCCCAGGGCAAGAAGAAAAGAGGGCTATAGAATTGAAGAAAATCAATTGGCAACAACACCGATCCAGCCACATTGCTTTCATTCATAATCAGATCAACAACAAGAAGAAAATCGACAAGGAGATGTATCCAACAATAATATGAGATAAACATTATAAAAAAATAAATAAAAGATTTCTTACACTTGCTGCTCCGATCTGACGAGATCACGACTTCCCCTTCCACCACAACGTGAATCACCACCACGACCACCTCCCTCCTCCGTCTTTCTCCCTCTCTCTCAAAAATAAAATCAAAGGAATGTTTTTTTGGTAATGGATATTCCTTTTATTTTGATTGTTTATGTATGTACCTATGGTGAGTCTGGAAAACCGCAAATGTCGCGTTGTTGTTCATATACATGTATGGATTCATTTCTTGTTATATATAGGAGCTTTCTATTTTTAGAGCATCTCCATGTTCGTCAAATCTTTCTTCAAATTTGAGAAGAAACTTAATGAAAAGTTTGAGCTTTCGTTAGGAGATATGTTATTTTAATAATTTTTAAATTTTGTATGAAAAGATATATAGAAAAATAAAAGAAATGATGTGATAATTTATAGTGATTTTTTTTGACTAAAATGTATAGTTGATAAACGAGGACTTATTTGAGAAAAAAGTTATTGAAAATTTTAATATGATTATAATGCACTTCAATGGTAAAAATAAGATTTTTGTCAAATTTGACCGGGTCATTTGGTGTTGAGTAAATTTTCGATTCATAGTATTCAAAATCTAATCGTCCACCGATGGTTACCGGTAAAATTTGATAAAAGACTAGAGACTCCTTTAATTTATTGAAAATTATGCCTTCCTTTATTTGATATCAATTTGATGAAATAATTAGAATTACCGTTTTTATCAAATTTTCATCAAATTTGATGAAATATATGAGTCTCGATTGAAGATGGCTAACTAATGTTAGATTAACATGATTGCGAACTCTAACAATACTCTTCATTTTTTATTAATTAAGACATTCGTAAACTAGCGTATGCTCGTGTCAAAAGGTATAGAGAAAATAATGTTAAGATTAAAATATAATTGAATATAAAATTATTGGGTTAAAATGTAATTTATCTAATTTGTTGCAAAAAAAAATAATTTGAAGTCAAAATATAAATAGATGATCCGGTTTAGTTTGGATTTTCAAATGAATTTTATATATATTTTTAAAAAGAGTTTGTCAAAACTCAAATTTTTATTTGATTGTATATTTTGAAAATAATTTTTATAAATTTGAAATTCAAAACTTATTTAGTTTTGGATTTTTCAAAAACACTTTTTTAAAAGGTAAATTACACTGACACCGTCCTGAGATTTTTGTTTAATACAGATCACCCTTCACATTTGAAAAATTACATTCATCTCCCTAAGGTTTATAATTTCATTACAAAATTACCCCTTAGATTCTTGATGTCATGCCTTAAAATTTTCTAAATGACCATCTTATCATTTTTCCTACCATTTATTCTTCCTATCATTATGATTACATTCTATAACTTTTCTATCATTAAATTATACTTGAATATATTCTTATTGAGTGATGATATACAAACATAAATTTTATATAAAATTTTCAAACAGAATAATATAGGTTGATGGTAACCTTTCATTTTAAAACAAAAGACCCATAAACATGATTTATATTTTCAACAATATCACTATCACAACATTTTTATGATATTTTTTTATATATGAATAGAATTTTTCATTTTTATTTCCACCGTCATTTTTCTTTCTCGTCTATTCACCAATATTTATTACAGTATTACCAAACTCCGCCATTCACATTTATTACAATATTACTGATTTTTTTGTATTATTTATTTATTTTTATTTTTTGTATTTGGTGAATTTTTTTTAAAAAAAATCACATATTTCTTAAGTATATCAAGATTAAGTGTATCTAAAAAATAAAATAAAAAAATACTTAAAATATTAAAAAAAAAATCCAGTAAAAATTAAAAAAAAAAAACATGAAATTTTTTTTAAAAAAAAAAAAATCGATTTTTTGTGTGAGTTAACCCAAAGAAGATGATTATTATTATTTATCTTGAAATGACATAAACAAAATATCAACATTTGTCATTTTAATCTGATAGGGGGCAAGGGTAATTTTTCAAACGTGAGGAGAGATCTGTATTAAACAGAAACCTCAGGGGGGTGTCAATGTAATTGACCCTACATTTTTATATATGAATATAATTTTTCATTTTTTATCTCCACCATTATATAATATAGATATATTTAAAAAGTATAAAATTTGTAAAAAAATTCATTGAATACAACAAAATAAGATAATGTATTAATTTTTTTGTATTTTTGTATTTTTTTTGTATTTGGTGAATATATTAAAAAAAAAGTCACAAAATATTATATCTAGATTAGGTATATTTAAAAAAATAACAAAATTGCTTAAAATATTTTTTAAAAAAAATCAGTAAAAATAAAAAATAATACGAAAAATAAAAAATAATATTTTTTGTATAAATTAAACCTGTTATTTCCTTGAAATGATATGAACAAAATATTTACATTATTTTATTATTTTATATATATAAAGGCTAATGGACAAATATGTCATTTTAATTTGACAGGAGAGAAGTGTAATTTTTTAAATGTAAGAGGAAACCTATATTAAATAAAAACTTTAGGGGGTGTCAGTTTAATTCACCCTTTTTAAAATTTTCAAATTGTATTTTATTATTTTTAGTAAACTTTTTAAATATTTTAATCAATATTTTTTTACTTTTCAAATCCATTCAATTAATATGAATACACTAAAAATTTTATGTTATAAAATTTACAGCTAAAAACTTTTAGGGCAAATTACAAACACCCCCTCGAGGTTTGGTGAAAATACAAATTCTCCTCTGAGATTTGAGAAATTACAAATTGCCCCCTGAGGGTCAAATTTTCATAACAAATTAGAAAAAATTAGAGGGGAATCTGTATGAAAATAAAAATCTCAGGGGCTAATTTGTTATGGAAATATAAACCTCAGGGGGCGGGATGTAATTTCTCAAACCTCAGGAAAAAATCTGTATTTTCACCAAACCTCGAGCTGGTGTTTGTAATTTGCCCAAACTTCTTTTAAAATAGTTTTTACGAATTTAAAATAAAATTTTATACTTTTGCATGATTTATGTGTTTTCACGTATTTTGAGTTAAAAACATTGTCCAATTTTTCCAATTTAGAAAATTAAGGTCAAATTTGTTGTCCAACTTGTCCAATTTGTTGATTAAAAAATTAAGGTCAAAATATAAATAGATGGTTTGGATTTTCAAAAGAACTTCATAAGACAATTTTTGAAAAGGCTCTCACAAAACTAAAAATATTGTTTGATTATATATTTTGAAAATCATTTACAAAAAAAATTAATCCATATTTGCAATTTTTATTGAATTTTTTAAAATATTTCAATTCAATCCAATCTAAATACACTTAAAAATTATAGAATTTTACCATCTAAAAAAAATTATAGAATTTAGAATAGTGGCTGATATAGTATTGAACAAATGTGTTGAGAGGGAGATTTTATGAGCTGGAAATGGGCCATGGTAAGGGCCGGGCAAATTGAAGGCCTAACGCGTTTGGGCCAGGATGGCTTTGGGCTTGCCCGGAGATGGGGTTGCTCGGCCAAAGTTTAAGACCGAGCTACTTGAGCTTGCACAGGTAGGAAACCATGCTACTTGCGTTGCTCGGCTGGAAGGCTCGCGCCTTTAGCTCGGCAGTAAGGTTTCGCGCCTGTAGCTCGGCAGGAAGGCTTCTGTTTTACCCGCATGGCTTATTGCGAGCTCGGCTCTGCCGGAATGCGACTGACCCCGGTCAGTATGGAGCTCGGCTAGTGAGCATTCGGGCATGCGGCGCAGTATGGCGATGTGAGGCCGAGGTGATTCCGCCGGTCTGCCGGGCTTCACCATGATATCCTGACAGTTTGTTTAGGTGGCGATTGCGGGATTTGTACTGACAGATGGGATAGCAGCACCACGTGTCAAGAGATTAATGGGAGTAGATTTGGGGCGCAGAAGGTATATAAGCATGTTTGCGCTCCCCATGCTGAGACAGATGATCATTTGGTGAGATACACTTAAACATTCAACTCGCTCCTCTCTCTCTCTATCTATTCCTGAGTGTGTGCTAACTTGACCGTCGGAGGGGTTTTCCGGCCACACACACCGCCGGGTAGCTCACCACCGTTGTGTTCGCAGGTCGATCGGACAGATTGGGAGCTGGGCAGAAAGGAGTACGGGCTTGTCGGAATATTTGCTCCCCGTACAATTGGCGCCGTTTGTGGGAACTTGATAGACAAAACCTTGTCTTCCCAGCTCATCTAAGTGTCGTCCATTGGCGAACAACAACGAGATTCCGTTGTCCGCTACCGACGAAGTTACCCCGGAGTCAGCCAGACGGAGAGAAGGACACCCCACCATTTCTCCGATGGCGGACCTGGAGACTTCTCTAGGAGGACATTCAAGAGACGCGCGGGATAAGCGTGAGAGAAGCTTTGGTCATTCTCGGAGTCCAGACGATCACCAGCGGCGGAGAGAATTGCACGCCAGACGTCTGGAACACAAACTAAAGGACCAAGACGCCGTCATCCGGAGAATAGCGGCGGAGATGGAGGATCTTAAGCGGCATGTCAAAGGGAAGGGTGTAGCTGGAGTGGGCGACCACAGTGAGCGCACCCAACCCCGCCGTTCAGGCAGTCAGAGCCAGCGGCACACTTCGTCCCTCTCAATCACCAGAAGTTACAAGGTTGGAGATTCCGACGCGCACGTAGAGAAGTCTAGCGCGCAAGATAGCACTTACCAACCCTTGTGTCTGGCGACGACGTCGAGGTACTCCTACTCCGCTTGTTCAGAGGATTTGCGGGCAGTCTTGAAGGAGCGGGCTCGCCGGCGGGAGACTCAGAGGGTGCCGGCACTCCAGCGGTTATCCTATGGGGGTCGCGCCAGTGAGGAGGTCGTAATGCCTCCACCCCCGCCTTGCTGTGCCTCCTCCTCCAGACACAGACTTGGCGAGGCTGAGCGCCACTCCTTTCTCCCTGGAGATAGAAACAACACCGCTTCCCGCGGGCTTCCACTAGCCAAAGTTCACGCTCTACGACGGAAAGACCGATCCATACATGCATGTAAGCCACTTCTGACAGATCATGGCCGGACATAGACGGAATGACACTCTTATGTACCTTATCTTCCCATCAAGTTTGGGCGAGCTGGGCTTGAAATGGTTTGAGAGGCTGCCGGAGAGGAGCATCAAAATGTGGCAGCAGTTGGCGGAAGCCTTTGTGACGCGTTTCAAAACCAACACCAAGACGCCAAAAGAAGTTGACCACCTTCTTAGTGTCAAGATGGAGCCGAGCGACGCACTCAAGGCATACAACTCCAGGTACTGGAAAACCTTTAATGAGATCTTGGATTGCCCGATCAACCTGGTAATCACACAATATAAGCGTGGTCTCCCGGTCGGACATAAACTGCGGGACTCGCTTACCATGCACCAGCCGACATCCATGGGCCAACTCATGCAGCGCATCAACAAGCACATCAGAGTAGAAGATGATGCGGCAACATCTACCGCGAAGGCAACTCCGGTAGCAACAGACAAGAGGTCGGCTGGCAAGGTGCACGCGGTCGGACAGGAGACAAACCGTTCAAATGATCACGCCGAGGAATCTGACCGAGGTTCAAATCGTCAAAACCGGGGTAGGGGTCGGCGGAATGACCGAGATGAATACCCCTGTGACGATGTAGCTGATGCAAACAAAAGATTGAAAGCTCGGATGGGCATCACCACGGTCTTTAAGATTCCAATCTATCGCATACTTAGTGAAATCCATGACAAGAATTATGTCTGGTTTCCTGCAAAGTTAGGCGATACGCAAAAAGGTTTCAATCCGCGGTACCGCTGCGCATTCCACCGGGAGCGCGGACACCAGACAGAGGACTGTTTGCCTCTGAAACAACACTTGGAGGAGCTAGTCGCAGCCGGACATTTGGACCTTTACATTGATGGGGGTGTGAAGGTCGCATACCAAGCCTTGGTTGACCCGCGCGTGGACCGGATGACCTGGAGGCGCCCCCACAAGGAGTTGTTAATGTCATCCACGGCATAGTGGAGCCGGCGTGTGTATGCGAGCTCGGAGGAATGATCAAGAAGGCAGAACACATGAGGGAAGTTTTGTCGGTCCAGCTCGCGATCAAGAGGGGGAAGACCGAAGAGAAAGACGTGATCAGTTTCTCTACAAGGGACTTAGAGTGCATTCAGACGCCGCACAACGATGCCTTAGTGGTCACACTCCGCGTCAAGGAATTCGATGTCAAGCACATCTTGATCGACCAGGGAAGCTCGGTCTAGATCATGTATTACGACGCGTTCAAACAGCTCAAACTCCGAGATACAGACTTGGCTCCGACAACTTCGCCGCTGGTTGGTTTCAACTCGCAACCGAAGTGGCCTTTGGGAAAAATTATTCTGCCGGTCAAAGCGGGATCCATGATCAAGTAGGTGGAGTTCTGGGTATTGCAAGTGCCGTCTACGTATAACCTGATCCTTGGAAGGGGATGGCTTCACGCTATGCAAGCTGTAGCGTCGACCTACCATTAGGTAATGAGATTTCTCTCGGCTATGGGGGCAATTGAGGAAGTTTAGGGCGATTAGGTCATGTCGAAGCAATGCTTTGTGGCAATGAACGGGAGCCGAGCTGCTAAAGGCTTCATCCAAATGATTGAAGGACTGGAAGACTAGGGAGTCCTTGATGACGTGGGCACCAAGGCTGAGGACAAAGCCGTTGAAGAGTTGGTGGAAGTACGGATTGACACGGAGAGCCCGAACAAGTTCTTCCTGCTCGGATCAAGCCTAACCGCCCAAGAAAGGACCGAAATGGTGGAATTTTTGATGGCGAATATCGAAGTCTTCGTATGGTCGCCTTACAATATGCCGGCATCGATCTGAGTTTTATCTGCCAACACCTCAATGTTTTCCCTGGGGCAAAGCCGGTCATTCAGAGAACGAGGAGATCAGCGCTACACCATGCCGAAGTAGTTGCAGAAGAAGTGAAGAAACTGCTTGAGGCACGAGCTATTCAGAAAGTGCACTACCCTTTGTGGATTTCAAACACGGTCGTTGTACCTAAGAAGAATGGGAAGTGGCAAGTTTGCGTCGACTACAAGACTGTCAACCAAGCTTGCCCTAAAGACAACTTTCCTCTGCCTAGAATAGACCCAGCTTGTCGATCTAACGACCGAACATAACAGGCTCAGTTTTCTGGATGCCTGCCGCGGCTATCATCAGATTGTCATGCATGGCCCCGACCGTGACATCACCTCTTTCACTACTCCAAGGGGACTCTTCTGCTACCGAGTCATGCCTTTTGGTTTGAAAAACGCCGGAGCAACCTTCCAAAGGATGGTGACCAAGATGTTCGCCCCTCTGCTAGCCTAGACAATGGAGGCTTATATTGATGATATGGTGGTCAAAAGCTGGCATCAAGCAGACCATTTGTCCGACTTGGCCGAGATGTTCACCATTCTCAAACGACACAAGCTATGCCTGAATGCGTCTAAGTGTGCCTTTGGCGTGGGATCCGAAAAATTCTTAGGCTTCCTAGTCACAAACCGAGGCATCAAGGCAGACCCCACACAAATTAGAGCCGTACAAGAATTGAAACAGCCCAGCTCGGCTAAGGATGTGCAGCATCTGGCCGGAATGGCCACTACGCTTAACCGATTCATAAGCCGGTCATCAGATCGCTGCCGCCCTTTCTTTCAAGCTTTGAAATCAAAGTTCTCATGGGATGAAGAATGTGACCGGGCTTTGGCCGAACTCAAGGCGTATCTGTCTTCAGCACCCCTGTTGGTAACACCGAAGCCCGGCGAAGAACTTTACCTTTATCTGGCCGTTTCCCAGCATGCAGTTAGTGCGATGTTTGTCCAGTCGGAAGGAATCAAGCACTTCCTTATCTTCTACGTAAGCAAAACCTTGCTACCGGCAGAGTCGAGATACTTGCCGTTGGAAAAACTTGCGTTGGCATTGATCATGGCCTCCAGGAAGTTGGCGCACTATTTCCATACTCATACAATCATTGTCTTGATCGAGTTCCCCCTCAAAGCTTTGTTCAAGCGAGCGGACTTCTCTGGTCGAATTCTTAAGTGGGCGGTTGAATTGGGACAGTTTGACGTCAAGTTCCAGCCACGGACTGCCATAAAGGCCCAGACATTGGCCAATTTCGTCACTGAATTCTTGCCCGGGATTCATCCCGTCTGCCCAGTGGATCTTGCGGCAGCAGCCGAGGAGGTGAGCGCAGTTTTACCCGAAGTTATATAGCAAGGCGATGTTGGCGACGCGGAACTTGCGTGCCCCGCCGAAGAACCTTTAGCTAGTACGACACTACAGCCCGGCGATGTGACGACGGAGTTGGGTATTACCGACCAACCTGTTCTCTCCGGTGCCGCATCGCCTGGAGGGGAGAAAGTGAAGCCGATCAGCGTTGAGCCTGACGCCGCACAGCCGAGCGACCGTGCACCCATCCACCTGCAGGCCTCCCAGGACCCTTCAGAATGTTGGAAGCTCTTTGTGGGCGAAATGTGGAAACTTTTCATAGATGGGGCTTCTAACCACCATGGTGCCGGCCTGGGCATAGTTCTGATTTCACTAGACGGATTGACCATCGAACACTCTATCACCCTTGGATTCCCTACATTAAACAATGAGGCTGAGTACGAGGCACTTTTGGCCGGACTCAAGAGCGCGCTTCAGATGCACGCATCCGAGCTAATAGTGATTCCCAACTTGTGGTTAACCAAGTTTCTGGGGTTTATGAAGCTAAAGACGACAGAATGGCGAAGTACCAAGCTCTGGTAAGAGACCACATCAAGCGGTTCCAGGCAATAAGGGTCCAACAAATCGGCCGAGCAGATGAATTAGCCGGCCTTGCTTCCATGGTCGATAGCACATCTCCCAGCCCTCTCCTGATTGAATTCCTTCTGAGGCCCAGCATTGAGGAAGCCGAGTAGACAGAAGTACTCTACACCGAGCTAGGTCCTTCCTGGATGGAGCCGATTATCCTCTTCCTCAAAGATCGGACCCTTCCCACCAACAAAAAGGAAGCACATAAATCCGGGTGAAGTCAAAGCGGTTTTGGCTCTCTCCATCTGGCGCTTTATATAAGAAGTTTTTCACGAGTCCCTATCTTAAGTGTGTACACCCAAGCAGCGTGGAAGCTTTCCTGTACGAAGTTCACGAAGGTATATGCGGTAGTCACATAGGGGACAGATCTCTAGCCAACCGGGCTATCTCGCAAGGATATTAGTGGCCGTGCATGCAAGCAGACGCGCAGAAGTATGTTCGCAAATGTGAGAAGTGCCAGAAGTTTGCCCACCAAATCCACTAGCCGGCCAGGGAACTTCTTTCCCTCACCAGCCCTTGGCCCTTTGCAATGTGGGGGCTAGATATAGTGGGGCCACTCCCAACGGCGCCGAGCAACCGGAAGTTCTTCATCGCGGCTACAGACTACTTCACCAAATGGGTTGAGGCCGAGCCTTTGGCGACAATCAAGGAGAAGGATGTAAAACGGTTTGTCTGGCAGAACGTGGTAACACGGTTTGGCGTCCCCAAAATTTTGATCTCTGATAACGGCACCCAATTTGACGGTCGCCTATTTAGAGGATTTTGTGAAGACTTGAAGATCGAATTCTACAACTCTACTTCGGCTTACCCACAGTCTAACGGTCAAGCCGAAGCATCAAACAAGACCATTCTTGACGGGTTGAAGAAAAGGCTTGAGAAAGCCAAGGGAAAATGGGCCGAGGAACTCCCAAGCGTTCTTTGGGCATACCGAACGACCCCGCGGCGCTCCACCAGGGAAACTCCTTTTGCTTTGGCATATGGCATGGAGGCGGTCATCCCTTTGGAAGTCGGTATGCCCACCCTCCGCAGTGAAAGTTTTAAGCCTGAGCTGAACGCCGAAGCCATTGCCCTGGAAATGGACCTAGTGGAAGAACGCCGCGAAAAGGCTCTCATCCATGTGGCCGCCTACCAACATGAGCTTTCAAGAAAATACAACAAGATGGTGCACCCTAGACCGTTCAAAGTAAGCGATTGGGTTTTGAGGAAGGTCATGGGCAACACCCTGGTGCCAGGTGAAGGCAAACTAGGGGCAAACTGGAAAGGACCCTACAAGATAACCGGTCTAGCGGGCAAGGGGGCATACCACTTGGAGGATTTGGAGGGAAGAGGAATACCCCGGCCATGGAATGCGGCCAACCTCAAACTGTACTATTTTTAGCTTTTGTGTTCTTTTTGTGCAAAGGAATTTTTGCCTCACACTTCAGAGTGTAACATTCTTTTTTGTCAATATAATAGAAGTGTCTCATCCTTGTTTTAGCATTCAGATTGTTGTTTTTTACTTTGAGATTCAACTGAGATGTTTTATTCCGGTTGACTAAGTTGATGATTTGCTCAACTTTGAGGTTTTCAACCGAGATGTTTTATTCCGGTCGACTAAGTTGATGATTTGCTCAACTTTGAGGTTTTCTAACCGAGATGTTTTATTCTAATTGACTAAGTTGAGGATTTGCTCAAATTTGAGGTTTTCAATTGAGATGTTTTATTCCGGTTGACTAAGTTGATGATTTGCTCAACTTTGAGGTTTTCAACCGAGATGTTTTATTCCGGTTGACTAAGTTGAGGATTTGCTCAATTTTGAGGTTTTCAACCGAGGTGTTTTATTCCGGTCGACTAAGTTGATGATTTAGTCAACTTCTTTTAACTTAAACCGAGATGTTTTATTCCGATTGACTAAGTTGATGATCTATTTAACTTTTGTGAAAACTTCAACCGAGATGCTTTATTCCGGTTGACTGAGTTGATAATTTACTCAACTTAATGATTCAAACCGAGATATATTTTCTGGTTAAACGAGTTAAACAAGATGGCTTGCTTTGCCGAAGTATTTGGTCCGGTTGAAGTTATTTAGCTTGAAGACCATGCAAACACTTGATGAAAATTGAACTTTTTCATTGACATGGAAAATAATTACAAGAGGAGGGGCAGATAGCCCGGTTACATGTTCAAACAAAAAAGAAGACAAAGAAAACTAAGCTAAGGGGGAAAGGTTTGTGAATTCATCCTCGGTTGCGGTCGCTTCTGGGTCGAACGTGGTTGTGGTCTGCTCCTGGCCGGGCTGCTTTGGGCGGTTGTCACCCTCCGCATTTTCCTCAGCATCCTCTGCTTCTTCTTCCTCTGCATCAGCCTGCAATGCGCTGAAGACGTCGTTGGCATACGGCACAAGGTACGTCGGCAGGAAGGAACTGGGGGAGAGGCGAACACGTCGGTCCCAGGTCCTTGGCCGAGCTGTTCACAAGCAGTCTTCCATCCCGCCTTGAAGAAGATGTCCTGGGTGGCATAGACTTGCTTGGTATAGCTTTCCTCGGCTTCCTTGAAACCGGTGTTGTTGGCATCCTCTAGCTCCTTCTTGTTTGATTCTTTCAAAGTCTCCAGCTCAGCCCGGAGCGCGTCCCTTTCTTTCTCGGCGGTTCCAAGCTAGCCGAGCAACCGAGAATTGTCAAAGTTGGCCATCTCCAACGAAGCTTTGGACCGACCGAGCTCGGCTTGAAGGTGTTCCACCTGGTTGGCAGAGTCGGTGGCCTTCTGCCGGAGTCAGTGAATGCACTCCATAACCAGGTGTTGCTTCTGGATAGCCTGCAAGAAGATGGTTTGATTAAAAAGAAAACCCGGTGAACACTTGGAAAATTTTTGGCAAAATGTGCAAAGTCCTTACCCTGGTCATAGACTTGACCGACGACTTCACCAGCCGGGTGTCCGGAATGTGGTCGCTGCCGACCACGTCGCTCGGTAACAGCAAGGCCTTGGTAAGGTCAAAGGCCAGCAGGTGCTCCTTGTCACCTTTGACCGAGGCAGTTGCCGGGATCTCCTTACCCCGGTGCGTGAGCTGCGGCTTCCACGGCGGTGTTGGGTCTGCTGTCACCGCTGGTTGCTCGGTGTTCAACTTTGCAACCAGCTCGGCGAAAGGGTCTGCACGTGGCCTTTTCCCAGTGCAGCGGTTGTCTTTGCTGGCTTGCCCGGCCGCGGGAGACGCTAGAGCAACCACGGTCCCGCTGGATTGCCCGGCAGCAGGAGAGCGGGTTTGGATGTTCAGTATCTCGGTGGAGGTGGCGATGATGAGGTTTTTGATGCGGCTTCTTTTAGCCATCTCTTTTGCCTCGGTCAACCGGATGTACGGCACGTCCGGTAGTGTGGGATCGGGAGGTGGAGATGGAGCGCGAAGAAAGTCTGTGACTTTACTCCGGCGTGGAGCTGAATATCTGTATGTCGGTGTGTAACCAAGGAGCTCGTGGCAATCCCGGTTGCGGTAACGGAGCACGGTTCTGATGGTTGCTTTGTTGGGATAATGATAGTGGGCTTGCAGGGCTTCGATTGCTGCAAAGGAAAGCAGAGAAAATGTTAGAGTACAAAATAGTGAAGAAAGATAAATTGACCGAGCAGGTAGCACGGCTTACATGTTGAACTGAAGTTCTTGCTAATGAACCAGCCTGGCACGTCGGCTGTTTCATAGTTGCCGGACACCCAGAAAAAAGTCATCATCGTGCAAGTCCTTGTCCGGGGTGCCGGTCACTATCTTCTCTTTGCCCGGTCTAATTTTTAAATAGTATGCAAGGCCATCGCCTGTATGACCGAGGGTATACTGTCGCAGTATCTCAGCTAGTCCTAGGTTGGTTCCTAGCCGGTTGTTTAGTTCATGGATCCCATTGATTATTTTGTAAGTATTGGTTGAGACCTGGGTTGGAGCTAGCCCGGTGCGCCGCAAGAATTCGCAGATCAGCGGGTTAACCGGGAAGTGGAGGCCTCCTTCTATAATGGACAGCACGGTGAAGGGACACTGATCTAATCTGCCACATGGGGTTGTGTCCTCCTCGCCGAGCTCTAAATGAACATCGTCTGGGATACCGTATTCTTCCTGGAACGCGGCTAGAGCAGCCGGGGTGTCGACCAGGAAGCGGTAGTGCCCCATGTGTGGCCGGCTGGTTTTAGCTCAGCTAAGGTGGTTTGGCACAGACTGGTGTTTGATGGCTGTTCAGTCTTTGAGAGCCTCGGTATTGGTGTGTGGTCCCCTTGGACTCTGCAGGAAAATGAGGGTAATCGTAAGTGGAAGCGCGGTCGTGCAAAATAAGCCTGACTTTAGCTCGGTCAGGAAGAGTGCTAGACCACCTCGGACGCAAAGGCAAACCAAGGAGCTCAGTCGCTCAAATGGACCAGATGTTAGCCCGGTCGAGCGGCCAAGTCCTCTGCCTACCTCGGTTTCTACTAAGGTTTTGGCAAACTTGTAATTTGCTCGATCTTAACATTTTTTGGGATCAAAAGAAAACCTGGAGCCCAGTTCGCCCCAGATCTTCAGGTGTTCATCAGTGAAGTTGAAGAACAGCAAGGAGAAAAAGGGGCAGGGGAGGGTTTTGGGGAGCTATACCCTAAAATCTATGGTTCTAGTGCCCTAAAACAAGAAATACCAAATGAAATAGCAATAAAGGGGTCGAAGAACTTACCAGAATGGGGCTAGAGGTGATTCTTCAAGCACTAACGTAGCAGGACGCAAGAAGGAAGCTCTTTGAAGGCTTTAGAGCTCTGGAACGTAAAGAACTGAAGGAGAGTCAGTAAGAATGAAATGAAGGAGGAAGTGACGTATAAATAGAAAGGGAAAGACCGTCAAAAATTTTGAATGTGAAGGGACGTGATGGTTGGCTGCTCGAGGCCAATAAGCGAGCGATGCGTGTCCCGATTAGTGGCGGCGTCAGAGTTGAAGAGACAGGAAGGCGAAATGAGACGTCGGCAGAGCAAATCGAGGCACCGAGCACTGGAATTAGTGTGGTTGACATCTTGCAAACAACAGACTGAGGCAGGGTCTACCCCGGTCTGATCATGTAATCCCGGTCACGCTTTCACGGACGGAATTAAGGGGCAATTGAGAGGGAGATTTTATGAGTTGGAAATGGGCCATGGTAAGGGCCGGGCAAGTTGAAGGCCTAACGCGTTTGGGCCAGGTTGGCTTTGGGCTTGCCCGGAGATGGGGTTGCTCGGCCAAAGTTTAAGACCGAGCTACTAGAGCTTGCACAGGTGGGAACCATGCTACTTGCGTTGCTCGACTGGAAGGCTCATGCCTTTAGCTCGGCAATAAGGTTTCGCGCCTGTAGCTCGACAGGAAGGCTGCTGTTTTACCCGCATGGCTTATTACGAGCTCGGCTCTACTGGAATGCGACTGACCCCGGTTAGTATGGAGCTCGGCTAGTGAGCATTCGGGCATGCGGCGCAGCATGGCGATGTGAGGCCGAGGTGATTCCACCGGTCTGCCGGGCTTCGCCATGATATCCTGACAGTTTGGTTAGGTGGTGATTGCGGGATTTGTGCTGACAAATGGGATAGCAGCACCACGTGTCGAGAGATTAATGGGAGTAGATTTGGGGCGCAGAAGGTATATAAGCATGTCTGCGCCCCCCATGCTGAGACAGATGATCATTTGGTGTGATACACTTAAACATTCAACTCGCTCCTCTCTCTCTCTCTATCCCTGAGTGTGTGCTAACTTGACCGTCGGAGGGGTTTTCCGGCCACACACCGCCGGGTAGCTCACCGCCGTTGTGTTCGCAGGTCGATCGGACAGATTGGGAGCTGGGCAGAAAGGAGTACGGGCTTGCTGGAATATTTGCTCCCCGTACATGTGTCTAACACTCTTTTTAAAATTTAAAATGTAGATGAATTGAGTCATTTACATTTACACTAAATATTTAAAAATACAAATAATTTCAAATACTTGTAAAATTTTAAACAAATGTGAGAGTTAGAAGCTGCCGGCGCGAATCATCGTTAAACCCACCAGCACCCCAACCCAATACATAGCAAATTAAAGAAGAGGACCAATTTCGCATTCCTTTTGCAAAACCCATACTTTTTTTTAAAAAACTTTTATTTACCTTTCCTATACTAACTATAAAAATCCATAATTCTTCTCTCTGCAAAATGAGAGTGCCTAGCCAGCTGTTGCTTTGCCAAAAAAACAAAAAAAACAAAATGATTGAGAGCTCTAAATTGTAGATCCCACTGTCTGATGTGATGTTTTGATCTATTTTTGTTTTTTGATTTTTTAGTTGCCACATCAGTAGAGCTCTAAATCACTTCTCAAAAAATAAATAAATAAATAAAAACGCAAGTTGTTTATTTTTCTCTCCCCAAAATGAGATTGCCTTACCATAATCATTATCAAACCCACATTTTCTCTCCATGAAAAGAAAACTCACAAAAAGAAAGATACCAACAAACTGTTTCTTTTTTGTTTTCTTCTATTTGCATATTTTCTTCTACCTATTGCCAACTTCTTGAGTACTAAATATGATGAAATCCGAGTTGAGTTGCCAACGATGGTTTGTGAATACCCGAATGTTTTTTCGGAGAATCTTACTAGTTTACCACCTTATCAAGAGATTGAGTTTCCTATTGATTTAGTGCCTGGCAAGGCACCGATTTCCATCGCACTTGTAGATCTCTTGTGTGTTGGGCCGAGATGGGTGATGCACCTATGTTAGGTTCAAAGTTAGTCTGGAAAATGATGGAGAAAGTTGCACTTATCCGTAAGAGGTTGGTTATAGCCCAGAGTCGCCAGAAAAAAGTTATGTCAACCGTAGAAAGAGGCCATTGTCTTTTGAGGTGGGAGATCATATCTTCTTGAAAATATCACCTAAGAGAGGTTTGATGAGGTTTGGAAAGAGTGACAAGTTGTCCCTTCGATTCATTGGGCCTTTTGAGATCTTTGAGCGGGTTGGAGAAGTAGTTTATCATTTAGCTTTGCCGCTACAACTTTTCCGGGGTTCATGATATGTTTCATATTAGCATGCTTCAGAAGTATGAGACGGATCCACCGCATATGTTGGATTGGACCAACTTAGGGGTAGATGAGGATGCCCCATATGAGGAGAGACCGGTGAGAGTCTTAGATACCAGGGACCAAGTCTTGCGAGGCAAGACGATTCCCTTGGTTAAAGTCTTGTGGAAACATCATCGGGTCGAGGAAGCGACTTGGGGACGTAAGTTGGAAGTCCGTGAGCAGTATTTGGATTTATTCGTTGATGTTTAGACATGTATTGAAATTGTGTTATGTTAATGAAATATGGAAACATTTTATATGTTGTGTATGTTTTGGAAACATGGATTTTATATTAACATTGAATATGTTTTGGAAAATGTGAATTGTACTTTCAATGTTAGAACTTGTGTATCAAGTTGATGAAAATGGATGACCGGAGAATGGGTCATGATAATGATTTTAAAGTTGATTGATTATCATTGTTGAGATTGGTTTAATCATGGTTTTAAAGTTGATTTATAATTTCGGGGACGAAATTCCTTTAGGGGGGTAGGTTATAGCACTCCGGGCTTCGACCCGATCCATTTATTACTTTTGAATCCGGAAAATCATACTTGTGGTGGTCGTTCCTTCCTCTTCATGGTTGGTTTTGACTTTAGGAGTCGGCACCCTCCTTGTTGGTGTCGACACTACCTTCTATTCCTTGCCTCTTTTTCTGCTCCAGGTGTCGACACCAATGTTGGTAGGGTCGACACTATCATGCTACTGCGTTCTGGAAATGGGTACTGAAATTTAGTGTCGACACCAGCCTTAGAGGTGTCGACACTTGTCTTTTGTTGTTGGTCTGAAGGGTTGACACCAGTCTGGGAATGGTCAACCCTTGTATGTAGCAGAATCTGAGTTTGCTTGCTGAAATTTAGTGTCGACACTAGGCTGGGAGGTATCGACACCTTGCATCCTGTCAAACATAAGTGTTCCAACTTTTCTTTATAAGGGTTAACACCACTGTTGCAGGAGTCGACCCTTGTGACTCTTTTTCCAGATTTTGTTCAGTTGGTCCCTATTTTTGAGGGGATTTTTGACTTGTTTCTTTCATTTAACCTTGGAGTTACTATGCTAATAATACATAGTCACTATAAATAGACCCAAAGTCCATTTTTCTCACAAGTTGTCTTCTCTTTTCCCTCTTTCACTCGTAAGTCTCTCTTTTTCTCTCAACTTTTACTTTTTCTCAGCCAAATCCTTAGATCTACTCACCTAAAGGTATCTTTTCACCTTGATCCTTTGAGATAAAGTGTAGATCGTGGCAAGAGCTTTCTTTTAATCTAAATAGCTTGCGATATCGTTGACGTGGGGAATTCTCCAGGTTCTTCCTTCCACCTTTTGAGCTTGAGGTAGAGACTTTCTACACCTTCCTATGATTCTTAACTTAGTTATTTGTTAATTATGTAAATAAATGTTGGGATTTGGAAGATTTTAGATGAACCTAGGGTTTTGGTTTAAAATCAAAAAAGGAGTTTTCAAATGAAGGTGTTGAAAATGGTTATGGATATAGATATAAGGTTGTGTTGTGTTAAACTTATTGACTTTGACACATGAGTTGGATTTGGAAGAAAATGGGGTTTTGCCCTAAAATGTTTCAAATGTTTATTTTGTATAAATAATGGAATTGGTATGAGAAGTGTGAAATTGGATAGATATGTATGTAAATGGTGAAGTTGGATAATTGTCATCTATCGACTATAGAAATATGGATAGTTTATCTATTTTGGAGATTGTATATCTGTTTAGAAATATCTGTTTCGGGCTATCGGTGGAGGATAGTTATAATTGTTGTAGAAATTGTATGAGGATTAGGTGAATTGAAACTAATCTCTTATCGATTGTCATTGAATATGACTGTGTTTTAATACATTGTATATGTATGATATTTAATAGGAGAATGTACTTCATGTTTGGGAGGAGAGAGGAGATGAACTCCATTTAATTAAGTTGGCCTGTATGTCTAGGGTGAAAGTCCTGAAAACCGCGCACATGGGTGCCGATTCCCACAAACGAAATTTCCGTAGAATGGCAAATTGAAATGTTTATGTGATGATTGAATTGGTTAAAGAACCACTGGGTTGTAATCTCAGTTGGATTGTCTAGGTAACAAGGGATTTAACTTATGGATTGAGATGAAATAAATTGTCATGAAATGAAGTAAGACTAAAATGGCTTGGGATATAAGACTTGGCATATTATGATCTTGTAACAATACATATGATTTTGTCATAGGCATTGTATATGCACTTCACATTCATACCTTTGTTAAAATTCATATATTGTGTTAGATTGTTTCTACTGGACTTTGACTCACCTTACTTGGGAAAAATTATTTTCAGGTGCTGATGATATGCCTCCGCTAAGGACTTAACTTGAAAGATTGTGGAGTTAAAGGCTCAATTTTTGTTTACTTCGTATTTATTTTCTTTTCAAGCCTAGGGCTTTACTTTTATTGAGCTGATAACTCATTTTGTTGTAACCAAGCACGATCTTGGAAATACGTAAGCCCTCAGGGCATTTTTGTCTATTTATCTTCCTTCTTTTCCTTAAATTGGCAGCATATGCTGTAGATTCAAAGCTAGGCTTTATGAATGTATGATGCATGTGTTTTTCTTTTGTATATCATATTGAATTAATGGAAGATAACCTTATTATTGTGGTTGTCATATATTGGATATTGTGAATAGATTATTGTAATTATTTTGGAGACGTTACAGTTAGAGGAGAGAAGAGGGTAATCAAAGATCGGGGATGGTGTGAAAAAAAAGAGATAGAGCACCGTTTGAGAGAGAAAAGAGAGAGAGAGAGAGAGAGAGAGAGCGAGCGTAGATGTTGGTTTGAGAAATTGCTTTGCTTTGGGCAAAATAAAACATGTTGGGGAATATGTTTATGGGCGGGAATATAAAATCCTTATATTAGTTCATAATTTTTTTAGCGTTGGATATTATCATTGAGAGCCATTTCAGCTGTTCAAATGTCCTAGTAGGACAAATGTCTCTAAGATAAATTCAAAAACCGTTTTACTTTATTGGTCCTATTTGGGAAGTGAAATTTTAACCTTTTTTGAGGTTAAAATTCACAGAAAGACAAAATAGATTAAAATAGCTAATAAGACAAAATGTCACATCAAGCTCATAATCATTTTATTTTTTTCTCTCACAAACATTATATCCAACTAAAAAAAAAAAAAATCTAATCATTTTTCTAAACACAAAAATTTTAACCTACTTAAATAGCCAAAAACTAAAATAACAACTTCCCAAATACCCATATTATATAGATTTTGTTAGGCATTTATTATTATTTTACTAAAGTGTTAGGCGATGTTTGTATGACTCTTTAGGGAGGAGAATTGGACTAATGGCTCGTGAGACCCATGTAAAGAGTGCTTGATTGGGAATATGCATGAGGGAATTAACAATTCCCTTCGACTAGTAATCTCCCATTGGTAGGACTAACAAGGCCAGGGAGAAATTGTGATTAGAAATTGAGTGAGGGGATTAATAGTTGAAAGACCATAATATCTCTTGTCCTACATAAAAATATATATATATATAAGAAAGGTACTATTAGAATTTCATATAATTTTTTTTTTCAAAAGTTGCATTGGTGGATTAAAATATTTATAATATTATCTTTTTCCAAATAATTTATTTGTGAAAAAAAATATTTAATTTTTTTAATAAATACTAATTTTTTTTTTTTTTATATTTAGCAAATTTTTTAATGATTTTTACTTAAAATTTATATTTTTTAAGTGACTCTAAATTAAGTGGATTTAAAACGGCGAATTTTTTTTAAGGTTTCTAATATTAAGACTTTATAGGATAAATGACGTGTAATATTTTTATAGTGGTTGGAATCCATCAATATTTTTCCAAGGAAATTTTGATTAAGTGATATTTCAATCCAAAAAAATTTCAAAACACATAAAATTTCAAAACATAGAGAAAATCGAAGAAATTGAACAAATCAGAAAAATTTCAAAATCAGATGAATTGAGCAAATTAGAGAAATTTCAAAGTACATAAATTTCAAAACACAGGAAAATTTGTTTGGAAATTTCTCTTTGTTTTGAAATTTCTCCAGGTTGAGATTTCTCTAATTTGCTCAATTTTTCTTATTTTCTTTACGTTTTCAAATGTTCTCTATGTTTTCAAATTTCTTTGGTTTGAAATTTCTCTGTGGTTTACTCACAATTTTCTCTATGTTTTGACTAAACTAGAGAAAATTGATCAAAAAGCTAACATAAGGCATTTCTTCTTTGTGATCAAAGCCCTTAATCTTTGTACTTTTACCTTTTCTCATAGATTCTACATATTCCGAAAATTTCTTTGAAAAGAGATTTGATGTCAACAATCTCTAACACCTCTTTCAACATACAATCTTATAGTTCATTTTTAATATTCAAAATTTTGTGATTCAAAACAATATTTTTTCTTTTACTTCCAATTTCAACTATTTGGTTGCTAGGAAAATATAGAAGAGAAAAAAGTGAGGTATGTAGCTTCTGAAACAAATAATTCTTCTTCTTCACCAAACTTTCACCATATCTCACCCTCCTCTTCCATATCAATCAATAGCTCTAATCAACCCCCTAAACAAATTGAAACCTTACTTCGTTGGAGAAAAGCTAAGTGATCGGACCATCAATGAGGGACCAGAGAGATTGTCTCAATCGGACACGATACTTGAGAGCAAATCGAATCCAATCACAAATTGAACAGAGAGAAAAAGTTTCTAGGAGTTTCTGGGTTTGAAGAGAGAGAGAGAGAGAGAGTTGAGTGGGTTAGTGATACAAAAATGGGTAAGGGACCTTAAATTACAAAAAAAATATATATATATTGTGGATTTTTTCTATTATAAATGGTTTGAGAATGACGTTAGACAAAATATCTCATTTAAAAAGTATAAAAAAATATTTAAAAAATACTAAAAATAAAATATTTTTATAAAATATTTTTTTAATACTATCTATAATATTATTAATCCAATGATATACAAACAAATATTTCCTATCATTTTCTCTAACTTAATACCCTATATTAATAATATTTATAGAACCAAACAAACATAACCTTAAAACATTAAAAGTGGGTTTTACAACGCTTTCATAAAAGGATAGTTAGTAAGCGCGTTTATGATAATTCAACAATTGAGTTGAATGTAGGTTTCTAATTTTGAATAAATAAAAGCAAACAGATCAAAAGTTTCAAATTAAGGTGTCTTCTTTATGTTGTGATAATTAGGACTGTGCAAAATACCGTCAAATTCGTTAAAATTGTATCGATCCACGTCAATCTGCACCACTCTAACTGCTAACCGCAGTTTAAATTTTAAAATTTATAATCCGCCAACCGAACTGTTCCGCTCCGCTATAGTTGATACGTATATATTTTTAATTTCTAATGAAATATCAATGTAAAAATGAGTGTGAGTGAGATTTAAGATATGAAATTTATTACAAATTAATGGTTATATATATAAAAAACATATTATGTAAAATTACTTTGTGTTATATATCTAAAAAATATTATACAAATTAGTATTATATATTATGCAAATGTATAATAATTAACTAAAATATTATTCAATTTGCCAATCCGCAAAAAACTGCCCAAACTGCAATTTGTCAATCCGCTAATCCGCTAACCCATCATTCGGTTTGTAATTGTACTCTCAAACTGCCCGAACCACACCACGCACACCTCTAGAATAATAATAACAATAGTTTATATTAGTATTTGTGGGAGTTGAGTAAAATTAACCTTTAATCGGTAAACAAGACACAACCAAGTCTATCTTCCATGGGCCAAATTGAGTCAAAGCCCACTAGACTTAAACAAGTCATTGCCAAATAAATACAAGTAAGCTAAAGAGCGTGCCGAGTTAAGGATACTTAGACCAAGCATCTGGGCCGAGTATATCCGGTAAATTGGCATGATCTCATTAGATGAGTTTACACGGTCATTTTCTAAAGAATATAGTAGGGAGATGGACCCTGACATTATGATGATGAAGGGCTAAAGTATACAAGAAAATATCACAGAGAATGATCATATAAAATGAAGGGTAGGTTGTGTTGGAAAATGGCTTTGAAAAATTCTTATTTTTTGCTAACTTTGAGCATTAATTAAGGTGGGACCCGAGCGTTATTTTTAACGTTTTTTTATTGGATTCATGTTTGTTAAATAGGAAAGCAACCTAAGAGGGGGGTGAATTGGGTTATTAAAAAATTTGGTCCAAAAATAAGGTTCAAAGATCTTAAGTAATTAAATGCAGCAGATAATAAATAGATTAATAGAAAGTAAAAGGAAAGGAAAGAAGAACGTAATACAAGGATTTATAGTGGTTTGGCTCACCGGCCTACGTCCAGTCCTCAAGGGTCCTCATTGAGAATTTCTTCACTATGAATCGATGCACCACTAAGCTTTTCCCAACTTGTGGTTTTTTACAAAAGGACTTACTTCAATCTGTTGAGGATCTCACTCAACAAAATGCCTCACTTTACAAGTATTTCACTCAGAAACTAAGAAACTAGAAGAAGAGGTTCAACTGTCCTCTTTGACAATTACTATCTCTCAAAAGATGGATTATGAAAGTATAAGATCACAAGTAAATTTTGGACTAACTTAGGTCTGAAAATGGGAGAACAAAAAATGGAATCTCAGAGGTTAAAAATGATGCTTTATATACTTAGTATATTGCAATGATTTTCTGGTCTTTTTAGATTTGGGAAAGATCCAGCTTTATAGCCTCCATCCGACTTATCTCTTGAAGTAGAAACACACCCACGTGGGTCGTCTAGCCGTTGGAGCTGGGCAAGGAGAAAGTTTCCAGCTATTACAAGTGGAGCTTGGGTGGTACAGCCTGTCTTCTGATTGTGGAATGTGGTGTTTTCTTAAAAGATGTAGTGTTCATACTTGAGATTCAAACCTTTAGTGGAGGAGATGATGTTGTTCTAAAGCTTTTTGCTTTCTCTGATTTTGGGAGTGGTGTGGATGGAGAATGTTTCCTCCACTGAGTCAGAGGTTGATGTCCCAAAGTCCCTTTTGATTAGAATAACATTTGTCTGATGATGATGTCACAGAGAGCCTCTTTGAGTTGGAACATGGCGGCTAGGTTTTTTGCAACCCAGACATAAAGGTGTTGACCCCTGCAAATTAGGTGTTGACCCTTTGCTCTGTCTTTTCTTTCCTGAGTTGTTTTATAGGTGTTCCTAGTGTCGACCCTTAACTCATTCGGTGTCGACCCTTGCGGCAGAAGTGTATACTGCTTTTTGGTGTCGACCCTTGTTGCTGTTGGTGTCGACCCTTGTATCTGGAACACTTAGTCATTTTTCCAGCTTCTCTCTGGTGTTGACCCTTGCTTTTCTAGTGTCGACCCTTTGTTTTGGAGCACTTATCACTTTTGAGGATTATTCTAGTGTTGACTCTTACTCTTCTGGTGTCGACCCTTAGACTTGTGTTAGACAAAGATTGAGTTTTGCAACCAAGAGCTAATGCTCATATTTTTGATATCCCAAAAGTTATTGAAACATAATACCCTAGAGTCACAAAACATTTAGAATCATGAAGCACATATATTAATTTGAAAACGTTAAATAATCAGAAGAATAGAATATTCGTCACTAATCAAAATCAATAGAAATTCAAGTTTGAATAACCTTGGGGCTAACAATGTTTAATGTCGCGTAGTAAATAAAACCATGTATTTGGTTGCTCAAAACCATTTCCGGATGAATGATAATTCAACGCGCGTTTTCGGGTTCGTGGAACTAGTTTTTTGGTGGGTTTCCTACACATTTGTGAAATGTGCTTGTCCCACATTGGAAAGGCTTGAGGTTTTGAATGGGTTTATATAACTTAACTTAGGATACTTGGGATGGGCCCCAATGCGTACTCAAGTTTGTGGAAGGGTGAGCTTGTGGGTGTAGTGGTCTAGACCCATTGGACCCAAAATTAAGTCCATACGCGCGTGCCGCCATTCGTCGAGTAGGTTGGGCTGGGCTTGGCGCGTGGGTGCGTGGTGTGAGGTTGGGTCAAGCTTGTCCGGCCCAATACTTATCTTTTTAGGCCAAAACAATTTCTATTTTTTAATTTCAGTTTCAAAAAATTAAAATAATTCTAGTCCAGATTTTTTCTCACCTAAACAGGTCCAAATAGGTTTCATACCTATTGGTTTCCACACGAACAGGTTTGAACCTGTTGAATCCTTTCCCGAACAGATCTGGAACTGTCCAAACAGTTCAAATAGGTTTTCTATCTGTTGAAATCTGTCCGAACAGTTGCCTATCTGTTGGCACCTGTTCGAACAACCACTATTCTACCTATATAAAACCTACTTCCATCAATTCATTTCATTCATTTTTCCATCAAAATTTTGTCCTTCTTCTCTGTGTTTTTCTACATCTTTTCTGCATTTATTTTTTAGGAAAAGAAAGAGAAAGTGTTACAACATATTTTGGTTCGCAAGGCTTGGTTTTGTAGTGTTGCAAAATTCAAGTGTTAGTCGTTGTATCCTGGGAAGTAGATGCCGTTACAACTCGAAACACCGAAATGAGGGCGAAATCTACTTTAAGGAGATTGTGTCCAATACAAGTCTCGACATTATTTTCTGTAAACTTTTAATTCGGAAAATAATTTATATAATTATTTTTCTGAATTATTTTATTTTACGATTTATTTAATTTACACATTTAATTTACATACACACCTCTTTGTGGGTATAACAGGTTGAATGAAGATATATGTTCTAAAAAAGTTGCACTCTAAGAAACCAATATCATTCTTTCGGAAAAAAATAACTTGCTTGTCATAGTGCTAATTCTAGCACCACCAACCAGAGTTTTTCTTCTGTTTCAGATAACAATTCAATGATCCTTCAATAACTTATTTGGATTGAAGGGGTATTCTAAAACCACTCTTCACAGTATTAATAACTTTTTCCCACGTAACAATAGTCCTTAAAAAATAAATTATTCAATCATAAAAATGAATGGATCCAAATGAACACCAGTGCCACCTTTTAGCACGAGTTTAAGTAAAATTGTAAAAAAGTTATAAAAAAAAATTAGAATTCGACCCTTATAATAATACAAATAATGAGTTTTTAATTTTATTAATTAAAATTAATTTTTATTTATTTATTTTCAATATAAACTATGAGTCTAGTTTTAATATTAATTTTTTTTGTTGAGTTTAATAATTAAAATACTATTTTTCTATTAATTTTACTTAACAAAAATACTCAATTGATTCATATTGAAATCAAATAAAAAATTTAGAGTTTCAATTGATAAAATAAAATTTTAATATTTATTTTGTTACAAGTGTCAAATTCTTTGACTCCATTTGATTTAATTTTTGAAATGAGTTTTGAGTTTATTTTGAAAGATAAGTTTTTAAAATGAGTTTAAAAAAAGAAAACTTATTTGATTATGAAATTTGAAAAAGAGTTTTGAAACTAGTTTTTGAGTCGTATATTTTGAAATTTGTTTGGTTGAGTTTTGAAAAAAAAATTGAAACTAATTTTTTTATTTAATTTATTTTTTTGATTTTTGTAAAAACATATTTATTTATCTATTGAAAAAATTAATTATTTTTTAAAAAGTATGTAAAAAAATTTAGACAAAAGTTATTTTAATTTTTTAAAATATTATTTTATTTAATTTTTTAATTTTATTAAAAATATTTTAAATAATTTTAATTTTTTTTACATAATTTTTTTAAAATATTTATTTTTTTAATTTTAAAATTTTTGAATCACCCATATATATCTAAATCATAATAAATTATTTGGCAAATACTTAAAAAAATAACAAATTTTTTTTAAAAGAATAAAAAATAAAAAAATTTCAAAGAACAAAATAAAAAAAATATTTTTTTTGAATTTAACAAAAAATAAAATAGAGGTTTGAAAACTTGTTTAGTTATGATTTTTTTTAGATAAATTTTTTAAAAGAGTTTTCAAAACCTTCTTTGGTTATTAGTTTTGAAAGAGTTTTAGCCGTCAAATTGTGATTTGAAAACTAGCCAAACACTACCTTTGTTTTTATTGGTCATAATTTTTTCTATTTTTTTAATAAAAATAACGGTACAATTTAAAATTCGAAAGTTATAAAATAATTAAAAAAAATTTAAATAACCATTTGACTCTTCTTTAATTTGAAAAAAAAAAACACAATTTAATATGGGGAAAATTACCCATCAGAGGTAAGTTGAAAAAATTATTACACATATATGAAAAAAATTTATATATTTAATAATTAATATATTTAATTATTTTTCAACTTATAAACTGATTTAAAAAATTTCCTTTATAAGCTTTGATTTAAAAAATGAAGAAGTTTTTAAATATATTTTTTTTAATCTAAATTTAGGCCCCGTTTGGCAAGAGGCTATTTTAGCCAAAAAGCCAAAAAGTTACTAAAAAAGCCAAAAAGCCAACAACCCATACCAAAAAGTCAAAGATTCCATTTTCTCTCTACTTTTTGTACATCTTTTCGTAAAAAGCCAAAAAGTCATTCCAAACATACTAATTTTTTTTACATCACATTTTAGCCAAATAGCCAAAAAATTACTAAATTAGCCTATTCCCAAACGAGGCCTAACATACATATGAGTCGGAGGTCAAAGAAAATACAAACACACTACTGAATTTTGGCGCCATTCCATTCCCTTCCCTACCCCTCTTCCCTTCTCTCTCCCTCTTTGCGAAGCTCTTCTGTCTTCCCATCAAAGTATCACACTGTTCATTCATTCATTACATTGCATCGGCAACAATAGTAAGAAAACAAGAGCAGAGAGCCTTGCAAAATCAAACAAAATGGTTCTCCTCCACCACCAAACCCTTTCCCGTAAAAGAACCCCCTCCAATACCTTCGTTTCCCCCTTTCCCCAAACACCCCTCCGAAAATCCCCAAATCCCCCACCACCCCCCTCCTCCTCCGCCAATCATCAGACGGAAACTCTCTCTCAAATCGACAAGATGGTTTCAGTCCTCGCCGACGCCGGTTGCACTCTGATCAACCCCCTCCGGCCCACCCTCCCTCCCCTCCGACCCCCACAAGCTCCGCCGCCATCTCCACCGCCTTTTCTCCTCTGACGCCTCGCTCCGCTCCTCCTTCCTCTCTGGCTTCTCCTCCTACATCCTCTCCCCCCTCAATCTCCGCATGTCAGTCCCCTCTCTCTCCCCAAACAATAAAAACTAGTAATTCTACTAACATTTGTTTCGTTTTTGTAGGGTTTTAGTCTCTTCTGATTCGGTAAGAAACGAAAGCCTTGTTCGAGTTCTATTACTCGTGCCTTCGATCCAGTTAGACCTTCTAATCATGTTGCTCGAGAAGCTTCCCGAGTACTTTGATGTTGGCAATGGTTTGGGGATTAATGATGATGTGTCGAGGTTAATCTTGAACCAATTCAGGTGGCTTGACTTCCTTGTGGATTCTGATGCTTTTGCGGAGAAGTTGTTGCAAGTGCTCTCCATTTGTCCTCTTCACTTGAAGAAAGAGATTATTGGATCCTTGCCGGAGATTATTGGTGATCAGAACAATAAGGCCGTGGTTGATTCACTTGAACAAATGCTTCAAGAGGACTCTGCTGTCATTGTGCCTGTTCTTGATTCTTTCTCTAATCTCAACTTGGATGATCAGGCTGCAAGAGCAGGTTTTTTTTTGCTTATATATATATACATTGTTGTCAAATCACAAATAGAATTGTGAATGGTTTTGCTAAAATAGTGAATAGTGAATAGTAAGATTCACTTTATTTAGCATAATATATAATTGTGTAATGTTTTTAAAATGAAATAAATATGAATACAACTAAATTGTATATATGTATGTATATATAAAATCACATATATCAATATAATTTGTTGATCTCTTTTACTTATTATTTTGTGAAAACAACATTGTTTTAAGCATTATGCAAACAAATCTGAATCAGTCATAATGAATTGCAATAGAACCATAAGATTCACTCAATTTAAGATTCAACTGTACAAATTGAATCATTTTACTTGAAACTCGTATTGAATTGTGAATTGTAAGATTCATACAACTATAAATATGTTATACATCTCTCTCTATATGTGTCAAAATGGAATTGTTTTGGTATTATGCTTGTGCTATTATGGATTTCAGTTATTCATCAATTATATGTCACTGAATTTTGAAGGTGATTACAATAGCATTATCGTGCATTAGAACAATTGATGCAGAGCACATGCCATATCTGCTCAGATTCTTACTGCTTTCTGCCACACCAGCAAATGCTCGAAGAATAATCTCACACATTCGGCAACAGTTAAAATTTGTTGGAGCATCAAATACTCGTATAATACAGAACAGTAAACTTAAAGGAAAATCACCTGTGGATACTGCAGAGGTTTCAATTCTCGATGCCCTGAGATCTTGTCTTCGGTTTAAAAATGTATGGTTTGTATGTACTATCATGCATTGTTTGTTCCAGTTTGCTTGGTTTACAAAACTAAAAAAGCTCAATTGTGTATGCCACTGTTTGTA